>CM024635.1:14741185-15341185 GCA_014182715.1 Eucalyptus cloeziana | reverse complement strand
GTTAGAAGGGGGAGTTGGAGCTGGATAAATCGTTTATGAGGTCGATTTGGGGTGGGTGGGCCACCATTGGAAATGAACCGTGACATGATGAGAGCTTAAGCTTGACACAAAATCCCTCCCTCCCCACCCCCTTCTCCCTTCTCTCTCTGAGATTGGTCTACTGTAGGATTAAAAGCCAAGTAAACATTAAAATTTATACAAAAAAAAAAAGGTCACGTTTTGTCGAAATTTGTCACTAGATATACTTAAGTGATTATTTTTCCATTGATGTGGTATTAAAGTGATTGCTCGAAAAGTACAAAAGTAACTACACTTCTAATCTCCTTTTTCCATTTTTGTCAATAACTGATTCAACTTCAAGTCACCGCATGCTCAATTTATCTCAACATTTAGGTACTAGAAAAATTAGAGAAAATCGCCCCGAAAATTTGGTTTTAACAGAGTTTTATCTCATTCCTTTTCCTTCAGAAAAAGTTAAGTGTCCCGACAACGGTGTCCCGAGCGCTGAAATACATACCGGAACTGCAACAGCAAGTCGAGAAACTCACTCAAGAGAAGGAAAAGCTGTTATCAAGAATTAATGCTTCCCCAGATGGAGATTATTACACTGATCACCAAGAAATTAGCAGAGGGAAAGGTTCACTTCAAATTTTGGTGCCATCCATCTCCACGACTCGTTTGAGTGAGAATGAGGTTGCAATTCAAATAGGCACCAGAAAGGTCATGACTCATAAGACTGTCGATTTCTCTGAGGTCTTGCTCGCCTTGGATTATCTGGGATTTCCTGTAATAAGCTCTTCCACCTTCGAGTCATGCGGAGGAATGAAAACAACCTTCTACAATCTACACGTTCAGGTGCTTTACCATCGTTAATGACCCATTTATTTTCTTTGATTTGACTTAAACTTACAGAATTCTCCATGACATGGTATGGCGTATAGATGTATTAATGACATGCATGGTGATAACTTGAATTTTGAAGGTTGAGAGAAGCAGGGGTGTGAAGTGCGGGGATTTGAAGGAGAAGCTGTCAGCATTATTTGATCATCGGAGGAGAAGCCATGTAAACTTCCTGAGGCAACTTGGGAACCAGATAATGTAAAAATAGTTTCTCCATTAGTTTTGAACTTAATGTCAAAAGAAAGCTGCAACAAATTAATATCAATGAAGTCTTTCAACTAGTAAACTAGCTTTATATATATATCATGCCTCTCTACACATCCTGCATGTACTCCGAGAATGTCTTCGAGCATTTTCTTTTTGCCTGGTTCGAAGAGCTTTAGATGATATTGAGTGCAGACTCTACTACTTATCTTACTTTAACCAGTGTATAAATGAAAAGAACTTACTCTTTCAGTCCTAGCAACATATGTCAAAGCTAATTGAGCGCATTTAAAACATGGTGATGGTGAGATTTACACCTCCCCCTCCCAAAAAAAAAAAAAAAAAAAAAAAAAAGGACAAACGAGGGCCTTATTGCGTAATATGTAATTGCATTTCATAAATATCTAGTAATGCTTAGTGTTTAGGATGATGAAGGTAACTACAAACAGGTGTTTGAAAGAAGCAAAGATATACTCTCCAGGCATCTAGATTTCCTTTACCCTATGAAGGAATAAATCCAAATTTTTATTGTTAACTTGAGTTTATATATTCGTAGAACTATTGCGCAAATTTACAAGATGTTGGACATTCGCAGAGTATCTTCTTTTATAATGGTACTTCAGACACATAGCGACCCTTTATTGCAGTAAATGAAAAAAATAAGATCCAGACAAACAATGATATCCAAAAGGGCAGGACGACTTCTTGAGAAATATATAATATTTATCTATAAATTCAAGTGAAAAAGTGTCATTTGTCTCACTTTTTGATCTCCATAATTACTCTTGCGAGAATAACATCCAGCTATCGCATAACCAGCCCGACTCTAGAGTGATCAGGGATTGAGATGGTTAACTTATACGACAAGGGACATGCTCATTACGTAAGAAAATTACCCTAGGATAAATGGCATTTAACTCCCCACTTAGTGGATTCCACCAAGAAGTACATAGTGTAGAGATACTCTAATCCAAGCGATTAAATTCATCAACAATACATTCTAACTCTCAAGGAGGCCCTATGATGGCAAGTTCACAGACACAAGTTTCCAATCTGCGCATCACAATGGCTCATTATACATGCATCTAGACTTTAAGAGGTGTAATAATTGGATAGACACTATAATGTATAGTAACTTTGTCATGCGTTGATCCAATGGAACTCGCAACTATAAGAGTTTTCTATTGCTATATTTAATCAAGCTATGGACATTACCCAATCCCTCTAACCTATATAATAACTTCAATCATCGCTGGAGAGGAAATTGTTTGTTGACATGGCAGAAGATGAAAACCCTAAGAATTGCTCAACTAAAAACATAGAAATAAAATAGTTGATTTGCTCAACTAAAAAAATAGAATTGTTCAATCGTCGCTGGAGAGGAAATTATCGGTCTTTCTAATTGGTCATGAAATAGCATACTCTCTTGGCCTTTTTCCTACTTGGTCTAAACCCCTGCAGATGATGCGTTCTAGTATACCGACTGCAGTTCACCGAAAATTGAGATTGCCAAGCTTCTAGAATGAATTAATACACACGTTCTGATGCCAAGATCTCCCACAGCTTTATTCTTTACTAAAAATTCAATCATTATCTTACTATTTGCATTTTACATTGAGGAAACATGCTATGCGATAGAAATCAATGACAGAAACCTAATATGCAATTCAGGCCGACCTGAGTGGAAACACTAAAAGAAAAAAAAACATATGTCCGTAAGACTGGCCAAAGCCAAGCATTAGAAATTTAAGACGCTCTTCTTCACAAGAGGGACACAATTAGGAAATAAATGAATAAAATTGCATATATGCAACCACGAGAATACATAAACCAACAAGGTAAAATAACATCATGATTCTAACATTTACTTTTGATTTATATATGTTTTCCCACGTTGACCTTGTAAATAATACCGCACAAACAATGAATATCTCCTACTCAGATCAGGTATTCACCAAAAAATCAATGATGACATCCACCGTGCAAATAAAATTGCCAATATACAACCCCAGGGACACATAAACCAACAACGACACAGTTCTAACCTTTATTTTTTATTCATATATTTTTTTCTCGCATTGAACTTGTAAAAGATGATACCGCACAAGCAATGAATATCTCCTACTGAGATCAGGTATTCACAAAGCATAATCGTGAAAAGATATAGATGGCTTTAACCATGGAAACATTATTGATCGAATCTCACTTCGGATAAACATTAACTCATCCTCACAAAAACAGGGTATGAAAAGAAACAGTGACAAAGTGATGAAATTTGTGGTAAAACAAAAGTAGGCGCACTGTAAAGTGGGATTTCATGGAAAAAGAGTCGCCTTTTCATGAGCCACAATTGACTACACGTATAAAAGCTAAACCAAGAAGGAAATCACAAACCTTGTAAATCGTGCGAATATCAATGCATAGAGAGACGAAATCTTGCGAGAAAGCAAAATCGCCATGGCTCCTCACCGAAGATGGTTCTTGAATTCGCCAGATTAGAGCTACCAAGAAAAAAGATGTGTTTTTTGTGGGAGGAGTTGTGCATGTGAGAGAAGGAGAAAGACTAGGATAGTGTAGGGTTTTTTTTAATAATAGATCAAAAAGAAAAATCCTATTCAGGTCTATCCCTCCCCTCCCCCTCGGATTTTTTTATCCGGGTTATATCCCCTCTATATTCGACCTTATCATGTCCTAGCTGGCTATCAAACACGAAAAAGCATAAAACATATCCTATTCGGGCTTTTATCCGATTGACCAAACTCAGCCTTAGACTTCAAGAGGTGTGATACTATAACGTGTAGTAACTTTGTCATAGGGAGGTTTAGTGGAATCGGTAGCTATAAGAGTTTCTATTATTATATTTAATCAAGTTTAGAACATTACCACATACCCTCTAACTTGTATAACAACTTCATTATCGCTAGAGAGAAAACTGTTAGAAAAACATATCCAAACTTGGCTGAAGATGAAAACCCTAAGAAATGCTCAACTAAGAACATATAAATGAAATAGGTTCTACCAATAACTATAAATTAATAGATTTAGTTCCGGCAAAAAGTGTGTTATCTCTTGAGATATATATAGCTTAGATTTATTTCACAAACTATACAGATACTCCGCACTGTTGTATAACTATGGGAAAAGTACTTGGGGAACGCTGTGTCCTTATAGTAGATTCTGTCTTCTGAACATTGAGGTATCTACTCTCTATTATATCAATGTTTAAAACATTATATTTTGTAATGTCTAGCCAACCTCGGTCTAACACATAAACACTATGTATTTGTATGCATATATATGTCAAATAATGAACAAATTGATCTGTGCATTCATATACACTCATCTATCCAATTTCTTAGCCTATAAAATGCTACTATTCAAATTGACGAATGGAATGAAGCATTTCAATTAGAGAAGTTAAAAATAATGATGCAGAAGAGAGGAATGTGAAATTTGTGTAAACTTTGACGTATGTACAATCTCTCAATATTAACTTGCAATATGCATACAATGTCACAATCTTAACTTACAATATACGTGCAATAGCACCCTCAAGAGATGATTTGAATCTCTAAGATTGCATGCAAATGCTTTTGGTACCATAACAGTTTTAGGATTTTGTGTCTTAAATTCCCCCAATGTCATATCGTGCGTTCCTAATAAAGAATATTTGGTGAATAGATAATTGGTTTTGTAATTTTTTTGTACTAACTTTTATGGGGATGATTTCTAAATAACAATAAATTTGAGGATGTAGCTTATTTTATGATAACGAGTTCATGAACGCCCAACTCATAATTGGCAAATTCGTAGGTTCAATTCCTACTGAATGCATGCCAATGGGACCCTACAATAAGTCTATTGGAATTGGCTTTGTATCAATGGAATCTTATCATCCATACATAACGAATTGATGTGGTATATTCATATCATAACATATGAATAAACAGTAAGAACTCCAATTCTTATTAAGACTCGAACAAGTATCCAATCCACACCTTACAATGATTCATTATAAATGCAATTAATTGGATGGACAATATATATATATATATATATATATATATATATATAATACTATTAACCAATTAAACAACATCTTCATAGAAAATGGTGATACTTCTTCTGATGAACTTCTTGAGGAGGAAGGTCTTCAGATTAATGAAATAGATTCCTCTTCCGATTCTGATTATGAAGACACTTCTCCAGAAAAACCCGTTCCTGAAATAAACATGTTAACAAAAGAAGAAGAATTTCTCCTTAGCACTACTGATAAGATCACTGACCCTGAAGCCAAGAAAAAATACCTAGATAGACTTCATTCATCCATGAACATTATTACTAATTCTAATAATTCCTACAATCTCAAAAACATTCTTAATAGAAACAAAAAACCCCTATCTAGGCCCATAAACATTAATGATCTTCAAAACGAAATAAAACAACAAAAATTAGAGATACAAGCCCTTAAATCAACACAGGCAGAAATGAAACAGGAAATTTCTGTTATAAAATCTCTCGTTATAAAAGGAAAGACTTTAGAAGATCAAAATGAAATCACCAATACTTCTGAATCCACTGATCCAGCCTTTCTTATGTTATTAACAAAAATAACATCTAGGAAATGGATCATTAATATTTTGATAAAAATCAACAATGAATTTACTATTGAAACAACTGCACTCTTTGATACAGGAGCGGACCTCAACTGTATTAAAGAAGGTCTTGTTCCTACTAGATACTTTGATAAGACATCAGAATCTTTAAAATCAGCCTCAGGAGACAAACTAAATATACAATACAAGCTACCTGAAGCTTCGATAATAAAAGATCAAATGTCCTACAAAACATCTTTTCTTTTAGTCAAAAATATGAGAGAACAGGTAATTCTTGGAACACCTTTCATACAATTAATCCAACATTTTTCAGTTACTAATGAAGGTATTGAAACTCATGCTTTAAACAGAAAAATTACCTTCAATTTCATAACAAAACCACAAAAGAGAAGCTTAAACATTTTACAAGAACATTCTATCTCTGAAATCAATTGCCTTATAAAAGACAAAGAAAACCAACTTGAATTCTTAAAAGAAGACTTAGAATTCAAAAGAATAGAAGAACATCTTATAAAACCAAATATTATAGAAAAAATAAATTCTCTACAAAAACACATAGAAAAAACCATATGCTCTACTTTACCCAACGCTTTTTGGGAAAGAAAAAAGCATATTGTTGATTTACCTTATGAACATGATTTTTCATAAAACAAAATACCTACAAAAGCTCGTCCTACACAAATGAACCAAGAAGTTCTAAAAGTTTGCCAAGCAGAAATACATGATCTTTTAAATAAGAAACTCATAAGAAAAAGCCAATTACCATGGAGTCATTCTCGCTTTCTATGTCAACAAAAATGCTGAACTAGAAAGAGGAGTTCCTAGATTAGTTATCAATTATAAACCTTTAAACACAGCCCTTAGATAGATAAGATATCCAATACCCAACAAGAAAGATTTGTTAAATAGATTATGTAGGTCAAAAATATTTTCTAAATTTGACATGAAATCGGGATTACGGCAAATACAAATCAGTGAAAAAGATAAATACAAAACAGCCTTTACAGTTCCTTTTGGCCAATACGAATGGAATGTTATGCCCTTCGGCCTTAAAAATGCCCCTTCAGAATTTCAAAGAATTATGAATGACATCTTCAATCCCTACTCTGAATACATCATAGTTTATATAGATGATGTCCTTGTTTTCTCCTCTAATATAGAACAACACTTTAAACATCTGTCTACTTTCATAAAAGTAATAATACAAAATGGCCTTGTTGTCTCTCCTACCAAAATTGCATTTTTTAAAACCAAGATTAGATTCCTAGGTCATTACATTCATTTAAACACCATAACTCCTATAGAAAGGTCAATTTCCTTTACTGATAAGTTCCCAAATGAGATTAAAGACAAAACACAGCTACAAAGATTTCTAGGAAGTCTCAATTACATTTTGGATTTCTTCCCTAATATAAACATCCTTTGTAAACCTTTACACCAAAGATTGCAAAAAGATCCTCCACCATGGACTTCTGTCCATACTAACATAGTCAAACAAATTAAGACTCATGTCAAAGAAATACCTTGCTTACATCTGGCTGACCCTTCTACATTCAAAATTGTAGAAACAGATGCCTCAGAAATAGGGTATGGCGGTATTCTTAAACAAGTCAAAAATAACAAAGAACAAGTTGTTCAGTTTATTTCAAAACATTGAAATTCTACTCAACAAAATTATTCAACGATCAAAAAAGAAATACTTGCTATAGTTTTGTCCATATCAAAATTCCAAGGAGATTTATTAAATCAAAAATTTCTCTTGAGAATTGATTGCAAATCAGCCAAAAACGTTTTACAAAAAAACGTATTAAACATTGCATCAAAACAGATTTTTGCCAGATGGCAAGCCATACTTTCAGTATTTGATTTTGACATTGAATTTATAAATGGTTCTTCAAATTCATTACCCAATTTTCTCACAAGAGAATTTTTACAGGGGATACCATCATGCCAAGATCAACCAAAAACAAAAAAGACAAAGGCAAAGACAAGGTCCTTGCCGAAACCTCCAATACACCACCAAAGCCAACCGGCTTAACACCCCTCAAGACATGGCTCCAAATGGCAGAAAACAACCAACCATTCTTACAACAATACCAAACAACAAATACACCTTTGAAAATAGAACCCCTATCATCTGATTCAGCATCCGCCCTCAAACAGCTAGCAGACATACTACCCCAAGAAACACTACTTTTACTTGCCAAATCTTTAAAGAAAGAACCATTCAGTACCATCGAGGTAAGTAACAATCCTTCCCCACTGGTTACACATAAACCAGCAGAATACAAAAGAATTTCTAATGAGGTGGTTATTAGGCCACAGGCAACCCCTCAATCTCAAAAATCAAAAATTTTCCCCAAAACATCATTTCAAAAAATACTAACTGTAGAAGATGGATTTTTTGATAAAGATCCAATCAAATTTGCAAAAAACATCTTTCCAGAAAACTGGTTATTCAAACCACACAATACAAACAAAACCCTTGCTTATTATGAGCAAATTCTAGTGGAAACAGAATCAGCAAGATTTACCCATTTTGCTGACAAAAACAATACAGAAAACATTCTATACTCCACTATATCCATAAGTAAAGTCATACACCCCTCACACTGGGGAGCCTCACCTCATACACCCAGAAAATTCCAAACCAGACTTACTTAAAGTCTACCATATTCTACCTCATACACCTACTGGGACTACCAACAAGCTTGGTGGAATGTTTTCTTCGAGACAAAATACAAATTTCCAACACACACGGTTGTTATTTTTCAAAGATAACTTCCCAAGACAGAGTTTACCAAATTGGTTTGACTCCTGGTGGGATCTCTTTGGTCCTTTGGACATAATACTACATCCCACAGTCAAACAAGGTTACAAAGTTTTTAGCCAATACTTTGTACCAACACCACATGATATAAGGTTTCCATGCCTTATGCATTTCTTCATAATATTCAGAATCTCTTGGGTAACAGCATGGGAATTTGAATACAATACATCCACAAAACCTGGAGTACCAGTCCTTGTCCGGAAATACAAAACAAAATGGTGGGATGGATTCAAATACATTGAACAAGGATCCGAAGCTATGGTTAGAATATGGCTAAATAGCCAGAAAAACATGATAACCACAGTCCCATCAAATACATCCTTTTTACAGGAGAAATCCATGGCAAGTGCAGCACTTGCTGCAGTCCAGACCAGAGAGGAATACCGCAACACCCTCGGGACAACGCTATCGAAGCGGAAGGATCACAATGTGGATCTTCCAAATCTCAAGACAATACGAGACGGATCCTCACGGTCACATCACGGTGGAAACACCAATGAAGACGCGCTACGGGATCAACCTAGACAGAGATTAAAATCAAGACATCACATGCCGACACTGTTGCGAGCGGTGCAAAGGCTATACATCGTAGCATACACTGTTCACTATTCACTATTCACTTTATACTATTCACTCAGTATTGTTCACTTTACACTGTTCAGCACTGTAGCACTTTCACTGTAGCATCACTATAAATACACTCCTCCGGCACAAGAGAGGGGCACCTCGAAATTTTCCAGATTTCTCTCTTCTCATTCCCTCTCCCTCTTGTAAACCATCATCCCTTCCATCTCCATCCTCATCTCCAAGCCCTCTTACCTTGTATCCCCTAATTACAAAGTAAGTTTGTTTGTTTTCAAATACATCTAACATAGTTTATACAGGGTTACCAACTTACATGATAGTTGGTTAACCATCTCTTGTAATACAAACATCGATAATCCCTGGAGTGCGGATTACCGCCCTAGTGGATGACTTGATGCTTTAAATTTCTGCATCTTTCAATACATGTTCTTTAAATACATGTTCTGACAATACATGTAAACTTTCAGTTTATTCAATACAAGTTCATACCACCTTCATGGTTGGTTTTTGTTTATGCATACTCTTGCTTTATATTTTATACATTGCTTTTGGTCTCTATATTATTTTTAATTCTCGCGATTTTATTTAGTCCTTATACACTCAGATCTGTTCGATAATCTCATATACCTCCTTGTTCTCTCATATAGTACTCCGATTCTCACCCCTTTATGGTATCATATATATATATATATATATATATATATATATGTATATAGAAATTTTGTCATAGGCAGATCCAATGGAGCTTGATGATGAAATGCTTAAGAAATTTAAAAGAGTTTCCACCAACAATGTATGAAGTAAAAGATTTAGTTCCAGTAGAAAATATGTTATCTTTGAAGATATGTGGCCTGGACTTATTTCACAAGCGAAGGCAATCATCATAAATCAGGAATGCTTTTTTTTTAAAAAAAAAAAAAACCTCAGGTAAAAAAAGAATGAGAAAAAAAATGAGCTCAGTACATTAACTCTAAAGTGAGATTGGCTCCATATACTCCATCAAAAGTCGAATGAGTCTATCCATCATCTTTTCCCTTTTCTCTTTTAATTTTCATAATAAAGTAGAAGTTAACACCCTATCCCCTTCCCTGACAAGTAGATACTCGAAAACAAATACATATATTGATAATTTTAAGCCATGTGCTCCATTCTAATCTCACGTTGTTAGTTTTACTAATTAACAATAAGACTTGGCATGATATTAGGTCTCTAACGACTATACTTTTAGTTAACCAGATTATACAGCAACGACATGCAATTCTCCTCCAATAATAAATAACAAAGCAAATAAAGCCAAATTGAGCAAGGAAAGGCAACATGGCCCTTCTGCATCTCCTGCACTCATAATTGGCGAGATCGTTGATTTGTTGCAAACATTGCCTCTAATATTTGGTGCCGAAACCCTCTTGATTTTTATGGGCGTAAAATCTATAAGTGACTTGAGTATGTCATTTGTTGAACTTTTTAAACTTTTAAAAATCTCTTGGCTTTTATTGGTGTAAATTTTTATTTATTCGATATAACATATGAAAAACAAAACATGCATAATACCTTCCACAGGTTTCAAATTTTTAGGGTCTCTTCGTGAAGGGACATGATAGAGTTAGAATTGTATCCAACACCTATAAACCCCTTTGGCCTTAGCTATATGCAACAAAGCACCAAGCTACATCCCAAATAGATATTGTGAAGTTTGCATGTTTAAAGTGCTACTAACCCGATAGTAAGAAAGGGAAAGGATTAACTTGCTTAAGCCACTTCAGGATGAGACCCTAATAATTAGAAAGCTGTGGAAGGTATTATGTATATTTTGTCTTTCATATGTTATATCGAACAAATAGAAATTTACACAAATAAAAGCCAAGAGATTTTTAACAGTTTAGAAAGTTTAACAAATGATATAATCAAGTCACTTATAGATTTTACACACATAAAAACCAAGAGGGTTGCAGCACCAAATATTAGAGGCAATGTTTGCAACAAACCAACGATCTCGTCAACTGTGAGTGCAGCAAATGTGGAAGGGCTATGTTTTCTTGCTTAATTTGGCTTTATTTGTTTTGTTATAGATTTTTGGAGGAGAATTGCGTGTAGTTTCTGTAAAATCTGGTTAACTAAAAATACAGTCATTAGAGACCTAACATCACACCAAGTCTTATTGTTAATTAGTGAAACAAAAAACATAAGATTAGAACGGAGCACATGGCTTAAAATTACTAAGATCTATATTTGTTTTTAAGTATCTATTTGTAGGGGGAAGGGGAAAGGGTGTTAACTTCTACTTTATTCTGAAATTTAAAAGAGAAAATGTCAAAAAATGATTAAAAGACTCATTCGACTTTTGATGGAGTACATGGAGCCAATATTACTTTAGAGTTAATGTACGGAGCTCATTTTGTTTCTTATTCTATTTCTACCTGAGGTTTTTCTTATGAGCCCCGATTTATGGTGATTATCTTAGCTTGTGAAATGAGTCAAAGTCATATATCTTCAAAGATAACGTATGTTATGCTGTAACTAAATCTTTTACTTCTAGTTGCTGGTCAAAACTCTTTCAAATTTTCTAAGTATTTCATCGTCAAGCATCAACTCTTTCATTTTTATGTTTTAAGCTAAGTCATTATTAAGTTTTTCATCTTTTCTCAAGTCAGCACATGATTTTCTAACATTTTCCTCTCCGACAACAAATGAAGTTGTTATATAGGAGAGAAGGTATGTGATAATGTTCAAAACTTGATTTCCTATATTAATAAAAACTTATATAGCGTTGAGCTCCACTGGATCTGCCTATGTCAAAATTACTATATGTATATTATCCATCCAATTATCACACCTCTTGAAGTCTAAATGCATGTATAATGAGTCATTGTAAGGTGCGAATTGGATACTTGTGTTCGTGAACTCGTCATCATAGAATAAGCTAAGTCCTTAAATTCCTTGTTATTTAGAAACCATCCACATAAAAGTTAGTATAGAAAACGTTTGCAAAATCAGTAATCTATTTACCAAATATTCCACATTAGGAACGCAAGATATGACACTAGGGAAATTTAAGACAAAATCCTAAAACTATTCTAATTAATTTGCAATTGTTGCTTGTTTGGATAGGGCTCTTCCATACTAACTCCTCAAGAATGTACTTGAAATTAAGATTCGTAAGGGCTCATGCTACTCTTCTTTCGTTTGCAATGTAATATGCTTTTCGAGGTTTAAAGGATACCAAAACTCTTCTTTATGCCACTGTTATGAGAGATAATATTCTTACTCTTTTTCAAAAGTTATGCTTGCAATTGTTATGTCAAATCTACATTTAAGTGATTATCATTTATTTTAAACAATGTTATTTTTTTTAAGAACTTAAAAGTATGGAAAAATAGGTTCACAATGTATATATAACATATTTCTTAAAGTTAGGATGCACGTGTGATTTGTGTTACAAAAATCCCACATCGGATTATTGTTTTTATTTTTTGGTAAGATGCATCGGAGTATTGTTTTGATGTAAAATAGTTAATATATCTTACTTGACCCATAACTCATTAACTTAAAGTAAAATTGCGAACCCAATTTGGTATATTTAAGTTCACTCTAAACTAGTAATGATGCATTACCTTAACACTAATTTAATTGATTGCAATTGTCGCTTGTTTGGATAGGGTTCTTCCGTACAAATTCCTACAAGAACATACTAGAAATTAAGATTGTAAGGGCTCCTCCTATTCTTCTTTCTTTTATAATGCAATGTGCATTTTGAGGTTTTAAGGATACTGAAACTCTTCTTTATGCCACTGTTATGAAAGACAATATTCTTACTATTTCTCAAAAGTTATGTTCAATTGTTGTGTCAAATCTACATTGGAGTGATTATCATTTACTTTAGAAAACATTATTTGTCTTAAGAAAGGGGAAATTGGTTCACAATGTATACATAACACATTTCTTAATGTTAGGAAGCATGAATTGAAGAATTATTGTATTGTAGAGTAATTAATATATCCTACTTTGCCCATAACTCATTGGTAAAAGAATATTGTGAAAGTATTTTTAAGATTACTCTAAGCTAGTAATGATCTGTATTACCTTGACACAATTTTAACTAATTGCAATTATTGTTTATTTGGATAAGGTTTTTTCCATACTATGGATAGGGTTCTTTCTTACTAACCCCTACAAGAACGTACTTGAAATTAAGATCTATAGCGGCTCTTGTTATTCTTCTCTTTTTGCAATGCAACCCATGTTTTGAGGTTTCAAGGTTACCAAAACTCTTCTTTATGCCACTTTTATGAGAGAAAATATTCTTACTTTTTCTTAAAAGTTATGTTTCCAATTATTGTGTCTAATCTACATTTGAGTGATTATCATTTACTTTAGACAACATTATTTTTATTAAGAACTTAAAAAGTATGGAGAAATGGATTCACAATTTATACATAACATATTTTTTTTAATATTAGGATGCTTAGAAAAAATCCCACATCAAAGAATTGTTGTGGTGCATAATACTTAATATATCCTACTTGACCCATAATTCATTGGCTTAAAGTAACATTGTGAACCCAATCTAGTATGTTTAAGGTTACCCTAAGCTAGTAATGATCTGCATTGCCTTGACACTATTTTAACCAATTGTAATTGTTGCTTGTTTGGATAGGGTTCTTCCGTACTAACTCCTATAAAAATGCTTAAAATTAAGATCCGTAGGGGCTCCTGTTATTCTTCTTTCTTTTGTAATACAATGCATGTTTCAAGGTTTCACGCTTACTAGAACTCTTCTTTATGCCACCGTTATAAGAGATAATATTCTTACTCTTTCTTAAAAATTATGTTTCCAACTATTGTGTCAAATCTACATTTTGAGTAATTATCATTTACTTTAGACAACATTATTTTTCTTAAGAACTTAAAAATATGGAGAAATGGGTCCACAATTTATACATGGCATATTTTTTAATTTAGAATGTACGTTTGATTTGTGTTAGAAAAATCCTACATCAAAGAGTTGTTGTGATGTAGTGTAGTTAATATATTCTACTTGGCCCATAACTTATTGGCTTAAAGTACTATTGTGAACCAAATTTGGTATATTTAAGATCACTCTAATCCAGTAATGATCTGCATTATCTTGACACTATTTTAATAAATTGCAATTGTTGCTTGATTTGATAGCATTCCTCCGTACTATGGATAAGGTTCTTCCCTTCTAACCCCTGCAGGAATGTATTTTAAATTAAGGTCCATATGGGACCCTACAATTCTTCTTTCCTTTGTAATGCAATGCGTATTTAAAGATTTCAATCAGAATTCTTTTTTTATACCACTATTATAAGAGATAATATTTTTACCATTTTTCAAAAGTTATGTTTCCAATTGTTATGTCAAATCTACATTTGAGTGATTATCATTTATTTTAGACAACATTATTTTTCTTAATAACTTAAAAAGTATGGAGAAATGGGTTCACAACGTATACATAATATATTTCTTAATGTTAGGATGCATGTGTGATTTGTGTTAGAAAAATCACACATCAAAGAATTGTTGTGATGTAGAGTAGTTAATATATTTTACTTGGTCCATAACTCGTTGACTTAAAATAACATTGTAGAGTAGATATTGGGCTTTTGTTGTGTACTTCCAACAATAACAAATGAGTGCTACAATAGTGACTAGCCAAATTTTGTTCCGTTGACGTGTCTATAGCAACAAAAAGGTTTCACTGCTAGCTCATCTATGTGGACAAATGATATTCATTGCCTTGCATTATAAGGACACTACTTGTTTCTTTAGAGACAATAAAGACTACAAATTGAAAGATTGGACATCACTGTGTATCAAAGAGCATATAACATAGTGAATATATCTTTTGTGTCGCTCACCTATTTCCATGAAGGAAAGAGATAACAAACAAAAATGCCGTATGATGACTAACAATAATTGCCACTAAAAGCCCCAAGAACCGTTGAAGTAGGCATATGTTGCGACCTCCCCGAACAGTGCATTACTTAAGGGTTGGCTAATGGATTATTAAGCTGAGACTCAACTTGGTCACTGTTTCTTTTCATTGTCTCCCAAACCCTTACCAATTCACGACTTAAGCTTCGAATTATTAACATGCAACATCGTTTTTAGTGGGTCAGTTAGAATCCCAAGTTAAGTATCAAGAGAATTACTTATTCCTACAAACCAAAAAAATATAGATTTTGGGACTTGAATACCCTAGATTATTCTAACGTTGTTTTGGTACATTTTCTTTCTTATTCAAAAACATTTGAAAGGCAGCTTGTATTGATTTTAACCATACACTAACATGAGGTGATCATATGGGTGTGAATGTAACAACCAATAATCAAAGCGGTAAATAAATTGCAAGGAAAAGTAGAATTACCTACCTCAAAGCAACGTAAGTATCTGCAATGTTAATTGGAAAAACACACATTCAACCTAAATATAGTTTCTAATTAGCACGCAATTCAACTCAAATTTGTTTTAGGATTTTCTTTTATTTAAATGAAAGCTAATGCTAACATGTAATGCAACTACTTTAAATGCAATAACTTTTAAAGTATGTCTATCATAACGTGACATGCAATTGAATTAAATGAACCTAGCATGCAATTCTTAAATGACGTGTAGTTTATGAACCTAATTCTATGTGACATGCACATGACATTTTTTGTATTTTTTTATTAAAATTTGTAACTAAAAAATAATGAAAATGAATTACCTAGATTAAGATATTATTCAACTCAATATAAGAATTAACTATGCCAAATCCTAATTTAAATTGGAATATTATCGTAACTAGATATAGCCTATCCTAAGGAGAAGGACACTATTGGTGCCAAAATTTGTGTATGGTCATTTTAGTGCCAATTTTTTTTTTTTTCGAATCACTTAAGCACCACTTATAAAAAAATGATTACTTAAGTGTCAACTTTGATCGGGGTTACTAGAAATTCGGCGTGTGCATATTTTATTAATTTCTCAATCTTACGTGGCTCGCCGATATGCTCAATTAGTATATAACCCCTAAATGATGTCGCGTAACATATTAAAAAGTGATCACTTCAATGCCGATTATTATTAAAAAAGTGATCACTTCAGTGCTAGTTATTATTAAATAGTAATCATTTTAGTGTCAATCATTGTTAAAAAATGATAACTTCAATGTCAATCTTAATGAAAAAATGATCACTTCTGTGCAAAAAAAAAAAAAAAATGCCATCTCAAATAAAATTTTAAATTAAAAAAAAAACCATGTAATTTCTTTGGTCGGAATTTCTCATCAATAAAGTTTTTTTCTCCAATTTGGTAGTTAAGTGAATCTGTGAAAACTTTCCATACTACTTTTAACACTTTTAGTGTTATTCTCCCCCGATCGTAACATGCAATCTTACCAATAATGCAATGTTATCTATAAAGATCTACCCCTTAATCTTATCCATTACCTAATCTAAGCACACAAGTCTATTTAGAAGATTTTCTAAAATCTACATTAATCCAGTCTAATATTTTTTATATTTTCTTTAGATAAGAAAATAATCAAATCGAATCAAACATGGCAAAGACAGAATCAAATCAAATAAATATAGTATTCGCATCCAATCCACTCAAATTTGGAAACTGATAAATTGATGAATTGTATATTTAGAGCATGAGATCAGATTGCCAACGTTAATGATTAGGAAATTATTCCTAGTTCGAATGATACCCCAAATCTTAGAGATATGCATGTCGGATAACAATAATTCAAAATAGGTAATAAAATCAAATACTCAAATATTGGATCGGACAATTACCTATTCGAATTTTGAGTTCCCAAACTTGGACCGCGGACGATGGCCGGCGGTGAACTTAGTGTGGCTGACGGTGGTTGGTTGCTCGCAATGAGGGACTCCTCGATGTCCACCTCGGCAAGGTTGCTTACAGTAATTGATGTTGACCAAGAACAAGCCGACAGTGTGGAATTGCAGCGCTCGCGAGGAGGCAACCGCCGCATGCCGTTGCTCTCGGAGATCGACGGGGTCACGGAGCTAAGCAGCCGCAGCAGTTGTTGCACATCACCGAAGACCTGCAAAGAATGGATCGAGCTCGGCAAGGAGATGATTCACGGCGGCTCAGGGGCCTGTGTTGTGGACAGCCGGGCGTCGGGATGTCCAGAACCGAACGGGAATCCGAGCTGCGTTTGACGGTCAGTAAACCTGCAGGAAAAAAAAGGAACAATTTGCTACGAATTGCCAAGGATTCCCAAGCTGCTGACGATGGTGTGAAGAAGAGATACCACGGTGCAAGAGCGGCAGTGAAATCACAACAGTGTGATCTTTTGAACGAGCAAACCCCTTTCAGTCTTCTCGTGAATAAAGAATCACACCGCTTTCTGGCGAGCCCCCGGTTCGACGTGGAATCCCCGACGCGACAGCAGCGGGAGAGCGTCGGCCGTCCTCTACATCGCCAGCGCATGTTCGAAGTTGAGAAAAGGAAAACCAAAGAGAGCAGAGAGTCAAGCAACGTCGATACGATACGCGGGGCGAACCGAGCGCTGATTGAACCGACGGAAAGGACGAAAAACGAAAGCCGGAGATGGCCTGAATGCGTACTGAGGGAGCTCGATCGGAGTACCTGAGGATGAGATCGGAGATGAGAGAGACTGGTGTCGGTTTTGCCGAGCAAGAACGCCATGGAAGATGCTCTCCGAAATGCAGAAACTGAAAGAGGAAGGGAGTCGTGCTGGGACTACCATCTGAGTTGAAGCCGTGCTTTTCCAATCTGCTCTATGACCGGCTTTGTCGCCGCACGGCGTCGTTCTTCCCCAGAGGAGAAGAAACGTGGCTACGAAAAACGCGGGTGGAGCAGAGATCCGCCACGCGTGGCGGGGCAGTTTGTACGAGGAAAAACCGTCGCTTGGTTCAGCCCCGAAACAGGAGATTTTATTCCCTAAGCTTGAAACACGAAGATATGCATTATCTTTAAAGGGAATTCTTTTAGTATCTCTTCAAAACCGCGATCTTATCGAGTAAAATTGCTCTTCGGGGTTGCTCCCGAAATAAATCAATTTTCCAGCGTGGCATCATATATGAATTTTGGTTTATCCAAAGGAATAATGGGCTTGGCCACGTTGTTAGCTCATGAACTCATGTCAATTTATTAAATTCAAAACCATTCAATTAAGTCCATCCGCGGCCAATCCAATATATGAAAATGTTCCTCATAAATAACTAATTAATTCGTCAAAAGTAAGATGTCACCCATGTATAGAGTCTTTGCCAAACACATAAACTTTACCATGCGCATAGAGCAATGGTGACGGATCCTAATAGGTCCATAGAACCCTGCTAGATTAATCCGAGGTTTTTTGTTGGTCGTTTGTTATCTTGTGGGTAGACTTCATGATTGGATATAACGACGTATGTCCGTAGGCAAAAAGAGACCCGTGCCAATAAATTGTTCTGTCAGGACAACTTGCCCTGCCTTACAAACAACGTCGTGCCCGTTTGGTTTCTATAGTATTTGGTTTGTTTTTTTGTTTTCTCTTTTGTTCCTGTATCCAAATTTATCATTGTTTCATTATCTTTGCAATCCGACAAGAGAAGCAAATTCGTGCTTTCCTTTTTGGTTTTTGCCTTATAAATAAAAGGATAGTAATGGGCGACTGTTAGGGACATTCTCTAAGCGTTACTAAAAAGATTCCGTTGAGGGTGACAGATTCCTAGTTGGATAACTTTTTGAATATAAATTTGAAAACAATGCTAAAATATTAAATACATAAATATGATTTTTTTATAAAAAGACCAAACCCTTCATTGGAATTTTTTTAATTTTTTTTAAATTGAAAAAAATAATGTATGCGACTTTTTAAATATAAATTTTGACAATAATATTAAAAAAATCAAATACATATATATATATAATTTTTTAAAAGGACCAAATCCTTCATTGAAATTTTTTAATTTTTATTTGTTTAAAATTGAAAAAAAAAAAATAATGTATGCAAATTTTTAAATATAAATTTTGACGATAATGCTAAAAAAATCAATTATATATGCTAAAAAAAAATCAAATATATAAATAATTTTTTAAAAAGACCAAAATATATTTCATTTTTTTTAGCATTTATGTAAATTCGATTTTTTAGGCATTATTTCGGCATTTAAAAAAATAATAACAAGGGCAAAATAAGAAATTTGAAGAATGAGTGATGATAGTTTTGAAAAAAAAAATAAGTTTAGCATTTGGCCAAATGTTGAAAGCTCAAAGCTAGTATTGAACTTTCTGACTTCCCAATGCTGACTTTAACTTAAAAACTATTTCAAAATGGTTGCCAAATGATCTAACATTTTCCCAATGGGTTTTGGAGGCTGAAAGCCCATTGGGAATGTTGAATCAAACGTACCCGAAATCTAGTGTTAAGATATGAAATTCTCTTGATATATTTTTGAATTTCAAATTAGCTTATTTAAAGGGATTACCAACTATAGATGAGTTGGCATTCCTTGATCTTTGCTCTGCCAAATATTGTATACTTTCATCTCTTTGTAAACGTGTACAATCTATAGATGAAAAATGATGAAAATCATTCGCAAATATTGAGCTATTATATGGTATCAGAGCCTTATGCTCCTAAGAGCTTTTTGATCTGGTCATTCTACAATTTTTTCAACAACCTATTGCATCCTCCAGCCATGGCAGGACCTCAAATTCTGGTTCAAATTCCATCGGGACAGCCGCACCTGACGGCCCAATTTCAATCTCGGCAGCCGTCCAATTGCTATTCAAGCTCTCCACTACCAATTATCCTTCTTGGCACGCTCAATTTCAGGTGTTGCTGATTGGTTATGATTTAATGGGATTCATTGACGGGACTTTCGTCCGTCCGCTTCTCACCATTTTAGCTAGAAATCAAACGGTGCTAAATCCAGCCGCAACAACCTGGATTCGCTAGGATCAGCTCTTGCTTCATGCAATTTTTGCATCCATATCCAAAGTTGTGATTCTTCTCATTGCCTCTTGCCATTCATCACACGCCCGCCGGACAAAACTCATGAATCTATATGCAAATAAATCCACATGTAACAAACACCCAAAATTTTCCTCCTTCCAGCTCACACGAAACCCAACTTCCCACTATCAACAATGAACAAACATTAGAACCCATATATCCACCTACACAAACTCACAAAATGACCACTAGATTCCAAAATAATATTTTCACGCCCAAACAAATCAACCACATCACCACTAAACATCCACTTCCATTGACTTTAGAACCAATGGGAATTACACAAGTTATGTGCAATTCTCAATGGCGTGAAGCAATGTCAGCTGAGATCAATGCCCTTATTCGTAATGGGACTTGGAAACTAATACATTTCGATCCATCTTTGAATGTTGTAGGTTGCAAATGGCCTTACCAGATAAAAAGACGTCCACACGGTAACATTGAGAGGTACAAGGCACGTCTTGTGGCCAAAGGTTTTCACCAATGACCGAGCCTTGATTACACCGATACATTTGGCCCAGTCATTAAATCAAATACAATCCAAGTCATCTTATTGTTGACTCTAATGTGTGAATGGACATTGAGACAGGACGTCAACAATGCCTTCCTCCAAGGAACTCTCTAGGATGAGGTCTACATGTCACAACCACCTCGTTTTAAAAACCCAGAAAAACCAACGCACATTTGCAAGTTCCGCAAAACCATATACGGATTGAAGCAAGCTCTGCAGGCTTGGTACAATGATCTAGGTTCATTCATTCTTATAAATTCATTTGTCAATTCAAAGAATGACAATTCATCGTTGATTCACTCTCATGGTGGCATTCAAGCCTATTTTCCAGTGTACATAGATGACCTCGTTATCATAGGAAGTGACCAGAATTTTGTTTTGGATTTCATCACCGCTCTCTCTAGTCGGTTCTCAATTAAAGACTCGGGGCCACTGAATTTTTTATTTTTTTATTTTATAGAATTGAAGTCATTCCCACAAAGACCGGCTTACTTCTTTCTCAACATAAATACATAAGAGAGCTACTTGAATGCTTTAAAATGGGAGACACAAAAGAGGTAGGGACACCATTAGCCACAGGTCAAGTCTCTTTCGGTCCATGACAAAGAACACCAGCCGATGCCTCATTGGTGCACTTCAATGCCTCAACATTACTTGCCCGGACCTTGGTTTTGCGATAAACAAGCTTATCTCAATTCATGCATAAGCCAACCACAACCCACTGGACGACCACAAAACGGCACTTGCGCTATATCTTAAGGGAACATTATTCCATGGGTTCCACTTGAGACGCAACACAAAACCCGTACTTCATACCTAATCCAGCGCAGATTAGGCAAGAAACATTGATGATCGCATATCTACTTTAGGCTTTGTCATTTATATTGGGGCAAATCCTATCTCTTGGAATTCTCGGAAACAACAATTGGTTGCACGATCATCTACCGAAGCAAAATACCGAGCCATTGCCATGGCCTCAGCGGAACTCATTTGGGTAAAAATTTTGCATCAAAGAACTTGGCATTTGCATGGACATGGCACCAAGCTTGTATTGCGACAACATAGGCACCGCCTATGTTTGTGCAAATCCCATCTTCCATTCCCGAATGAAACACATTGAGACAGATTACCACTTCATTGGGGAATTTCTTAAAGCTGGTAAGATGCGAGTCTCCCATATTTTCACCCATGGTCAACTTGCCGACATTCTCACAAAACTGTTGTTAGGGCCGCAAACAATAAATTACAAGACAAGATGGCATTTCCAATGGAACATCCATCTTGTCAGGGTATGTTAAGACATGAAATCTTTTCTGTGGAGGCCTTCACCAAAATTATGGCTGCCTTTTTTCTCTTTAATTTAGTTTTTTAACTTATTTAAATTAATATTTATATTAAAAATTAATTTTGGGGGCTTATAACGCCACGTGGACAGTTTTTAAAAAAAATTGCCACGTCAGTAAAAAGTCGCTAAAAAATGCCCAGTTAGCACTTTAGTTGGAATTCTCATTGTTGGCACTTTAATATTACGTTCTTCTCCGATTTTGGCACTTAAATATAACTTTTGAAACTATTGGTATTTGAGGCCATGTTTAGTAACCATCCTCGAAACAACCGATTATATTCTTTTATTCTTCATAACAAAAAAAAAAAAAAAAGAATAAAAATTCATTTGATATAATTTTTGTTCCCGGGAACAATAATATATTTTTATTCCCGAAAATAGATTTGGAACAGAATTAAGAAGTAGAAAAAGTTACTTCTTGTTCTTGAGAATAATTTTAAGAATCAAGCCTAACTTTTGTTTGTTTTCTTTTCTCCTTCTCTCTTCTTCTTCCTTCCAGTCTCAGTTGGTCACCAACCATCGCTGATGTCGGTGGTGGCCGGTAGCCAACCAATTAGGGTGAGCTCTAGCAAGCTCGCCGAGGCTCACCTAGCCATGGTGAGCCTTAGCCTCACCAAATATAGACGAGATCAAGCCTCACCGAGGCTTGCCATGGCCAGGCGAGGCCTCACCCTAGCCCGGCAAGCCTCTAGAGAGTTCGCCAGACCTTCACCAGCCATGGCAGCCGGCGACAGGCTACAAAGAAGGAGGAAGAAGAAGAAAAAAGAGAAAAGAGAAAAGAAAAGAAAATATATATATAATAAAAGTTTTAAAAAATTAACAGAAATAAAAAAAATGAATAATTCTACCAAACACATTTTTATTTCGAGAATATAAATTTTATACGTTACCAAACGTGTTCGTTTGAATTGTTTTTAATAACATAATCAGAAAAAACCATTTCTGATAAAAAATTATTTCTAAAAACAGAATGATTACCAAATGTATCATAAATGTTTCCTGTGCGAAATTTTGGCACTTGCGATGTATTTTGTCTAAGTTTAATTTGGAGTAAATGTGTTAGGATATACATAATTTTAATTTTTTTTTCAAGTTTATTCCGTACAAGAGGTGGATCTCCAGACAAATCTTAAAGATGGGGTTTTTGACGTGTGGCTTGAGGGATGGATTCTCCAGTGAACGCCGTCTGCGTACCAAGTTTGGACAATCAAGTAGCGCATGGCATGACCATGGATCGATACTAGGGGTGAGCATGGTTCCCGGGTAGAATTGGGAATCGGAGAACTGAACCGGAGGGTCCGGTTCGGTTCCCGGTTCTACAGAGACCGGTTCCGGTTCCTGGTTCCCTTTGGAAACCGACATTCCCAATTCTAGTTCCCATAGGAACCGAAACCGGTCGGGATTTAAAAAAAAAAAAAAAACCTAGCAATTCGCCCCACGTGATTCCCCCTTCCCCTTTCTTTTTCTCTCTCTCTCTTTCGTTTCTCCCCTTTTTCCTCCTCACGTCACTTCCCGCCCCCCAACTTTTTCTTTTCTTCTCTCTCTCTCTTTCTCTTCTCTCCCCCCTCCTTCTTCTTCTTCTTCTTCTTCTTCTTCCTTCCTTCCTCTTGCTGGCTGCTACTTCACCCACCACCACACCGCCGCCCCACGCCCTACTCACCACCACCTCTTGGCCACCAAACCACCACCACCCATCGCTTGTCCGACGAGCCGTCTCGCCATTGAGCCTGATGAGCTATCATGCCCCTCGCCGCCGTGAGCCACCGCCGCCATCCCCAAGCCACCGTCACCACCTCTTGCCGCCACTCGCTCGGCTGTCCGGGCCATCGTTGCTCCGAACCGCCCTCGCCTCCGCTAGAACCAAGCTCTTCCCCCCTTGGCCGTGGGTTGAGCCGCAACTGTCGCCGTCTTCGCTGCGCCATCTGTGCCGCCATTGGTGCCATGAGACTTGTGTCTTCATCGCCGTCACCATGTGTTCGCCCTTGACTTATTGACTACGGATTTATTCTCTTATTTTTGATACACGGACTGTGGAAAACAAATGTATTTGGGTTTGCATAGTCTTTTCTCAAGAAATTTGAATTAAGTTTACTTGACGTTAGTTCACCTTTGGCAGCATTGATAATCTTTGACCGATTTGTAGGTGGATTTAACACTGCACATGCTGCAGCTAGGTAAGACATCGCCATGTCTCATTAAGCTTTGTAGCTTTAGAAGGTTCCATTTATCTTAGAAGATAACATAATTGGGTTTTTGTGGACTCAGCCTATGATCGAGCTGCAATAAAATTCAGGGGGCTTGATGCAGACATAAATTTCAATTTGAGTGATTATGAGGATGATTTTAAACAGTTAAGATGTTTGCATGATTTAAACTTCCGCCATTGCACCATGTTGGTTTGCATTCTGGATTGGCTTAGACTCTTTCTTGGTTGAGATGGCAAATGAAGAATCTTTCAAAGGAAGAATTTGTACACATACTTTGTCGACAAAGCACTAGCTTTTCTAGGGGAAGTTCAAAATATCGAGGGGTGACACTGCACAAGTGCAGGTGTTGGGAAGCTAGAATGGGTCAATTCCTTGGCAAAAAGTAAAAAACTAAAAGCCTTTTCCCTTTAAAACCTGTTGTCCTTTATGAAGATTTTCTGCCCTTGAACTGAGGCAAGCTTTTATGTTTATATACAAGCCAGTTAGCACTAAATGTTCTGGAAAGCGAACTTTGGAGAATTGTATCTAAGTATCTTGCAATGCATTTGTGCAGGTATATATACCTCAAGCCTATTTGATAGTGAAGTAGAGGCAGCAAGGTGTTATGAGCAACCTGTGATCACATAAAGAATTCAATTCTATGAGTACTCGGCCTTAATATGCTGGATCCCTCACTTATAGCTTTTGCTTATTTGAAATCAAGGCGTATGACAAGGCAGCTATCAAATGTAACGGAAGAGAGGCTGTGACCAGCTTTGAACCTAGTACGTATGACGGAGAGATGATTGCAAAAGCAGCAATGGCAATAGCATTTGTAATCACAATCTTTGTTGTAAATAAGAAACTTTTGGCAAACTATTTCATTTTTATGAACAGAAATACATTAGGTTTCTCTACAAGGTTGATGAAGTATTCTGATGCAATTGATGCAGATGGTGACCTTGGTCTTGATCTCAATCTCGGGATATCAACTTCTTCTAGGGGAATGGTGAAAACCTTAGAGCCCTCAGGCGACATGCATCAGGGAAGTAGTTTGAGGGTAATACTAGGGAACATTATCTTGATTTCCTTTTTTCTTTCATTTATACTCTTTAGCTCCATATATTTAATGAGGAAGCTCATATTATTACTACTTTTTGACTTCCAATGGTATCCATATCCACTAAAAATGCTTCTCAGGTAGGAAACTCTGCTGCATCCTGGGGTGATCCATCTGTTCAAGATTTATTAATGACATCTGGACAACCTCCTCCTTGGATTGGTGCTTGAACTGATGTTTCTAGGATTTTATGCATCGATCTAAAGTTTTGGTTATGATATGGAGATATTCATGTACAAATATGCCAAGATGTCAAGTTGTACTAAGAAGACAGTAAAAAACAATCGACAATTGATTTTGTGCATGCCATTCCCTATTTTATGTGCTGCTTCATGAATAAAGCTTCAATTAATTCATAACCTTACGGGTATCATCTAGAGTTTTCTGAACGGTGCTTGATGATGCATGTTCTTGTGCTGTTCTAATTTTGTGAGTTTAACTGTTAATTGTTTGAAAAGAGTTTTTTAAATCTTAAAAAAAAAATTGTTGGAACTCGGAATCGATTTGAAATCTGTAATAGGGTAAATTCCAGATTATTGATTCTTACGGATAGGTTCCAAATTCCAAAAAATAAAAAACTTGGTAGATTTCAAATTCCGGACGGAACTGAATCGAAACCGAGAAGCGCTGACTTCTTACCGATACCATCTGCCCCCGTTTCCGTCAGCAGCACCGGCTCGGACTGCAGACACGTGTCGCATGTGCCGCCACGGGATCCGGCTGTCGGAGGTCCTTTTTGCCGAAATCGAGACCAACAGTGGAAGAAGGAGAAGCAGACTGAGCGTGATGCACTTCTCCCATAGTTCTTACGTCTTCGCATACGCATTCCTCTGCGGAGATGTAATAAAACCCTTTGTCTAAATCCTCCGGGAGACTCCAATCGTACCCTTGTTCGGTTTCATTCTCCAACCCTCCTGCAGGAGGTTCTCTCTCGGCTTTTACCGGGTGAGTGATGATGTTCTGCTCTGATTCTGTCCCGATCGCTTTGTTTTCTTCGCGCCCTGAATCATGGGTTGTTCTTGGTCGACCTAAACCTCCCTGGTTTCGATGTTGCTGAGGCCCTAACGTTGAAACATTTGGAGGGTCGTACCGAAATTCCTCTTTCGTTTCTTCAGGGAGTTAAAGACCGAACCTTTTAGGATTGTTTGATTGGTGGGCGTTGAGTTATGGGGCTTGAAACTTGACAAATTGCGGAATTTTTGACATTTTCTTGGTTGATTGTGATTGAAAGGAGATGGGATGTTGGACAGATTGTATTCCCTGTCCCCGACCTTGTTCCTAGGCGATAATGGTTTTCATGATGTGTTCATGATGGGTTGTTCTTTTGATGGCCAGCTTGAGAGAGCTTATGAGGATTGCACTGATGGCGTCGGTTGACATTTTCATGAGTAACTTAGTGTTCATGAAGTTTAGTGATCTCTCTTGAGCTCTATTAACGGGGTTGTTGTGGGAGTTTGGCATCTTGATTCTGATGAGGTCAAGTCTCACTGTTGTACATTCTCCACCGTAGAGGATATTTTTGTCAACAGATTCTTAAATGCAGTTACAGGCAAACTAATGCACAACAGCTGGGTTTCGGTTTAGGTTTGCAATGTCTCGGCTTGCCAAGGGTAAACGAGTTTGCAAGGAGGAGACTTCTGTTGCCCATTCCCATGGAGTTCGAGGATATGGCGGAAACTCAGGTGACTTAGACCATGAGATCGCTCAGTTGACGAAGCTCAGATCTGAGCCCAATGAACATTTGAGAAAGGCTACGGTGGGCAAATTGAAAATGCCTGTCTCTACCCTGAGAATGTTGGCTGCTCGAGAGAGCAATTGTTTGGGGAGAGGGAGGTTCTCCTTGTCTGATAGCTGTCATGTGTTGAGTGGATGTTTGCCTATTTATGGCCCTCAAAAGGTGGATGAGATGCAATCCCGTGCATATGTTTCTCAGTTTTCTGTTGATGGTTCACTGTTTGTGGCGGGCTATCAGGTAATCATTAGCTTCCTGATGGCATTTGGCAAATTAAATGCCACATTATGAGTTCACTTCGTGGTCTTTTCAAATTAAGTTTATAAGCACACTTGTTTCTATGTGATGCTGTTTTACTGTTAATCCATAGCTTGTTACCATTACAGGGGAGCCATATTAGGATATACAATGTGGATAAGGGCTGGAAAGTTCAGAAGGACATACTAGCAAAAAGTTTGAGGTGGACAATTACCGACACTTCTCTTTCTCCTGATCAACGTTACCTCGTAAGTTTGTAAAGGTCTTCCGACAAGGAAGCACATTATCACATTAGATGAGGTTTCATTGATTTGATCTCCATGTCATTTGAATTTTTTTTTTGGACAACTAATGTCCCTCCTAACCTTTAAACATTCATATATCGTGCACTTTTCTTTTCAATGTATTATCTTTCTATGAAGGAAGTACATTTTTTAAGTTTCATTGAGTCAGATATATCTCTTTTAGTTTCTTCTTTTGATGGAACTTCTGTTTAGACTTTCATGAAATAAGTTGATGGTTTCTTTGTGAAGCAGCTCAGCCAGGTCTCTGTTTTACAGGTCTATTCTAGTATGTCACCTCTTGTCCACATTGTTAATATTGAATCTGCTGCAACAGAGTCACTTGCGAATGTCACGGTATGTCTGTGACTATGTGATCTGGAAATCTTGAAATCTTTTTCCCAAATTTCAAACTACAAAGGAGTATGTTGTGCATTGCAGAATTTTGTGGACTGTTTTGCAAAATGTTTAATGGAATTCTGTTATTATACATCCATACAAACAATTTAATTCGGATGGAACTGTTATGCAAGATGATAATTGGGAATCCTTAAACTGGCGAAATAATATTGTGCTCGATGATGTTCCTGTTGCGTGTCAAGATTTTTTTAGGAATAAATCAGGTAGGAATTTTGCTTTTGAATTGGAACCTTCTGTTAGATTACCTCTAGAGTAAATAGGACGGGAATTTCTCTTTGAAATGGGGTCATTCAGTTAGATCATGTCTCATAATTTTAAATGCAATTTAGATGACGCAAGATATAAGACAGTCTCACATTGATTTACTGCAGTTCAATCAGTGCGTGACATAATGCATCATAGAAGCATGGGAACTCGTCTAAAGAATTCAGTTTAACTTTATTCTTAGGTTGGGACTTGGAAGGTGAAGTACTTTTCAACCTCATTGGTTGCTTTGTTGCTTTCTCATTACGTAGCAAGCTATCCATATCTGATAGATAAAACTACTCTTTTCATGTTGCAAGTCCTCTCTATGCAGGAAATACATGATGGCTTGGATTTTTCTTCTGATGACAATGACATGAAGATTTTTCTATCTTCTCTGTGAAGTTCTCAACTGATGGGCGAGAGCTTGTTGCTGCAAGTAGTGATGGGGCAATATATATATATGATCTTGCAGCAAACAAGGTTGGCCTTCAAATTCCAGCTCATGAGGTATGCCAACCTTTCAATGGATGTAGTGCTTTCATTTAATCAGAACAATTGGGCATGAGTTTGATATGCTAAATGTTAAATATTTAAACTGAATGAATTGAAACGCTCACGTGCATTTTTTTCCCCTTTTTTTTATCGGTTTGGGTCTGGCTCTCGCTAGACCCCCTCTTTCACATGCGGAATTCTTGTTTAATTAGATTTTATATTTATCGTGTTGAAGAGTAGAGGTACTCTTTTTTTCTGTTTTTCTCCATGACTAGTTTCGCTTAATTAGCATGGTAATATTTGTTCCTTTATTCTTGACTTTGGCTATTCGTCTTATTCACACTTACATAGCTTGGATTTTGGGCAGCATGAAATTTCAAGCTTTAGCTATCATCCTAAAGTGATCTGTTTCTGATCCTTATGTCATAGTCCTTTCTATATCAAAGTTTCCTTTAAAGTAAATTCAGGTTCCAACTGTTCCCCAGTTTTTCAGTTGAACTTCCACTTTACCCAGTTGCTTATAGATCTGGGCATTTTAGAAATTTTCTTTCATCAAAGGCCAGTTGATTAAGCTTATTATGGTAGCTCACTAGGATAAGCGCTAAAGTCAAGATAAAAACTGATCATGCTTCTATTATTACCTTTACCAAAAAAAAAAAAAAAACTGATCATGTTTATTAGGAGAATATTTCCAGGTAATGTTCTAGCATGAAGTGAAAAAAGACTTACTGAAAAGGATGATGAAGAGTGAGATTGATGCCATCAATTTAACAAGGTTGATCTGAGTCTTCAAGAATTTGAATTTGAACTAACTTTTGCTGGGGTTTTTCCTTTGGTGTACATTCTTATATGTCTCCGTATTCTTCATATATCCCTGCTGTTCTGGCTGCATGACTACAAGACATAAGATGCTAAAAGCTACTGTCTTATACTTAACATTGTTAGCATAATGCAGGTTGATGTTAACACCGTGTGCTTTGCAGATGAAAGTGGCCATGTTATTTATTCTGGAAGTGATGATCATCTCTGTAAGGTAAATATGATTAACTTCTTTTGGAGGAAGCAAGTGAACTTGACTAATACTTTTTGTGACTACTTTGTCTTTTTCTGATGAGGGTGGGGGATGTAATGTGACGACTCTGTTGACAGAAACCCCAATTTCTTAGTTTGCCTGATGACTTTTCTCCAAAAAAGCTTGCCATGAAGAAGGGAGCCGTCCATGGTTTTGGAAATGATGTTTTCGGCTCAGTCAAGGGTCTAGCTTGCTACTCGAATCAAGAAACTAAATTTGATTATCACTTAAGTGGTTTGGTCTCAAATTGGTATTTATGTCTCCATTTTTCTAGATGATTATATGTAAATTTTAGGCACCTACTTTGTTAGTGAATTTGAAGGGAATGTGTTACAACTATCTGTTTCCTGATGGAGAATTGAATACCTAGGTACTAAAAAAAAATTTAGTTGTGCAGCTTTACAGTATCTCTCCCTTGAAGATGAGACGAACCTTTGCTCTTTTTTGGTTGACTGGACTATTTAACATGCATAAATAATTAGGAGAAAGCTATTCTCTGTGAACGGAATGTAAAACTTTGTGAAAAACGTACTATTTCACCCTGTCGTATTGCAGGTATGCACTTCTGATTATCATAATCGACAGCTTTGTTTGGCATAACATTCGCTGTTAAAGTTGTCAATGGAAATCTTATGCAAATGAGTCAGATTCATTGTAATTTATATGTTAGCAAAAGTGAACTCTTGGTGTTTGCATTTTGCTTTCTAAGTGAATGAATTCTCTTTAGGTCTGGGACCGTCGTTGTCTTTCTACAACAGGACAAGCAGCTGGAGTTTTGACAGGACATCTAGAAGGCATTACATTTATTGATAGTCGTGGAGATGGACGCTACCTCATTTCAAATGGAAAGGATCAGTCTACCAAACTATGGGATATACGAAAGATGACTTCAACTAGTCCAGCATTGAGTCCAGCATTGTAGGTTTTATTATGTCTTTTTATTCTTGATGGTCCCTTCCTCCCTCCCTCCCTCCTTCCCTCCCTCTCTCTCTCACTCACACGCATGCACACATTATTGGCCGGTCTCACCGGTGGTTTTTTAAGACATTGGGTCTCTTCTCGCATAGAATTTTTTGCAAGTGATTATTCACATATCTGTCACACTAGAAATTGAATTCGTTCCTTGGATAGTTAATTCTCAAGTATAGTTTTCTCTTATGATATGGCAGCCGCAGGCAAAGAGACTTTTATTGGGATTACAGGTTGACGGACTACCCAGAGGAAGTAAGAAACTTGAAGCATCCCCATGATCAGTCGGTGGCTACATATAAAGGTCACTCAGTGTTGTATACTCTGATACGCTGTTACTTCTCCCCTGCATATAGGTAATGCACTAAAGGAGCCCTCTTCTTTATGGCAAAATCTCTGTGAATTCTCCCTCTGTTCATGTTGGTTCTCAAGTAACAAATGTCTATACTAGTTGCTAAACAGGCCCATTTCATAAAGCTGACACTGGTTGATGAGAACCTCCTGCTGATATTGTATTGTTCACTAATTCTTTTCCTTCATTGCGGCACTGGTCAGAAGTATATCTACACTGGATCTGGTGACTGTATAGTTTATATATATGATCTGGTACCACCCTCCCTTACTACCTTATGGATTATATCTTCATTCACTTAAATTTTCATGCTGCACTGGATCTGATGAGAATCTCCTGTAGAAAGGTAATTTTAAGAGTAGGTAACAACTACCATGAGCAAAGAAATTGTGTTTGCTCATTGGTTCTGGAAAATATGAGGATTGAGTAAATTTTCACGTGGCACGTCAAAGGCTGTGAGAAATCAACTGAATGGAGTAATTTGATTACAGGCCTTAAAAGAAGAGCAGTCATTTGAGTTTTCGACTAGCTCAGTTTTGTAACAGATTTGGACTTTTGATGTTTTTCGTCTACTCTAGGGAGTAACTAGGTCATAAACCTTTCAACCGGAAAAGAAACCAAAAAAAAAAAAAAAAAAAAACCACTAGGTCATGAATCTAAAATCTGTATTTGGTTATTTTCTCCTGATTTGAACTATTTAAGGATATCTCTCATAATGATTGGTGGGAATTGTGTAAGACCTCAAGTGGGGAGTTGCCTTTTCAGCTATCCTCATGTTACCTTGAGTAATTTGATTGCTTCATCTAGGTGAGTGGTCATCAAGTTGCCAGACTCGATCATCATAACGAACCTGTAAGGGATTGCAGTTGGCATCCATTTTACCCGTTGATGGTCACCTCTTCATGGGACGGTGTGATTGCCAAGTGGGAATTCCCAGGGGACAGGAAGGAAAAATCATCGTCTAGGCCGAGGCGGAGAAGCAGGAGGGCAATGCTTTACTAGAGCGGGTCACAGCCTTAAATGTCCTGGTTTTTTATCATCTTTTGCTCATTGTTTATAGTCAAATTAACAAAGGAGGTGTCCAGTATTGATACACATTACTGAGATTTCTTCTTCAGTTCATCCCCCTGCTGTATATAAAGCTGAGAACTATTTCTCGTCTTCTTCCCTCGGCCAAATGTGGGTAAAGTCTGGGGCATCAAATAGAAGCAGTTCTCCATGGCCGGTACTGAGTGGTCACTCTGTTGTTTGGCGATGAACAATTTTCATTTGTTGTGTTTCTTTTGTTTGATTATCTATCTATATGCGTCTGCTTGCTTCAGAGCTCTGCTTCTTGCAATATTTATTCTCATTGATGTGTTCTCCTTGTCAATTTTAGAATATGCAAAATAGTCATTCCAACAGTTGCATTGCCATTTTGAATGTTTAAAATATTCATTATCAATAGCATGTGGTGCTCCAGATTGTAGATGAGAATGTGGGTTGATTCTTTAGGATTACAAAGCCATCAACCGGGAAAGAGGCCAATAGGCTGCGTGACCTCAATGGTCCACACATAAGTCGACACAGACCGGGTTCACTGGTAACAACGGCAACCCAAAAAATGGGCTCATATTTCTGTCGACAATTAGCATTTTTCTTGTTTTGGCGGACGATCGATTGCATACGCATAGATATGAAAGTGCTGGTAGCTAGTTCTTGTACATCAGTTGAATAATTTTACGCGGCATAATCTCTCTGAAGGTTGAATTTTCGTGAGGCTACAATCGTATTGCTCATTTGGTAGTAAAGTGAATAAGCGAAAACTTTTCATACTAAAATGAGCGTCATACACGGTTTTTAACACTTCCAGTGTTATTCTCCCCCCATTGTAATGCAATGTTATCTATAAAGATCTACTCCTTAATCTTATCCATTATCTAGTCTAAGTACGCAAGTCTATTTAGAAGATATTCTAAAATCTACATCAAGTTAATCTAATATTTTTTTTATATTTTCTTTAGAAGATATTCTAAAATCTACATCAAGTTAATCTAATATTTTTTTTATATTTTCTTTAGATAAGAACAGAATCAAATCGAATCAAACATGGCAAAGATAGAATCAAATCAAATAAAGATAGAATTCGCATCAAATCCATTCAAATTTAAAAATTAATAAAACTGACGAATCATATAATAGCAAGAAATTGGATTGGCCGTGGTCACAAATCATATCTCGAGTGTGAGATCAGATTGTCAACCATAGGCGTTAATGATTAGAAAATTATCCCTAATTCGAATGATACCCCAAATCTTAGAGATATGCATGTCAAATAACAATAATTCAAAATAGGTAACAAAATCAAATACTCAAAATATTTGCTCGGACAATTACCTATTCGAATTTTGAGTTCCCAAACTTGGACTGTGGACAATGGCCGGCGGTGAACTTAGTGTGGCTGACGGTAGTTGGTTGCTCGCAATGAGGGACTCCTCGATGTCCACCTCGGCAAGGTTGCTTGCGATAATTGATGTTGGAAAAGAACAAGCTGACGGTGTGGACTTGTAGCGCTCGCGAGGAGGCAACCGCCGCATGTGGTTGCTCTCGGAGATCGACGGGGTCACGGAGCTAAGCAGCCGCAGCAGTTGTTGCACATCATTGAAGACCTCCAAAGAATGGATCGAGCTCAGCAAGGAGATGATTCATCGCGGCTCAGGGGCCTGTGTTCTGGACAGCCAGGCGTTGGGATGTCCAGAACCGAACGGGAATCCGAGATGTGATAATTGGATGGACAATATATGTATAGTGATTTTGTCATAGGCAGATCCAATAAAGCTCGCAGCTACATGAGTTTCTATTGATATAGAAAATCAAGTTTTAAACACTATCAAATACCTTCTTGGCTATATAATAGCTTCATTTGTCGTCGGAGAGAAAAATGTTAAAAAAATCGCGTGCTGACCTGACAGAAGGTGAAAACCTTAGGCTTAGCTTAGAACATAAAAATGAAAGAACCAACGCCTGATGATGAAATGCTTAAAAAATTTGAAAGAGTTTTCACTAGAACTATAAAGTAAAAGATTTAGTTCCAACAGAAAATACATTATCTTTGAATATATATGGCCTAAACTCATTTCACAAACTAAGGCAATCATCATATATCAGGAATGCTCATAAATAAATAAATAAATAAATAAGTAGAAAAAGAATGAGAAACAAAATGAACTCGGTACTTTAACTTTAAAGTAAGATGCTCCATATACTCCATCAAAAGTCAAATGAGTCTATCCATCATCTTCTGACCTTTTCTCTTTTAAATTTCAAAAATAGAAGTTAACACCCTTCCCCCTTCTCCTTACAAGTAGATGCTCCAAAACAAATACATATCTTCATAATTTTAAGTCAGGTGCTGCATTCCAATATCATGTTGTTAATTTTACTAATTAACAATAAGACTTGGCGTGATATTAGGTCACTAATGACTGTACTTTTAGTTAACCAAATTATACAGCAACTACACGCAATTCACCTCCAATAATCAATAACAAAACAAATAAAGCGAAATTGAGCAAGGAAAGACAACATAGCCCTTCTGCATCTACTGCACTTATAGTTGGCAAGATCGTTGGTCTATTGCAAACATTGCCTCTAATATTTGGTGTTGAAACCCTCTTGACTTTTATGGGCGTAAAATCTGTAAGTGACTTGATTATGTCATTTGTTGAACTTTTTAAACTATTAAAAATCTCTTGGCTTTTATTAGTGTAAGGTTCTATTTGTTCGATATAACATATGAAAGACAAAACATGCATAACCTTCCGTAGATTTCAAACTCTTAAGGTCTTTTCCTAAAGGGACATGATAGAGTTAGAATTGTATCCAACACCTATAAACCCCTTTGGCCTTAGCTATATGCAACAAAGCACCAACCTACATCCTTGAAGTTTGCATGTTTAAAATGCCACTAACCCAATAGTAAGAAATGAAAAGATTAACTGGCTTAAGCCACTGCAGGAAGAGACCCTAAGAATTTGAAACCTGTGGAAGGTATTACGCATGTTTTGTCTTTCATATGTTATATCGAACAAATAAAACTTTACACCAATAAAAGCTAAGAGATTTTTAACAGTTTAGAAAATTTAACAATGATATAATCAAGAAACTTACAGATTTTACACCCATAAAAACCAAGAGAGTTTCAGCACAAAGGCAATGTTTGCAACAGATGAATGATCTTGCCAACCGTGAGTGCAATAGATGTGGAAGGGCTATGTTGCATTTCCTTGCTCAATTTGGCTTTATTTGCTTTGTTATTGATTATTAGAGGAGAATTGCGTGTAGTTGCTGTAAAATCTGGTTAACTAAAAGTACAATCATTAGAAACCTAACATCATGCCAAGTCTTATTGTTAATCAGTGAAATTAACAACATGAGATTAGAACGAAGCACATGGCTTAAAATTATCAAGATCTGTATTTGTTTTCGAGTATCTATTTGTGGGGGGAAGGGGAAAGGGTGTAACTTTATTCTGAAATTTAAAAGAGAAAATGTCAAAAGATGATGGATAGACTTATTCGACTTTTGATGATGGATAGAGTTAATGTACGGAGCTCATTTTGTTTCTTCTTTTTTCCTACTTGAGGTTTTTTTACGAGCCCTGATTTGTGGTGATTGCCTTGGTTTGTGAAATGAGTCCAAGTCATATATCTTCAAAGATAATGTATTTTTTATTGTAACTAAATCTTTTACTTCCTAATTGCTGGTGGAAACTTTTTCAAATTTCTTAAGCATTTCATCGTCAAGCATCAACTCTTCATTTTTATGTTCTAAGCTAAGTCATTCTTAAGGTTTTCATCTTCTCTCAAGTTAGCACATGATTTTCTAACATTTTCCTCTTCGACGACCAATGAAGTTGTTATATAGGCCATAAAGTGTGTAATAGTGTTCAAAACTTGATTTCCTATATCAATAAAAACCTATATAGCAGTGAGCTCCACTAGATCTGCCTATGACAAAATTGCTATACATATATTATCCGTCCAATTATCACACCTCTTGAAGTTTAAATGCATGTATAATGAGTCATTGTAAGGTGCAGATTGGATACTTGTGTTCGCGAACTCGTCATCATAGAATAAGCTAAGTCCTTAAATTCCTTGTTATTTAGAAACCATCCACGTAAAAGTTAGTACAAAAAAAAAATTGCAAAATCAATCATCTATTCACCACATATTCCACATTAGGAACGCAAGACATGATACTAGGGGAATTTAAGACAAAAAATCCTAAAACTATTCTAATTAATTTGCAATTGTTGCTTGTTTACTCTTCCATACTAACCCCTCAAGAATATACTTGAAATTAAGATCCGTAAAGACTCATGTTACTATTCTTTTTTTTTTTGCAATGCAATGTGTTTTTGGAGGTTCCAAGGATACCAAAACTCTTCTTTATGCCACTATTATGAGAGATAATATTCTTACTCTTTTTCAAAACTTACGTTTGCAATTGTTGTGTCAAATTTAAATTTAAGTGATTATCATTTACTTTAAACAATGACATTTTTCTTAAGAACTTAAAAATATGGAGAAATGGGTTCACAATGTATATTTAACATATTTCTTAAATTCAGGATGCACGTGTAATTTGTGTTACAAAAATCCCATATCGAAGTATTGTTGTAATGTAAAATAGTTAATATATCTTATTTGCCCATAGCTCATTAACTTAAAGTAAAATTGTGAACCCAATTTGGTATATTTAAGTTCACTCTAAACTAGTAATGATTTGCATTGCCTTGACACTATTTTAATTGATTGCAATTGTTGCTTGTTTGGATAGGGTTCTTCTATACTATAGATAGGGTTCTTTCGTACAAACTCCTACAAGAACATACTTGAATAGGGGTTCCTATTATTCTTCTCTTTTTACAATGCAATGAATGTTTTGAGGTTTCAAGGTTACCAAAACTCTTTCTTAAAAGTTATGTTTCCAATTATTGTGTTAAATCTACATTTGAGTAATTATCCTTTACTTAAGACAACATTATTTTTCTTAAGAACTTATAAAGTATGGAGAAATGGATTCACAATGTATACATAACATATTTTTAAAAAATTTTAGGATACACGAGTGATTTGTGTTAGAAAAAATCCCACATCAAAAAATTGTTGTGGTGTAGAATAGTTAATATATCCTACTTGACCCATAATTCATTGGCTTAAAGTAATATTGTGAACCCAATCTGGTATATTTAAGATTACCCTAAGCTAGTGATGATTTGCATTGCCTTGACACTATTTTAACTTATTACAATTGTTGTTTGTTTGGATGGGGTTTCTACCTTACTAACCCCTACAAGAACGTACTTGAAATTAAGATCCGTAGGGCTCCTGCTATTCTTCTTTCTTTTGCAATACAATGCATGTTTCGAGGTTTCACAGTTACTTGAACTCTTCTTTATGAGATAATATTCTTACTCTTTCTCAAAAGTTATGTTTCCAATTATTGTGGCAAATCTACATTTGAGTAATTATCATTTACTTTAAACAAAATTATTATTCTTAAGAACTTAAAAATATGGAAAAATGGGTTCACAATGTATACATAACATATTTCTTAATGTTAGGATGTATGCTTGATTTGTGTTAGAAAAATCCCACACCAAAGAGTTGTTATGATGTAGTGTAGTTAATATATCCTACTCGACCCACAACTTATTGACTTAAAGTAACATTGTAAACCCAATTTGGTATGTGTAAGGTCACTCTAAGCTAGTAATGATATGCATTACCTTGACACTATTTTAATATATTGCAATTGTTGCTTGTTTCGATAGGGTTCTTCCGTACTATGGATAAGGTTCTTCCCTACTAACCCCTACAAAAACGTACTTGAAACTAAGATTTGTATGGGCTCCTACAATTTTTCTTTCCTTTGTAATGCAATGCGTATTTCGAGGTTTCAATCAGAGCTCTTTTTCATACCACATTTATGAGAGATAATATTCTTACTCTTTTTCAAAATTTATGTTTCCAATTGTTGTGTCAAATTTACATTTTAGTGATTATCATTTACTTTAGACAACATTTTTTTTCTTAAGAACTTAAAAAGTATGGAAAAATGGATTCACAATGTATATATAATATATTTCTTCACTTTAGGATGCACATGTAATTTGTGTTGGAAAAATCTCACATCAAAGAATTGTAGTGATGTAGAGTAATTAGTATATCCTACTTGGTCCATAACTCATGACTTAAAATAACATTGTAGAGTAGATATTGGGCTTTTGTTGTGTACTCTCAATAACAACAAATGAGTGCTACAATAGGTACTAGCCAAATTTTGTTCCATTGACGTGTCTATAGCAACAAAAAGGTTTCATCGCTAGCTCATCTACGTGGACAAATTATATTTGTTGCCTTGCATTATAGGGACAATCCTTGTTTTTTTAGAGACCATAAAGACTACAAATTGAAAGATTGGACATCACTGAGTATCAAAGGGCATGTAACATATTGAATATATCTTTTGTGTCGCTCACTTATTTCCATGAAAGAAAGAGTTAACAAACAAAAAGGCCATATGATGACTGACAATAATTGCCACTAAAGTCCCAAGAACTATTGAAGTAGGCATATGTTGTGACATCCCCGAACAGTGCATTACTTAAGGGTTGGCTAATGGATTATTAAGCCTAAACTCAACTTGAGCTCTCACAAGTCCTTACCAATTCGCGACTTAAGCTTTAAATTATTAACATGCAACATCATTTGTAGTGGGTCGGTTAGAATCCCAAGTTAAGTATCAAGAGAATTACTTATTCCTACAAACCAAAGAAAATAGATTTGGGGACTTGATTACCCTAGATTATTCTAACGTTGTTTTGGTACATTTTCTTTCTTATTCAAAAATATTTGACAGGTAGTTTGGATTAATTATAAACTATACACTAACATGAGGTGATCATGTGGGTGCGAATGTAACAGCCAATAATCAAAGTAGTAAATAAATTGCAAGGAAAAGCATAATTACCTATCTCAAAGCAACATAAGCATCTGCAATGTTAACTGGAAAAACACACACTCAACCTAAATATGGTTTCTAATGAGCACACGATTCCACTCAAATCTATTTTAGGGTTTTCTTTTATTTAAATGAAAGCTAACGCTAACATGTAATGCAATTACTTTAAATGCAATAATGTTTAAAGTATGTCTATCATAATACGACAAGCAATTTCTAGTTAAAGTGCTCTACGTGACATGCAATTGAATTAAATGAACCTAGCATGCAATTCTTAAATGACGTGCAGTTTATGAACCTAATTCTATGTGACATGCACATGGCATTTTTTGTATTTTTCATTAAAATTTGTAACTAAAAATTAATGAAGATGAATTACCTAGATTAAGATATTATTCAACTCAATTTAAGTATTAACTATGCCAAATCCTAATTTAAATTAGAATATTATCGTAACTAGATATAGTTTATCCTAAGGAGAAGGACATTGCCAAAATTTGTGTACGATTATTTTATAGCCAAACGTTTTTTTTTTTTTACTCACTTAAGTGCCACTTTAAAAAAAAAAAAAAGTTACTTAAGTACCAACTCTGATCTGGGTTAATAGAAACTCGGTGTGTGCATATTTTATTAATTTATCAATTTTACGTGGCTTGCTGGTGTACTTGATCAGCATATAACCCTTAAACGACGTCATGTAATATCTTAAAAAATGATCACTGTAGTACCAGTTATTATTAAAAAATGATCACTTCAATGCTAATTGTTATTAAATAGTGATCACTTCAATGTCAATTATTGTTAAAAATTAATCATTTCAGTGCTTGTCATTATTAAAAAATAGTCACTTCAATGTCAATCTTAATGAAAAAATAATCACTTCAATGCAAAAAAATAAAATAAAAATTGCCATCTCAAATAAAATTTTAAATTAAAAAAATCAAGTAATTTCTTTTATCAGAATTTCTCGTCAAGACACCTTTTTTCTCAGTTAAGTGAATTGGCAAAAAAAATTTGTACTAAAGTGAGCCATACGCAACTTTTAACACTTCTAGTGTCATCCTCCCCCTATCATAACATACAATCTTATCAATAATGCAATGTTATCTATAAAGATCTACCCCTTAATCTTATCCATTATCTAATCTAAGCACGCAAGTCTATTTAAAAGATTTTCTAAAATCTACATTAATCCAATCTAATATTTTTTTATATCTTCTTTAGATAAGAAGAAAATCGAATCGAATCAAACATGGCAAAGATAGAATCAAATCAAATAAACTCGCATCAAATCCATTCAAATTTGGAAATTGATAAAATTGACGAATCGTATTTATAGCAAGAGATTGGATTGGTTGTGTGGTCGCAAATCATATCTCGAGTATCGACCATGCACGCATTAATGATTAGGAAATTATTCCTGATTCGAATGATACCCCAAATCTTAGAGATATGCATGTTGGATAACAATAATTCAAAATAGGTAATAAAATTAAATACTCAAATATTGGATCGGACAATTACCTATTCGAATTTTGAGTTCCCAAACTTGGACCGCGGACGATGGCCGGCGGTGAACTTAGTGTGGCTGACGGTAGTTGGTTGCTCGCAATGAGGGACTCCTCGATGTCCACCTCGGCAAGGTTGCTTGCAGTAATTGATGTTGGCCAAGAACAAGCCGACGGTGTGGACTTGTAGCGCTCGCGAGGAGGCAACCGCCGCATGTGGTTGCTCTCGGAGATCGACGGGGTCACGGAGCTAAGCAGCCGCAGCAGCTGTTGCACATCACTGAAGACCTGCAAAGAATGGATATAGCTCGGCAAGGAGATGATTCACGGCGGCTCAGGGGCCTGTGTTGTGGACAGCCGGGCGTCGGGATGTCCAGAACCGAACGGGAATCCGAGCTGCGTTTGACGGTCAGTAAACCTGCAGGAAAAAAAAGGAACAATTTGCTACGAATTGCCAAGGATTCCCAAGCTGCTGACGATGGTGTGAAGAAGAGATACCACGGTGCAAGAGCGGCAGTGAAATCACAATGGCGTGATATTTTGAACGAGCAAACCCCTTTCAGTCTTCTCGCGAATAAAGAATCACACCGCTTTCTGGCGAGCCCCCGGTTCGACGTGGAATCCCCGACGCGACAGCAGCGGGAGAGCGTCCGCCGTCCTCTACACCGCCGGCGCATGTTCGAAATCGAGAAAAGGAAAACCAAAGAGAGCAGAGAGTCAAGCAACGTCGATACGATACGCGGGGCGAACCGAGCGCTGATTGAACCGACAGAAAGGACGAAAAACGAAAGCCGGAGATGGCGTGAATGCGTACTGAGGGAGCTCGATCGGAGTACCTGAGGATGAGAGATCGGAGATGAGAGAGACTGGTGTCGGTTTTGCCGAGCAAGAACGCCATGGAAGATGCGCTCAGAAATGCGGAAACTGAAAAAGGAGAAGAAACGTGGCTACGAAAAACGCGGGTGAAGCAGGGATCCGCCACGCGTGGCGGGGCAGTTTGTACGAGGAAAAACCGTCGCTTGGTTCAGCCCCGGAACAAGAGATTTTATTTCCTAAGCTTGAAACAGGAAGATATGCATTATCTTTAACGGGAAATCTTTTAGTATCTCTTCAAAACCGCAATCTTATCGAGTAAAATTGCTCTTCGGGGTTGCTCCCGAAATAAATCAATTTTCCAGCGTGGCATCATATATGAATTTTGGTTTATCCAAAGGAATAATGGGCTTGGCCACGTTGTTAGCTCATGAACTCATTTCAATTTATTAAATTCAAAGTCATTCAATTAAGTCCATCCGCGGCCAATCCAATATATAAAAATGTTCCTCATAATTTACGTGTAAATTAATTAATATTTTTGACATGGGATCGGAGTCGATCCCTAATTTTTTTTATCCAATAAATGACTAATTAATTCGTCGAAATTTAGATGTCACCGGTGTATAGAGTCTTTGCCAAACACATAAGCTTTACCATGCGCATAGAGCAATGGTGACGGATCCTAATAGGTCCGTAAAACCCTACTAGATTTTTTTTTTTGGTCGTAAAACCCTACTAGATTAATCCAACGTTTTTTGTCGATTGTTAGTTATCTTGTGGGTAGACTTCATGATTGGATATAATGACGTATGTCCGTAGGCAAAAAGAGATCTATGCCAATAAATTGTTCTATCAAGACAACTTGCCTGCCTATCAAACAATGTCGTGCCAATTTGGTTTCTATAGTATTTCATTTGTTTTTTTTTTTTTCTCTTTTGCTCCTGTATCCAAATTTCTCATTGTTTCATTATCTTTGCAATTTTTACGCCCCTAAATAAAATTATTCATGTCAACCAGACAATTGATCTTTGTAAGAAACGTAGTGAAAGTGCATAAAATGCATCCGACAAAAGAAGCAAATTCACGCTTTCTTTTTTGTTTTTTGCCTTATAAATAAAAGGATAGTAATGGGCGACTGAGGTTAGCGACATTCTCTAAGCATTACTATAAAGATTCCATTAAGTGTGATAGATTCCTGATTAAATAGGTTCCATAGCTGAAATCTAGTGTTAAGAAATGAAATCTTCTTGATATCTTTTTGAATTTCAAATTAGCTTATTTAAAGGGATTACCAACTATAGATGAGTTGGCATTCCTTGATCTCTGCTCTGCCAAATATTGTATATTTTCATCTCTTTATAAACAGTACAATCTGTAAATGAAAAGTAACGAAAATCACTCACAAATATTGAGCTATTATATGGTATCAGAGCCTTATACTCCTAAAAGCTTTTTGATACGGACATTCTGCATTTCGATACGGACATTCTGCATTTCTTTCAGCAACCTACTGCATCCTCCAGCCATGGCAGGACCTCAAATTCTTGTTCGAATTCGATCAAGACAGCCGCACCTAACAGCCCAATTTCAATCTCGGCAGCCGTCCAATTGCCATTCAAGCTTTCCACTTCCTCTTGGTGCTCAAGTTCAGGCGTTGCTCATTGGTTATGATTTAATGGGATTCGTTGATGGGACTTTCGTCCGTCTGCTTCTCACCATTTCAACTGGAAATCAAACGGTGCCAAATCCAGCCGCAACAACCTGGATTCGCCAGGATTAGCTCTTGCTTCATGCAATTTTTGCATCCGTATCCAAATCGTGATTCCTCTCATTGCATCTTGCGATTCATCGCACGTTGCCTTGGACAAAACTCATGAATCTATATGCAAATAAATCTACATGTAACAAACACCCAAAATTTTACTCCTTCCAGCTCACACGAAACCCAACTTCCCACTATCAACAATGAACAAAACATTAGAACCCGTATATCCACCTACACAAACTCACAAAATGACCACTAGATCCCAAAATAATATTTTCACGCCCAAACAAATCAACCACATCACCACTAGACATCCACTTCCACTGACTTTAGAACCAATGGGAATTACACAAGTTATGTGTGGCGTGAATGTTGGAAACTAATACATTTTGATCCATATTTGAATGTTGTAGGTTGCAAATGGCTTAATCGGATAAAAAGACGTCGGCACAATAATATTGAGAGGTACAAGGTGTTAATGCTAGTACTATCACCTAGAGGGGGGGTGAATAGGTGTAGATAAAAATTTTCGCAAGACTTGGAGAATTAGTTTTTCATTTGATAATGAAAGACTTAAAAAGTAACTCAAATTGAGCAAGTAAACAAACGATACAAGAAAGTAAGAAGTTCAAGGAGGAGAAAATAATAATACAAGATTTATAGTGGTTCGATTTAGATCAAGCCTACGTCTACTCTCCGCGCTGACAGCATGTTGACTGGATTCCACTATGAATCAAAAGAAATGTTACAGCTTGTGATCTCAACTATCACAGTGACGAGTCTCTACCGAACTCTCACACAGTCTCACTAAGAGTATCTCTCTTTTGTATACAACCTTTAGCTCGATGAATGAAAAAGCGAGAGACTAGAAAGCTTCAAACTTTGGAATTCTCTTTCAAGCACACTCTCGAACAACTTGAGAGTCTTTCTTATATACTCCTCCATGCCTCTACAACCATTGGCACTTTCCAAAGGAGTTCTTCCAATCTACCCGTTGGACAGAATCAATCAAGAAGATCTCGAGTCATTTAAGGAATGTGATAATAGCCCATCAATCATGTTCGCCCATACAATCAGGATCTTGAGTTTCCATAAGTAGAACGTTCCAAGTTTGTTCGTCTTTCAAAGATCTTCGTATTGGAGTAGATCCCAATAAGAATAATCAATCAAGCAAATATGAAATCCAGCTATAAGGTCTTCCAGTAATTATATGAATCGAAACCTTAAAGATAATCCTGCATTTGGATACTAATTCTGCATTTGGATAAGTCTTCATTCTTCAGTCTGGAACTGTCAGAAGGAATAGACTTTGAGACTAAAATCTGGCAGTCTTCAAACTTTAACAATAAAGTCTTGAAATCTTCAGATATAGACTTTGGAAATGTTTTGTCAACTTCAAAATAGTAAATAAGCTTTCTCTAACACAAGGCACATCTTCTGTCCAAAAGTTTTCACCAATGACCCGGCCTTGATTACACCAATACATTTAGCCCAGTCATTAAATCAAATACAATCCGGGTCATCTTATTGTTGACTCTAATGCGTGAATGGACATTGAGATAGGACGTCAAAAATGCCTTCCTCCAATGAACTCTCTAGGATGAGGTCTACATGTCACAACCACCTCGTTTTAAAAACCCAGAAAAACCAACGCACATTTGCAAGTTCTGCAAAACCATATACGGATTGAAGCAAGCTTCGCAAGCTTGGTACAATGAGCTAGGTTCATTCCTTCTTATAAATTCATTTGTCAATTCAAAGAATGACAATTCATCGTTGATTTACTCTCATGGTGGCATTCAAGCCTATTTTCCAGTGTACGTAGATGACCTCATTATCATAGGAAGTGACCAGAATTTTGTTTTGGACTTCATCACCGCTCTCTCTAGTCGGTTCTCAATTAAAGACTCAAGGCCACTGAATTTTTTATTTTTTATTTTATAAAATTGAAGTAATTCCTACAAAGACCGGCTTACTTCTTTCTCAACATAAATACATAAGAGAGCTATTTGAATGCTTTAAAATGGGAGACACAAAAGAGGTAGGGACACCATTTGCCACAGGTCAAGTCTCTTTCGGTCCATGACAAAGAACACCAGCCGATGCCTCATTGGTGCACTTCAATGCCTCAACATTACTCGCCTGAACCTTGGTTTTGCAATAAACAAGCTTATCTCAATTCCTGCATAAGCCGACCACAACCCACTGGATGACCACAAAACGGCACTTGCGCTATATCTTAAGGGAACATTATTCCATGGGTTCCACTTGAGACGCAACACAAAACCCGTACTTCATACCTAATCCAATGCAGATTAGGCAGGAAACATTGATGATCGCATATCTACTTTAGGCTTTGTCATTTATATTGGGGCAAATCCTATCTCTTGGAGTTCTCGGAAACAACGATCGGTTGCATGATCATCTACCGAAGCAAAATACCGAGCCATTGCTAAGGCCTCATCGGAACTCATTTGGGTAAAATTTTTGCTTCAAAGAACTTGGCATTTGCATGGACATGGCACCAAGCTTGTATTGCGACAACATAGGCACTGCCTATGTTTGTGCAAATCCCATCTTCAATTCCCAAACGAAACACATTGAGATAGATTGCCATTTCATTCGGGAATTTCTTAAAGTTGGCAAGATGCAAGTCTCCCATATTTTCACCTGTGATCAACTTGGCGACATTCTCACAAAACTGTTGTCACGGCCGCGGAAAATAAATTACGAGACAAGATGGCATTTCCAATGGAACGTCCATCTTGTGGGGGTATGTTAAGACATGAAATCTTTTCTATGGGGGCCTTCACCAAAACTGTGGCTGCCTTTTCTTCTTTAATTTAGTTTTTAAATTATTTTAATTAATATTTATATTAAAAAATAATTTTGGGGGCTTATAGCGCCACGTGGACAATTTAAAAAAAAATTTGCCACGTCAGCAAAAAAAAAAAGTTGCTAAAAAATGCCCCGTCAACACTTTAGTTGGAGTTCTCATTGTTGGCACTTAAATATTTCATTCCTCTCCGATTTTGGCACTTAAGTATGATTTTTGAAACTTTTGGTATTTGAGGCCATGTTTAATAACCATCTCCAAAATAACCGATTCTATTATTTTGTTCCTCGGAACAAAAAAATAATAAAAATCCATTTGGTAAAAGTTTTGCTCCCAGGAATAATAATATATATTTTTTGTTCCCAAAAATATATTTCGAACAGAATTAAGAAGTAGAAAGAGTTGTTTCTTGTTCCTAAGAATAATTTTAAGAATCAAGCCTAACTTTTTTATGCTTTCTTTTCTCCTTCTCTTTTCTTCTTCTTCTTACTTCCAATCCCAGTTGGTCACCAGTTGCTGCCCCCGTCGACGGTGGCCAGCGACCAACCGAACAAGGTGAGCTCCAGCGAGCTCACCGAGGCTCACCTAGCCACGACGAGCCTCAACCTTACCAAATCATGAGGCGAGGCCGAGCCTCGCCGAGGCTTGCCATTGCCAAGCAACACCTTGCCCTGGCCCGGCGAGTCTCTGGAGAGTTCGCCGGACCTTCACCGGCCACGGCGGCCGACGACAAGCTATAAAGAAGGAGGAAGAAGAAGAAAAAGGGAAAATAAAAAATAAAAAAAAAATTAATAGAAATAAAAAAAAATTAAGAATTCTATCAAATACATTTCTATCCCGAAAATAAAAATTTTGTGTAGTTACCAAACACGTATTCTTTTGTTTATAAATTGTTCCCGATAACAAAATCAGAAAAAATTATTTTTGATAAAAAAAATTATTTTCGAGAATAGAATAATTACCAAACATACCCTAAATGTTTTCTATGCAAAATTTTGGCTGTTACGATGTACTTTGTCTAAGTTAATTTGGAGTAAATGTAGTACGATAGGCATAATTTAAGTTTTTTTTTTCGGGCTTTATTCCGTGCAGGAGGTGGATCTCCAGACAAATCTTAAATAGGGGGTTTTTTTCACGTGTGGCTTGAGAGACGGATTCTCCAGCGAACGCCGTCTGCGTACCAAATTTGGACGATCGAGTAGCGCCCCGCGTGACCATGGATCGATACCGTCTGCCCCCGTTTCCGTCAGCAGCACCGGCTCGGACTGCAGACACGTGTCGCATGTGCCGCCTCGGGATCCGGCTGTCGGATCTTCTTTTTGCCGAAACCGAGACCAACAGTGCAAGAAGGAGAAGGAGCCTGAGCATGACGCACTTCTTCCATAGTTCTTACGTCTTCGCATACGCACTTCTCTGCGGACATATAATAAAACCCTTCATCTGAATCCTCCGGGAGACTCCAATCGTACCCCTGTTCGGTTTCTTTCTCCAACCCTCCTGCAGGAGGTTCTCTCTCGGCTTTTACCGGGTGAGTGATGATGTTCTGCTCTGATTCTGTGCCGGTCGCTTTGTTTTCTTCGCGCCCTGAATCATGGGTTGTTCTTGATCGACCTAAACCTCCCTGGCTTCGATGTTGCTGAGGTCCTAACGTTGAAACATTTGGAGGGTCGTACCGAAATTCCTCTCCCGTTTCTTCAGGGGATTAAAGACCGAACCTTTTAGGATTGTTTGATTGGTGGGCGTTGAGTTATGGGGCTTGAAACTTGACAAATTGCGGAATTTTTGACATTTTCTTGGTTGATTGTGATTGAAAGGAGATGGGATGTTGGACACATTGTATTCCCGGTCCCCGACCTTGTTCCAAGGCGATAATGGTTCTCATGACGGTTTGTTCTTTTGATGGCCAGCTTGAGTGAGCTTATTAGGATTGCACTGATGGCGTCGGTTGACATATTCATGAGTAACTTAGTGTTCATGAAGTTTAGTAATCTCTCTTGAGCTCTATTAACGGGGTTGTTGTGGGAGTTTGGCGTCTTGATTCTGATGAGGTGCAGAACTGGCAATTAAGTCTGACTTTGTTTTGTCATCTGCAGGATTTGCCTCGTTGAATATTGGGTCAAGTCTCACTGTTGTACATTCTCCACCGTGGAGGATATTTTTGTCAACAGATTCTTGAATGCAGTTACAGGCAAACTAATGCACAACAGCTGGGTTTCGGTTTAGGTTTGCAATGTCTCGGCTTGCCAAGGGTAAACGAGTTTGCAAGGAGGAGACTTCTGTTACCCATTCCCATGGAGTTCGAGGAGGCAGAAACTCAGGTTACTTTGACCATGATATCGCTCAGTTGACAAAGCTCAGATCCGAGCCCAATGAACATTTGAGAAAGGCTACAGTGGGCGGATTGAAAATGCCTGTCTCTACCCTGAGAATGTTGGCTGCTCGAGAGAGCAATTATTCAGGGAGAGGGAGGTTCTCCTTGTCTGACAGCTGTCATGTGTTGAGTAGATGTTTGCCTATTTATGGCCCTCAAAAGGTGGATGAGATGCAATCCCGTGCATATGTTTCTCAGTTTTCTGTTGATGGTTCACTGTTTGTGGCGGGCTATCAGGTAATCATTAGCTTCCTGATGGCATTTGGAAAATTAAATGCCACATTATGAGTTCACTTTGTGGTCTTGTCCAATTAAGTTTATAAGCACACTCGTTTCTATGTGATGATGTTTTACTGTTAATCCATAGCTTGTTACCATTACAGGGGAGCCATATTAGGATATACAACGTGGATAAGGGCTGGAAGGTTCAGAAGAACATACTGGCAAAAAGTTTGAATTGGACGATTACCGACACTTCTCTTTCTCCTGATCAACGTTATCTCGTAAGTTTGTAAAGGTTTTCCAACAAGGAAGCACATCATCACATTAGATGAGGTTTCTTTGATTTGATCTCCATGTCATTTGAATTTTTTTTTTTTGGACAACAACTGATGTCCCTCCTAACCTTTAAACATTCATATATCGTGCACTTTTCTTTTCAATGTAGGATTATCTTTCTATGAAGGAAGTACATTTTTTAAGTTTCATGGAGTCATATATATCTTTTTAGTTTCTTCTTTTGATGGAACTTCTGTTTAGACTTCCATGAAATAAGCCAATGGTTTCTTTGTGAAGCAGCTCAGCCAGGTCTCTGTTTTGCAGGTCTATTCTAGTATGTCATCTCTTGTCCACATTGTTAATATTGAATCTGCTGCAACAGAGTCACTTGCGAATGTCACGGTATGTCTGTGACTATGTGATCTGGAAATCTTGAAATCTTTTTCCCAAATTTCAAACTACAAAGGAGTATATTGTGCATTGCAGAATTTTGTGGACTGTTTTGCAAAATGTTTAATGGAATTCTGTTATTATATATCTATACAAACAATTTAGTTCAGATGGAACTATTATGCAAGATGATAATTGGGAATCCTTAAACTGGCAAAATAATATTGTGCTCGATGATGTTCCTGTCGCGTGTCAAGATTTTTTTGGGAATAAATCAGATAGGAATTTTGCTTTTGAATTGGAACCTTCTGTTAGATTACCTCTAAAGTAAATAGGACGGGAATTTCTCTTTGAAATGGGATCATTCAGTTAGATCATGTCTCATAATTTTAAATGCAAATTAGATGACGCAAGATATAAGACAGTCTCACATTGATTTATAGCAGTTCAATCAGTGCGTGACATAATACATCATATAGAAGCATGGGAACTTCGTCTAAAGAATTCAGTTTAACTTTATCCTTAGGTTGGGACTTGAAAGGTGAAGTACTTTTCAACCTCATTGGTTGCTTTGTTGCTTTCTCATTACGTAGCAAGCTATCCATATCTGATAGATAAAACTACTCTTTTCATGCTGCAAGTCCTCTCTATGCAGGAAATACATGATGGCTTGGATTTTTCTTCTGATAACAATGACGACAATGAAGGATTTTCTATCTTCTCCGTGAAGTTCTCAACTGATGGGCGAGAGCTTGTTGCTGCAAGTAGTGATGGGGCAATATATGTATATGATCTTGCAGCAAACAAGGTTGGCCTTCAAATTCCAGCTCATGAGGTATGCCAACTTTTCAATGGATGTAGTGCTTTCATTTAATCAGAACAATTGGGCATGAGTTTGATATGCTAAAAGTTAAATATTTGAACTGAATGAATCGAAACACTCACGTGCATTTTTTTTCCCTTTTATTTATTTATTTTTTTGGTTTGGGTCTGGCTCTCACTAGACCCCTTCTTTCACATGCGGAATTCTTGTTTAATTAGATTTTATATTTGTCGTGTCGAAGAGTAGAGGTACTCTTTTTTCTGTTTTTCTGCATGACTAGCTTCGCTTAATTAGCATGGTAATTTTTGTTCCTTTATTCTCGACTTTGGCTATTTATCTTATTCACACTTACATAGCTTGAATTTTGGGCAGCATGAAATTTCAAGCTTTAGCTATCATCCTAAAATGTTCTGTTTCTGATCCTTATGTCATAGTCCTTTCTATATCAAAGTTTCCTTTAAAGTAAATTCAGGTTCCAACTGTTCCCCAGTTTTTCAGTTGAACTTCCACTTTACCCAGTTGCTTATAGATCTGGGCATTTTAGAAATTTTCTTTCATCAAAGGCCAGTTGATTAAGCTTATTATGGTAGCTCACTAGGATAAGCGCTAAAGTCAAGATAAAAACTGATCATGCTTATTAGGAGAATGTTTCCAGGTAATGTTCTAGCATGAAGTGAAAAAGACTTACTGAAAAGGATGATGAAGAGTGAGATTGATGCCATCAATTTAACAAGGTTGATCTGAGTCTTCAAGAATTTGAATTTGAACTAACTTTTACTGGTGTTTTTCCTTTGGTGGACATTCTTATATGTCTCCGTATTCTTCATATATCCCTGCTGTTCTGGCTGCATGACTACAAGACATAAGATGCTAAAAGCTACTGTCTTATACTTAACATTGTTAGCATAATGCAGGTTGATGTTAACACTGTATGCTTTGCGGATGAAAGTGGCAATGTTATTTATTCTGGAAGTGATGATAATCTCTGTAAGGTAATTATGATTACCTTCTTTTGGAGGAAGCGAGTGAACTTGACTAATACTTTTTGTGACTACTTTGTCTTTTTCTGGTGAGGGTGGGGGATGCAATGTGACGACTCTGTTGACAGAAACCCCAATTTCTTAGTTTGGCTGATGACTTTTCTCCAAAAAAGCTTGGCATGAAGAAGGGAGCCGTCCATGGTTTTGGAAATGATGTTTTTGGCTCAGTCAAGGGTCTAGCTTGCTAATCAAATCAAGAAACTAAATCTGATTATCACTTAAGTGGTTTGGTCTTGAATTGGTATTTTTGTCTCCATTTTTCTAGATGATTATATGTAAATATTAGGCACCTATAGGTACTTTGTTAGTGAATTTGAAGGGAACGTGTTACAACCATCTGTTTCCCACTGGAGAATCGAATATCTAATTACTCAAAAAAAATTGAGTTGTGCAGCTTTACTGTATCTCTCCCTTGAAGATGAGACAAACCTTTCCTCTTTGTTGGTTGACTGGACTATTTAACATGCGTAGATAATTAGGAGAAAGCTATTCTCTGTGAACGAAATGTAAAACTTTGTGAAAAACGTACTATTTCACCCTGTCATATTGCAGGTATGCACTTCTGATTATCATAATCAACAGTTTTGTTTGGCATAACATTTGCTGTTAAAGTTGTCGATGGAAATCGTATGGAAATAAGTCAGATTCATTGTAATTTATATGTTAGCAAAAGTGAACTCTTCGTGTTTGCATTCTGCTTTCTAAGTGAATAAATTCTCTTTAGGTCTGGGACCGTCGTTGTCTTTCTACAACAGGACAAGCAGCTGGAGTTTTGACAGGACATCTAGAAGGCATTACATTTATTGATAGTCGTGGAGATGGACGCTACCTCATTTCAAATGGAAAGGATCAGTCTACCAAACTATGGGATATACGAAAGATGACTTCAAATAGTCCAGCATTGTAGGTTTTATTATGTCTTTTCATTCTTGATGGTCCCTCCCTCCCTCCCTCCCTCCCTCCCTCCCTCTCTCTCTCTCTCTCTCTCTCTCTCTCTCTCACACGCATGCACACATTATTGGCCGGTCTCACAGGTGGTTCTTAAAGACATTGGGTCTCTTCTTGCATAGAATTTTTCGCAAGTGATTATTCACATATTTGTCACACTAGAAGTTGAATTTGTTCCTTGGATAGTTGATTCTCAAGTATAGTTTTCTCTTATGATATGGCAGCCGCAGGCGAAGAGACTTTGATTGGGATTACAGGTGGATGGACTACCCAGAGGAAGATAGAAACTTGAAGCATCCCCACGATCAGTCAGTGGCTACATATAAAGGTCACTCAGTGTTGTATACTCTGATACGCTGTTACTTCTCCCCTGCATATAGGTAATGCACTAAAGGAGGCCTCTTCTTTATGGCAAAATCTCTGTGAATCCTCCCTCTGTTCATGTTGGTTCTCAAGTAACAAATGTCTATACTAGTTGCTAAATGGGCCCATTTCACAAAGCTGACACTGATTGATGAGAATCTCCTGCTGATATTGTATTGTTCACTAATTGTTCTTTTCCTTCATTGCAGCACTGGTCAGAAGTATATCTACACTGGATCTGGTGACTGTATAGTTTATATATATGATCTGGTACCACCCTCCCTTACTACCTTATGGATTATATCTTCATTCATTTAAATTTTCATGTTGCACTGGATCTGATGAGAATCTCCTGTAGAAAGGTAATTTTAAGAGTAGGTAACAACTACCATGAGCAAAGAAATTGTGTTTGCTCATTGGTTCTGAAAGATATGAGGATTTGAGTAAATTTTCACGTGGCATGTCAAAGGAAATCAACTGAATGGAGTAATTTGATTACAGGCCTCAAAGGAAGAGCAGTCATTTGAGTTTTCAACTAGCTCAGTTTTGTAACAGATTTGGACTTTTGATGTTTGTCAACTACTCTAGGGAGTAACTAGGTCACGAACCTTTCAACTGGAAAAAAAAAAAAAAAAAAAAAAAAAAAACACTAGGTCATGAATCTAAAATCTGTATTTGGTTATTTTCTCCTGATTTGAACTATTTAAGGATATCTCTCATAATGATTGGTGGGAATTGTGTAAGACCTCAAGTGGGGAGTTCCCTTTTCACTATCCTCGTGTTACCTCGAGTAATTTGATTGCTTCATCTAGGTGAGTGGTCATCAAGTTGCCAGACTAGATCATCATAGCCAGCCTGTGAGGGATTGCAGTTGGCATCCATTTTACCCCTTGATGGTCACCTCTTCATGGGACGGTGTGATTGCCAAGTGGGAATTCCCAGGGGACGGGAAGGAAAAATCATCGTCTAGGCCAAGGCGGAGAAGCAGGAGGGCAATGTTTTACTAGAGCAGGTCACAGCCTTAAATGTCCCGGTTTTTTATCATCTTTTGCTCATTGTTTATAGTCAAATTAACATGGGAGGTGTCCAGAATGGATACACATTACTGAGATTTCTTCTTCAGTTCATCCCCTTGCTGTATATAAAGCTCAGAACTATTTCTTGTCATTGCTTCAGCAGCAGTGAGATGGGTTTAACAATTAAGTAAATCCAAATAAGAGTTGTCTTTGTAATCGTCTGCTTCCCTCGGCCAAATGTGGGGAAAGTCTAGGGCATCAAATAGAACCAGTTCTCCATGGCCGGTACTGAGTGGTCACTCTGTTGTTTGGCGATGAACAATTTTCGTTTGTTGTGTTTCTTTTGTTTGATTATCTATCTATATGCTTCTGCTTGCAATGTTTATTCTTGCAATGTTTATTCTCATTGATGTGTTCTCCTTGTCAATTGTAGAATATGCAAACTAGTCATTCCAACAGTTGCATTGCCATTTTGAATGTTTTAAATATTTATTATCAGTAGCGTGTGGTGCTCCAGATTGTAGATGAGAATGTGGGTTGATTCTTTAGGGATGACAAAGCCATCAACCGGGAAAGAGGCCAATAGGCTGCGTGACCTCACTGGTAACAGCGGCAACCCAAAAAATGGGCTCATATTTCTGTCAACAATTAGCATTTTTCTTGTTTTGGCGGATGATCGATTGCATACGCATAGATACGAAAGTGCTAGCAGCTAGTTCTTGTACATCAGTTGAATAATTTGACGCGGCATAATCTCTCTGAAGATTGAATTTTCGCGAGGCTACAATCGTATCGCCATCTAGGTGAAGAGCTCGTTCTGGAAAAGGATGGTGGTGTCTTGATTGAGAGAAAGATCTTAAGGTTAGCACCACTTTTGTGCCAGATTTTCTCTCATGTTGATCCAGAAAATGCTATGTCAACTAAATTAAACGACGATGCTGTGTTCTTAGGTGTCCCAGTTGATTTACTTATCGCACAAAGCCATAAGGAAACCGTACTCGGTAATTCATTTTTAGATGCTAAACGTGCAGGGTGAAGATTGTGCTGGAATTTTCTCTAATGTCATGTTCTGCATTAGGAAGATCTTGTGCTCTTCTTCTGAACACCAAATCTGTGGTGTAATAAGGCCACCTCCACTGCCCATCAGCTTAAGAAAGTACAGAATTAAATCCCAAATATAGCCAAAAACGCTAAGACTACACAGAAATATGTTCCTGTTTTAGGAGATCCTACAAACACATAGAAGAGATAGACATCTTTCTCAGTGGAGACCACCCAGAGACATGGTTTACTTATTGAGCTTATGGTCCCAAGAAAATTCGCAAAATCGGTTAACGGATTCTCCAAGGCATAGCAGGGTACGTCGACGTTCTTTCTAAATCCTTAGAAACTCGTGATTTCCGTCGCCGGGATGGAACCACCGGCTGCCACGATTTGCTGCTCCAGCTGCAGTAAACAAGAACATACGTCTCGACAGATTAAACAGTGAGCAAGAACCAAAAAGTTGCTGCGGATTCAAGTTGGCTGCGAATTCAGATGAATTCAAGGGCAGATATACTCACGGTGAACAGAGTTTCAAACTTGTTTTTCGCAAGGTAGAACTCTTGCTTCACTTGCTGCAGACATCTCATGCACCTGCCACACAAAGCATGAAAATCAGGTTCAGAACATTTAGGATCCTTAATCAAATTTTTATGTCCAATTCTAATGTCCTGTGAATCTTCTTGAAACGACGAAACATGAAACTCCGAAACACGAGATGCACCAAACTCACCCTTCGAGGTTTTGTTCTTCGCAGAAGCTGCGGAACACGACGCAGGCATTTTTAACTCTCTGTGCACCTATGCTGCAAATTTAGAAGAACCAAAAAGATTGTATGTTCTGAACAAAGCGAGTTTCTGGTCTCTGTCTGAATTGAAAATAGTGGGATTTAGTATTTGTTCTTTTTATTTTTTTCAAGGAAATTCTGACGCACCTGGAGCTGCTGCCCTTCAACTGGTGAACATGGGCATCGACTTTTTTAAAGTCCACATTTTGCTGCTCTCTGTGCAGGGACGACAAAACCAGAAGTAAAATCAGAGAAATCCCATGGCCAAAGGCCAAAACAAGTAATAAACCAACAACAATAGTCTCCCCAAATCAGGTAAAATCAAGAAATTTTTCATTACATAGCCGACGTCAGATCATTGAGCAGCTTCTCAGAATCCTGAAAGAAGAGGGACACGACTTCCACGACAAAATCAGGGTTGCTCTCATCCTGCAGCTGTTGGAGCTGCAAAAACTGACCGTCCAAGAAACCCTTCCTCTCAACCAAAAACAGAACAATTTTCCCGAAGTCAAGATCAACACGAACGGACAAAACCCAGCAAAAAAATTAAGGAAATACAAACGCACATAAATTTTACAGGTCTGAACTTTTTACCTCCAAGAACAATGATTTGGTGAACTCCACCAACCTCCTCTGCATCTGACCCACCTCCATGCCTGTTGTTCCCTGCCTGCTCGAAGACTGGAGCGCGGATGGTGACCAATGAGCTTGTGGCTTTGAATTGGCAGAGCTTAGGGGTGGGCAGAATAAACCGCTAGATCAGATCAGATCAGAGAAGCTTTAAATGCTAAAGAAGAAGCTCTGAAAGTGATTTTCAGTGGCTTGATGTGGTCTTAAAGAAATAAATACAAAATTGACTCGCTTTATAATGTGGGAAATGCTCTGCCCACTTAACTAACATCTTCTGGATTGGTGGTCTTTTGTGATAGAATCAAGAGTCCTTCCTTACATCCACTCCCAAGTAACCTCTGCTTTTTTTTTATTTTCAAAGAAAGAGTTAATGTTCAATGAATCTACTGCCTAGACACGACCAACAAGAGTAACCAAGAGCAATCCAGTTACCTTTTCATGTTCCAATCGAACACTTTCCATATTCGATTATTCTCAAAGGAGAAGATTCTTCTTTTTACTAATTTCAAATGAGAACGTATGATGATGACTTAGAGAATCACAAATATTACTTATGAGGAATTACCGCCGACATAAATACTTTTTTCTCTCTTTTATTTTCTTTGGTAGTGTGATTTAATTAGATTGTTGCAAAATCAATTTGTTGCAGATCAATGCTTCCAATGTGCTAACCTATATCGTGTACCTCATCATTTAAATTGAATTTGATGTGTATTAATCGCGTGTTGCGTGAGGACTCAATGGCCTTTTCGAGAAGTCAAGGCACTTCCTTGACTTTTATGGGAACTTTATTGGCACTTTCCTTATTTACATCGCCCTAAATGTGTGGATTCAAATATACTCATTTGAAGTATTATTTGTTCTGACCCATTGGTTTACAGTTATGTTTCTTAAACGCATCTTACTTGGAGAGGGTAGGGTTTTATTATCCATATATGTGGTTCGGTTTCATCCATCTATCATAGGCAAGAAAATGAAATTTTCTATTATTGAATAATGACAATGAAAATGGTAATACCCATAATAAGTTGTTTATAACTTTATATTGACAATTGTTTTCTTCAATCACCTCATGTCATGAGCAGTAGCCCTCGTTTTGGGGCGCTAGGATTCTTAGTTGATTTAATTGAGGAACAAAAGTAAGTTTACTTTTTTCTCAGATTATGAGGAAAGGAATTTCTTTTGACAGGAGAGAAGGGAAAAATAGAGGGAATTTATTTAATTTTTGCACTCTTCTTATAAGACAAGAATTCATAACGAAATATCTATACAGTTAGAGATCATTAGGAGATTCTTCACATCTCTCTAGATTCTCTATATTTTTGGGAATTATGCAACTATCGGTCTTATTGTGCATATTCTTGATTGATCCCAATTGCTTGTTATCTTAGATAGTCAAGGATAAAGCTTATAAATACCTGATTCACCCGTCAATTTAACATATAAAGTGATTACATCAATTTATCTTCTGCATGTTCTTATTTTATACAAACATATTTTATAAATGATTTGGTACTCTCATAATCTTAAAGAGCCAATCCGAGTGGAGCAATCTGGTTGGAACATGGGTTTCGTCACCAACAAGCTGACCATGCTACATGTGCTTTACAAATATATTTAAATACCATTAATCTTACAATTGGTATATCTAACCCAACACTAGTAAAAGTCTCAGTGTCTTTGTTCCTTCGAAACCTCATGGTACAAAGGGTAAGAAAAAAAGTAGAGTAACTTTTACTTAATTCTTGAAGTCATGTCACCAAACACACCCCCCCAAAAAAAAAAAAATCCAAACCCTAGTTCTCCTTTGAGACCCATAATGCAACGCAATATGCATGCCTTTTATTATTTTAAGCCAAGATCAAGTTGGGCAAAAGACATGATGAAGATTCCCTTAAAAGGGCCCAACTTTTTTTTAATAATTTAAGTAAAAATGTGTGAGTTTTGGTCGGCTAAGCCTTCTTGTTCGGACATCCAGAACGTGGAGAGAGAATCCTTATCTTGCTTAGTTTCTACTGGGAAATCAATTATTTTGAGCTGATTTGCGTGGTCCATGTTCTCCCTTCTTTCACCATCAAGCACATATCCTGTCCTGTCCTGTGACATCATATTCTCCCTCCATCATTCATTCACTCGTTCATTTATTTATTTATTTATTTATTTATTATGAGAGAGTAATAATTAAATAATGATATTCTTGTCAAATGAAAGGACAGGCAAATGCCAATTGTCACATCCTTGTTCAATTGTTTTTCTTTTATTTTTATTTTTTTCTTGGGACCCTCCCTTCTTCCTCCTTGTCCTTGTTGGTTCTCATTTTAATTCCTTCTTTATACGGAGCATAAGATTTATTAAGGGAAGCATGTGCAATAATTGACGGGCTAGGAAATATTATACAATGTTTCTCTGAATTATTTTATCATAGAGAATAACATTGAATAGTATTTTTTTGTAATTAGGTAGGAAACAACAGCTTGGAGGATTTCATATATTTATCATACTTAAAAATCACATAACAACATTTTTTTCTCAATTAAATAAGGAGTAATAAAGATGAAGAGTTTTAATCAGTGAATGAATGCCGAATATTCAAATACCATCCATAGTGTGGCTAGGCCACTGTCTACGACATCTTACATAAGTAAATAATGATTCGATGAAAAGACCTTTGAGAACTTGTCTAATCATAACATTTTTTAGGGAATTCTTTCTCAAGTTAGTGCGAAACAATAAGGATAAGGAATTTCAAAATATGTGAATAAAAAATATTGAATTTGACAGAAAATTTTTATTTTCAATCTATAGAAAATGCATCATAGAGAATTATAATGTGAAACAGACTTTACAAGTGCACTTTTTACAATATCTATGATGTGATAATATCAAATTTCAATGTTAAATATTTATCATTAAGACACTAAAGTTGGTCGATTGATCAAGTACTAGGAAAATTGTCCAAAAAATCTTAAAACTATTGTATGGCAGCTAATTTTATTCTAAACTTTTTAACAATTTATTAATTTAGTCATTCTAATCAATTTGAACAAGAATCACTAACGTAGCGATTTAGTTAGCACTAACCGTCCTATGTGACGTCCATAATGAGCGTGGGACAATTTTTACAATTTTTTAAAAAAAAATTCCTTTCCTTTTCTATTTTTCTTTTTCCTTGAAAAGGAAAAAAAGAAAAGGAATTGAAAAAAATTCCAAAAAATTAAAATTTGCAAAAATTGTTTACATCAGCACCGACCATCTATCATACCATGAGGACACTCGGCTTGACTAGATCACCACATCAATAATTTCTTGCCATAATTGGCTAGAATGATTAAATTAGTAAATTATTAAAAAGTTTGTGGTTACATTGACAAATCATTAAAATATTTAAAACTAAATTGGCACAATCGAAAGACTTAAGATTAAATTTACAATTTGTTGAAAGGTTTAAAATTAAATTGATATGATTAAAATGTTTATGATTAAATTGACCACCGTACAATAGTTTTAGGACTTTTTAGATATTTTTCCAAGTGTTTGACCTTGTAATAGGGGATCACCCATGTGAGAGTTTGTGAAACTGTATTCCATGGGTCCACTCTTTTTTCTCTTTGTTCTTTTTCTTTTGTTAAAGTAAATAACATTATTCAAGTTAATTTTTTCTCTTTGATACTCAAGAGAAATATTAGTACCGATTTCATTATTTTTTCATCTAATATTATCAATTTAATATAGAATAAAAAGGAAAATTTCCTTTAATTTAATGTTCTGATGATAATTTTATTGTCCACAAAATAGCGACTTGTATGCATAACATACAGAGCTTAATTTTTAGAGCATTTTGATCCAAATTATTTTCTAGATGTTTTTTTCAAGGTCATGATAAAGTTTGGATCCATTAGCACATGATAGACAAATTAATCACAAAAAATCAAAATCAAAATTTGCCTTAAAGTCATGGAGAAGTGTGCTTGTAATGAAACAAACTTAAATTAGGGGGCACCATGTTAGGGGAATAATATTCAAAATTCATTTTCCTATTTTCGAATTGATTATGACCGTGTTATAAGTTAAGAGTCTCGTGAATATGTCTAGAAGTAATTCTGTTTATCACATCGGTTGCCAAGCTTTTCATTTGACTAAAAAATAAGACTTACAAATTCTCCTGGTGGATGGATATGTTTGTATTTTTCTTTTGCGGACATTTTTTCATTCGTGAAATAATATCTCGCCTGAATAATCGGTGCGATCTTCTAATATATTATATTTAATCATATACAAAAGGTCTTAATAATTTATCTTAAATAACACTCATAATGTCTAATATATTAATGAAATATTTGGAGGCTTATTTTCACAATATTTATAACGCCAATAACCATATAAGACAGTTCTTTCTCATTTAAATCTCAAATAACAAAAAATTGCTTAATTTTCTATTTTATCGCGAACTCACCTATCATGTTCAGTTTTCTTTTATAATTTCTAGCCAAAGTATGTAAGAATCGCATATATATATATATATAGTCGGCTTATAAAGTAATGAAATCAACATTTAAACAGATAGATCACGTTCACACAAACCCATCACGTCTTTTTGTAAATCAATATTTATCTTCTTTCAATTCGACAACCTCGTATCTTTATTGGTATCTGCTAATATGTCAAACAAAATGCAATCAGAAGCAAACCAGTTACACACTTTCAACTCACGAACTTGATGAGTGATGGACCATGACTTATCAGGCAATCGTAATTACACTTGGATTATTCCTCGATTTACAAATCAAAAAATAAGTGTGGATGAATCATCTGAAAGTAGAAACAAGATGGTCGCGGACTTTACATGCCACTGCAGACTGCAAATTAACATCTCAATGGACGTTGCGGGTGATCAACCCCTCAAATATGACGTAAAGATCTTTGTTGTCGGGCCGAAAATCTCTTCAGCCTTTCTTAGCGTCTCCTGCGAAAACCCAATGTAAACAAAGACAGATTAGATTTGATCCCAACTGAAGCGGTTCTCTGCTCGCTCGGGCATGCATACACACAGAGAATGAGGGAGAGAGAGAGATGTTACTTCTCTAGTTTGCTTGTGAGAATTCAATTCCTTCACATTGGCTAAAAATGCACCAAATTGCTCGTACGACAAGCGGCTCCTGATAAAACAAAGGAGTCAGAGAAGCATCTCATTATGGTTCCAGGGGAACAAGAAAGTAACCATCAATACATTTTGCCTATTCCGACACAAACACTTCTTCTGTCTATGAAATACTCCAATTTCCTTACCTGACTTGCCGGAAAAATTCTTTTCCATCAACTCGAGCTCTTCCTGAAGAAAAGTAAACCAAGCAAGAATAAGAGGATTGACCAGACAGTTGTCTAGTAAAAGAAAGTCTACAGCAATAATCCTCAAATGCAGCTGTCCATGAACAATCTCTTGGTCATTTCTATGTCGTGGATAATCCTCATCAACAAATCCAATCTAAAAATTACAATCAGTGCAGCATCAAATGAGGGAGTAAGTACACCTCAAAGAAGTATCAAATGAGTGCGAACAACAGACTTTTGAGGGGCAGAAAGAGTGCAGCTGTTATGTCTTAAACTCAAATGTCGATCACACTTCTTTCACATACATATTTTCAAAACCCCTTGACAAAATGTATCAAAAGCAATGAACGTTTCAAGCATATACATGACCGGGTACTTCAGAGTAATGGTTGGGCTTACCAGTGTATGACCCGGACTCTGAACTTGTTATGGAACCATGGTGGCCTGGGGGCACAGAAGAAAATATAGAAGACCTTTCATCAAACATTCCCCTCGAAGTTGAGAATGACATTGCGTTCCGTCTCGGTGACGGTGGCTTTGAGGTTCTTGTAGGAGATACAGAGGCAGATAGACTGGGAGGCGAGCCAGGAGGAGTAAGCCGCGGCGTGCTAGTTTGCGATGCTAACAGATAGCGATGTGACATAACAGGTCGTGGAACTGCCAAATAAAGAAATTATTTTAAAAAAAACAGACGAACAAAGTCATGCATTATGCCGTGAACTTTAACATCATTGTTAATAATGCCCAACGGCAAAGTCTATATATACACGGAGTATGACAAGAATCTACAGTGCTGTATGAAAGTGACATGACAGGTCCTCCTACATATGAAGAATCAGACAATACCATCGGTCTCACGATCCTCCGATAGAGAATTTCCCGCCTCTGAGTACTGACTTCTAATTGAAGAAGATCGTGAAGGAGGCAGTGGGGCATCATCTTCTGAAGAAAACAAAACAATCATTTTGAGTTGACAAATTAGTCTGATGATTCAATCACAATGATTCTCGACTAACCAACCACAACTGCCAAAAGAATATTCTGGGACAATGCGTGCATTTGACTGAAAAGGGGTAATTTCGTTTGCTTATTTGCATGTTGTAAATTCCACGGGAACTAAGGAAGCTTCAACTGCCATATGAGAACCAACAATCCACTCAGATTTGCAGCCAAATGGCATTTATTCATTTTCAGCCAATCAGGTAGAAAGCAACAAGTGGCCCATTTTTTCATCAATGCACATATACATCAACATTGCAAGAGATGTTTTGTCAGGAAAGCTAGAGAATAAGCATTACCGCTCGGTGTTGGCTTTGCAATGATTTGTGAAGCTTCAGCTCGTGCAGGGCCAGAACTGTCTTCATCCTCTTGAAGGGATTGCATGAGCGTCTTTTTGAAGATTTCCAACTGCATAACCACAACACCAAACCTCAGACCGACCGAGCAGCAGAAACTACCAAACTACACAACAGAAAAGGAAATTAACACCAGCTAAAATGAAATTACTTGAGAACTAGGTCATCTTCCCATGAGGCCCGCTTTACAGCAAATTTAATTCAAAGGCGCGAAACCTAAACAGATAGCGGGTCTTTCAAGTAGCTTTTCAAATCCCAGCACCACGCAAGGGCATTGCCATTGCTCATCAAAATTCATAAAACCCGCTTTCTTTTGCAGCTCAAGCACGCAGTTTTCATCAATGTGTCAAACTAGCATGATCGAATTCTCATCATAACTCAGAAAAACCATCAAAATTTCGAACCGCAGGTTCTGCCAGTAGCCTTTGAACTACGGTGGGTTCTGTAACCAACCCGATGAACTTTGAAGGAACGAACGCTTTCACCGTTCGCCCTTCACACAGCCCATCCCAATGGCCAACTCCAGGTTCCCATTTTCACCCAAAAACAACAAAATGACCCATGACGCTAATTCACAATGGTAAGTCACATTTCACTAAAAGATGCAGCCTTTGCACTTAAATTGACTAAGATGAGCACAAAAGTCAACGCATGGAGCCAGAGCTCTGGAGTAAAAATGAGCACAGACCTTGGAAACATCCCTGCTCAGCTTCTTCACGGTGCCCGCCAGCAATTCGTTCTCCTTCACCAGATTCTCCTGCAACCCCAACCAACAGAACACCAATTCAATTTCGCCCCCATCCCAAAAAAAGAAAAACAGAGAGAGAGAGAATCGAATTGGGTCGGGTCGGGTTTTCACGGACCTTGTCGAGCTCGGATCGGGAGAGCTTGTCGAGGGCGTCGGCGAGGGAGGCGTCGATGGACTCGACCTGGGACTGGAGGTCGGCGATGAGGTCGTCCTTCTCGGCGAGCCTGGCGCGGAGGTCGGAGGACTCGGCCTCGAGGGTGGAGACGCGGGTCGAGAGGGCGATGGAGGTGATCTTCCGGGCCACGTCCAGCTGCTCGAACGGGTCCGCCGGCAGCACCTCCAGCACCTCCTCCGGCAGGTCGAACGTCGCCGCCGACGCCGATGATTCCTTCGCCAGCATCTCTCTCTCTCTCTTCTCTGTCTCTTTCTCTCTCCTCCTTTTTATTTTTCTTATATTATTTAATTTATTTATATACATACATGTAAGTTGTGGCTAAGTTGTAATTTGGGAAAATGTGACGTGGGCATATGGAAAATTTTGGGGGCCTTGGAGATTTGGCTGACATTTGTGACTCCAAGGAGTTTGTGTGGTGAGTGATGGGATTGGGATGTGGTGGATAGGACTTTGAGAAGGGACCAATCCCAAAAAATTGAGCAAAAAAGAACAAATAAAAACGTTAATGGGTTGCTAAAAAAAATTCATTGCACGAATTTCGGACAGTGCAATTGATCGACCACATGTATAAACCCACAAATTGTGTAACAAACTATCTAAGTTGGTGCCACATGTATAGGCTAAAGATATGAACATAATCAATTTCACGGACTCTACATCCAGGTAGCCGAACATTTTGGATTGATGGCTTCCAGTTATCACAAATGGAGAGAAAACAAAACACAAGAGAAAAAGATTCTTGTTGACAAAGCTTTGACAAACTCATTAAACATGTTTAGATTCTGTTTATTTCATAAAAAGTGAATAATTTAGAAAATATTATCCTAAATATGATTGTTCATATCGCTCAAAAAAATAAATAAATGAAAAATATTTTTATCATCTACGAATATTTTTAATTATAAATCATAAATCAATAATGAAAATATTTTTTATTGACTTAATAATATAAGCGTCTATAATTTTCATTGAGTAAGTTTTTTTTTTTTTTTTTTGACGACATTGAGTAAGTTCAGTTGAGGGTTCTTTCCATATGGACGGTGTAAGCGTCGGGCTTGAGGCCGAGGCCCATCCTAAAAAGAGCCATGTTAAATGCTTAGTGTTCAAGCCCACATTGCTTGTCGGAGGCCCACGTGAGTGAGTGGGCTAAATTTTGCCGTTATCAAATCACGTCTCCATTTGAAGTAATTGTATTATTAATTTTCTTGGCAATAAATCCCTTTTTTTTTGTTATCCTTTATTTATTTATTTTTTATTTAAAATAGGTTAAATTACGGTAAATTATGGAAAACTTGCCTTGTTTTTCCTATCCATGAGAAAAGAAATGAAATCCACTTGGGACTAAGACACAATTTTCGCTTGTTTAAAACACAACCAATAGGTAAAGCCCAGTCAAGAACAACGGATCCCTTTATGACAAACGAGAGCATTTTGCAAGTTTGTTAATAGAAATTCTGCCAACCATATTTTAAATGCAAATGAAACATATATGCAACATGAGTTTAGATATAAGTAAACCCATTTTTAATCCATATAAGTGTTGAATGGATTAGTTATAATGAATAAATGGATCTACATGGGTTTAAACACAATATGAGTGTTCAATGGGTTATAAATGAGTCATAAATGGGTTTACAATTTACTTGATCTAATCCAATTCTATGAATCTCTCTTTAGTCTCTTTTGCTTTCACTTCATTTCGCCCTTACTCACTTCGCATTCTCACTTTAGTTTGGTTATGAGTTTTGGTAGGTTGCTTAAATATGAAAGTGTTTCAGCCATATGGATCAAGTCAAATATGGGTTGAATATAAGTCATTAGATTTGTATTGTGTAAAAATGGATGAAAACGAATGAGATATATCTATTTGAGTCAAACTATTTATGGCTCGACTCAAAATCAACCTGACCCACTTGTTTGATAGGTCAAGGCATAAGTGAAAAAAGATATTGCGGAACCCCACATTTCTACTCAATTTTGTTGGGAGCGTTTGGAACCACCCGTTTCTACTTAATTTTGCTCATGGACATTATTAAATCATGTGGGATTATGTCATGTCCATAGAAAATATTAGATAGAAGGTATTGATAGACACATTATTTGGCCTTAATTTCAAGTGGTTTTAGAATGTATTGTGATGAGAACTTATGTAAGGAATGCTACATCTACAAAAGATATTGCTCCAACATATAATAAGAGTCTAGGGCATACATAGTTATGATGGAAAGTATAGATATGTCATTAGCAGTGGTCAAACCCTTCTCTTTTTTTTGTTTTATCATGAAATTACATGTATGACTGAGCTTTGATATTTCTTTGCTCCATTAGACTCCACAACTCCATCAACTTAGGTTCCATTTGTTTCATGGAAAATAAATTATTTGGAAAAATATATTGCAAAAAATAATCGCTTGAAATCATTAATTAATGAAAAATATTACCATTATCGATAATAATTTCTATGTAATCATTTTCATAGACGATATATATATTTTTCATAAGTTCATTTTTATAGGTGATTTGAGCAATTATTTTTTGAGAAATGTTCTTCCAAATCATTTATTTTCCATAAAATAACTACACTCTTAGAATTTTTATATGAATTGGGTTCCGATTAAATGCCTAGGTAGGGAGGGATTACGTGTGGGCTTTTGAAAACTGAATTTAATGTATTGATGAACGACCCAAGAGAAGTTGGCACATCAACTAAACCATAGTTTTGAGAACATATGTAATCCCAGTTGAAAACAAGGAATGGTTTAAGTCCATTTATACCTACCATTAGGTAAGACCGTCGTGACATTGATTTATCCTCTTTTTCTATTTATATATTTTAATTGTCTTGACACTTGTCAAAAATATGATTATATATTATGGTTCGATAGAGATTGATGGGGAAATTTATGCTCGGATCGGACGGACGCAGGCTCCGGCCCCCGGGAACAATGGGATGCGTGAGAATAGAGAAAAAAATGGAATATAGGAGACATACATTTTCTGTATATAATTAAATGAGAAAAAAAAAATAAGGAAATGGAGAAAGCAAGAAGAAGTAAAAGAAGAGAAAAGAGAAGGAGAGGATTGACTTTTCTTCCTCACCACTCTAAACCTGACTAATAGACTAAAGTAAATAGAAAGAGGGAAGCTTTGTGAAAAGAAGACCAGTAAGTCATGCACCTTTTTCTTTTTTGTTTCCCAAGAGTGTCTAAAGTTAGATAAACGAGAAAATCATGTTAACAGTACGTAAATTTTGTGCGATAATATCCTTGAATTTTTAATTTATTCAATTCGATCCTATAATTATCTCTAAATGTTTAATGTAGTCTTTTTATTTGATCAAACAAGGAGACGATGCAGTCACAAGTCCCAAATCATTGTGAAATGTCCGGCAAGGTGCGCCGCTATACATTGGGCGAGCCTACCACCCTTGCCCCCAAGCGCACCGGCAATGGGAAGCCCAATACAAGCAATATATCTTAGCTTAGTTAACCGCCTACGTGGTACTCGAGCTTTCATGTGCACGTGTATTGGGCAGTTTTCATGCATCCATTGACCTTAGTTTAGTCGAGATATCCATAATGGAGGAGATCAATGAAGGTCTTATTACACCTAAATATCTCATTTAATAAGAAAATTATCCAAAAAAATCTTAAAACTATTATATTTTCGCCAGTTATGTCATAAACCTTTTAATGTGTTAATTAAATATTAAACATTTTAATATTTTGCCATTTAAGTCCATCCGGTCATTTTTAGCTAAAAATGATTAATATAGACACCGGCTTTCTTATGTAGCACGATTGACACTAACGTAGATATTTTACTCTCTTTTTTTTTTTTTAGAGTGAGGGCCAACAATGGTAGCCAGCCCTCAATCCAAAAAATAAAAATTCAAGAAAAGGAAAGAAAAAATAAAAAGATTTATAAAAAGATTAAAATATTATTAAAAATGTCCATATCAACTCTAATCGTGCTATACAGGATGACTAGCTTCCACATTAGCAATTTCTAACCAAAATTGACTAAATAAACTTAATTAGCAAACATTAGAAGGTTAAGGACTAATTTGTACAATTAAAAATACAATGGGTAAAAGTATAACAGATTTATGACTTTTTTTTTTGTAATTTGTCTCTTATTTATTTAACTATTCAAAAGGAAGGGGGAAAATAGCAAAGATAATTGAAACAATGAAATATCTAGACTTTGATATATAATAAATTGTCCATTTTTTCATAGACAAATGAACTGATTCAATAATTAATATACCATTTTTCATTAAATTTGTAAGAGCTAAATCATTTTTAATCATCAAAATATCTAAACTCATTTCTCCCTTTTGAATTGAGGAAATAGTAATTTATCTTGAATTAGTGTAAGTAGGAGACAATATACTTTGATATCATTGGAGAATGGTGTAGGCGTCAGGCTTGAGGCCCGTTCACCTTCACTCATCCCATCAAATGCATCAACGAACGCCCCAAAGCAAAATCCCATACATCACCATAACCATATTTTATCACAACATATGAATAATGATTAAAAACAACCAATAGTTTTAGCCTGCCTATACCTACCATTAGGTGAGACTATGACATGAAATTACTAGTTTTTCTTTATTTATTATACGGAATATAATTTTCGAGCTAAGATAGATACTTCAATGCTAACATTTGTGTAATGCGCAAATGTAAGCTAAAGTCTTCACACTTGTCTAAAATGTAAGCTAGAATAAAGAGATAGCATATTAAAATTTTCTAATTTCGCCACACTTTATTTTAACCTAAGTCACATTGCTGGGCAACCCAGATTAGTGATGTTTTCAACCAAGCCCAGGACCGACTTAGGCTTTCGAAGAAATGGGATGAGTGAGAAAGAGAAAGAGACAAGGAGGAAAGGGGCAAAAAAGAGAAGAATATGCATATGGGGGACCTCATGAAAAAATATGAAATAGGGAAAGCAAGAAGGAGAGAATGAGAGAAAGAAGAAAAAAGAAAAGGAGAGGATTGACTTTTTCTTTCCCCGTACCACTCAAAACTTGGCTAATGTAAAATAGAAAGAGTGAAGCTTTGGAAAAAGAACACCAAACATCAATGAGTCACACACCTTTTTGGCTTCCCTAAAGAGTGTCTAGAGTTGATAGAACGAGAAAAAATAACACTAGTAATTTTAAATTTTGATCTAACGTATAATGTCATATTTTAATCTTATAATTTGTTTGATATGATTTTTAAATTATGCATAAATGCTCAATGCAGTTCTTTTATCAAATCAAATAATAAAGAATGCCACTATATGTCCTAATTAACTATGAGATGTTCAGTAAGGCCACACACCTCGCTCGAGTGCCACTATCCACTAGACGAGCCTGTCACAGTTGCCCCCATCTCAGTGCAAAGGGTAAGCTCGATATCAACAATATAACTAAACCCAAATTCGTAAACTACCAAAATATTGTTGAAATATTATTCCATATAACTTATAACAGAGTCTTATATACTCTTTATATTTATGTAATCTCTTTCCACTTATCAATTTAAATTTTTAAATTGAACTTTCCTAAACATTGTATCATCAAAATTAGTGATAACCCTTTTCAAATATGTCTGTGGGTTCATTAATCCTTCATTGAAAGGGAGTGCTGAATTATTATCCCGTATCCCTTCACAATGAATCCGTTCCACCTATCACTAAATTGTAATTTGTCACATACGAGCATGAGAGTTGCAATTTCCCATTCCGAAAGACTGACTGAGCGTTCACGCGGCATTGGAGTGAAGGTTTTATTCGAAAGGTCAAAGCGGGAAACGTCGACGAATGGGCAAATCTCACGAGCCACGATAAGACCAAACTTGGGTCGTTGACCAAATTTCTTGCCACAAAAAAAATGGTTGAGTTACCAGCAACGTGACTTAGGCTTGGTAGTTGAAGACTAGCTCTTGCCTCGGATTGGATAAACCACTAACATCTCCAACCATTAAAATAAGCTTTGATGGCAACTTGGCAAAGGGGTGATCGACTCCAATGACATCGTTCAAGTGAAAAAAAGTTATGGGTCTAAAATTACATATCAAATTCACAAAAAAAAAAAAAAAAAAAACCTAAATTAGCAATTTTTTATTTACCTTACTTGTGTGTCTATTGTTTGGATCTCACGTTCTACGTCAACTAAACAAAAGCCCATTTCGCTCATATGGCACTTCTGACTATGAGCAATGCGAAAATTAAGAAAATTCTAAATAAGATCAAGGAATGTCTTCATTTTCTTAAATAAAGAATTAAAGTGGATCTTATTTCAAAAAGTGTTATAAAGTTGCAATGACAACTTCAAATAAAAGTCTAAAGTAGCCATGGAGTTTCAAATAAAGGCATGGCCTTGCCGACTAGCTGTATATTCCGGCCGATCAAGAACATTTTTGTCCAAAGACAATTTAAACCTAAATTTAGTTAAATTAGATTAAAAATTAAGAAAACTAAAAGTTAAAAAAAAAAAAGATAAAATTCAGGTGAAAGCGCTGGCTCACAGCCCTCTTAGTTGTGGTCGCTGCCCCACCAGCGATGAGGTAGAAGGCTTGAGTTTTTCTTTTCTTTTCCCTTTTTTGAGTTTTATCCCCTTTTTTTCTTTATTTTGTCTGTTTTTTTATGGAAAGAAAAAAAGGAAAAAATAAAAGAAAAATAAAGGACAAAAATGCCCTCAACCAACAAGTGAAATCAAGCCATTTTTTAGATTGACATTGTCACTTAAGGCCCTTATTTGAAATTTTCCATACAAAAATATAAAAAGATAGGTTCATCAGATTAAAATCTTTGTTGATAAGATTGTAATTAAAATATGAAATTGTGCGAAAATTCACATTTTTTTTTATCTAACCCCCAATGTTAGGGATGATGCTTGATCTAGTGATAAAGATTTGAAACCTTGAGTGACACAAACATTTCTAGAAAGTAAAAGGTAACAAAGAATAAACTTTAACCTTTTTACTTTGATAATTTAAGATGTTCTCTTTCTAGGAGGATGTTTCCACTACCCCTTCCCAAGGCAGCATATTCTCAAAAAGATGCAATGAGATTGGTGATAGGAGACAAAGGAGAATTATCGCTTCCTTGCAATTTGGTTCATGTTTGGGGAAAAAAAAAATGGTTCCTTGACCCCACGTTTTTGCTTTAAAGTCTCCAAGATTTGTCCCCTCTTTTTCTTTATTTTCCTTCCTTTTTTAGTGGAAAATCATTGAGGAGTGAGTGGGGACTGCACACATCAAGGTCCACTCCTTTTTTTTTCGACAAATGATTGCAAGTTTTGATTAAATTAAGAATCAAGGAAGGGATTGATTGCCCAAGTTAAGATGAGCTGGAATCGTATGTCTTGGTCCTTGTCTCTGAGTTGGAGGTGATTGAAGTGCTGAGTGATTCTTTGAAATCCGAATGTTCCATTGAGCTGGCATGAATTTAAACTAAAGGCAAAAAAAAAAGGAAAAGAAAAGTAGACTATGGAGAAGGAAAGCTTAAACCCACATAAATTCTTAAAGTGAAAATAAAGGGATGCTTATTCAGAGCATTTAAGATTTGAATATGGAATATGATGTTTCTTATGGAAAAGGAAAATTATTAAAATTGAATGGAAAATTATTAAAAATGAATTCTAGTATAGATGATAATTAGGTATACGAATTGAGGTAGATATGCAATGCATTATAAAGGAGGTAAAGTAATTATTTGATGAAGGCATATGTGGGGATGCATCCTTAAAATCATCTTGATAGATAGACCAATCAAGGTGCGCAAAAATTGACTCGAACATTTCCTCTAATTACAAAACCAAAATAAAAAGTATTTACTTGTTTTCTTGTACTTAGAGATACGTGACTTGGTTTGAAGGGGGAGAATTACCATTGCAATTATGCTAATTCAATTATAATTTTGTTTTGTCAAATGAGTCATAAGCCTTTTTCATTTATGTCAAGTTAGTCTATCCGGTCAAATTTAGCCAATTGGTACTAATATGGCACCACCAATGCTAACGTGCCATGATTAACGCTAATGTAGACAATTTTCAATAATATTTTTTTGAAAGTTTTGTAGTTATTTTTCTTTTTTTCTTTTTTCCTTTCTTTCTCTCTCTCTTTTTCCCTCTTCCTTCTTCCTCTAGCTAGTTGCCAAAGTGATTGCCTTGCTAGTCATTGGGCAAGCTCACTCTTGCCTTGCGACAGTGAGATCAAGCCTCGCTAGATCCGAGAAGGGCCTGTCTCGCCCACCCCCGGCGAGGTTCAACTTGGCCATCGCGAGGTGAGGGCAAGCTTGTCCGACTACTAATAGGCTCACCCTTCCCAATTAGATGAAGGAGGAAGAGAGAAAAAAATGAAGAGAAAAAAAAGAAAATAAAAAATAAAAAATAATTACAAATTGAAAATTATTAAAAATCATCTATGTCAACGCCGATCGTACCACGTTAACATTGCTCATGCCATGTCAATGTTGACCGGCCAAATTTGGCCAAGTGAACTAAATTAATACAAATGGAAAAGGTTTAAAACTCATTTGGCTAAAAAAATATTAAAACATTTTTGGTAATTTAACTGGTTTGAAGGACATGTTAGTTCTTATAATTCATCTTTTAAACTAGAATATGCCATTTCATAAACTCTAGGGCTGGAGTTTCATATATATAGCGCTGAAATGCATAAAGATTCTTCAATGTGGTGCATCTTTATGTGTGGATTCGGCATTATCAGACTAGTCTATTTTTTTATGATATTTATCCAATATTATAGATTTAACATTGTTTGATATTTATGTCGCTACTCAACCAGCATAAATCAGACGACAGAATCTTTCTTAATAAATCAATGTAAGATTGGTATTTGCTTATGTGATTATTTATTGTGGAGAAGGAGTCGTACTCGATAATCATCGCTTTTTAAAAAGTGGGATTTGCTTTATCTTAGCATTTGAATATAATTTTGAAAAAGCTAGTGGGGGTATGATAATCAATCAGAACAACAGGTGGAAAGTAGTGGGCTAAGTCACGTTTTTTAATTGAACGAGCAACTTTCATTTCATAATTTAAAAATCACGAATACAGATTCTTCTTTGTTTTTTAATAGATCTCATAGGTCGTGCAACACCTATTCGACACGATACATGTGCACTTGTCCCATTGTCCAATGAAAATTACTTCATTAGTTGCTCATCTAGACCTAGAGGACACTTATATCACGTAGACCTAAAAGCATGCAATAAACAATTATTACAAGAGAATCGATTGATTAAAAGCGAAAACATTTTAATATTGTATGAATCGTATAAACCTTAAGAGTAAAGCAAATTTGAGTGTGAAGACCAAGTTTAAAAGTTTCCTTTGTTAAATACTGGCTTGTTCGCATGCGTCATGTGCATTTCAAATTCGGGATAGATTTAGATGATTTCTAACACGAGAATATGATTATGCATTTCAAGTGTTGGGATATGTGAGGTCCACTTTTAGGAGATGAAGTAATTCGTAATGACTCTAGAAATTGGCTTGCTAGATTCACACAAATTAGCAATATTTTTGGATATAATCAAACTTATTGTAGAGATGAATTCGCAAGTAGTCATTTATATTCTTTGGAAATCAATTTCATCGCTGTATTTTGGTGACACTCATTTGACAAATTGGAAGTGTTTCTAAATACTTTCAAAAGGTGAAGATTCTCCATTATTTTAGAGAAAATTGCATGTGCAGGTTGGCTAGCAAATTGGGTTATCCAACCCTCAATGCGGGTGATAATTATGTACTAGATAGGCCTTTTATAGATTTGCTTCATTTGTTCTTAGGTGACCAGATTGGATAATGTTTTATTAGGAGACTACAGATGTAATTTTTGGGTTCTACCCCTCTTCTTACCAAAAAAATAATAAATAAAACCTAGAGAAATCAATTTTTAATTGAGAAAATTACCAAATCAATTCTAATTTTTATTTATTTATTTTACCAATGTAGTCTTTTTAACCAATTGCAGCTAGAAGTCACCCACGTGACAATTCGCAATGTGTCGCGTAGGATGGTCGACAATAACAGGATATCACGTCAACAATTGATTGAAATGACTATATTGGAGTTTTGCGTAAATATTTATGATTACATTGAAATTGAAATCTGCATAATAATGTATCATTCCAATTTTAATTATTAACGACATATCATGTTCTCTTGATTTTTTTTTTTTTTTTTGTATTAAGATGAGATAAGGGGGTTTGATGATTTGAAAAGTGGACCCCAAAATTGAAAGTTGGCTTTACATAAAATATAGCTACACAAATAATTCATTCTCTATTCACATTACGACTATTATAATTAACAGCTCGTTATCAACGATAACGAAAGCAAATAATCGTTTCACTTTTGAGTCGTTGCAAAGCCATCTTACTTTATATCTGGCCCAATAAGGAAAGCAAAATAATCGGCATTTTTTGGCCAAAAAATTCACATTTTCTTACGCCCAAAAGGATTACAGTTGACGTTGACCCAGCTGTGAAGAAGGGCTATTTTCCACGTCAGTTCTTCTCCTCATTTTTAATGTCTCTGTGGTTTCTCCGAAATGGGAACGGTCCAAATTCACTTAATAACGACAAAATACGGAATATCTTGGTAGACCCCACCGATGACCACAACCACGAAACTTCAAATTTGACTTTTAAGTCTTTTTTTCCTCAAAGTAATATATATTTTTGTCCTTCTAAAGTCGGGTTAGGAAAAAAAAATAGGAACTTGGATGACATCAAGGATCGACCCTCTTGATTTTTAAATTTTTTTGTTCTTTATTGATATTATTATTTTCATTGATCCCCATCATTTTGTGACCAAAAAAAGAAAAAAAAATTGCTACTCTTTGATTTGAACAAATTTGATTTGAACAAATATGTCTCGTGTGTACAAAATTTACCCATAACTTAGGCTCCAAACCCCGCTCCATAATGATAATAATTTTGTAATTGAGCAAAATCTAAACTTTAGCCCACGACTTACCTGATAGAAATATTTCATTCAAATATACAATAGCGAAAAACAATCCAACTTTAAATCAAGATAAATCTCGGACAAATTCAAAACAAAACGAACTCTAAATAAGAAAATATATCATTAGAATAAGATTAGAGGTTAAATGCTTAAAGTGTAGAAAACCAAAATCGGCGACTAATCACCAAATCCATCTTTTGTTTAAGTACCCATTGAGATCTCCATCTGTTGATATGGGTTTAACTTTCGACGGTGTCTGTCTAAGTTTAGCATCTCCACCACCATCACCGTTCAAAGTAACAATATTGAACAGACACAAATCTGATACATGTGAGAGCGAAACCTTTATAAAACTCTTATGATCTCATTCAATATTGGACTTGTACACCAATGAAACTCAATAGAAGCAAAACCCCAAAATCATACACAAAAAAGGGAAAAAAAAAACCCAAAATCAATACTAGATTGGGATAGAAACCTCCCAAGAACAGGAGAGAGAAAATTTTAAATATGAATTAGATTAAAAGAGAAAAACTCCTCGAAACAAGAGGAAAGTAAGAAAAAGAAAACAATGAGCCAAATCGACCAATTAATAAAGAAAAAGAAGGGGAGGGAGAGATTTATCTCAAACCCTCTCCTTTAGGAGGTTGAAGAATAAATCTATGTGAATATAAAAGTGAGATGAGAGAACCCTATAGAGAAAAGAGAAAAGGCACACAATCTTCACTTAAAATAAACTTTCACGACACTAAAATTTTTTTTAGAAGGCCATCATTAGTGAAACTTTTTAATACTATAATACTCATTTATTTGAGATGAATAAAGTAATATCTTAACTCAAGGACTTTTTTTTAATAAAATCACAATCAAAAGAAAAATAGTCCTTTCCAAGCAATTCCAGATTTATTAAAAAATAATATGTATTTTCTCAAAGAGATCATTATTCTGTACGTGTATCATTTAAGTGACATTCACATTGCTCTCAAAGACAATATTTTAGGAAAATACCAAAACTTCAATTAACATTTTTCAATTATTTCACTTCACCTCTTTATTTCAATGTCGGGAATATGGGGAATATCGACCCCATGTCAACCCCGCTCCGTCGCCGCGCATTGGAGGTTGGTGATGACAAGGCGAGGAGAAACAATGACCGAACCTAATAAAAGTCAGTTAGGGTCGAGATATTCCAATTTAGTAATTTTTAAGTAGTGCGAGAAACTCAATATTATAAAAAGTGGGTCTTGGAGAAAGGAGAGTTGGATTTTGCAAAATAAAGCTAGGACGACAATCGATTTCAAATGCAATTTGGTAACTTATCTTGAGATCTCGGAATATAAAGTCACGACTTAGGATTTTTCGATATTTTTAGTAGTTTTTTTTTTTTAATAGTTTCGCTCAGCAATAACTGTCATAAAATAATAATTTCTTTGACGGAGTGGGCACACGCGCGCACGCCAAGGACGACCCAGTCAACATCGGCTCCTCGAGCGCTGTTTCCTACGAAGCCTAGCTGGCACCGGTGGGCCCCACCTCCCCACCACCATAATTATTTATCATGGGGCACGTCATCGAAACGACAAAAAAGAAAGTAAAAACCAAAAACGCCGTCCACCGGATTCGAGAAAAGACGTGTCGGGGTTTTCCCCAGTGGGGCCGGGATGGGATGGGATGGGACGGGACGCCGGTCTTGTCCTTCTCGGGTGGGTGCCTTTCGTGGTTGCTGCCGCTGGGTGATCCCTCTTGTCCATCAGAAATCAACCATCTGGTGAAACCACTTTCCAAATATCAAAATAAATATATTTTTTATCGCAAAATAAATAATTCAAAAAATATTTTCTTCTAAAAAATAATTATTTGCACCACTTATAAAATCTATTATTTTAAAAATATATATAATACCACGAAAAATACCAAACCGATATATATAACAAATTTACCAATGATTACAAAAAATGAAAATTAAGACACTGCGATAAATTTATCAAAATCTAATTTTTTAAATATGAAAAACCTCAAACTGATACACGTGAACTAATTTTTTGACCACGAAATCTCAAGTTGGTATATGTGTAATAAATTTACCAAAAATTAATTTTTTAACTACAAAAATCTCAAATTAGTATATTTGTGACAAATTTACTTTAAACTAATTTTTTTACCTCTAAAAATTTTAAATTTATACATTTGTGACGGATACACCCTCTATTAAATTGAATTATTACTATGAAAAATCATCTTTTTGTGATACACAGGGAATAAAATGCTAAATTTATACATTCATCAACTGTCACGTATTATCCAATTTAGTAATTTGAAAGTAAAATTTAACGAGAATTAACGGAGGGTAAATTTGTCATAAATATACTGATTTTGGATTTTTGGTATAAAAATATAATTTATGATAAAATTGTCACGGATGTATAAATTTTAAGTTTTTTGTTGTCAAAAAATTAGTTTTTGATAAATTTATCACACATATATCAATTCAAAATTTATTATGGTATTAACCCAAAAATAAATTTCCATTGACTATTTATTTTATGCCATACTAGCAATCATTTAAGGAAAATGCTTTATAGGCCGTTCATTTTTCAGGAATCAAATGGATGTTAAATTATTTAATTTGATTATCAAAGTGAGAAATTGACCATATGATCCGTTTGAAGTTATCCTTGGCTCATGATTACGCTTTTTCTTAATATTTGGGACTTCGTGTTTTCAATTGATGTCCGAGCTTTGAATCTCATGAGAATGGAAACCTGTACGTAGGTTCATTTCTAATCATCCAATAATTTCAACATTGTTTTTGTTATATTTTTATTGAAAAAGTAAATTGCTGCCATTGAATGGGAAAAAAATGATAGATTTTAGCTGTCGATTTCAAAACTTTTTGTTCATTTTCTATTGAAAAATTGACATAATTAATTTTTGAACTTTAACTTGATATGTAATGTAATCCATTAACTTTTATTTTTTACATCACAATACTTTAACTTTTAATACATTTTCAACCTAATATTTAGAGTTTATGAAATTGTTCAGTATTTTCCTTCAATTAATTTAAGTGGAGGACATTATTGAATTTTTTATAATAGTCCGATGACTAGTTCGAATGTACACCAAAAGTTCAGAATCATACTGACCGAATTAAAAGTTCAATAATCATATTGCACGTTGGGTTAAAATTTAAAGACTACATTGAATAAATTGAAAATTGAATAATATTACATATTAAGCTAAAATTTTGGGATTTTTTGTATCACTATCTCTTTTATTTTTTAGGGTCAATACTCTGAAAAACTTCAAACCGATATACATGCGACAAATTTATCTAAAACTATTTTTTTTACCACAAAAAATCCCAAATTAGTATACTTTTGACAAATTTATCCCAAACCGGTACATTTGTGACAAATTTACCTCTGTTAGTTTTTGTTAATTTTTACTATCAAATTATTAAGTTAAATAACATGTGACAGTTGACCGGTATACTAATTTGGGATTTTATACTTCGTTTGTCACAGTTTACAATTTTTGTGATTTTTTTGTGGTATTAATTCAATTTAGCAAATGGTATATTTGTCACAAATTTACTGATTTAGGATTTTTTGCGGTCAAATAAATTAATTTTTGGTAAATTTGTCATAAATGTACCAGTTTATGATTTTTTATGGTCAGTCAGGGTAAATTTGTCACCAGTGTACTGGTTTGTGATTTTTCATGGTCAAAAAAATAGTTTTGGGTAAATTTGTGACAAGTATACTAGTTTAAGATTTTTCAAGGTATTAATCATATTTTTTAATGGTCGAAATTTTAAAAATTAATTTTTAAAAAAATGGACAGATGGCTTGATGTCCGAGAATAGCTGTGTCCTCCGGGGACGACCACAAAGAGGACCCATTCATATTCATTCATACTCACAAGCGCGGAACGGTGACTCGTCCGGGCAAAACGACACGACGTGGCAACGTCACCGTAAGGGAAACGAAAGGAATCCGTTTACTTCGGGGGGCCCCACACCCCGAGTCGTGGTCACCGCCACCTGTCCCCAGCTCCCAGTCTTCACTCCATCTCGGCGACTCAACAATCTCTCTCGAGCATTCCTGATGTGCACTAAGCACACGTGATCTCAACTCATGCTAACCGTTAGATAAGGTGAATTCCGCGTGGGGCTCACCTCATCTAACGATGGAAATTTAATGGGCTCACGTGTAGCGGATTCATTATATATTCTTTTCCTCTCTACCCTGGTTTTTTTTTTTACTCCTAAGATCATTGGAACATAGTTATTAGTGTATTAAGAAAATAATATAAATAATTTTTAAAACTTTAGCCAGATATGTAATGTGATCCTAAACATTTAATTTATTTAATCTAGTCCTTTAACTTCATTGCAACATGCAATTTGTTCAATATGATCAATGAATTTTTGATTTATTATTTGGTCTTCGAACTATCGTAAAAATAAACTTGAAGGAATCACGTGGAATAAATTATATTTTTATGGATCACGTTACACATTGGAACAAATTTCATAAATTATTTATATCATTATATGTAATATCTTAGGGTGTGATTTGATTTAAGTTTCAAACAATGAATCGCAAGTGTATTTATTTATTCGTCACTAAATCTACTTACTTGATGTGCATCTATTGGTTTTTGACGCTAAATTTTAAATTTCATACCGAGAATAAAGGATACGACACAAACAAGCTCTCCTTATGTCTAAACGTCACGGCTTTTGTGAAGAATGATGTTCTGCGATTTCTTGTGTTTAGCTAATTTGCTGAAAATGTACTCGATATTAAAGATATCTTTGCAGTTGGTTGTGAATTTCGATCAAAACTTGTTCTACTTTCTTTATGTGTTTTTATGCTAAGAAAAGCTAGTTTTAGTTATTTTAGCTATCTTACTATTCAATCCTACCCTTGATTTACTATTTACGAATTTAAGATTTCGATTCACGATTTCCATCTAAGCATATTATAATAATAGTTAATACTATAAAAAAAAAAAAAACCCTAAATCGATACACATGTAATAAATTTATCTAAAACTAATTTTTTTACCATAAAAAAAACTCTAAATTGATACACTCGGGACAAATTTACGTTGACCAATTTTTTTATCACGAAAAACCCTAGGCCAATACAACCCCGACAAATTATCCCAAATAATTTTTTGATCATGAAAAATCCCAAATCGGTACACCCGCAGTAAATTTACTCCAAACAGTTTTTTGACAACAAAAAACTCCAAATAGGTACACTCATAACAAATTTATTCTATACAATTTTTTGACAACGAAAAACCTCAAAGCAGTACACTCATAATAAATTTATTCCAAACAATTTAATCATAAAAGAGTCTAAACTAGTACACTAATGACAATTTTACTACGTATTAATTTTTGGACCACGTAGACCATATAGAACCTTAAACTGGTACATTTGTGATAATATATCATTTCCGTTAAATTAGATTAATATCATGCAAAATCACAAAACTAATACGCTTTTGATAAATGGAGGGTAAAACCCTATTTAATACACATGTTAGCTACCATATGTTATCCAACTTAGTAATTTGACAAATTTAAAGAAAAATTAATAGAGGGTAAATTTGTCACAAATATACTGGTGAATGGTTTTTTATTGTCAAAAAATTAGTTTTTGATAAATTTGTTATAAATGCATCACTTTGGGATTTTTCATGATAAAAAATTAATTTTGGATAAATTTGTTATATATATACTAATTTTAGATTTTTTGTGATATTAACCTTTATCATAATTACATAGGAATTTTCAAGCAAGGCTCGGCTGAAGATAGGCAGCCTGGGCTTTTTTGGCTTTTGCTCAAGCTTGCTCATTTATCTTGTAGGTCTAAATAGGACACCTCTCTATTAATTGCCTCTACTCTTAGACATGAGGAATTATTTTTCATTTTCAATGCATTGATTATACCTCACGTAGAAAAAAGTAGCACGTTGAAAATGGCGATTTTTCTTCATCAAAAGGGATCTTATTCATGCATCATAATCAATTTAAACTAGATGCAACAAATGGTTAAAGGTTTGATTTGAATCCATGAAGTATTAAATGAAACACGTCATTCCATTGAAATCATAGCATCTCCCCTTGGACTCGAATTTAAATTACATATCTTCTACATACAGGATAAGGAAAAGACTTTGTTCCCTTTTTTGTTGATGTAATTGAGTTGGTTGGGTATGGTTCAATACTCAATTTGGATTCAAACATTCAAAAATTGACATTTGACTTATATACACTGAACTTGAAATGTGAGTTCAATTCGAATAAGTGTTCAATGAGTTCAAGCTCGACTTGATTCAATTAATTGAAACCGTATCAATTGAGCTCCCCCTCCAATTCTAAAAACACAAAAAAAGAAAAATTAATAACTCATGATATTAGTTCTATTAATTAGGGAAAAGTCACAAAAATTATAAACTTTACTCACTGTAATATATATATATATATAATATATATATATATATCTTAAGCTAGTTTTTGTGACATTAAAAATCCAAAATTGTATTTGTATTTGTACGACACATTTGCTCAAAATTATTTTTAGTGAAACAAAAGCTCCAAACTTTGTCCACTTTTTATCGTGACACAAAATTTATGGATAAATATGTTATTCGGAATAAGTATGGAATTTTTGATGTCATGAGAACAAATAAAATGTACTACAATGAACATAATTTATGTTTTATAGTGGATTTTATGTTTTAATTAATGGTCAATATCCAAAAAATCATAAATTAGTATATGTGTGACAAATTAATCACAAATTAATTTTTTGATCATGAAAAAGTCTAAATTGATACAACTGTAACAAATTTATCCAAACTGACCATGAAAAACCCCAAAACTGAAATACTCGTGACAAATTTACCCAAAATTAATTTATTCAATTGCCAAAAACTCTAAATTGATATATTTGTGACAAATATATTATTCACTAAATTATATTAATACCAAAAAAAATCAAAAAAATTGTGTAATTATGAAAAAAATCATAAATGAATATACCAATCAACTATTACGTGTTACTTAACTTAATAATTTGACAGTAGAAATATAAGGTAAATTTGTTACAAGTATATCGGTTTGGGATAAATTTGTCAAAGTGTATTAGTTTGACATTTTTGATGGTAAAAAATTTTATTTGAGATAAATTTGTCATAAATATATTAGTTTAGGATTTTTCGGGTATTAATTCTTTAACTAAAGCATACGTATGTGAAAACAAAAAACTAAAAAAACAAATTGAAAATTCGCTGTTCGAACTTGAATAGTAGCTCGGACTCAGCGCTCTCTCTCTCTCTCTAAAATGTTCAATATTTTGACCGGATTTAACCTTCCACGCGTGAAGGTCGGTGTAGAGAGAGAAAGAGAGAGAACGAGGAAACAACCTTTTTCCTTCTCCATCGCCCACCGCTCGCCCCCATCTCCTATATATCTCCACCTCCCTCACCTCGCCTTCTTCCCCATCATATATCGCCAAAAGAAAACCCTCCTCCGTTCCTGCTCTGCACAGAGCATCGAAAACAACCCCGTTCCACTTCTCTCGTCCTCTCACCTCCTCCCTCTCCTCCTCCTCTTCTCCTTCCCCCTCCTGAGGAAGCAGGGTCCGAGAGATTGTTAGCGTAGGTACCCACCTTAGAAACCGTCCAATACCCCCCCAACGAAACGAACGACGACGACCGGCGGCGTCGGAGGAAGCGAAAAAGATTTTAAATTTACGGCGATTAACTTGACTTTAGCCCCGAGTTTCTCTAAACTTGTTGTTCCTTAGATTTGTTGACGTGGGTAAGTCCCAGATCTGGAGTTAGAGCCATGGCCACGGAGGTGTTGCGGCCCCAGGACTGCCTGATCCAGAGGATCCGGGTCTCCCCGGCGTCTTACCCTCGCCGGAAGGCCTGCAACTATGGGAACTCGTATTCTAACGCCAGCAGATCCAGCGCTAGGCCTAACAGGAGGCAGCAGATCCAGCAGCAGCCGCAGCCGGCGAAGCCGGAGCCCCAGCGGAAGCGGTATGTGCCCGCGCAGTCGGAGCCGTCGACCTCCTCGAGATCCAGCTCCGACGACCTCAGCAAGCAGGCGAGGTCCTCGGGCCTCGTGATGGAGAAGGTCACGATCCTCCGGCGGGGCGAGTCGCTGGACTCGAAGATCAAGAGCCAGGTCGCGGCGGCGGCGTCGGGCGACATGGTCGTCTGCGACGGGACGCAGCGGCTGGGCCCCGACCCGGAGATGGTCCCCAAGCAGGTCCGGATCGTGGATCTGAGGTCCCCGGCGCCGGCGGCGGGGAGGAGGAGGTGCGACGTGTACGCCGGGTCGGCGTTCGCGGTGTCGCCGGAGCCAAGCTCCCTCCCCCTCCCGTCGTTCTCGAAGAAGAAGCACGTCTCCTTCGACGACTCGGCGACCAGGGATCTCCGGAGGCTGCTGCGTCTCGACTGAGAGAAGGTCCTCGACAGTCGACCGACGAAGAAGACCCGTTTCGCTAGATCCGGGCCCGAGCCCGGATCCGGCTCTTTCCCTCTCTCCCTTCTACGTAGGTCCCTTTGTTTCGTCGCCGGAGCATTTTCTGCCGGTATCCCGGAGGTCAGATCGCAGCCGCGAGTTTTTGAAAAGCGGGTGGGATTGGACGGATCTCAGTATCGGAGAAATTGGCTTGGGGGCGATTCAGTAAATTTGCAGTCTTCTTTCTTTCTTCCTTCTCCTCCTCCTCCTTCGGTGATGTGGTCTTTGGCTAAGATCTTTACATCATCTGTATCAATATATCTTTCTATCTCGTGGGTGGGTCTTGTGGGGTGACGTTATTGTAATTTGGGGTTTGATGGGTTATCTTCTTTAGGGTCTTGTAGCTCGTAGTTGAAGTGGGAAAGGAATTAAAATAAATTCGAGAAAAGAAAAAGAAAAAGAGAAAAAGATCGGGGGTTGAGTTCGAGTTTGAGTTTGTAACGAGTTTGGGGGAAATTAGGTTGTTGTTTGGTCAGTAGGGGAGGAGGGTGTTGTTGTTGTCTAAGGTGTTATAGTGGATGATTTATGATCTTTTCTAGTGTCTGAAAGAGGCCTGTATGTATATGGTCCCTTGGCTGTGTAATTAAAGAAGATGACTTTAGGAATTTGTTGACTCCTCCATGTCTTTCATTCTCCTGTGCTGCTCCTGTTCTCTGGCCATTTCATGATGAGTCTGGTGCCTTTTTTTCTTGCGTGGTTTGGTGTGGAGACATCTTTGTGGTGGAGATGGTGAAGGACTGAGAAAGACCCACATCTTCTGACAAAGAGAATTGAGTGAAAAAAGTGATGGAAAATACAATTCAATTGAATCCAATTCACAGGTCTTTGGGATTTCTATTCCTCTGCCTTCAACCCAACATCCTGACAAAGAAAATAAGACAGAAAAATGATGGAAAATACAATTCAATTCAATCCCAATTCATGACTCTTGGTGGTAATTAAAGTCTTTAAGTCCTCACGATGGGATCCCTGGCCTCACCCCTGCTATAATGATATGGTCATCTTTTTGTTTCACCCCAATAATTACAGTGTCAAATGCCAAATCTTGCCATCTACCATGGATGGATCTTCCTCTTTTGGCCAGCTTGATCTGATCTCTCTTTTGCCCTTTAGATGGGTTTTGACGAGTTCATCGGTTTTGGTGCTCGGTCACGGTCGCCGGAGTAGGTCGGCTTTGATTTTGGTTTGGTTTGATTTTCGATGGAATCACAAAGATTAATTTAAGAAGAAATGGAAGTGAAATGACGACATTATCCTTTGTGGTCCTTGTCTCCTCAAGTCTTATCACCCCCACCCTATGGTCGCCTCGTGTGGTGTCGCTGAAAGGGCGAGTCAGGGCCGGACGTGGATATCATGTGAAGGGCTCGTCTGCCGTGGTTGGTGGGGGCCATGATGACAGAGTGTGGTCGCAAGTGAATGCAAATTGCGATTTTTTTTTTCTTGCAAGTTGCATTATTGATCCATTTTTTGCTTTTTTAATTTGAGGAAAATATCACAAAAAACGATGCAGATCGTGAAATCAATATCTCGATTTTTTATTGTAAAAAAATAAATTTACCCACATAGATATCTTTAATTTTTCTGTGTAAAAAATCTAAATTTTATATGATATAAATGTTTCTAACAAAAAAAAAGTTGAGGTATTTTTATGAATTTTAGTGACAAAAAAATTCAAAGATATTTGTATTAAAATAGGCATTATTTAGAGTTTTTTTTTTGTCGTTTTAGCCCCTTAATATATTATTTTTTTCTGCCTTTTGGAAAATGGAATCCGAGGAGGAGCCTCTGCGTTTAGATGGGACAGGTGCAAAAGCAATAAATAATAATAGTTGCAGAAAATTTAAAGGAGAATGGTTGCAGCTCTCGTGATTTTTTTCCTTTTAATTTATATTTTTTTTGTTCGTAACGTCTTTTTGACGGGAAGGTCAATTCGGTCAATTCAGCGTCCGTGATTTTTTCAGTGCTAACTGGTCCCACCCCGGCGCCGGTTGAGAAAAGCAACTTTCGATTTTTTTTTTTGTTATGATTAAAACGAGGAGGTGACGGGACCGGCTGCTTTTGCTTTTTTGAAACTTTTCTTAACGGCAGAAATTTGGGGATTTATTTCGACGAAATAAAAAAAGAAATTTGGGGATTTATAGGCTTGGACTTTTGAAACCCTAATATTTTTTTTTGTCATTTTCTGGATCATAATTTGAAAAAGATGGTAATGAAATTTTCAGAATCATGAATAGTAATTGTGAAAGTTTTAGGTGGCTATGATTGAAAGAGTCAAAATGTGTAAACTGTTGAATGGGAAAAATGTTTAAGAATGTTTAAATTCTTAACTTTGAATATGAAATTTATTTAAAGCATGTAACTAGATATGTAAGATCGTAAATCTGTTAAATAATTTTTTAACTTCGACAAAAAAAAATGGTTTTTAACAGATAAATTTATTGTGCTTTTATTTTTCATTTTTAAAAGAAAATATATAGTTCTTTATTGGGAAAAAGCTGCGTAGCATAGCATGTGTAAATTTCGGAAGAAATGGATCCGTGTCTAAAGCCGCCGAAAGTAGGTGAGATGTATTGGGAATTGCGAAATGACATATTTCAAGAAAACCATTTGCTTATTTAAATTTCGAAGTACCCAATAATGCACGAGAATATCACGAATTTTTTTGTATTAAATTTATATGGTTTTACATCTTTCGGTACCTACTTTTAGCTTCTAGTGAGAAATTATTGAGCATTATACAAATTTGGAATGGTTGAAAATTATTGTCCATGGGATCTAATGATCCACGGCTGTCTTATCACATTGAATAAATTTATCTAATAATTACTCCTTGATGGAATAGTTATCACTAGCAAATTTATGTATAAATACGTTTAATCTATTGGTGTGTGTTTTCCTTTGCTCTTACTTATAGCTAATGAGGTCGATGTATAGATCAATTTTCAAATGGACTCAACTCTCTCACACTTTGGACCTACAATCCTATGTACCAGTTATTAAATGTTGGTTTGACCAATTCAAACCCATCAAATTTTAAATTTTAAAAAGACCAAAAAAACTCATATCATTTTTTTTGTCAAAAGAAAATTGTACTCAATTACTCGAAAGATATAGAAGTGGTACATAGTTTTCATAGTAAAGAAAATTGAAACAAAGCATAAATATTGAAAAACAAAACCAAATCTAGAAAACAAAGAAGTTTAATGGAGCACCAACAAAGTTAAGTACAAAATAATTCTACAAAAACAAATCTATCAAACAAAATAAGTAGTCGATTATTAGATCTCGTATCTTTGTTAATAATGAACATATACCGAAAATTCATTCTCTAATAATTACGACATTATGAGTTGGCAATGTGTACCAAGGTTTAGCTTCCTCTACACCATTGCCGTATAGAGACAATCAGAGTAGGTTAAACAAACACATATATAATATGTGGAGGAGCAAATTTTCGTAATTTAACGAGACGTCAAAACTCTTGCGATCATCATTGATACTAGAGATAGAGAAACTCTAACCGAACAGAGCAAATGGGTATTGAATTTCCAAAAGTATATTCATTAAACTCAAAGATCTAGCTCTCAAATTGAGAATTAAATTGCTAAACTTGGAGAAGAAAACTCCAACATTTAAGTTGGGAGTGAAGAAAAAGCAAGAGAAAAACACTGAAATGTAAACAATTCAACAAGAGAGAGAGAGAGAGAGCTCAAACCCTCCCCCATAGCCGAAGGTTGGAGAAGAAATGGGAAAAGAGAGAAGAGAGAGGAAAGACTTTTCGACTCACGCAGGGAATTTGGCTTGTATCATATGCATGATGTTTTTTTTTGGTCAGTATATGCACGCTGCTGAATGCTAGAAAAATTTCTGGGAAAAATGAATGTGGCCTTGGCACTTGTGGATCCTTTACACAAATCGTGGCCCGGCCCGGCCCGAGCTTTCCGAGTCCAATGAATTGGGTCAATAGTCTAAACGGGCCAATCCATTTTGGGCTCGGTTTGTTTATCAAAAAGTTCTCTCCGTTTTACACGACTCCGGGTTGTTCAACGTGTACATCAACCATCCTGCAAATTGTGGTCATCAACCTGAATTATTGCGATGTTCATTGCTGATAGACCATTGTGATAAGCTGAAGTACTCCAGAAAGGGAGAGCATTCCTCATCTACGCAGCACATGGAGATGAATCTGTACGTTTCAATCAAGAGTCTGGGGAATCATTTCACGAAATAGCTGTCCAAATCCTCAGGAGATGATCTGACAGTCTTCTGCCACAACCAACCATCAGAACAATACCGAATACGAGCCACAAAGTCCACACTACTGCTCGTGGATGCATTCACTCTATAAGCCTTGCCGGGATCCAACTGCGGTAATCACGTATAATCTTACAGCGATAGTTCACGGCAGGATGTGTAAACATCGAACATAAAATAATAACTTCACGTATTGGTGATGGTAATGTAATCAGTAATGCTCATGCCATTACAGCTGTGAAATTTTGCTGCATTAGATGCACTGAAAAGTAGAAACATACCTAGATATTTGGTGGAAGTCCTCCGTAATGGCTAAACGTGTTTCACACAATCTGTACTAAGTCTCTGACTCTTTTAAACTTGTAGGCCCTGAAACACAATTTGTACCAGTTGCGAAATTACACGACTCGAGCAAAGTCATTGGAGAGCTTATTCAAAGCCGTGATCGAATATGGACGAGTTTCGTTTCCGGCCTCTAAAAATCGACTCTGGACATCGACTTGCTAGAGCTCGTTGATTTCGGGGATTTGCTATTCACTACGCTAATTCTATTTTGCTTTGGGGTTTGTGTGCGTGTGACTTGGGTTTGCAAGAGATCTGCGCATGGCTTGTAGGCCGGTTTTGGGCTTTCCAGGCTAGAACTGAAGGCTAGTAAACTGGGTGGCCCGAAATTGGACCGATCAATGCGTCCCGGGCCCAAAAGACATCTTCTGTCTGGTTCTTGCTTGAGGTATGTTTTGACCAAGAATTGAAGATGAAGTTTCCGTCCGTTTGTTTGAAGGAAAATTATATCGGGAATTTTTTTTTTTTGACTTTTCAGTAATTGGATAATGGAAAGATAATCGATTTATAGAAGATATTTGTGAACCGAAAACAACAAGCTTAGGTTGGGAGGAGAAATGATATCTCCTCTTGATAGAAAATAAATTATTTTCCTTAAATCACTAAACAAACAAAAACATATGAAAAATATTTCTTTATAGCGAAAATTTTAGCAAAATAAATGAACCCTTAATCTTACCTAATTGTTCAGCTTTGTTGTCTTTTGAGGGTGCGTTTGGTTCAAAGCATTTTGAAAGCTCATTAGGAAAATATAAAGCAGTTTAACCTAAAGGACTTTAGGCAAATGCAAATACCGTTTGGTAAACTTTGCTTTGAGAAGCAATTTTGAGAGAAATGATATTTAGTAGAAAACAAATTTGAAAAGCTATTTGCGTGATTAATATTAGTTTTTTTTTTTTAATTTCATTTGTTTAAAATTGAAAAAAATAATATATACAACTTTTTAAATATAAATTTTGACAAAAATATTAAAAAAATCAAATGCACACACACACACACACACACACACACACACACATATATATTTAAAAAAGACCAAACCCTTCATCGAAACTTTTTAAATTTTTATTTGTTTAAAATTGAAAAAAAAAATGTATGCAACTTTTTAAATATAAATTTTGAAAATAATGCTAAAAAAATCAAATACATATATATAATTTTTTTTTTAAAAAAAGGGACCAAACTCTTCGTTGGAATTTTTTAATTTTTATTTGTTTAAAATTGAAAAAAATAATGTATGTAAATTTTTAAATATAAATTTTGAAAATAATGCTAAAAAATAAAATATATAAATAATTTTTCTAAAAAGACCAAAATATATTTATTTTTTAGTATTTATATAATTTTTTTTTATTTTTTAGCATTATTTTGGCATTTAAAAACTAATAATGAGGGAAAAATTAGAAATTTGAAGAATAAGTTATGATAGTTTTGGAAAAAAATGAATAAGTTTAAGTATTTGGCCAAATGCTTGAAAGCTCAAAGCTAGTCTTTACTAGTATTGGGCAAAGCCTTCCCAATGTTGATTTTCACTTGAAAATTATTTCAAAATGGTTCAAACAATCCAAAGCATTTCCCAAGCGGGTTTGAAGGCGCCGAAAGTTCCACGATTGCCGAACCAAATGCACTTTTGAGTCCTTATGGGAGTAAAGATATTGCTCCCTAAATGTTTATTTAGTATTGATCTTAGGATTATCTGAATAAGGGTAGAAATGCTGACATGGATTGTGATTCCATGCTGACTAAAGACCAAATATGATGACATACAACTTTATCACAATAGGTCCAAAAGGTCAAAAGTTAAATTCTTTTCTCTCTACTACCAGAAAAGAAAAGAAAAAAAAAAGAAAATTCAAGAGGTTTTCACTGACCTCACCCCTCTGAATTTCATGTTGAGTGGCCACTGCAAGGGATTAATAGCCCATCCTCTTTTTCTTGTTTTGGCTATCTCTTCATTTCTTCTTAATGTGAAAACTTCTTTTAATTATTTTTTGTGATAAATGATGAGATAAGATATATTTATTGATCATTTATAATTTGATGCGACAACTCAGACATTTGATTAAATTAAGTTATTTTATTTTATTTTAATTGAAGTACTAATATAGTAATTATTTTTCTGAACAAGATGATACTTCATAAAGTGAACTTCAAAAAGTTCACTACTCAGGAATATCTGAATAATGCTCTCTGGTATTTTACTTTCGGTCAAAAAATAAAATACTTTTTGCTACGCTCATTTTTCTTTTATTTTGATTTATTACGTGGTATTGTTCCCTAAATGATATTAATAACAAATATTAGTCGAACTTTTATGTTTAGTTTCACCCCCTCCTCCTTAAGAGATTTCTAGCTCTCACGCCGCTCATAACCCTTACTTGGAGATCAAGCAATGATGGTGGTTGGGCTTGGTGAGGGCCAAGGGGTTGTTGGCATTTGTATCCATAATTAGGGATCCAAACCGAACATACGGTTCGGTTCGGTTCGGTTCGGTTCGGTTTTTTTGATTTTTAGCTTTTAGTTTTTGATTTTTGCAACCAAACCAAATATCAATTTGAAATTACGTTTGCCTCCCAATTAATGGAGGATAGGTCATGGTTAATCAATAGGTGGTTTCTGAACTTTTGTTTGATAGTCAATGTAATCCATGGACTTTTCGTTAATTTTCAGCCTCTGAACCAACAAGTTTGATTTGATTTTTTTGGTTTTGGGTTTTGCATTTTTAGTTTTTGGTTTTTTTATTTTTTTTTTGTTGTATATATTTTTCATTCCCAAGAAATAAGCTCTTATTAGCTTGTTGGTTCGGTTAACCGATAAAAATCAAACCAATAAAAATAATTTCAGTTTTTAATGAAAATCAAACCGAAAAAATCGAATTTTTCGGTTTGGTTGGATTGGGTTTTCGGTTTGGTTCGATTCGGTTTTTGATACCCCTATCCACAATGACTATGGTCACGGACTCTTGCCCAAGCAAGGTGGCAAGGGTTGGCAGCCCTCACATTCAAGATGGCTATTATCATGAACCCTCGCCTGAGTGTGATGGGTAGGGCTGGTGATCCTCGTTATGATCTGGGTAGCAGCCGACTTCTGTCTGGCATTTCTCTCTCTTTTTCTCTCTCTCCCTTACACGTACTTACATTCCACACCCTGGGGTTTTGTTTTCCATAGCCTTTTTAGTTATTTACATGATCACTCTTGGTTTAACTACTCGTATATGTATTATAGATGGATTAGGAATATATCAGATTCTGGATGGTCGCTTTGGCCATTTTGTCAACCTTGGAGTGAAAGGGATCTAGCTTCCCCTTACAATCTTAACCGACTACAGCCGCGACCAAGTATCAATTTGAAATTATTCGTTCGCCTCCCTGTTAATGGAGGATAGGTCATGGTTAATCGAATAGGTGGTTTTGAACTTTTGTTTGATGGTCAATGTAATCCATGGACTTTTCTGTTAATCAATTCAGCCTCTGAACTTCCAAAAATTCGCTCAATGTAATCATTCTATTAGGTATATCACAACTTTACGTGGTTTTTTATTTTTTATTTTTTTATGTGGATTGCCACGTTAGCGTCTATTAAGCCAAAATAACTAGACGTTTTCCAAGTCAGCAAAACTTCATGAACTCAACATAAACTATGGCCAAGTTAGCTAATTATGTTAGAAATTTTAATGAAAGAAATGCATTTATCAGATTTTTGAAGTTCAAGCATTAGATTGGGCAAAAAAAGTTTAGATCTCGTATTGATCATTTATGCGTTGAATCAATGAACATAATGTAATGAGCCAATCATTTGTTTTATGTTATTTGAATGTTAATCACCTTTGCATTCTAGTTTACACATAAAACCATTCTAAATGATAAATTTTACTTTCGAAATATTGCCAAAGTACATTACTCGACAAATAAGAGAATTTTCAATAATGACGAGGTTGTTCTAAAGATCCTTCCCCTTTTTGGCCAGTGGTGGGCGAGGAGGGATTCAAACTCCCGACACCGCGTTCAGAATCACATGCTCTAATCCTCTGAATTACAGGCGCCGCCTTTCTCCATCATATGTGTTCTCGGAAGTACCCTAAATTATAAAAAAGAAGGACCTCATCTTCGAACAGTCAAGGTTTGAATCTGCAAATCAACGGCCAGTTCAAGGTCACACCAATCAGTCTAAGTCCACCTCAATTCAGACAAAAAACCTAACCCTCAAGCCGTTGAAATGTTCCCCCACTTCCTTAAACTGGTAGGTGTAGGACCATTCCAATGCCACATGCTGAATTCTCCAATTGATTTCACCCCCGTTTGACGGCCTAATGATGCGAGCTGAGTCCAATTTTGGCACAAAGCGTTGTCATCTTTGACGCGCAGGCATCGGACTTCAACATTCAAATGATAACCTACGTTTTTTATTCATCTCGTTTTTTGCGCTGCGGAAATTCGTGACGAGAGAATGTGCTGTCCAATCGCAGATCTTATCTGAAATGTGCTGACTTGACTGCGCTCGTATCGTAATCTCCACGTCAATGCGTGCGTTTCAAGTTTAGTTTCTGCACGGACATTGCAGTTCACCATGCGATCTGTTCACCATGTCATCATCATCATCATGCACTGCGCCTAATGGGACTGACAAATTTCATGATTATGTCGTAGATTTATATGTGGACAACGGACTAGAAGAGCATTTGAAAGAGTCGACGAGATCAGAAGACGATTTCCTTTACGTCATTTGGCAAGAAAGATGGCCAACTGGTTCTTCTCACGTGTATGTTATTTGTATCGTTTTCTTCTGGCAAGGATGAAAAAGAAATCCTTCCTCGTAGGCTTTGCCCTCATAATTCATAAAAGCAAACCCATTTCTCTTTCCTTCTTGGTCAGGGATAAGATGTAACAATATTAATCATTTTAACGGGGGATTATGTCACAATTCCATTTGAATGGAAGAGGTCATGCCGCAAGTCCACCAGGGGACATCAGAAAAGGTTCTTTTTTGGCCCCCTTTTTGTCCTTGTTGAAAGGATGAGAAGCAGCAAAAGACCTTAGCAATCCAGTGAAATTTTCGATTTAAGGCATAATTATTTCGCATCATTCTCAATCTTGCAGTTCAAGGTTGGTGAGCTCAATATTGAGCCGGAACATGCTGGCAGACTGCTACTCTCTCCACATGAAAGTAGACATGTCACCTTATGAAATTCATCGTATGATTGAAGTTCAATTGGTCATGGCCTTGTGAAAGATAGTGAGTGCGAGAAGTATTGACTAACCATGCTTGGTAATACAATTGAGAATTCTTTGATAAAAAAAAGTTAAAAGGGTCATGCATTCTTCCAACAATTTTCTTTTGAAAATATGGATATCATCTCACATTTATATTTAATTAAATTTGCATGTGAATGATATACATAATTAATAATTCTTAAAAGTTTGGTTAGAGAAAATCTTCTCCGTAGGATGAAGGAAAGTATAGTCCAAACTAGAATACAATTAGGTAGATGTCCATGCGCCAAATGTTCAAAGAGTCACATGTGACATCGTGCGAATTTAAAAATTGATTGTGGATCAACATGTACAGAGTGCATGCAACAACTTGCTTTTGAGGTAGAATCGTAAGAAGAGTTTAGGAAGATTCAAAAGGGTTGAATCAATTTGGTAATTAACCTTCCATAGAAGATAAGGTTATGATCATAGAATCATGTTCTTCACCTTATGGGAGCCTATCGAGACAATTATCTGCTCAAGCTATATTGTCCTCTATTGATGATCGGATGAAATTTTCTCATACCATGCTCATTTGATTGGTATTTATAGGTTACCAATATCACTTACATGCAAACTTAAATTTAAATTAAAGTACGCGATCTCTATATCTGTAATCCACCAATCAGAGATATGATCGGAGAAAATTTTCTCTACACATTTACATAAACACTTTATGTTCTTTTTACCATCGTTTTCTATATATATTGTTAGGAAATATTCGAAACTATGAAATGATATCGAACCAAGTTTTGTTGCGATGACAAGCATGACCTTTAATTTCAATTCTCGTTTCTCGTGGCATGCTAAAACTATCGTTCTTTGGTTATGGATCATCACTTTGCCTATCTCCAGCCTCTCCTCTCTTCCCCCATTGGTCATCTCTCAAAACGTGTTTAAGAAAGAACTTTCAGATCCTCATAATATTCAACCCTTTGAAGGGTTGTGCTGAAACTGGTCAAGTCCTCAAGAATGGAACGCCCTGACCTTCCTACTTTGAAATAGTGGCAATTCACATGATTTCCCGTACAAGCAACTTCCTCCCACCAGCTTCGCTCCGCCTATAAATAACCCTAACTGGGGTCGTTTCAAGACACAAGACACAAAAACACAAACCCGAATGTTTCCCCCAATCCTAACCAGCTTGTTCATTTTCCAGAAAGTAGTTAGCATTGCCAAAAAAATGGGCAGCAAGATCTCTTCCCTAACTTCCAATACCAAAAGCACTACCAGCACCAGCACCAGCAGCAGCAGCAGCAGCAGCAGCACCAGCAGCAGCGCGTACACCGGACTAGCCAACATCATCAAGCTCCTTCCGACCGGGACCGTCTTCCTGTTCCAATTCCTCAACCCTCTTTTGACCAACAACGGCGAGTGCCACACTTACAACAAGTACCTGAGCGCCATTCTGATTGCAGTTTGCGGCATTTCGTGTATTATCTCTTGCTTCACCGACAGCTACACAGGAAGCGATGGGTCGACCCACTACGGGTTCGCCACGGCCAAGGGCATCTGGCCTAGCTCGAGCTCTAGTAGCTCCACGAGCACGTCGGGGTATAAGCTTCGGTTTTCGGATTTTGTCCACGCTTTCTTGTGTGTGATCATTTTCTTAATTCTGGCGTTGTTGGACACGAACACCGTGAAGTGCTTCTATCCGTCTTTCGAGAACACGGAGAAGACTGTGATCATGGTTCTGCCAACCGTGATCGGCTCGATCTCGAGCACGCTGTTCACGTTGTTCCCGAGCACGCGCAACGGAGTCGGGTATCCCTCAAGCAGTACCACCTCAACGACCAGCACTACCTCGGAGAGCAATGCCGAGAAAGTTTGATGATACGCAGAAGCACATAAGCATGATACAATGCATCCACACGCATATTTCCAAATAAATGCATCTAGGGTTTCTCATATTTGACTCATGTGCTCTAGGATGAGCGCATGATTGCAATTGTACGTATTTGTTGCCGTAGGTCTTACAATGTATTTTTTTTTTTTTTTTTTTTTTTGGGTTGAACAATGTATTGGTTGATCTGGTCTATTTGTAGTAGAATTGTAATGGAATTCATTACTTTATTAATGTCTTTTGGTTAGTCTATCAGCACGAGTTGTATACATCAATCATATTCAACTTCATTTGTGGCAGCTAAACTTTTATTTCAAGGATTCAAATTTTCTGAAATTATTTTCTTTTTATTTGTTAGATAATGTTACTCTTTCAGATCTGAGCACATCAACGACAAACGAATTAGCAAAACAAACCTTTGTTCAATATGTAAGTTTTAAAAGAATAGATCCGTGTATAAAGCTGTCAAAAATAGCGGAGATACTTTGAAATTTAACAAATAACGTGTTTCAATAAAATCATTTGCTTATTTAAATTTTCAAAGAATTAAATTAATCTCAACACGTTAACGAAAATTTTCAGTTGACTTTAGATGGTTCACATCTTTTAGCGTCTTGTTTCAGCCTCTCTCTTGAGAGATAGTTGAGTGCATTATAGAAATTTGGGAATATTAAGAATTGCATATGATGGGATTTGATGATGCATATTTATTTAAGCGCGTCGAACCTGTTTATCTAATAATTACTCCTTAATGGAATAACTATCATTTAGCAATTTTATAAATCAATTAGGTGAGCAATTAGGTGTCTCGTGTTGTATAAAATATATCTGAGCCTCTAGTTTGTCTTTCACTTCTATCTTACATATATCATGAGGTTGATGCGTACTCGACTTTCTAAATTGACCCAATTCTTTCATACGTTGGAGACTTTGCTACAATACTTAGCAAGGAAAAGGGAAAACTCCAAATAAGGGCCCAAAGTGCTCTAATTTTTTCGAACAAAGGCTTGAAGTAGACTTTGTTTTAAATAAGGGATTGAAGTGATGATATTAGTCTCAAAGAAGGGTTTGAAGTGGTTATGCTTATTTCAAATAAGAGCCTAGCCTTATCGACTGACAAAATATTCCAATCAATCAGGGATAATTTTGTTAAAACACAAGTTAAATTTAAATTAAGTTAGATTAAAATTTAAAAATAAAACTTAAAAAAAAAAGAAAAACATAGGCGAGAGGGAGCCCTCTCGCTTGTGGTTGCTGCCCCATCACTAGTTGGGTGAAAGCAAAGGTCGATGGGGTCGCGGTGCTGGGTGATGGTCAACAACCCTTGCTAACTAGGGGCTTGCCAACCAAAGGCGAGGGCCAATAGGTCTTTGCCAGAAGCGGGAGAGGGTGGCCACCCTTGCCCTAGCTTGGGTGAGGGTTGTCAACCCTTGCGCAGGCTTGGCGGCCCTTGCTCGACGCCTTTAGACTTCACCCCAAGTTTGGGGGCACTAGGTGAGGGCCATTCTCCGCTTTTGGCAAGGGCTTATTGGTCCTCGCCTCTAGTCGACAAGCTTGCCCCACCGGCGATGGGGTGGCGGCCACAAGCGGGAGGGTTCCCTCCCGCCTATGTTTTCCTCTTTTCCTTTTTTTTCTTTTAATAATGATAAAAAAACAAAAAAAAAGAAAGAAAAAAGAAAAGAAATTTAAAATTTTAAAAGATGAAATTACCATTTACATCCGGTAAGTTTAGGCTCTTCTTTGACATTGATATGGGTATTTCGGGCTCTTATTTGAAATAATATCCACTTTAGGCTTTTATTTGAGAAAATGATAGTATTTTGAGTAATTATTTGAAATAATGTCTACTTTAGGCCTTTATTTGAGAAAATGAAGGTATTTTAAGCTCTTATTTGAAATTTTGCCCAAGATAAATTCTGAAAAAAAAACCTATATCATGATATTGGTAAAATGATTGTAGCCTTTTTACTTGTGGATCCTTTATGCGAATAATAGCACAAATACTATCGTCTCTTTTTGGGCTTGTTTGCACCTTGGTGGCCCGAGCTTTCGAGTCTGATGAAGTGGCTCAACAGTCCAAATCCGGCCAATCATCGACGGCTGTCGTTGTGAAAAAAAAAAAAAAAATCATACAAAGTTTCAATAAAAAGCTTTGTGCATCCCAACTCGTTTTAATCTATACTGAGTTACGAGGCTAGCATATACTAGTCGTGAAATTACATGACTTGAGCATACTCATCGGAAAACTTATTTGAAGTTCCAACCGAATATGGATGAGTTCATCTCCGGTCCCTAAAAGGGATGACCATCGGTCTGGTTTGAATCGGAGAGTGAGATGGTTCTGGCGGTTACCGATTCTCATAATTTGAAAGTGGCAATAATTAGTCTCGGTCCTCCTCAATTTAGACAAGAACCTACCCCTCAAGCCTTTGAAATGTTTCCCCTACTTCATTAAACTGGTAGGTTTAGGTCCAATCAATCCCACGTGCTAAAATCTCCAATTGATTTCACCCCCATTCGACGGCCCAATGATACGAGCTGACTCCAATTTTGGTACAAAGTGTTCTAATCTTTTACACGCATTTACCAAACTTGAATATTCAAATGATAACCTATGATTTTTAGTTTAGGTTCTTCACCGACGTTGCAGGTTACCATGCGACCTGTTCACCATGTGGTCATCATCCTACATCGCGCCTAATGGACCGACAAATTTCAAGATTTTGTTGCAAATTTATATGTAGATAACGGGCTAGATGAGTCTCCGCACAATACAATTTTGTTATAATACCTATAAGTACTGGACCGATTAAACGTGATTATCAAGATTTGGTTCAGGGGCTTATAGATTTCATAACGCCAGTTTTGAAAGAGTCGATAAGACGATTTTTTTATCCGTCATTTGGCAAGAATGATGGCCAACTAGTTTTTCTCACGTTTATATTGTTGATCTCATTTTCTTTTGGCAAGGATGATGAAAGCAAACCCATTTCTCTTCCTTCTTGGTCAGGGATAAATCTAACAATAGTAATCATTTGAACAAGAGGATTAGGTCACAAATCCATTTCAACGAAAGGATTAGGTCACAAATCCATTTCAACGAAAGAGATCATGTCGCCAGTCCACCATGGGACATTAGAAAAGGTTCTTTTTGGGCTTTTTGTCCTTGTTGAAAGGATGAGGAGCAGCAAGACACCTTAGCAATCCTGTGAAATTTTCGATTTAAGGCATAACTATTTAGCATCATTCTCAATTCCGAGGATAACAAGCTCAATATCGAGCTGGAGCATGCTAGCATACTACTACTCTTTCCTCATGAGAATATACATGTCTCCTTACGAAATTCATTGTATAATCAAAGTTCAAATGGTCAAGAGAAGCACCAGAGCTAACCATGTTTGATGGGACAATTAAAAACACTTTGATCGAAAAAGTTAATGGAGTCATGCATTCTTCTAATCATTTTTTTTTTTTTTTTTTATGATTGGTAGGTTACAAATATGAATATTGTCTCATATTTATATTTAGTTAAGTTTGCATGTGGATGATGTCTATGATTCGTAATCCACTGGTTGAAAGTATGGTTATAGGAATTTTTTGGGACCTGGATGAAATAAAATATTGGCCGAACTAGAATACAATTGGGTAGATGCACATCCGCCGAACGTATGAAGAGTCACATGGGAAATTGTGTGAATTTAAAAATTGATTGTGGGTGGGTTCACATGTGCATAGTGCACACAACTGCTTTTGAGATAGAACCATAAGAAGGTTTTAGGAAGATTCAAATGGGTTGAATCAGTTTGGTAATTTACCTCAAGGAAGCCTGTCGAGGCAATGTTCTTCTCAAGCTACATTGTCCTCTATTGCTGATTGGATGAAACTTTCTCAAACCATGCTCATAATAATTGATATCTATAGATTACTGATATTACTTACATACAAATTAAAATTAAAATTTAAGTAGGCGATATCTATATTTGTAACTCATCAATCAAAGATATGATTTAAGGAAATTTCCTCTACACATCTACCTAAACACTCTGTGTTCTTTTCACCCCTATTTTCTATACATAGTCTTGGGAAATATTCGAAACTAAGGAACTATATTGAACTAAATTTTAGTTGCAATGACAAGCGGCCTTTAATTTTCGACTCTCGTTTCTTATGGCAAGCTAATTTATCATTGTTTGGTGATGGATAATCACTTTGCCTGTCTCTAGCCTCTCCTCTCTTCCCACACTGTGGTCAATCTCTCAAAACGTGTTTTAAGAACTGTTAGCTCATCATAAGATTCAACCGTTTGAAGGGTTGTGCTGAAACCGGTCAAAGTCCTCAAGAATGGAACGGCCCGGACCTTCCCACTTTGAAACGGTGGCGATTCATACGATTTTCCGTACAAGCAACTTCCTCCCGCCCACCTTCGCTCCGCCTATAAATAACTCTAATTTGGCGGTCGTTTCAGGACTCAAAACACAAGCTCAAATGCCTCCCCCAATCCTAGGCAGCTTGCTCATTCTTCATAACGTAGTCAGCATTGTAAAAAAAATGGGCAGCAAGATCTCTTCCCTGTCCTCCAAAAGCAGTTCTCAGCAAAAAAGCAACGGCACCGGCACCACCAGCACCAGCACTGGCACCACCACCACCACCACCAGCACTGGCACCAGCACCAGCACCAGCACAAGCAGCAGCAGCAGCAGCAGTACCAGCAGCAGTGTGTACACCGGACTAGCCAACATCATCAAGCTCCTTCCGACCGGGACCGTCTTCCTGTTCCAATTCCTCAACCCTCTTTTGACCAACAACGGCGAGTGCCACACTTACAACAAGTACCTAAGCGCCATTCTGATTGCAGTTTGTGGCATTTCGTGTATTATCTCTTGCTTCACCGACAGCTACAAGGGAAGCGACGGGTCGACCCACTACGGGTTCGCCACGGCCAAGGGCATCTGGCCTAGCTCGAGCTCTAGTAGCTCCACGAGCACGTCGGGGTATAAGCTTCGGTTTTCGGATTTCATCCACGCTTTCTTGTGTGTGATCATTTTCTTAATTCTGGCGTTGTTGGACACGAACACCGTGAAGTGCTTCTATCCGTCTTTCGAGAACACGGAGAAGACTGTGATCATGGTTCTGCCAACCGTGATCGGCTCGATCTCGAGCACGCTGTTCACGTTATTCCCGAGCACGCGCAATGGAGTCGGGTATCCTTCAAGTAGTACCACCTCGACGTCCAGTACTACCTCGGAGAGCAATGCCGAGAAAGTTTGATGATACACAGAAGCACATATGCATGATACAATGCAACCACATGCATATTTCCAAATAAATGCATCTAGGGTTTCTCGTATTAGACTCAGGTGCTCTAGGATGAGCACATGATTGCAATTGTACGTATTTGTAGGTCTTACAATGTATTGTTTTATTTATTTTTTTGGGTCGACCAATGTATTGGTTGATATGATCTATTTGAAGTGGAATTCATGAATTTATTAATGTCTTTTGCTTAATCTGTCTGTGCAAATTGTATACATCAATCATATTCAACTTCATTTATGGCAGCTGAAATTTTATTTGAAGGATTCAAATTTTCTGAAATTATTTTCTTTTTAAAGTTAGATTATGTCACCCCTTAAGATCTGAGCACATCAGCAACAAGCGAATTGGAAAAACAGGGGTGCGTCCCATTTATGAGTTTTAATCCGAGATTTTTGGTTGGTCGATTTCAGTCTGTCTTTAAAGCTGCCAAAAGTAGTGGAGATACTTTGAAATTTAAGAAATAACGTGTTTCAAGAAAATCATTTGCTTATTTACATTTTCAAAGTATTAAATAAATCTCAACATGTTAATAAAATGTTCCGGTTAACTTTAGATGGTTTCCCATCTTTCGGCATCTCGTTTTGGCCTCTCTCGAGTGATCATTGAGTGTGTTATAAAAATTTGGAAAGATTAAAAATCGTATCCGATTGGATCTAATTATGCACTTTCATTTTAGTGCGTTGAACAAAATTACCTAATAATTACTCCTTGATGGAATGACTAATAATTTAGCAATTTTCTAAACCAATTAGTTACTGGAGTGATAATGTCTCGTGTTCTATAAAATATATTTGAGCCACCGGTTTATCGCTTCGATCTTACTTATCTCATGAGGTTGACATGTATTTGACTTTCCAAATCGATCTAATTCTTTCATACTTTGAAGACTTTGTTACAATCCTATTTATAATTTATTAAACGCTCTTTTGATCAAGTCATACCTAGCAAAATAAATTCTCGAATAACGAAAATCCATTTCATGATATTGCTGGGAGTATTTCTGAGAAAAATGGTCGTAGCCTTTTCATGTTTAGATCCTTTCCACGAATCATAGCACAAAATCTATCATCTTTTTTGGGTTTTTTTTTTGACAACCCAATTGTGAGAAAGCACCTTGGTGGGTCATTGCGTGGGCTTTTGGAAACAACAAAGCCCGGCCCAATAGGGACCGGCCCGAGCTTTTTGAGTCCAATGAAGTGGCTCTACAGTCCAAATCAGGCCAATCATTAACGGTCGCCGTTGTGGAAAGAAAATTATTCAAGTTCCAATCACAAGCTTTGTGCACCCGGACATAGTCTACAACGAGTTAGAAGGCTTGCATATATTAGCCGCGAAATTACATGACTCAAGCATACTCATCAGAAAGCTTATTTAAAGTTTCAACTGAATATGAACGAGTTCATTTTTGGCCCCTAAAAGGGGCAATCATTGGTTTGGTTTCAACTCGGGAACTGAATGGTTCTAGGCGGTTCCCATTTTCCGTAATTTGGAACCGTCAATAACCAGCTTGGCTCTCTATTCTAGGTGCAGAACTGAACAACTTGAACAGGACTGGACCGACATGTCCTTTTTTTTTTTAAATTAATTCTTTTTTCTCTTAAAATGTAAAGATGATCGGGGGCACTTAAGATTCAATGTAAGGCAATTTGTAATCTCGTTTTTGTGGGTGCTGCTCTACTCTATGTTGGCGTGTTGATTCGGCTGACCATCGTCTAGATTAAGATAATTGTCTGAATCCTAAACGGACACTAGTGTCCCGAATTTTTCATGATTGAGATTCAATCTTTATGAGCTGTCCATTCTGTAATTTGTCGCATCACCGTTCACTTGCTTATTCACAGACAAACCACCTCAAGTAAATATGCCTAATTAGCGTCCTCGACTGGCTTTACTTATGTTCAGGTTGATCTTGGATTAAGGGTAATTGCAAACCACGTTCCGAAAACAAGAGAGAGATGGGCAAATCGAGTCCATACTTTAAAGTAACGTGGTGAAATTTGCTTTACCATTGCCATTTCTTTTGCTGCTGAAACAAATCTTCCAAATGGCTCTCCCACCTCACCTAATTCACGTAGCTACCAAGCTTGATTACTAAAATGCCATTAAGTGGATGGAGAAGGTCAACTTATAAACCATCACAACTGGTTCCTAAATTGAGCTGGTCAGGTGGGTCGGCTTCCAGTTCCATATCAGTTTCAGGTTTCAAGATAGGAACTAACCTAATATGAACTGATCACTCCCTGTAAATTCACTTCCGACTTCACCTGTGCACTTTCTAATTCTATTGTGATCGGGGTTTGTATGGGACTCGGGTTTTTAGGAGGCTTATGCATGGGCTTTATAAGATTTTGTGGGACCACTGCCAATTGTTCTAAAAATTTAAGCTGTTAGATGAAAACGTGATTTATTATTTAAATATTCTAACACTCCCCCTCACGCTTAGTCTGGTCTTTTGCCTAGTACTAAGGCATGAAAATTTAATTGGGGAGGCAAATAAGGGCCTAGAGAATTCGAACTCAAGACCTCCTAGCTCTGATACCATGTAAGATTTTATGGGACCATTGCCAACTGTTCTAAAAACTTAAGCTGTTAGATGAAGGCGTGGTTTATTATTTAAATATTCTAATAGGCTTCTTGGCCGATTTGTGTTTGCCAGACTATAACTGAAGCTGGTAAATCGGGTGGCCCGTAAATGGACCGGTCAATGAAACCAGGGCAGGGATCTTTTGTCTGGTTCCTTTCTTGAGGTACTGTTTAGCCAGGAATCCCAAAAACATAAATTACTTTTGTGGAGAGTTAATATGGTCCCTGAATTTTGTTTATTTGAGTTGACCACGGGGATATATAAAAAAAGGTAGAAATGTCAATGTGAATTGTGAGTTTGTACCAACTAAAGACCAAATATGTTTATCCCCCCCCAAAAAAAAAGGACCAAATACGAAGACGTGGTAAAAAGCTATAAAAAGGCGAAGAAAAGGAAAGTTGACGACCAAGCCATTGTCCCGACTACAATGAGGGTCTAAATCTTCGTCAAGCTTGGTAGGTCGCCCGACCTCAGACGGCCTTCATGCCTCGCTTTGTTTTGAGATTGAGAGAGGGAGAGATGTGGTTGCAACGACTAGTCATGGAGCCAGGAAGGTGCAAGAGGCCATCTTCCCCTTGACCACCATGCAACTTTATCGCAATAGGTCCAAGCGCCAATTACTAAAAATAACACAAGGAATGATCTGGCCATTTTTTTTTCTTGTTATAACCATCTTCATTATTTGTGAAAAATTATTTTATTTATTATTTTGCAATAAATGATGAGATAAGATATATTTTATGATCATTCACACTAATGAAATAATTATTTGTTGGTGTCTTGGAACAAGATGAAACTTCACAAAATGAACTTCGTAAATTTCACTAAGCTAATTCGAATGATGGCTCTTTAGTCATTTTCATTCGGTCAAAATCAAAAGTACGTTTTCCTACACCTTTTCCTTTGTATTCTGATTTATATTGAGGTATGTTTCCTTACACGTAATGATAACAAATATTAGTCAAACTTTCAACTTGAGTACTTTGAAAATTTTGCTCCCTCCGTTAGGTTATGTCTCTCACACCGGTTGCGTCCCCTATTTTGAGATCAAGCAATGGTGGCGGAGGCTTAGTGAGAGGTTGCGGCCCACAAATTCACAATAACTATGGTCGTGAACTCTTGTCAAGAGTTCGAAACTCCGCGTAGTTAGCGATTTAAATAGAGGGCCATGGTGGTGGGTTGCTGTGCTAGTCTTCCCCGAGGTATAGAGGCCTGGCCCTCAGGAGCCATTTGGGCACGGGGGGCATGTCGCGGAGTCCTTGGTTACTAAAAAAAAAAAAAAAAAAAAAAAAAAAAAAACTCTTGCCCGAGCAAGGTGGCGAGGGGTGGCGGCCCTTACATTCACAATGGCTATGGTGATGAGCTCTCGCTTGAGCGTGACAGCGAGGGCCGGTAACCCTCGTCAAGATCTAGACAAGAGTCGGTGACGAGCTTGCTTCTCTCTCTCCTCCCTCCCTTGCCCGAGATTTTATATTCCCAAGCTTTTTTGGTATTTTTCCAAAATCTCTTTTGGTATAGCTACATATATTTGTATTGTAGATCGATTAGAAAGATACTAGATTCTGGTTGATCGCTTAGGTCAATGTGTCAACCACGCAGTGAAAGGAATCCAACTTCTCATCTCAATCTTAAGTAAGCAAAAGCGGCGACCAAGCACCAATTTCAAATTACCATTCCGTCTCCTTGTTAAAGTAGATTAAATGAATGACAATGATATGCATGGGATGTGAATTTGCTTTTTAATATTCAAAGTGGTCCCGAACTTTCTTTTATCCAATCTAATCTCCGAATTTGCAAAATTCCGTTCAAAATGGTCATTGTGTTAAGAATATTGCCATGTCGCGTATGTTTTTTCATGTGAACTGCCACGTTAGCATTTATTAGACCGAATTCTATCTAAATGCACGCGCACACGTAACATCAAGCCATATATAGTATACGATGTGGAAGTTGTATGTAAGCCACATGGATTGCTTGCATAGCAAGCCTAACGTGAAGTTAACACAATCATGGTCAAGTTAGCTAATGGTGTTAGAATTACTAACCGAAAACTACATTGGTTGATTTTTTGAAAGTTTAAGAGCTATATTGAGCGAAAATAAAAATAAAAATTCAAGACCCATGTTGAACATTGAAAAGCTACACGGTGTATCCATATCATCATCCTATATCTAATATATGTGTCATATGAATGATGACATGATATAACGAGTCCATCATGATGTCCGTGTGATATGAATTTTAGTGTAAATCCATTCTAAATGGTAAATTTCACTCTTATAGAATCGACGTGTGGCAAAACCGATGCACAAATTGCCTAAGTAGAGTAACTAACAGAATTCTTGACGGTAACGAGATTGTGCCAACTTATCCTTCGAATATTCATAGTTAGATTCTGTAAATCATGGTCAACCCAATCCCCGCTTCTTTTACTGGTTGGTTTACGTCGACTTCTAATTCCATTAGTTATATCAGCTGCTGAATTCTCAAATTGCTTCCCTCATGTTTGACCACCCAACGACAAGCCATAGTCCACTTTGGCACAGTGTTCTTGTCCAACGTTCAACGTTCAAATCATTGGTCTTATCTTTCACAGATGAGAACAAAATACACATGGGAAAAAAAAGATTATTAAATACCATCATCCGTCGATTTTGCACCTGTGATGAGATAATCTGTTGTCAATTTGCAGATGCAACTGAAATGTACTCGAGTTGACTCTTCTTGTATTATAATCTCTTAAATTCAGGTGTACGTTTCTAATTTCATTTCTTCACGTATGTCTGCACAATATCGTCGCACCAATCACAAACACCGACCGGCTAGACATGATCATCGAGTACTAGGTATAAAAGCATAAGTATATAACAATCGGCATATACCCTTTCGAGTCATGTCATTGTAAGAAGATTTCTTTACGTCATGTGGCAAGACAGATGGGCTTCAGGTTTTTTCTCGCGGTTTGACATTTATAGTATTATTTGTATCGCATTCTTCTGGAAAGAGGATGAGGAAGAAAGCCTTCCTTGAGGGCTTTCCCTCCGTTTTCCATGAAAGCGAACCCCTTTCTCTTTCGTCTCGGTCAAGTACGAGATCTTATGACATTCATCATTTAAACTGAAGAGATCATGTCCTAAGTCCATTTGAAGTAAGACCATGGGGCAAGAAAAGGGTTCTCTTTGCCCCTCCTTTTCTCCTTGTTTAAAGGATGAGGAGCTTGGGTAACCATCTCACCAACCCAACGGATTCTTTGATTTGAGCCATAACTGTTCATCATTGTTCTTGTTTCCAAAGCTTGAGGTTAGCGAACTCGATATTGTCTTGTAATTCTACTGGCACACTGGTGAACTATAACCGGTTCCATATGGAGAGTAGACATGTCTCCTTTACAAGATTCATCATGTCCTCAAGTACCGATGGTCTTGCCCTTGGGAAGACGGTGAATGCGAGAAGCGCTGGTAACCATGCTTGGTGTTACAATTGGAGACACTTAAATCGAAAAAAAATAAAAAAAAAACTAAAAATTCATGCATTCTTCCAACCATTTTTTTTATTGGTGGGTTTCAATACAGATACCTCATTGTGTTCATATTTAGTTAAGTTTATATATGAATGATATCTATAATTTATAATCCACCAATTAAAAGTATGTTTAGATAAAATTTCCTTTGATTAGAATGGATGATAAATATGGCAGGAACTAGAGTACAAGTGATCAGATGAATGTTCACCAAACATGGAGAAAAGTATAAAAAAAAGTTCCAAGCCTACTACAATCATGCCAATTCAATTATAAACATTTCAATTGTAACAATACTTTTCATATTTTGTCAATTGAGTATATCGATCAACTTTGGTTGGAAATCGTCGAAGTCGGCGCCATCCATTTTACGTGTTATGACTGGCGCTATTGTGGACATTTTGAAATAATATTTTGAATTTTTTGTTCTTATTATTTTTTTGTTTTTGTTTTTACTTTTTTTTTTCTGCTTCATTTTGGCCAGTGAAGGCCAGAAAGCCCTCGCACAAATTTGATGAGGGCCTCTTTGCACCCTTGCTCACAATTTTTTTTTTGGGGGGGCGGGGGGGGCGGAGGCCTTCCCGAGGTCTGTGACCTCGTAAATGGTCGGTGAGGGTTTGTTGGCCCTTGCTTAGTTGCCGATGACCATGAAATGAAAAAAAGAAAGGAAAAAAAATAAAAAAATAAAATCTAATTTTTAAAAATTGTAAAAGTTGTCTATGTGACTCGGTTGTGCCATGGAGGACAACTAGCATTCACATAAGTGATTTCCAGCCAAAATTGGTTAGAAAAACTCAATTGACAAAATTTGAAAATATTTAGGACTAAATGACATAATTGAAAGATTTAAGACTGAATTAAAATAAGTGTAATAGGTATTTTTTTTTTCCCAAAAAAGAATTGTGTGAATTTTTTTGCTACTTTTCCCCCAAACATATGAAAGGTAAGATGGGAAATTGTGTGAATTTAAAGATTGATTGTGGGCTAGGTAACACTGATACTAACATGCGATACGTGATATGATATGACATGACACACCACTAACAAATTATTTCTTAAAAATAAAGAATTCTGACACGTTATGACATGTTGCATATTAAATGTATATTTTATATATAAATGATAAATTATCATTTTTATAATTATTTTAATCAAATTAATTTGATTCAAATTCACAAATAAATAAATAATAAAAAAAGAGTGTAGAATGAATTTATACTAAAAATCGCGAGTCATAGGAAGTGAGAATTGGAAGAGAAGACAATACTAGGTTTTATTTATTTATTATTTTTTACATATCTACATTATGACCCTTCATTTATTGAAAATTTTCAAAATTGACTCCATGCGTATTGAAATTCTAAACTTGCGTGTCGAGAGAGTTGACTATATGTCGGATTTTAATTCTTGTTGATTGCGTGTTAGAATATGTTGGACACGACATGAAGGCTCCAGAAAAGTATTGGTGTTTGCTAGATTATGGGTGCACATGTATGTAGTGCATGCAACAATTACTTATGAGATAGAACCATAAGAAGGGTTTAGGAAGATTCAAATGGGTTCAATCACTTTGGTATATAATCTTCCATAAAAGAGAAGGATATAGTCACAAAGCATGTTCTTCTCCTCATTGAAGCCTATCGATGTTACATTTTTCTCTATCTATATTTTCCAACATTGCTAATCTCAAATCATGCTTATTATACTTGGTGGTTACAATTTATGAACATCACTCATATGCAAATTTAAGCTAAAACTAAACGTGAGTGATCCCCTTGATGTGCTCTTGGTTAATTAGGTTTGGGGATACTTGTAACTTACAAGTTGTAAGGCCCCAAAACATGTAGTTTGGTGTTAGGAAGTTTTCGAAACTAACAATGGCATCGAATCAAATCTATTTGCTATTAAAAGCAAGATGTTTAATTACGATTTCTTGTCACAAGTCAAAGTTATCATTCTTTATCAATGGACTATCACTTGCTTAATCCATCCTCTAATCTCCTCTCACAATCGTCGACCTCCCAAAACGTGATGTAACAGCCATCGCTCTTAATTATATTCGACCTTCGAGGGGTTGGGACCAAATCGGCCGACTGCCTTTTCCCACTTTGAAAATATGGCAATTGACGCGATTTTTCGTACAAGTTACTTCCTCTTCCTCTTCCCCCAACGTCTCTCCACTTATAAATCCCCATAATCATCGGTTGCTTCAAGACATCCAAAACACAACCCTTCACAAAACCCTAGCTAGCTAGCTTCTTGTTTCACAAATCAATTAGCATTTTACGAGAAAATGGGCAACAAAAGCTCTGCGAAATCCAAGACCGATTCTCAGGAAACAAGCACCACCAAGAAGAGCGCCTTCAACGGACTAGGCAACCTCATTAGGCTCCTTCCGACCGGGACCGTCTTCTTGTTCCAATTCCTCAACCCAGTCTTCACCAACAATGGCAAGTGCCACACCGTTAACCAGTACCTTAGTGCCATTCTAATCGTGGTTTGCGGCTTTTCGAGTTGTTTCGCTTGCTTCACTGATAGCTACAAGGGGATGCTCGGGTTGACCTACTATGGCATCGCCACGACCAAGGGCCTCTGGCCAGGCTCGAGCTCCGTGGACTTATCGGGGTATAAGCTTCGGTTTTCAGATTTTGTCCACGGTTTCATGGTGGTGATTATTTTCGCCGTCCTGGTATTGTTGGACACGAACACCATGATGTGCTTCTATCCGTCTTTCCAGAATAGGGAGAGGACTTTGACCATGGCTTTGCCACCCGTGGTCGGTGGGATCTCAGGCGTGGTGTTCGCGTTGTTCCCGACCAAACGCCATGGAATCGGGTATCCCGCTTCAAGTGAGACTAAGACTACCTCAGAGACCAGTACTACCTCGGAGAGCAAAGCCTAGAGGAGCTTGATGATAAACATAAGTACATATATGCATGATCCAATGTAATAACATGCCTATTTCCAAATACTTGCATCCACGACTTCTCATGTTAGACTCATGTGCTCAACGAGAAGCATGTAAATACGATCGTACGTGCTTGTTGCCGTAGATCCTACATTTTATTTGTGGTGAATGATTTATCTGTATTGGAATCGACAGATTCATCAATGTCTTTTACTAGTCTGTAAGCACGAGTGGCATATCAATCGTAGTCAACTTCTTTTACGTCAGTCGAATTTTATTAAAAAAATTCGGACTTTTTAAAGTTAGTTATCTCTTAAACTAAAGAAAATTACTCCTTAAGATCTCGACATTTCAACGACAAGCGAATTGGACGACGGCTTCCTTCTTTTTCTTTCCCTTTTTCTCCCTCTTTCTTCCATCCCGTTTTGCTCCTGGATCCATCCGATAACCGTGCATGACCTCAATCCGTCAATCACTGTGCAAGACGCAAGAACTTACCTTGACCAACAGCCGCGATCGTGAGTCCGCCCTCAGACCCTCCGTGCTGGCAACTTCGCTGCCATCTTCAGAGGCCCGTCCTCAAGCACCCAACGCCTTTGTATCTCCCTCCGCGCCCCTCTCTGCACCTGCCAGTATTGAGTTGAGCTGGGCTCGTGATGCCAGATCCGACGTCGCCCAAGCCTGGCCTGGCTATGGCTGCCTGAGGCTGAAGAGATTCAGGCCTCATTGATCTCAGACGATGCGAGATTTAGCATGGGTGGCGACGCCGGGGTGATCACCAAGCCTCGAAAAGAGGAGGGGGGATTCAGAGAGCGGAGGCGGGAGCTGCCGCTGATGCGAGGTAGATGGTGGAGCTAAAGTCCGGCGGGTGAAGAATGTACAAGTAAGATGACAGTGACATCCTCACTGAAATTCTCACGTAACCCTTTGACGTGATACTATTGAGGAAAGACTGGGCTTTAGGCGATTTTGGCGGTTGGTGATAAAAGTTCATCCGTGTTTTCTTCTCCAAGGTATATTCTCGAGTGCTTCTCATACGTCATAACAATTTAATATTTTTAATAAAGAATATGCATTAATTTATATTAGCCGGTCCAGTTGAGCCTTGCTTCCTAGAGTTTCTCACCAGCAATGGATCAAAGTCTTGTAGACAATGGAGTGTAGTCCAAGCTGTGACTAATATCCAAGTAAACACGCGACTCAAGACTGGATGAGGTGTGATTATCGGCGAGGCATTCATCACATGAGTCCTTGTCGATGGCCATACCGATCACAAGAGTCTTTGTCGATGGCCATGTTTATCAATAACCATGATCAGCTATTGATATACAATAGGGGCTGGTTGATGATTGTCATCGTAAAACTAATTGCAGAAGATATAGATCGAAAGGAATCGATTAACAGCCGAATGAGGAACCGTGTGAAAACTAACCCTCTGGTGAGTAAAGTGGGTGCGAATTTCAGGCATAGGGGTATTTGAAGTTAAAATTGCTTGTCAGATTTGAAGACGAATCCAAAGAAGTAACGCCTTGGATGAGAGTCAAAGTGGCGACAAGTAAACGTCCGGAATTAAGGCGCGAATTTGAAGGAGTAACCGCTTGGACATAAAAAGTCGTGGCAATATGAAGATGAAAGCCCGAAGGTTTTGAGATGTGAAGGCATAGTTAAAACTGCTGAAGAGCTGTTTTATGGATAGTTATGTTGTAAATAAGTACTAGTCCTTGCGTGCAGTGAAGCCACCCTAGAACAAACAAACAAAATTTGTTACCTTTTTTTAATTATCTTTCAGTCTGTATTTTGGTTGTAACTTTCAGATCTTCGTTGTCTATTAAATTCTGGTGTTGTATCTTATGTCACCATGCTTTGTCGTCGATTAAAATCTGGCAAAGATTTGTGTACTATGATGTCGATTAAAGTCTGTTGTAGTATATCCACCGCTTTCCTTGTATTGCAGTAATACATCTTGTCCAGAATTGTCATAGGACCCATCTCTTCTTATAAAAATTGAAAAATGACTTTCAATGAAAAGTATTGTCATGTTATCCACTTAGCAAAAGAGTTACAGAACCTCTTTCATGGATTTCCTAGCGTTCTCAAGGTCGTATGATACCCTCTGAACTTTGAAATGTAATCGAAGTCATATCTTCCCTGCTGTCCGAATTATGGTTGAAGTTCACTTGGCACATTTAAATTAATTAAGTGAATAATCTTTCTACTGTTTTGTCAATAACTAAAGGGTGTGTCATGAGCTTATTGTAAAAACTTGTTCGTGCCACTCATGATTTTGAATCCATAGACCCACCAGAATTTTGTCCGAAGGGTTTGCTGTCCAAATATTTCATATCTTCGCAAGGGCCATTTACACAAATGTTAAGGGCGTGTTTGATAATTTGCCAAATAGTGGTTGATTTTATTCTTTTGTTTCCATAAATATATTTGAAATTGAAATCCATTTGATTTGTTCCTGAGAAAAGATTTGGAATAGAATCAATCAGTAAAAAAACAAAAAAATTGCTTCATTGTTTCTAGGAACAATTCAAGAATCAAACCAACCTAAATTTTTTTTTTTTTCTCTTCTTCCTTCTCTCTTCTTCTTCCATCACTGCCATTCTTTGACGACCAATCGAGCGGGGTTTGGCGAGCTTGCTGGAGGCTCACCCAGCCATCGGCGAGCGTCACTTGGCTGGTTGAGCCTTGGTTGGGCAAGGCTTGACCTTGCCTAGATTTGGCGAGGCCGAGCTCGCCCAACCACCAGTGGGGCTCAACCTTGGTAGTCGCGAGGTTAGCCTTGCCCAGCCAAGGCTTGAATAGAATCAAGCCAACCCAAATTTCTTTTTTCTCTTCTTCTTCTTCTTTTCTTCTTGTTCTTCTTCCTACTCTCTTTTTCTTCCATTGCCGCAGGTCTCTGGTGATTGGTTGAGCGAGGTTTAGCGAGCTCGCTGGAGCCTCACCTAGCCATCAGCAAGCCTCGCTTGGCTGGGCGAGGCTTGATCGAGCCTTGGCTGGATAAGCCTCACCTAGTTGGGGCGAGGCTTGGCGGTCTCGCTAGGGGTTGGTGACACTTTGGCTAGGTTGTTGGCCCTCGTCTAGCTAGTCACCGGTCATCTCAAGGCCGGTGATTGGCCAAAGGTTGAAGAAGAAGAGGAAGAAAAGAAAAAAAAGAAAAGAAGAATAAAATTATTAAAAAATTAAAAGAAAATGGTTTGGATTAGCATTTTGAGGTCGATGCCAAATGCAATTCTATTATGGGAATAAAAATTTTGGGCAGTTACCAATCGCCTTCAAATGTTTAAAAATTGTTCCCGAGAATGTAATAAAAAAGAATAATTTCTTATTAGAAATTATTCCCGAGAACAGAATGGTTGCCAAATGCACCCTAATTGTACGAGTAGAGCAGTTCGCGATTGAGGAAGTGCACAGGGATGCGCACCCATCCTTATTGTTATCATTGGTTGCTGACCCGCGCTTCGTGCGTCGAATTTCGAGTAAAATTCATTGCGTCGACATATTAATATTCAAAATCATAGAAATTTGAATTCAAAAGAAAATAGAAATTTAAATTTATTGCAGATGATTTCTACGAATATTATCCCCTACAAATAATATATTATCCATGAATATAATCCCTTTCAAACATGATAGTGGACAATCCTTTTCGTTCTACACTTAGTCCGGTCGCGAGAGTTATTGGGTTGGTTAAGATTCATTAACGGATATATCTCAAGTTGCCCCATCAACGATGGCTTGTGCAATGAAAACAAGTTTCTTGGAACCACATCCGGAGCTTTCTATCTCGATAAGCTATCCAGCACTATTGAAGTGGGCTATCACGACTTTCTTACTAAGGCGCGAATTTGAAGGAGTAAGTGCTTGGATGTGAAAGGTCGTGGCAATATGAAGATGTGGAGCCAAAAGGTTTTGAGATGTGAAGGCATGGTTAAGACTGCTGCAACTGTTTTATGGATAGTTATTTCGTAAATAAGTACTAGTGCTTGTGTGAAGTGGAGCCACCCTCGAACAAACAAACAAAATTTGTTACCTTTTAATTATCTTTCAATTTTTGGATCGTAACTGTAATTTACAAATACCTCGTTATTGGTTAAATTTTGATATGTATTTTAGTTGTAACTTTCAGATCTTTTTTATCTATTAAATTATGGCGTTGTACGTTACCATGCTTTGTTAAAATCCGACAAAGATTTGTGTACTTTGACATTGATTAAAGTCCGTTGAAGTATATCTATCGCTTTCCTTGTGTTGCAGTAATACGTCTTGTCCAGAATTGTCACAGGACTTGCCTCTTCTTATAGAAATTGAAAAATGACTTTCGATGAAAAGTGTTTGGTCATCCTATCCACTTCCAGCAAAAAAGTTACAGAACCTCTTTCATGGATTCCTAGTGTTCTCAAGGTCGCATGATACCCTCTGAACTTTGTAAAGAAATCGAAGTCACATCTTCCCTGCTGTCCAACTTATGGATTGAATTTCACTTGGCACATTCAAATTAATTAAGTGAATAATCTTTCTACTGTTTGGTCCATAACTAAAGGGTGCGTCACGAGCTCATTGTAAAAACTTGTTGGTGCCACTCATGATTTTGATTCCAAAGACCCACCGGAAATTTGTCCGAAGGGTTTGCTGTCCAAATATTTCATATCTTCGGAAGGGCCATTTTACACAAACGTTAAGGGCACATTGGGCAATTTGCCAAATAATGACTAATTCTATTCTTTTGTTTCCGAGAAAAAATTTGGAACATAAATCCGTTTGATTTGTTTCTGAGAAGAGATTTGGAACAGAATCAATGAGTTAAAAAAGAAGAAGAAGTTGTTTCTTTATTCTTAGGAACAATTCTAGAATTAAGCCAATTCATTTTTTTTTCTCTTCTTCTTTTCTTATTGTTCTTCTTTCTACTCTCTTCTTCTTCCATCGCCGTCGGTCTTCGGCAATTAGTTGGGTGAGGCCTGGCGAGCTCACTGGAGGCTCAAGTAGCCATCGGCGAGCCTCGCCTATCCAAGTGAGGCTCGATTGAGCAGCCAAAGCTTGGTCGACGAGGTGCAGGCTGGCGACACTTTGGCAAGGTCACTGGTCCTCATCTGGCTGGTCATCGGTCATCCCAAGGTCGGTGACCGGCCAAAGGTTGAAGAAGAAGAGAAAGAAATGAAAAAAAGAAAAGAAGAAAAAATAAAAAAGAATAAAATTATTAAAAACTTAAAAGAAAATGATTTGGATTAGAAATTTTAAGGACGATGCCAAACACAATTATATTCTAGGAACAAAAATTTTGGACTATTACCAAATGCCTTAAAATGTTTAGAAATTGTTCTCGAAAATAGAATAAAAAAAAATCATTTCTGATTGGAAATTATTTTTGAGAATAGAATTGTTGTCAAATGCACCTTAATTATACGAATAGGGCAATTCGCTACTGAGGGAATGCATGGGGATGCACACCCATCCTTATTGTTATCATTGGTTGCTAACCTGCGCTTTGTGAGTCGAATTTCGAGTAAAATTCATTGTGTCAAGATATTAATATTCAAAATCATAAAAATTTGAATTCAAAAGAAAGTAGAAATTTAAATATATCACAGATGATTTCTACGAATATTATCAACTACAAATAATATATTATCCATGAATATAATCCCTTTCAAAGATAATAGTGGACAATCCTTTTCGTTCTACACTTAGTCCAGTCGCGAGAGTTATTGGGTTGGTTAAGATTCAATGACAAATATATCTGAAGTTGCCCCCTCAACAATGGCTTGTGCAATGAAAACAAGTTTCTTGGAACTACCTCCGGAGCTTTCTATCTCGATAAGCTATCCAGCACTACTGAAGTGGGCTTTCACGACTTGTGAGATTAATTGTGTTCTTTATTTAGCTGTAACACTTGATGTCATAAAAAATTAATTACCGTTAATTATTTACATATAGCTACAGGCAAAATTGTCCAAAACATTTTAAATTTATTACACTTTTGCCAATTGAGTCTTAAACTTTTTATTTGTGCCGGTGAGTCTTAAACCCTCTTACGTTTTGACAATTGAGTTCATTTGGCTTATTTAAATTATAAATTACTAACGTGGATACCAACTTTCTTACTTGGCACCATAAGCATTGATGCAGACAATTTGTAATGATATTTCAATATTATTTTATTAATTTTATTTACTTTATCCTTTATCCTTTTTTTTTTTTTTCTTTTACTAACTAAGGGCAATGGCACTCTTGCCCAGATAGGAGGAGGGAAAAAAAAAAAAAAAAAAAAAGAAAAAAAAGAAAAAAATAAAAAAAAAAATGATAAAAATATTATTAAAAATTGTCTATAGTGCCATCAACAACCAATATCCATGTAGGACAACCTATATTCACGTTAGCGATTGCTAAGTAAACTTGATAGGATGAACTTAATTGGTAAAACATGAAAAATATTTATGATTAAATTGATAAAATTGAAAGGTTTAAGACTGATTTAAAAAAAAATGCAATATATTTGAGACTTTTTGGACAATTTTCACTATAAATACGCCCCTAAAAGAAGGAAACTTGGAAAAAAAGGAGGATCACCACCTAAACTCATATTTCCATTCCATGTTTTGGTTCATTTCCTTTTTACTCGTGGTTTACCGGCATGGATATCACCTCACATTTATATTTAGCTAAGTTTGTGTGTGGATAATGATCGTAATTTAATCCAACAATTAAAAGTATGATCGGAGAAAGTTTCCATCGATCAGGATGGAGGAAAATATAGGCCGAACTAGAATGCAATTGAGTAGATGTACAAGGTAACTTATATGTAAAAAAAAATTGATTGTGGGTGCACCCATGTACGTGACGCATGCAACAACCTGCACATGAGATAGAATCATAAGATGGGTGTAGGAAGATTCAAATGGGTTCAATCACTTTCGGACTTAACCTCCCTTAAAAGAGATTATAGTTCTAAAAGCATTATCTCGACCTCATTGAAGCCTGCTGAGGCTATAATTTCCACCATTGCTGGTTGGATGAAATTTTCTCAAACCATGCTTATTATAATTGGTGGTTACAAGTTATGAATATCACGTATATGTAAATTTAAACTAAAATTATAAGCAGATGATCTTCATCCACCAATCAGAAACATGGTTGAATGACATTACCTCTATATAAAGTGTGGGTTTGGTTAATTAGGTTTGAAGATACTTGTAAGGCCGAAAAACATGTGCTTTGGTGTTCGCAAGTATTTGACACTTAAAGATAATGTCGAACTAAGTCTAGTTACCGTAAAATGCATTACGCTGAGTATGATTTCTTGTGACAAGTGAAAACTATTCTTTTTAATTGATGGAGTATCACTTGGTCACTCCATCCTTTCCTCTCTTCTCACACTCGTCAATTTCCCGAAACGTGATGAAACGATCTCTTGCTCGTGATAAGATTCGACCGTCGAACTGAAATTGGCCAACTCTCTACGGTTGTACGCAAAACCTTCATACTTTAGAATATGGCAATTTCATTTTTCGTACAAGCAACTTCCTCTTCTTCTTCCCCAACTTCGCTCCACGTATAAATAACCTAATTGGTGCTTGGTTAAAAGACACAAACAAACACAACTCCATATACTTCATAAAACCCTAGCCAGCTTGCTATTTTTGCAAAGCAATAGGCATTTTCCAAAAGAAAATGGGCAACAAAAGCTCTTCGAAGTCCAAGCCCGATTCTCAGCAAACAAACACCACCAAGAGGATCGCATTCAATGGACTAGGCAACCTCATTAGGCTCCTTCCCACCGGGACCGTCTTCTTGTTCCAATTCCTCAACCCCGTCTTGACCAACAACGGCAAGTGCCACGCTGTTAACAAGTACCTAAGTGCCCTACTAATCGGAGCTTGTGGCCTTTCGTGTAGTCTTGCTTGCTTCACTGATAGCTACACAGGGAGTGACGGGGAGACCCACTACGGGTTCGCCACGGCCAAGGGCCTCTGGCCTAGCTCTAGCTCTAGCTCGAGCTCGAGCTCGAGCTCTGGTGGTTCTGTGGACTTGTCGAAGTATAAGCTTCGGTTTGGAGATTTCGTCCACGCTTTCTTTGTGGTGATTGTTTTCGCAGTTCTGGTGTTGTTGGATAGCAACACCATGCGGTGCTTCTATCCGTCTTTCGAGAATACGGAGAAGACTTTGCTCATGGTCCTGCCAACTGTGATCGGCACCACCTCAGGCGCGGTGTTCATGTTGTTCCCAACCTCGCGCCACGGAATTGGGTATCCTTCAAGTGACACTAGCACTACCTCGGAGAGCAAAGCGTAAAGAGCTTGACGATACACATAAGTACACACATGCATGGAACAATGTAACCATATGCTTGTTTCCAAATACTTGCATCTACGACTTCTCGTGGTAGACTCATTTGCTTTACAACGAATGTGTGATTACATGTATTTGTTTCCGTAGATCTTACGTTGTATTGGTAGATAAAGGATCTATTTGTTTTGGAATCAACAAATTCATCCATATCTTTTGATTAGCATGTCATCATGAGTGTCATATCAATTATGTTCAACTTCATTTACGACCGCCATATTTTATTCCGAGGATCCAAATTTTCTAAAGATGGCTTTCTTTGAAGTTAGATAACGTTACCCCTCAAGATATGAGCAACATTAGCAATTATCAAATTGGACGTTTCAAATCGGGTCTACTTTTTTTCCTTTTTCTCCTCTTTCTTCTATCTCATTTTTCCCCCTGTACGCATCTGATGACTGTGCATGACCTCAGTCGCTCGATCACTTTCCGTGACGCAGAGACAACCTCGACCTACGGCCACAACCGCGCCTCCTCCACCAGACCCCTTGCGCCAGCAACGTCGCCGCCCGTCCTTCTTGGGGCCGTCCTCGAGCACCCAACGCCTTTGTATCTCCCTCAGCGTCCCTCTCTGCGCCTCTGGGTCTCGGGTTGGGCTGGCTAGCGAAGCCAGATCTGGCGCCTCCTGGGGCAGGGTGGTGACGCCGGGGTGATTGCGACCTGGGCTGTCTCGAGGTCTCGGCGACCAACCCTTGAACAGGGGTGCTGTGAACGCCAGCTAGACGGTGGAGCTCAAGTCCGGCCAATGGACACGACCTAGACTACGGTGACTGGAGGCACCAGCCGTGAGGGGACTGGGATTGACGGGGCGCGGTGGCTGCATCAGTGGCAGACGGAGGAGGGTGGAGAGAGAGAAACTTCAGAGAGAGAAAATGGTATTGAGGGAAGATATGAGCTACAGGCGATTAGAGGTAGCTCACAAAATTTTATTCGTGTCTTCTTTTCTAAGTTATATTGTTTTCCTGAGTGTTTCATACGTCATAATTGCTTAATATTTAGGATTAAGGATATACATTAATAATTTTATGTATCTTAGCCGCTCAATAGAACCTTAGCTTCCTAATGTTCCTCAGCAGCAATTAATCAAACTCACTTTGACATTCGAGTACAGATGAAGCTGTGACTAATAATGGGTAATTTGTATTTACTTACCAAAAGTGTATAGTGTTGTTATCCGACAAAAATTAGCCTTCAACTTTGTTAAGCATGTATTGATATTTATAACATATTCACAAAACCTATATCAAAAGCATTCGGAAAAATTCGCAATGAATACATTTTGATCAATTTGAAAGGTCTTGGAATCTTAAAATTGACTTGACAATATGTGTTACAACCTCCAGATCAGATTTCATGGAGGAAATTTCTCCAAAATACGATTAGAAAACAGTTAATTATGAATTTGGTCGATTACGACTTCCCTTAGTTCCCTTAGTTAAATTTACAAGAACTTCTTGTTTTATTCTTTATGGGTTGTTAACCATGCCCTCAACCATAATAATTTTAGTTTGAATGCGAAGAAAGAATGACTAGCTATATTTGATATCAAACAAAATCACTTAAAGATTGGACGAAAGAACAAACAAATGATTTTCTTACAAGTCGAATTTAACAACGTTAAATCGTCAACGGATTGATTGATTCATGATCATAAAAGAGGAGTAAATTCGTTTTTTCAACTTTAAAACATAGCTTTTTTCAACTTTAAAACATAGTTTTACTTTAAAATAGATACTTATTTTATTTTTTAAAATACCAAGATGAAAGGGGGATTCGTTAACTAATTTCTTTTTTAAAACTTAGCTAATAATGGTGTCAAGAGATGACATAGTGCGATCAATTTTTTTGAATGTGAGGGGTAAGGTTAACTATTAACATTGAACGAAATCTCGTGGTTAAAAGGTAGTTTGGTCAGTTAACATAAAATAGCGGGTTTTAGCTAGAAGTGGCGTGGAAATAGCGCCACTTTATAACAAATATAATCTAATTTTGGTATTAATCATGGGAAACTTTTTGGGGGCATAAAGGCAAGTGGGTCTGGCCCAAGAGGGGCCAGCATAGTTCGGCAGGTGGGGACTCTCAGCCTCAACATTTGAAAATTGGTCATCTTCATGGCGCGTCTGGTTCACAGGAAGAACTATTTCCTTCGTAGTCTATTTCTCATGAGATACTTGTTCCTCTGATTGGTTCAAAAATGGATCAGGGAAAAACGTTCCTGTGCGAATTTATGTGGAAACTCTTTCACATGGATTTCTCAGTGTTCTCGGCGTGGCATGATGCATTAGCAAACTCTGGAACGAAATCAAAATCACATCCTCCCGGCTGTCCAAATCTCGGATTGAAGATCATTTTCGGTCGTTTTGCATGACCAAAGAGTGTGTCATGAGCTTATTGTAAACAAATGTTCATGCCACACATGGCTTAGATTCCATATGCCCATCAGAAGTTTGTCCAAAGCGTTCTAGATTTAGTCCATTTGTTTGATCTGATAAAAATTTCGAGGTGAGGAGCCAACTGGTTGCGTTTGTTAATCTCGAGGGATATTCAGTTGGTTAAGACTCAATATCGAAATGTGTCTTATGTTGCTCGATTGGTGATTGTAAGTACAATGAATTCAATTTCCTTAGAGCCAGCCTGAGAGCTTTCTATCTCTATATTGGGATCCAGTACCAATGATGGGGGAATATCAGGACATGTGAGATTAATTGTGAATACTTTCAAGTAGTTAGAACACTTCGGGCCCCTAAAAAGGGGTACACAACTCTTCCTCCAGCATGAAGGAGAGACCATATAAAAATCATCAGTGGAAGCCCAGAAATTGGGCTTGGCTAATGCAATAAAAATAAGAAAAAAAAGAAAAAAAATTTGCAGTTCACCCTATAATTTTTTAGGCTTTTACTCGCCATATACTTCTACATGGGTATCTCACCTTCAAAGCCATCTGCCTTGCCTTCTTTTGTTGTCTGAGAGGGTCTTTCCTAGGCTTACAACCTGTTTTGACAACGTCAACCTTGACTATGTGGTGGTCTGAAGTGCCCTTAGATGAGATCACTGAGTATGAGTTGGGCACAAACTTGTAAGGTGCCTCTGGAGATGCCCAGACGTAGTCCACACGTGTACCGTACTTGCACGTGCCTTGCACATCTTGCAAGAGCCAAAAGAAGAGATTAGACTCATGGGGAGTGTTCTTTTTCTTTTTATGGAGGCAGGTGAGCTAGGTAGGACTAGGAACACGTACTTTGACCTTTTGCAACGATGACCACGGGCTCACAGTCCCCAGCAGAGTTCTTTGCATCTATGAAATCTTTCCCCTTCAAGAACTTGGTTACTTCAACCTTTGGTGTGGGCTTCCCTATGTCCTCATAATACTACATAGGAAAGCAACATAGACAGTTTCAGAAGTACACAAACAGAAGAAAATAGCAACTTTTTTAATCAGGGTTTTTTTTTTCCAGAAAAGAGAAATTATGTTTCTTTTTCTTGAATTTACCTTGACAATGTCCATCCATCTAGAGATGGAGTAATCTGATTCATCCAGTGAGTTGAGGCCACCTGCAAGGATGTGAGGAGGGTCATATGACTGAACAATTGCTCTGATCTGCCTCATCCTCCAGAACTCATCCAGGTGGTCCAGCTGCGTGCAGTTGAAGCTAAGCTCTCCTGCCCATGGCACATCTATGGTGGCCTTCAACACGTTCCTGGTCATCACCCACAAATCCAATCATGTCCACTGACATTGAGCTCATGTGGACTTGTGTTTGGGGATTTACGGTTAGCCCGCCATGATAGGACAGCAATTTTAACATGATTCCACAGATGACACGACTTAATTGAGATGAAGATGATAAAAATCACTGAATTTGGACTCAAAACTCGGCACTACTTGAGCATATGATTACCTTGAACTTATATTTTCCCTTTCTATCCCTTCTGCGGCGATAGTTTGTTAATTTGAAAGGCACCAAATGGTGGGTCACGATGGGAGTGCAGTAAAACTGAAGTGAAGTTTCAGTTTCATCCCCGAGATGTGGCAACTCTTTAAGCTTCTAATCATACTAAAAACAGAGCACAACTCCCTCTCAAGAGGTTAACAGTAGCCAAAAATTCTACTTGCTGATATGTCAAATGACAGACTCAGTTTTCCAGATAAGAAATTTGCTGATTGACCCCTCAAGCACTCAACTAAAATGCCTACACGGCAAGCGCTGCAGAGCACAAGATACCATGCTTTTCCTTGACCAATGCAATGATTTTAGGGAGGATGATAACGAGATGACTGAGCAAGCACCTGAAGTCGTCATCGTCAGCTATCTTCTGAACCCGCCACCGCTTGATTGGCCACCTCGACAGGATCGCGTTGCCATACTCGGGAGCCCAGCTCTCAGCAAACACATAGTCCATTCCCAGAGCACTTGCCAGGTCGGAAAGCGGCCTCATTCCCTTCTCTTCCTCAGCCTTCACATCTTGCAATGCCAAAATGTCAGCATTCACCTCCCTAAGCACTTCTAAGATGCTCTTGCCACTCCTCAGATTCTCTTCGTGATTGCTCCTGGAATTTCCCAGGGCTAAGCTGTAGGGGAAACATATCGGTGATCTGACAGGGACTTTGCTTCGAGTGTTGGCACTGTTGGTGATCATGATCGGCGAGCTCTTGGCATCATTCTCTTGAATGAAGCCAAGCAGCTTGCTATTGGCTATGGAGATCTCGTTCTCGGGCAGATTTATCGAGACCTTCAGATTCGACCTAGCAGGCCTACCGTTCACAGATGGGTGCAGAGGAGACTGCTTCAATATGCTCCTAGGCTGAGAATCAAGTCCTGGCTTCTGCTGATTACTACCAAACACGAAGTAATGTTCCTCTTCTTCTTCATGATCGAACACAGAGGATTCATCGTGATTTGGGACGGCGGGCGCGAGAGAGAACATTGCTACATTGAATGTTGCGACCCGGATCGGCCTCTCTTGGAAAGAGAAACTGAATTGGCCATTGTTCGAACTGTTCTTGGCACCTAGCGATTCACCGGAACGGACTCTCGAGCCAAATTTTCTCAATCTCCTGACGACGATCTTTAGACGTGGCCGCTTCTTAATCATCCTCCGCATTCTCGAGCAGAGAATCCGGACTTTTCGGCGTAGCACACTCAGTATGTGAGCTGAATGCTCAGTGCACAAAGCTTCATGGGCCATGTATCTGTTAAAGAAACAAAACGATGCTTTTTTAGCACATCAGGAGCACCTTTCTTCACAAGATTAGAGCAAATGAAACTCTTTGTTCATGGCAAGATTTGAGGGTCATGAGAAAGATGATAAATAAGAGAGTTAGTAGAAAACAGATGAGGACATTGGATAAAGGTTGAAAAATATTGTAAACGACAATGTTGAGAGAGAGAGAGAGAGAGAGAGCCACCAAACTCCAACTACTCCAATGACAAAGGCGGAGGCTTGAGTTTGACTATAGGCACGAAAACTGTTGGGCTCCTTTTCCAAAGTACCAACTGCTACCAATCACATGTGAACTTTTGAGCCCAAAACATAATAAATTTACATAATTAAGGATGGAAATTAGAAAATAGGGTCATGATTAAACGTAGAAGCAATGATCTTTGCGACCCTCCTCAAAAGTTATACAGCTGGGAAGTCAGTTTTCATGTGCAGAACTTCAAGAACTCAAAAGACTTATATGATGACTTGGGCGAATATATCTGCAAATAAGACTGGGTTCTGTCCCTCGGTTTATGATCCTTCTAAGGAAAACACAACTTATGAGGAAATAACAAGTGAACGAACGTATGAAGAACAGAAAGGTCGAGCCAACGATGATTGAAGTCCGGATAAGGTTGACTTATGTGTAGGATTGCTTGTCTTGGACGGTAGCGTGCAGTGTGTTAAGAAGTCAAATGTTTTCTTTCAGGGATCTTTTATTGGTGTTAAAATGCGCAGGTTGAACCGAAATGAAGTCACCAAAACATGAAGAAAGAATGCGAATGTGTGGCCGTGAGTTGACTTTAGCGGTCCTTTGGAAAATGTTTAATAAACAAAAGTTTTTTTTTTTGTTTTTTTTTGTTTTTTTGTTGTGGTTCTACAGTAATGGAAAAATGACGTGATTATGTGCCGGAGTGCTGTGATGTCCGGAAGTAGGAATGACGATTCATGTTGTTGTCTACAAACTATTCGTAATTACAACCTGAATTATCTGAATGATATCACCAAAGAGTTAATTATGGCCATCATTCAAGGAGACCCTTGATTTCTGAAACATAGGCTAATTAGAGTCATTTACATACATAGTTACAAGTCTTGTGGAAGGAATACTCTATAGGTATGTTTGAATATCCATTTTGTGATTTATAACCACTCGCTCCATTTCACATGAGCCAAGTTATCCAAATGAGTATTTTGAGTAACCACACAATGTAGAGCATCTCTCATTGATGTGAGACTCTAAAACATTACAAATTCCCTGCAGTGTAATGAACCGGCATCCTTTTTAATGTTGGCTTGTATCGTTATATTGCCCATATATTATGTGTGGTCTAGTTCATTCCTATTATCTTTGCTATCTTACAAGTCTATTAAGAGCCATACGTTGTCTAAGCTCTCTCACCCGGTATGGCTTAGTCCATCTAAGAATCGTCCATCTATTGAAGGGGGTCCTGCTCTGATACTCAATGTAGCAATTTAACGTGTTCCATGAGATTCAAGTGTTCAAAAAGAGTATCCCCTTGACCACGCAAGACGTATTTAAGGAATACGGTTTGCTTATGAATCACTCAAGAGTCTCTCTTCCTTTAAGAGTGAGTTATCATTCTTCAGATGTCTCCTTCAATCCAATATTGGATTCTCAAGCAGACAACTTTTGAAGAAAAACTCCATACTATGTCATTCTTCTATAAAAAATAAATCGTCAGTGATGCATACGGAGAATAGCAGTAGTTAAGGAACGTCGACCCGCGACCAAAAACTATAAATTCTTGCAGGTACTTGCATCGGATTGAGACAAAGGACTGTAATCGTTTTGGGTAAACTAAGGACAATAGAAATCCCCTGCAAAGTACAACCCTCTTCATCCTACGTTCTCATGATACGCTTGAGAAAACCGTGCTGTGTACCGACGCCAACTAATGCTTTCACGTCCTAATTGAGTTGCGATGCAAACAAGACTTCCTACTCTACATGGAACTGATTTTTCAATGTTTGCATAGCAAAATCACGAATTTCAAAATAGAAAAAAAATCTTCAAGCACAAAGGCCCCGTTTGGTTGGACTTTCCCAAGGGGCTTTGGGCCTCGAAAGCCTCTTGGGGAAAATTTTTTGTGTTTGGCAAAACTTTTGAATGCTCTTTTGTGAAATATGGGCATTCCAAATGCTCAAAGCCTAATGCTGGGGTAGGGCTGCTTTTAGCATTTGGCATTTCCAAAATGCCAAGAGTCACTGTTCATTCTTCTTCCCCACCCATCTTCTTCGCCGTTCGTTTCTTCTTCCCCCGCCTGAGAGTCGGCCAAGCTTCGCGGTGGGCGGCGCTCAGCCGCAAGTGGGTCGTCGGGAAGCCTCGCTTGAGGTCGCGCAATCTCAAGCGAGGTGGCCTGAGGTTGGATGACCTTGGGCGTCGCCTGAGGCCGCTTGACCTCAGGCGGCGCCGCCTGTGGCCGCACGACCTCAAGCGTCGCCCTGGGTCGCTAGACCTCACGTGACGTCGCCTGAGGTTGGCGCGACCCAGGCGGCTGGGTGGCGCCACGCAGGGCATCGCCGAGGTGACCTCAGGCGAGCTGCTCCCCGCCACCGCCTCCTCGCCACCACCAGCGCCACCGCCACCGGCCGCTCTCCCACGATCACCCAGCTGCATCTCCTCCTCCCTTTTATTTTCTTTTTTTCCCTTTTTTTTTTTTAATCTCAAAGTTGCTTTGCAAATATACACTTTCAAACACACTTGCCTTCCCCAAATGCCTATTCACTCAAGGATACTTGGGGAAATGGCTTTGCATTTCCCCAAAGTTGAACCAAACGGGCCCAAAGTCGAATATAGGGTTTTGATGTCTGAGCACCAGACTCGACATCAAGGGCCCCACCAAGGAATTCGAGCCCAGCTATCGGGGATCAAGGCATGGCTACTGGTCCTGCGATTAGTTGATCACGAGCCTTGGTATTTCTATCCCAAAAAGCCCAGGTAAAAGTAGCCGGGTCATTTTACCCATGCTTCTCTCACTGGCTCCATAAAATGTTAATAGAATATGTGTCATTTTTGTAAATTCGAATTGTCCCTTTTATCAAATTTTGCATTGTTCTTCAAGGATCGCGTAATGCTTGTCTTTTCTTTTTATTGGATATATTTTAGAATCCATAGATCATCTAGTTTAGTTAGATTGAGAGAGAGAGAGAGAGAGAGAGAGAGAGATTGAAGTCAAAGGCCTTTCTCTGCGATGGGCTTCCGAAGCCAGCTCTACGGGTCGGATTTTCCTCAAGCGAATCGGACATGGACATGAGCCTAATTGAAGCTGAGCGTGAAATGGGCTGCTAGGAAGGTGAGTTGGTCGGCTTGACTAGTGAGGTAACGCTGATGGACCGGGTCGAAATCAAATGGCCGGATGGGCTGACATGATGGGCCAGCTTTGGTTCCTTGCAAGCTATAATATCCCAATGGGACTCTCTCTCTCTCTCTCTCTCTCTCTCTCTCTCATCCATTTATTTATTTATTTTTCTCTTTTTTTGTTGTATTCATTTTTTATTTTTGCAAAAATGCATATTTACCAGTGGAAAAAAATTCAGGCATCACCAATTGATAATTGCCGCGGGAAGTTGAACTAGTAAGAGTTTGTGCACAAAGTGTGTGTGCTAGAAAAGGTGAGTGACATGCATGAAATGTCTAATTATAGGATTTTGGTATTGCCCAATATAGGAAGAGATCTTAATGGAAATTTTTTATTTAATTAGAGAAAAATAAATAAATAAATAAAGCAATAACGTAGAAGCATTACTCATAGGAAGCAAATCAATTTGAGAGATTAGTAAGGAGAGGGAAGTTCGCTAATCAAGCTGCAATTTTTTAGTAAAATAATAGTGAGAATGTTACGTGATAATAAGAAGAAGTGTTTCCAACTGAGAGATATAGTGATCACATTTGAATTTTAATAAATCAACTATGTTATCTAAGCATATAGAAATTTCTATTTTCACGAAAAGAATCTCCATCCTAATATGGGCTCCATATGTATAAATATACATACATATATATGAGTAACTAATAAATTGCAGCTCACACCTCATAGATCCCCATAAAAGCTAACTAATATTCCCTAAGTTCATAACTTAAGTTCTAATATCAACTTTGTCATATCGCAAATGCATCCCAAGATTTAGAAAATGACTAGCTATCCTTTGGAAAATATAAAGGACGGAGCCTTTAACAAAATACAATAATTTTAAATAAATGTATTGACTACGCAGAACCTTTCATTAAATAATAGTTATAACAAAATCCAGTGAGCCATGAATAATTAAAAAGTAGAAAGTAATTAATCCCCTCAGAATCGCTCTCCACGTGTATTAAAACTAAAAGATGAAAATTAATGCGATATTTAAAAAATTGGGAGAGTCGCTATAAAATTGATCTGAGTGCTGGAATAATTTTTGAAACTGCTTCCGAATAAGCTTAAAGAAACATAGCAAGATGAAAAAGGTCACATTCTTCTTAGAAAAAGAGACATGCAGGGAAATTTAATTTACTTAGGAAATTATGCACCAATAACTATACCTATTAAATAGGTTTAATTCTTGAGTAATAACAAAAAACTTCGGAGGATTGATTGATATTGCATTTATCATGTGGTTACGACTTTTTAGGATGGTGAATAGAGGATGACAATACCATGGAAAATGTACAAAAGAAGTACACTGTAAGTGTTAAAACTTCGCACGGATGAATACTAAAATGTCAAAACTTCTAAAAAATACACATAAATGTTATTTTTTATTTTTTAAATTGGGACATTTAAGTATCAATTTCGATGATGATAGCTAGAAATCCGATGTAACATTATTTTAAGAATAAATGTAGTCTAAGTGGCTCGTCGGAGTTCCCTACTTAGCAATAAAAGTGCAAAATAACGTTGTTTTGCCCTAAAATTATATTTTAATATAAATATTAAATAAGTTAAATTTAAAAACTAAATTAAAAAAAAAGGTTTTAGCAAAGCAACGACGGCCTTTACGTTCCTTGCCACCGTTGTTGCCGTTGTCATCACCGTTGCCTTTGCCATTGTTGGAAGGGCCGATGATTGTGGGGTGAGGGTTGGCCGGTGTTGAGCCTTGGCCCCAGCCTGCTGTTGGCAAGGGCTCGTAGCCTTTTCCCAGATCCAACGAGGGTTGCCGCTAGCTGGGGTAGGGTTGTCTAGCCATGGCACAGTTAGCAACGGCCCTTGGGCCCTTTGGCTGAGGGCCAGCGACCCTCACTAGCGATTGGCCATGGTCGCCGACCACTGGTTGAGGCCCGAGAACCTCGACCGACCTTCGCCCCACCGTCATGGGGCCTTTCTAATGATGGTGGGGTGGCAGCAGCCGTAAGCTCTCATTGCATTACCGCAACCCTTTTTTGAAATTTATTTTAATTAATAATTATATTAAAAATCAATTTTCGAGATAAAACGACGTCGTTTTGGGACAAGATAGTCACGTCAACATTACATGGATAATTTTTTTTTTCCTGAAATAATTGCCATCTCAGTAGAAAATATTGCCAAAAAATGCTATGTCAGTATTTTAATCGGAATTTCTCGTTATTGACATTTAAATATCCCTTTCTTTTCCGACTTTAATATTTAAATATATATATTTTTAGAAATTTTGATACTTAAATGTTCATTCATATCAAGTTTTGGCATTTAAAATTTTGGATACTATGGGAAATGCATTTGCCAACTTGGTTCTATTCTCCTTTTGCTTCTGGGCCACGAAAACCGTTAGACAAAAACAAATTGATCAATAAATATCTATGTCACTTCAATGCTAGCATCGTCATTGCCCACGCAAGTGTCATGGGTTGGTCGATTAAGAACGATCATACACCTGTGCGGCCTTAGGATTACGATCCCAAGTTAGCCTCATGGATGCTCAGCTCACAAGAATGGAGTATGAGAGTGAAACATGAGTGTATTACTTGTGAACGAGAGAGTGTGTACAACTGAAGGGGGAGTGTCCCTTCTTTATACAAGGACGAGTCTAATCTCAACCGTTGATCCTCTCTCCAATCCAACAGTGGCATTTGAATCTACATCATCATTATAAGTCTGTACATTAGGCTAGTTGATGGCACTAGGCATGGGGAAGGCTCTAGGGGCATGTATCAGAAGAAATGGCAAGGCTGCCTGACATGAGAGCTGGACAATCACGGGCTTGTCCTGTGTTGCACGTGGGTTGGTCAAGCGTTGATCATGGGTTGTTCATGGACTGGTCATGGGCTAGCCCTTACATGTGACACGGCCCCATCAAGGACGGTCTTGGATCATGCTTGTTCGTGGGTGGTGTCAATCTCCCCCATCTAATTAGGCGACGCCCTCGTCATGTCTGTGGCATGGAATGTATCGATGTGTTTCTTGAACTGCCATGGAGCCTCGGACGGTTCCCAACTTGCTTCACTCTCAGGAAGGCATTTCCATCCGACGAGGTATTCCTTCTTCGGCACACGATATTTCTTCCGTATGATGCAATCCACCATGATGCATTCAACATCCCAATCATAGGAGATTTTCGCTTCCAGGGGTGCCCATTGTGATTCGCCTCGATCTGGGTCTTTCTCGTCTACATGGAAAGGTTTCGGCATACTCACATGGAACATGGGGTATATCTTGAGTTTGGCCAGCAAGTCTAGCTTGTATGCAACATTCCCGATCTGTTGCAACACTCGAAAGGAGCCTTCATAGCAACAGATTGGCCCTTTGTGCACATTGCGGTACTAAAGAACCAAGTGTAGCTTGGCCAACACCAAGTCTCCAACTTGGAATTCCATGTGTCGTCGCTTCTTGTTAGCCCACTTTTTCATGCTCTTTGTAGCCTTACATAGGCACGCCCACGCCAAGTCTACATGTTCGTCCCATTCTTTGGTGAACTTGTATGTAGAGGGACTGCTACCTCGATATCCTAAGGCAATCGCGCTTAGTGTAAGTGGTTGCTGCCCTATCACGATCTCGAATGGGCTTTGATTCGTGGACTCACTCCGCTACAAGTTGTACGAGAATTGGGCCACGTCAATCAGTCGTGCTTAGTTCACTTGCGTGTTGCTCACGTAGTACTAGAGGTAGATTTCTAGGAGTGCATTCACCCGCTTTGTTCGACCATTAGTTTGGGGATGCAAGCTCGTGGAAAAGTTGAGGTTCGTCCCCAACAACTTGAAGAGCTTGGTCTAGAACTGCCCGGTGAACTGAGGATCACGGTCGCTCATGATCGTGCGTGGTACGCTCCAATACTTGATGACATGCTTAAGGAATAGCTTGACCACTTCCTCGGATGGATAATCTTTTGTGGCTGGCATGAATGTTTTGTATTTGGAGAAATGATCCACGACGACCATGAGGGTCCGACATCCTTCGAACTTCAGCAGGTTCACAATGAAGTCCATGGAGACGCTTTCCCATGGATGCTCCAGGATAGGCAATGGTTCAAGGAGCCTTGCCAGTGACCGTTGCTCTATCTTGTCTTGTTGGCACACAAGACATGTTCGCATGTAGGCTTTGATGTCGTCTCGCATGTGTGGCCAATAGTATTGATCCTCGATGAGTGCCATGGTGTGGTGGATTTCCGGATGACCCACCCATTTAGAATCGTGGCACTCGTGCAAGATTTCCTTCTTGAGTTTCTCGTGGACCGGCACATAGAGTCATTGTCCCTCGGTATAGAGTAGATCATCCTCGCACTAGAATCGCCTTGTCTTGCCTTCTCGAGAGTATTGAAGGAGGGCTTGGGCCATTCGGTCATGCTTGAGTCCCTCCTTAATGTGATCGATCCATGGATAGTTTAGTCGACTCATCATACTGGACAGTTATAGCTTCCAGCTCAATGCATCAGTCACAGAGTTGGACTTTTCGAGCTTATATTCCAGTACGTAGTCGAACTCGGCTAGGAAATCTTACCACCGAGCTTGCTTTGGGTTGAGCTTCTTTTCCATCTGAAAGTAGCTCGTGACCACATTGTCAGTCCTTATGACGAACTGGGATTCCAAGAGATAGTGCCTCCACGTACAAAGGCAATGCACCACTGCGGTCATCTCTTTCTCTTGGACCGTGTATTATCGCTAGGTATCGTTAAGCTTCCGAGACTCGAAGGCAATCGGATGCCCCTCCTGCATAAGGACACCATCGATAGCAAAATTAGAAGCATCGGTTTCTACCTTGTATGGCTTGGCATGTTCAGGCAACATGAGCACCGATTCTTTGGTTATGGCTCGCTTTAACAGATCGAATGCCTCTTGACACTAGTCTGTCCACTCCCATGACCTTTCTTTCCTCAGCACGTCTGTGATTGGCACGGTGAGGCTCGAATATTCTCGGATGAAGTGCTGGTAATAGTTTGTGAGACCAAGGAAGGATCTCAATTTTGTCACCTTGGTCGGCAGCTCCCATTGAACAATGGCATGAATGTTGGCCATGTCCATCCGCACTCGTTTGGCCCCAACGATGTGCCCAAGGAAAGGGACTTCGTTTTGCGCGAAAGCGCATTTCTCCTACTTTACGTACAAGTCATTTTCCCGCAAGACCTGAAAAACTTGCCTCAAGTGCTCAACGTGTTCCTTGAGCGTCCGGCTATACACGACAATATTGTTGAGGTAAACCACAACGAACTGATCAAGGAATGGATGGAGTACCTTGTTTATAAGAGTGCAGAATGTGGCTGGCGCATTTGTCAAGCTAAAAGGCATGACGAGGAACTCATACGATCTGTAACGGGTCACGCATGCGGTTTTGACACTTGAGGTGTTCGCGCCTCGAATCAAGATGTATCTATAGGCTTCTTTAGCAATTTTACAATTTTTTAATTTATTTTAGCGTAGTTTGCAAAGGTGACAAAGTACGTGGGCCAAGACCATTTCGACCGTGTTTATGTTGGTTGTAGTGCAGGTGCACGCGATCAATTGTCCATATAAATTTGACAAGATCTGAAAAGATCATATAATATTCTTTTTGTCCCTTTTCTTTCGTGTGGTCTCTCTGACCTCCTTATCCTATTATTCAACAACCTAATTAAGCCTTTGTCTTCTTAACTTTGGTTAGTACTGCTCGGGGTCTCTGAATCGGGAATTTATCGTAGGCACCATAAGAAACATCCATTGTGCACTCACCTGTGGAACCAACGTTAGATTAATTGTTTTTTTTTTCTTTACAACCAGTAAGGTTTTATCGATGTCATAAAAGGAAGATGAGCTACCCTGCTACGTGCTGAAGTCATACAAACAAGACCCAAATGCTAACATAACAGCTTGTAGTTGCCCGAAGACATTCGTGCAATAACAACAGCATTCTTAAGAAGTCTTCCTTGGACAGGTTTATGGATCTTGACAAAATAAGATCAGCGCTTATAAACTTAGAGTAATTATATGTTGAAATTATATTAATGAAAATCTCACTTCTTGTGCTGGTTTTTGGTACATGGCATCATGTCTTGTCATTTCCTTTATTACCAGTCAATAACTAGTTACTATGGATAATATTCCAAATACATCACACTCTACGTTTCTTAGGTACCACTTTCAAAGGATGGAGCTTCCTTAGTGTTATTCCGACCCGCTCTCTCATGTCTAGGGTCTCCGGAGTCAAACCACCACCCAATTCCCAATTGAAATGGTAAAGCAATGTTGCAAGACCCAGATGAAGCACCCTATGCGCCAATGAAAGTCCGATGCACATTCTTCTGCCTGATCCAAATGGAATTAGCTCGAAGTTTTGACCCTTGAAGTCAGTGTTAGATCCTAGGAACCTCTCTGGTTTGAACGCCAATGGGTCCTCCCAAGCATCCGGGTCTCTTCCAATTCCCCACACATTCACGAAAACCTGTGTATCTTTGGGTATATTAAATCCCATGAAATTGGTTTCCTTTAGAGCATTTCGTGGGACAAGTAAAGGCAATGGTGGATGCAATCTTAGGGTTTCCTTCACCACAGCTTGCAAAAACGGCATTTTTTCCGTGTCATTTTCTTCGAGCTTTCTCGTCAACCCCACTACCTGGTCAATCTCATCTTTGGCCTTTTTCATGGACTCGGGTTGGCGGAGTAGCTCCGCCATCGCCCACTCGATGGTGCTGCTTGTAGTCTCTGATCCAGCGAAAAACATTTCCTACACCATCAAGGAGACCCATTTAGTATACTATCGTGTCTAGCTAGAATATCACTAATATTGATTCTTGTGCCATCATTAAAAATTCTATCTCGCTTGAAAATCACTGTTGAATCGTCGGGTTAATAGTAAAAGTTCTCGCGCTTCACCTGATAAAAAATCCTGATCAAATATAGCAATTCCTATACTTCGAATTGACAAATAAATGTTAAGAGTGCCGACAGATTCACAAAAGAATTACTCATTTTGTGTTCCAATTTGAATAACATCGTCGATCTCAATCCAACCTCTTCTATAGGCTTAAGACTTGTTTACTAAGGTCCAATGATACCTTCCACAATTGAAATAGCCTTTTCAACAACTACTTACTATTTATGAGGACGTTTAACACTTTGAGTTTTTAGAGAACATTGCATAACAAAAAGTTGATACTAGTATATAGATTTTATCATTCTATCCCGGTTTGGCCAATCCCCACTCATTTTATATAACTAGCTCGAATGCTCTAGGAAAACATAAGATTGATTTACGGTTTATTTAAGGGTTGCACTATTTCCACCCCTCATATAACTAACTCCACCCTATTTTTCATTAAAAAAGAAAAATTGCCCTCAATCATTAAATTGCAATTTAAAGTGGTAGACCCAAATTTTATTCACTTTCCTTCTTTTTCATTCTTATTATATATTTATTTAGAATCTAGTCACAATAGTTAAACTTTTCACATGTTTTTTTTTTGTTTATTTAATATGGCTATAATGTGTATATTGAAGGCATTTTGTTTTCTTTTTATTTTTAAATTTTACTTCTGCAGAATAAGTTACATCGAAATTTTTTTTTTCCAAGAAACCTAATTCTTTTTTACATTGTTGAGCAAATTCATGGATTAATTGTCATATAGAATCTAGAGTTTAATATAGACAATTTTTCTAAACAATCTCATCTTCATAAACTTTTACTTTTGTTATGTATATCACCATCAAACCCTTTCTTATTAGGTCTTTTTTGTTTTTTTTTTTTTTCCAGAAACACTTCATGGATGATATTAATTTTTGTTATTCCTATTTGATGAGATTTCACTTGAATTTTTGAAAAGATATTTCTTATTTAATAAGAATTGTGATTTAATTCCTTTTACCTTTTTAATTTTCACATTGGAGAATGTAATTATGATTTTACTTCGAAAATTCTTTATAGGTTTTTTTCTTTTTTCCTATCGATCATCCCATTATATGTACACATGAACAAATTGATAAGAAATAATTTAATGGTGACATGCACAACAAATTTTAAAGTTTATAAACAAGTTATTGCATTAAAAAAGTGCATGTGTTAAATTTTTCTAGTCGATTAATCAACAAATTTTCTAGACTACATTGAAAAGAATTTGATTTAATGAAAATTTTCTTTACAAGTAATTTAATTTGTATATAAGTAAATTGTAATAATATAGTAAAAACATAGTGCCTTTAAGATACATAGAATATCCACAATAAACCAATACAAAACTTGCTAAATCTTGATTATGATAAATAGATCCTACATAGAAGAAGAAAAACTAGAAAAAGAAGGAAAGTGAATAAGTTTGAGCCACCACTTTAAATTGCAATTGAACGATTAAGAACCATTTTGTCTTTTTGGTGAAAAGTGGATGGATTTAGTCATCAGGGGCGGAAATAGAGCCATCTTCATTTTAATATTAACTACTAAAATTTCTCTTTGACGTGTGATGTGATCTTACTTGTTTAAATGTCACTTAAGTTTACCACACCGCTTAATAAACCAAAACGAAACATGTTAAATCTTGATTATGATAAAGTGAAAACATAGTGCCTTTAATATACATGGGATATTCACAACAAACTAAATGAAACATGTCAAATCTTGATTATGATAAATGGTTCCTACATAGGAGAAGAAAACCTAGAAAAAGAAGGAAAGTAAATAAGTTTGAGCCACCACTTTAAATAGCAATAAGACTAAGATAAATTTTACCTTTTTGGTGAAAAGTGGTTGGATTTAGTCATATAAGGGGTGGAAATAGTGTCTCCCTTATTTTAATATGAACTAGTAAAACTTGTCCTTGATCTTACTTGTTTAAATGTCAATTAAGTTTACTGCACAACTTAATAAACCGAATTTGATCTAATATCTCTAAGATGGTAATCTATGATCATGCCTTTTTGGCCGTGTTAGAAGTGGAAGGGAGGAGCAAACTCACCAGAATGATTATGTTTACGTTCTGGGAAGAGATTTTGCGAGGGCCTTCTTTTCCATCACCCTCATAATCCAATAACGCATCCAAGAAGTCATTTGTCGTTCCCATCTCTCCCCTTAGCTTTCGCTCCTCCAACCTCTCTTTTACAAAACCTTCAGCAATCTTCATGGCTCGACCCATGTCCTTCGCCATGCTTGCCTTGATCCCCTGCGGGTCCAACCATTTCAACCACGGCATGAAGTCGGCTATGTTAGGCTTGCCGGCCCACTCCATGACCCGGTTCATGGCGTCGTAGAACTCGGGCCCGTCCTTTGATTTTGGGTCCAATAGATCTCGCGAGAGAACCATGTTGCCCACCACATTAAATGCCAGGAGAAAGAGGAAGCGGGATAAGTCGATTCCTTGCTCTTCATAAAATGAATTTTTTTTTACGATTAATTATAATAAGAGGCTGTATAGCAGCATGTAACATATTAGACATGAAAAAAATTTATAGCACCAAGTTGCGCAACTAGTTAAAAAGAGGGATATAGTCGAATCGACCTCTAAGCTATTCATGAGCTCTACTTGACTTACTGTGAATGATGTGATTGAGGTTTCGGGAGAAATTTCTACCCGCCAATTAGACCCAAAGCTTGTTCCAAAGGTTCCACTTCGCTTTAAATTAAAGGATAGTGGGGAGAGAAGCGTACAAGAAAGCCCCTACTCCTAACATGCGGAGTTCTACCCATTGTTTATTTCTTAAAGGATAGTGGGGAGAGAAGCGTACAAGAAAGCCCCTACTCCTAACATGCGGAGTTCTACCAATTCTTTATTTCTCAATGGCTTGAACGAATCCAACGAAGAATCCCTTGCTTGATAGGGCTTGAGGTTAGAAATCCAAGATGAAATCTCAATGCATCGGATGTGGAAAGTGGCCTATCAACTACCAATGTTCAACACGAAAGGTCGAATTTTTTAAGCTCAAGTCAAACTTAATAAAGTGCTTGCTAAGCTTGGTTTCGACTCTGCTTCACAAACAAAACTAAATTAGCATCTAAACTCTTAAAACTTCAAGCTGACTTCTACAAATAAAATTAAGTGGAAAGTTTACTTATGCATGCTTTTTGAAATTTATAGGGATGTACTTGATAAATGCAACAGAAGATATATGAGACCCAACTTCTCGATCATGCTCGAGTTTGGCTCAATAAAATGATGAAGCTACACGAGCTTGACATAATTCAACAGTAGAGTCACTCTACTTCAGCTCGAATTCGTAAAGAATGAAAGCGAGTTCGACTAAATAACATATTTAATCCCAATGTCTCTTGGGTAACATGAGTTATTTACACTAGTATTTAATGTTGACTTTGTCTACAATACACAAAGCAAAGGGATAAAACTATCAGCGGTCACTAAACTTTTACAGAAAGTTTAGTTAGGTCCCTAATTTTTTTGTACAATTAATTCCGTAAATCATATAATTTCATGTCCGATATGGTCCTTTCATTAAAAAAGAAAACAAAAATGCAGATGTGGCAGTTAAGTACCATTAAATGCTAATATGGCATCCTACGTGGCATTTAAAAAACTTAAAAATAGAATAACACAAAATTCATAAATAAGGAAATTAAGAAACAAAATAAATATTAAAAAAAAAAAAAAAGAAAAATAAGGAAATTTGAAAAAAATAAAAGAAAAGAAAAGATAAGAGAAGAGAAACGAAAAACAGAAGTCTCGTCAGTGAACTAGAGGGCAGCGTCCGTGAATTGCAGCTACACTGAATTAGGGACGGAGGTGACTCGTTGCCGGTGGTCGTGCGACCTGTCGAGGTGACGCCGATGTCACGCCACCTCAAAGGGATCCAGCTTGAGGTGGCGCATGGGTGCTTGGATGGGAGGTGGAGGTCGCAGACAGCAAGCACTGAATGACCCACGTCGTGCCTCGAAACTGCCACCCGCCCTAGCCAGACAGCCCTCCATGCATAATTTATTAGTTAGATTTTTCATTTTCTTATTTTTCTTATCCATATCAGCACTATATTTAAAAATAATTCACGTCACAGAATAAGTTAGTATAATCAGTGCTAGGGCGACATTCCTCATAATCATTATATCTACATATCTATGAGGAGGGTCAACTCCAATTAGAAGATGTATAATTTCGACGACGAAATTTACAAACAAAAAAGATTATGGAACCTAATTGAACATCTTACAAAAGTTGAAAAACCATGGTTCCTTTATCCCTGAAAAACAGGCCCAATATTTTAATTTTTTGAGTTAAATCTAGTTGCAAGTCGTATTCTTTACTGAAATACATTATTTTGACGGAATTTATCCTTCTCTCCTAACCGCATGTTTGTAGAAGTCTTAACATGTCTTAGTAATTGATTTTACCTATATCAATAATCGACATGTGGTTGTGACACTAGTAGAAATATCGTGTAGGGTATATGATTTTGGTTTTACTTTGATACTTTAGAAGAAGCTTAAGAAGCGTTTCCCCCTCCCTCCTTTATTTGGAAAAAAAGAAAGAAAAGAAAGTCAAAAGTAACACCAAGCACGTAAGAAATAACCTGTTGTTAATTGTTTAGCCGCTATTTCTTCCTCTAAATACACGATCATGCTGTCGATGCACTTCTGCCTGAGATGGGCCGTCTCGTTGATGCGCTTGGTTACGAGGAGCTCTGCAGAGCAGAGACGCCGGAGAATGCGCCAGTAGCCGCCGTAACGACCCACGGCGAGCGAGCCTTGGTCGTAGCCGAGAGCCGTCAATGCATGGGGACACTTGCGGTCCGCGAATGCCAAGTCGTGGCCCTTGAAGAACTCTGCGGCGGCCTGAGCTGTTTGGATCACCATGGTGTTCACGGAACCGAGCTTCAACCACGTGACAGGCCCGTGCTCGGCTCGGAAGCTGTGGAGGTTCTGGTGCGGCATGATCCCGAGGTCGAGGATGTTGCCGATCATGGGCCATGCTGGGGGCTGAGGGGGGAGCTTGGTGCGCTTCCAACGGTTGAGAAGGAAAAATAGAAGTGCCGGGAGGAGGAGGCCGAGCCAAAAGGGCGAAGTAGGGCAGTACTCCATTGGCCAAGCTTTCAGCTATTGCTCACCTAGCACTTATGCGTTTATTGCGGGGAAAACAGGACGTAAATATACACTCTTATCCTCTTCACTTCACGAGAAACCAACCCAAAACAATAAAGAAAAAGAAATATATGCCGTCCACATTATAAAAAGGAAAAAAAAATAATATATCTTTTGGCTACGAAATGGAGTAAACGTGCTGGTCATGTTGATCCTCGTACATTCATTTCATCGAATTAGGTAAATTTAGATTCTTCGTTTTAATAATTTCAATATTGGTCCAACAACTTACGCGAATTATGCAATCAAATCTTGTACTAAGTTATGCAACCGAGTCTTATAACTTAAGTTTGGTATTCAATGTAATCTCCAGCTACCAAAGATTGAAAATTCCTGTCAAAATTATGATGTCTTGTTCTATCTTGAATTTCATGGACTGCTTTATCAACTTATTTGTCCTAAAAAATCAAATAATTATGCACTTACTTTTGCCTCAGTAAGATGGCATGTCATTTTTCCAAAATTACTATATAACTAATTCAATCATCAATTTGCTTGAAATTTCTGATCTTCACTATCCAAAGGACTACTTCATGTTGAAACACGATTTTCACCGATGAAATCATCATGTATTCAGAAAGAAAATTATTTCACCAATGAGGACGGAGTTTGAATGTTGATATAAAAATAATCATTTTATATGATCTTGCATTCATTTTTCTTGCTGCGTCCCTTATGCACATTTAAGCTAGAGGCATGATAGTTCATTAATAGTTAGGTTTCAAATTGAGTAAGTCATCCATTTATCTTACGAAGATTAGGGATCTCCTACGCTCTTCAACTAGGGACAATGTCTCATGAGAACCTCAGGCCGATGGCTATTATTTTGATTGACAGCGACTCTATGGTTCTTACTTGACTTAATTTTCTTCTCGATAATTTTGAATTGGCTTCTCCTGATCAATTAAAGACCCAAACAAGCTCAAAAGATTGCAAGCTAAGTATCAAGATGAGCGTTTTCGAGTCTCTTTTCTAATGATGTAGTTCATGGACTAATTCTAAGTGTAGTTTGTATTTTTCTAAGAAACATCGGTTGATCCTGTACTGGGCCGCCTAAATGAAAAACGGTGATGTCGGACTTTCAAAAGTGGATTTCACAATAGCTGTTCGGCCTGTTGATTAACTCTCTTTAACATTTCAACTCAATTGAATAAACGAGAAACTTAGGGCGCGTTTGGTAACGATTCTGTTCCTAGGAACAAATTTTGATCAGAAAAGATTATTTTTGATTTTGTTCTCGGGAACTGATTCTGAGTAAAAGAACGCGTTTGGTAATTATACAAAATTTCTGATTCTGTAATAGAATTGCGTTTAGTACCGTATTCATTGATTCTATTCCAAATCAATTTATTTTAATTTTTAAATAATTTTTATAATTTTTTCCTTTTTTTTTTTCCCTTTTTTCTCCTATTCTAATTCTTCTTCAGGCTGGTTGCCGACCCTTGGCGAGGTCGGCCCTCATCGGCTTGGCCTCGCTGACAACTGGGCAAGGCTCGCCTGGCCATCGGTGGGGTTGGGGGAGCCTCGCCGGTGGCTAGGCTTGCCTCTGGCGAGCTCGCCGGACCTCACCCTAGCCTGGTGAGCCTCCAACGAGCTCGCCAGACCGGTCGCCGGCGACCGGCGGTGGCAGGCGGTGGTCGCGAGATGGTGGTCGATGAAGAAGAAGATAAGAGAAGAAGAAGAATTTTGATTCTCAATTTTGTTCCTAGAATAAGAATTAACTTTTTTTTTTTATTCTTGATTCTTGTCCCAAACTGATTCTGGGAACAAATTTGTTCCCAGGAACAAAAATTTTACCAAACGCGATTCTCGTGCCAAACTGATTATGGGAATAAAAAATCAGAATATGGCACTGTTGGGATGGTTATCAAATAGGCCCTTACTTTCTCTTTTTTTATTTTTAATTCCCGTTGCCATCTTCTAATTGCCCACAATTAAGCCCCTAAGCCAGTTACCATCTAATCCCAATTGGACTAGAACCAAACAAGAATTGAACTAGAGAATTAAAGAACCAAACTAGCTTCCAAACCAGCACCATCCCTGGTGATGTCCACCTAGGCTCCGTTTGGGAACAACTTCCTAAAGCCCTTTAGAGGGCTAAAGATACTTGGGCAAATGCCAGCCCGTTTGGCAAAAAAATTTGAGCCCCATTTCGCAAATGCCAAGCTTTGTGAAGCCCGAAAGCCCAAGGCGGTGAAGACCGCCTTGGGCTTTTTTGGCATCTTCACGGCATGCCCACGCGGGCACTTGTTTAGATTTTTTTTTTTCCCGAAATTGTCCTCATGAATTTTTTGTTTTTCCGGTTCTTGCCCTTGTACGCGACACTGTTCATCTTCTCCGAGGGGTTCGGTTGGCTGACGGTGTGGGGGCCGGCGACTGCTAGAGGGATGCTGGCAACTGTCGGGGGGTGGCGTGACCGACGCCGGAGGTGGCGTGACCGACGCCGGAGGTGGCACGACTGACGCCTGGGTCGCGGGGGTTGCAGGCGGTCTTCTTCCGCGAGCTTCTTCTTCGCGCGACGCCGCCGCCCTCGATCTGGGTCGCGTGACCTCGCTGCCCCTGGATCTGGGTCGCGGCGACGTCGCGTGACCTCCCGCGACCTCGCCGCCCGCATCCGGGGCGGCGAGGTCGCGCGACCCCGCCGCGACCCAGATCCGGGGGCGGCGAGTCCTCCGCGACCTCGACGCCGCGGATCTAGGTCGCCGAAGGTCGAGGCGGTGTCGCGCGACGTCGCCGCCCCAGATCCGGGGTTGCCGGAGGTCGAGGCGGCGTCACGCGACCTCGTCGCCCCAGATCCGGGGTCGCCGGAGGTCGCCGGAGGTCGCGACGGCGTCACGTGACCTCGCTGCCCTCTCGTTGCCCCAGATCTGAAGTCGCCGGAAGTCGCTGGAGGTCGCCGAAGGTCGCCGGAGGTCGCCGGCAGCCACTGCCCTTGCTGGTCAAATTCTTTTTATTTTTCTTTTAATAATTTTTTTTTACCACAAAGATCCTTTGTAAATGTAATTTCCCAAACGCCATTTTGCTCAAAACACTTCACAAAGAGCTTTCAAAGTACAATTTACCAAACACACTTGCATTTTGGAAAACACCTTTAACTCAAAGGTATTTGCATTTTCCTAAAGACTTTCCCCTAAAGTGGTTCCCAAACGCACCCCTAGAATGGCGTGAATACAGTTGGAGGTTGCAGTAAACCGTCAGAGAAGGGACCGGACCTTAGCAATTATATGGACACACGAAAATTTTCGGAGAAAATAAAATGAGGAATGATAAACGATGGTCCCATCTTGTGTGGTGCTCGGTAGGACTGCATTTCTACGATTTTCACATTAAAGAAGAACTGAACGTTGGCAACTCTTCACTTCAATTCATCCCCACATCAAGTTATTTCTGGAGAGTCATTCAATATGTGTAACCTTCGCAATTATATGGACACATGAAAATTTTCAGAGAAAATAAAATGAGAAATGATAAATGACACGAGAAATTATCATCTTATGATACAAATGTTGAAACTTGTATTAGTAAAAAGAGTAAGCTGTTAATGACCTACTAGTAAATTGGAGAACACACGATTACAATTGATGACACACTTTTAAGTAATTTCCAGTCCCATAATTACACCAAATACCCACGGTGTTTATGGAACAAATTTCATAATATACACCAAAGAGAGAATCCCTTCCGGTCAGATAAACGGAGGAAAAAGAAAAAAAAAAAAAAGGGACCAAGGGGCCACCAGAACCAATGATTACTCTTTCTTTTGTTTTGTATTTTGCTTCTCGTGTTGACAAGATTTTCCAACAAGCTCCCCTATTTCTACTCAATCATGAGCTCCTCTTCTATAAAATTATCCTACTAGAAGAAGGCTCTTCATTAGATGTTGCTGCTGCTTGTGAAGAGAATTCAACGAAATAAGACGACAAACTTCATGTGTAGCAGTTGAACACACACGTAAGGAATCTATTGCAGGTTCGAACCAAATCGAAGAGGCGGTTGAATTTCATTAATTCGATCGGACTTGCTTTGGACCGTGTTAATTAAATGGTTCAAACTCAAGGCCTTATTTTAAAGTAAACAGAATTAGAAAAGGGCGGTCAGAGCACGAGCAGGAAGTGGGACTGGTTTCAGCAAAGGAAGAGGACCGGTTTTTGCTGAAAATTTGCAGGGATCAAAGCTGGAATGGGCCCACTGTAGGCAGCCTGTTGGGTCTGAAGTGAGCTGCGTATGAGGCCATTGACAGCTGCTATTCTCGACCAAAACGGGCTCGATGACTTGACATTGTATTTGATATTTTCTCAACAACCGTAGGAGTAGGCTCCGCTGAATTGTCTGGAAATGGCAGAGCTGAGCTGAACGTGCTGGAAAAAAAGAGAAAAGAACAGAGGATAATGAACGACAAAACTATTAGAGACCGTAATATTTTTCCTTCTTCACACTAAAACATCATTGAAAGGACGGGCATCGATCACGTGTGGCCTTCAAAAGGGAATTTCCTTTTTCTTTCTTTAAGAGTTGGTGGAAAAAGAAATTAGGAAAGATTATAAATAAAAGGTATCAAAAGAATCTTATTGCAAATATGTGCCTCAATAAAGGTATCAAATGAATCTTATTGCAAATATGTGGCTCAAAAAAGACATGACCTCGTTGGCTAGTCAATGGCATTTCCCCTTTATTATTTTTTTTTTTCTGTTTTCTTTCCTTTTTCAGGTGAGGGTTGTCCTCACCTTACTCGGGCAAGGCCACCTTCCAAAGCCATAGGCTAGGACTTGATTTTGTGTAAAAATCGAGTTTTTCCGCTAACTCCATCTAATTTAACTAACGAAAAATGTTGACCTAACTTTTTAAATATTTTATCTCTTACACTTAGTGTCCTACGTACATTAAGATTAATTAAACCGCTAAAATGATATTGTTTTAATTTGAATCCTAATTTTTACACAAAATCTTAATTAAATTAAGTTTAAAAAATCCAAATTTTTTTCCATAAAAAGACTAACTCAAAAAAAGAAAAAAAAACACAAAAACATAAAAAAATAAAATAAAGAAACATACAAAAAAAAAAAAAACCATGATCAACCCATTGCTGGTAGTAGAGGTGAGCATTGTTTCAAGGTAGAATTTGAAACTTGAGAATCAGACTAGCGAGAACTTATAGATTCCAAGTTTGAATGTATGTAAGATAGGTTCTGGGCTTTAAAAAAATGAGGAACTTGTTTTGACGAGTAGGTTTTAGGTTCTTGATTAGAGGAACTTGGAACCTAAAACCTAAAACCTAGAATCTAGAATGAGTTATTGTCACGACCAATTTTTCGGGTGTGAACCACCTAGGGTTTGGCTAATGGATTGTTAAGCCTAGACTTAACTCGGGCTCTCCCAAGCCCATACCAATTCGCGACTTAGGTTCAAATTTTTAACGTGCAATTGATTTTTAACTAGGAGTCGCCACCAATCTATTTTTGGTGGGTCGATTAGAAACCCAAGTAAAGTAACGGGAGGTTTACTTTACTCCTACGAAACAGAGACTATGGATACGGGGTGGTTACACTAGATTTCTCTAATGCCCTTTCGGTACCATTTTTTATTTTAAAAGAAATTGTTTGGCAAGCAGCTTGGATTGATTTTAAATCTAATTCCCTAACATGTGAGGCGATCACACGGGTGCGCAAACCACCAATTTAGCACTCAAGAAAGCAAATGAATGAGTTGTAGGACTAACCTCATAGCAACGAAAGCAGCTGCGTTGTTAAATCAGAATTTACATCAACAACCCTAGATATGATTTCTAATTAACACGTAATTTCTTTTTTGTTTTCACTTAATTAGTGGAAATCATGCAATATGCAATGCAATATTAATTAAATGACCTAATTCTAACGACATGCAATTTCTAATTAAATGGACTTAGCAACAATCACTAAATGGCATGCATTTCAATGAATCTAATCCTAATGACATGCATATGACATTTTTTTCTTTTTCCTTTCTTTTTCCTAAAAGAATGCAATTCATCCTAAAAAAAAAAAACTAATTTATCCTAAGACATTTTTGTATTTTTTCATGAAATTCGGAATTAGAAAAATGTGAAAATTACCTAGCTAGATTAAGATCATCTATCCAACTTATATTAAGGATTAGGTCAGGCTAAATCCTAATTAAACCAGGATATTATCTTAACCTAGCAATCTCTAACCTAAGATGCAATCCATCTAAATCAGTCTAAATTTAAAATGAAACATGCAATTTTATCCTAATATGCATGATGACTTTTGTGTTTTTTTTTAAATAAAAATTCGAAATTAAAATTGACACATAATTAAACGTGCAATTTAAATTAATGAAAAGAAAATCTAACATCCTAAATTTATGTTTTTGGTGTTTTTGTTTAAGAAATTCGAAATTAATAAATTTCCTATTCTAGACATGCAAAATAGCCCTAAAACAAGTAATATCCTAACATGCATCTAATCTAACTCAATTTTTTTTTTCTTTTACGGGAGCAAACAAATAAAAGCATCAAGAACATAAGAGCAACAAATCCAACAAAATATCATCCATGTCCATTTAATTTTGGAAATAAATTGACGAATCGTATCTCGAGCGTGAGATTGGATTGGCCAATTTTAAACAAAATCACGGATCATATCTCGAGCGTGAGATTGGATTGGTGATTTCTCTGTGCGATTGCGAGTCGTATTTCGAGCGTGAAATCGGATTGTCAATCATACGCACGTTACGAAATTAGCAAGATTTCCCTAATTCATGAGAGATCAAGAGATCTCTTGGATGTGGCAATATCGATCAAATATTCAAAAAAATATTGCGATATTACGAATTAGGCAGCGACATATATGAAAACCAAATTCATCGAGAGTCTTACCTAATTCACGATGTCACGTGGGTGACGTTCCGAAATCGAATCGGCGGCCGGCTTGTGATGACCGGCTGTGCTTCAGGGCAAGCCAGCAAGGCATCTCAGCTTGAGATACTCGAGCTGGTAATTCACGGTGTGGTGCTCGGTCGACTGCAAAATCAAAACAAATGCGCAGCAAGGACCAACGCAATATATACGATTAAAGAATTAAACCCCAAACCCTCGGATCTCCTTACTGCCGGTGTTTCCCCTGCTGCCATGCACCCTTATATTTCTATTTTTTTTTATCAAACCCCCTTCTCCCACCAAAAGCCAAATTTCCACCCCCTCAGGCTACACGGAGGCCAATTCTTTCCCACATGTTTGTCCTTTGGCCGTAACTTTTTAGGTGAACTTCATGAGTGGCCGTGAATTCGAATATTCCATCGAGAATTCTCGTATTTTTCTTCTTTGATTTCAACCGGTAGTGTTGTGACTTGATGAACGCCGAAGTGCGAACACAAGTGAATTTCTTCACGGACGATATATTCAGGAATCACAGGGACATGGCCACCTGGTCACCGGCCCACAAATAAGCCTGCAAAACAAAGAAATTCAATGGTACAATCCGAGTAGCGAGTTGTCGAGGCCAGGGTCATCGATGAGGGTAGCCACTGGTGGTCCGGCTCTTCTGGACGGCAGGTCTTCGCTCGTGATGGGGGTTCGCAATGAATTCTACAAAAGAAAATTTGAGCGCGATGGTGGATGATTCACGGTGAGATCCGGCTGAGGAGGGACTACTTCGCGGTGGTTGCGGCAGCTCGCTAAATTGGACTGAAATCGTCGCAACAAACTACTCAACAAATCTGGGAAAATCAATAGAGAGGGTTGGACTTACGCCGGGTGGTGTCTGCGATTACTGGAGATCGTGGCTGTGTGTGGCAGTGCATTAGACATATAATAACCACGTCAAGAAAGCGAAGCCATGAGAAAACCAGAAAAACTCTTCTTCTCATATTTTCAGGTGTTCACATGGGCATGATATGTATCCCTTGTACGTGACTATAGAGAAAGAAAAGTGAAATTTTTATTGAGAATTGATAACTCCCTTGATAGCTTGATGACCCCCCTCGGTTTACGCCTGAAGTTGGTCTCAGTGCGGCAGCAGCTTTGTCGATGAGGAATCTGCGGGGACTTCTCGATGGAGGTGGTGACCACACGTGAGCACGGACCAATGGTGAGGTGGATGCTCAGACGTTCGCCGAGATAGTCTCATAGGGAACCTGCTAAACAGAGAATGATTTCGTTGCGGGGAGGCATCGAATTGATCTCAGCTCGACATGGCAGAGATGTCACGGCTCACTGCACGGTAAAAACTCCGTGGTGCTCATTCAAGATCCTGCAAAACTGAAAGAGCTTTGCTGTTGTGAAAAGCAAGAGCTCGGCCGAGAGGGGCCATTGCGATCTAGGTATTGCGTGAATGGCTAGTAGCAATAATGATGGCTAGTGGATCTTGGGAGGCGATGATAGAACAATCTCCGAATTGTGCTGCCAAGTGAAAACAAACCCTACGAGGTCATAAAAAAGAGAGCTAGCCGTATATTCAATATGTTTGGCCCTCTTTTGAATGATGAATTGCCGGCCCTTTGATTGCGTGGCCGATCCCTTTTATATGCATGCACGAAGCCCCCCATCAAGGAAAGAAAATGTGGTAAAATATTACAAAATTTCTGCTTTTGTTTTTCTTTCCTTTCTGAGGTGCGCTCAAAATCTACGGCTTTCACGTTTTCAAACGAAGAATATATCACGCCATGTACGCTCCGTGCTGATATATTGCATGAATATATAAAACGTCGACTACCATATCATCCTTTCTTTTTTATCCCTTTTTCATTGGTCAAATTTTCCTTTTATGCTCTTGAATGAATATTGACAAAATATTTCTTTTGGTCTTGTTCCGATTGTGAATTTTCCTCTAAATATTTGACAAAGACATTCATTTCTTGTTTGAAATAAAGAAATATCACATCGAAGAATAAAATGCCTTCATATCTAGCAAGCTTAAAACCATTCGTTTGAGTCCATTCACCATCGCCAATCCAATGCGAATGCTATAAATAAAAAAATGAATGCACCTACAATTATACGCTAAGCAATTGATATTATTAATTTTTTAGGGCTTAAAAATTAATCCCTAATTTTCTATGCAATAAATGACTAAATGGGTTACCCAAAATTTAGGTGTCAACAGCTATAATATTTTTCTTAGTCCATATCTGAAAGTGCTAGTACGAACACCTAGAGGGGGGGGGGGTGAATAGGTGTTCAAAAGAAATATTGACAAATAAATGCGGAATAAAATAAGTTGCGGGTAAAGTCCGAATAAGGATCAGAGTCTGACTAAACGAGCCACCAGACTTCTAGTAGATGTTCAGAATCTATTATGCGATGGAACAGACTTTTGAAATAACTTGTAAGTATGCAACATACTTAAATAAGAAGAGTTAAGGAAAGAGAATGTTGCACACGAAATTTATAGTGGTTTGGGTTAGATCAAGCCTACGTTCACTCTCCCACGCTAACAGCCTTCTGGTTGGATTCCACTATGCAATCAACAAGAGATTATAACTTTGAGTGTAAACACTTAGTGGTAGATCACACTATCTTACTAAGTCATTCTTTTGGTATTTCTCTCACGTTCACAAACGTTTAAGCTTACAAAAGACAAGTGTATGATCGAAGTTCGCTCAGACTTTGGAATTGTAAATTCTACGCTCCGTCTTTTTCTTGCACATCGGTCCTAGATCTCCTTAAATACTCCTCTACTTCCAAACTAGCCGATGGACAGTATGTAGAGGATCGTCTTTCAATCTACCCATTTGACAGATTTGTATCTAGAAGATTTGGTAGCCGTTGAGTGACAAAAGTAGAATCCCAAGTTGATTCTTATTGCCCATACAAACAGAATCTTGGTTTCCATAAGTAGAGCTTCTCCGTTTAGAAATTTCTTGTCTTCAAGATCTAGTTGTCAATCAATTAGATTGAGTCAATCAAATCTATCTTGATGTAGAATCCAAACCAGATCACTAGCCGTTATATGTTTGGGGCTTGTATTATGTTCTGTCAAGTTGTCTCGTTCTGGACATGCTTCGTTCTGAATCTGTTAGGTTTTGAATTGGTGTCTCATTCTGTATGTAAAGTCTGAGAGTGTTCTGTCGGAAGTAAAGTCTGAGTGTCTTTCGTCTGAAGTAGAATTTGAGTGTCTTCCGTCTGAAGTAGACTTTATAATCTGGACGTAAGTCTGAACATATTCTGCTTCTGAACATATTAGCCTTAAGGTTTGGACACAGTCTGAATAAGTTCAGCTTCAGCATAAAGTCTGTCTTTTGGTTCTTTCAAGTATAGATTTCGACAATATCATTTACATATTCTATCATTTGCATAGTCTATTACTCAACCATTAAACACGTTAGTAGCCTTTGATTTATTTTGTCATCTTCAAAACATCATAAGGGATTTCCCTAACAATATCTTCATGCGATTCTGTGATATTCCATGTCATTCGATAATGAATGTATAATTTAGAAGCATTAATCTGAGCTTTCATTTTATGACTAAAACTTTTACTTTATTAATGTCCATATTTTTCGTGTGTTTGAATATAAGTTATGAAGTAAATTGTAGTATTAAGTGGTAATCATTAAATGTTTAATTCACTACAATCGGTCAATTGATAATATAGGTGGAACCTGGGCAGATCTCGGAACCGACCTTGGAACTTATGATAGGGTAAGTTTCAAGTTCTAGGATATGCAGGGTAAGTTTCATGATCCAAAAAATAAAGAATGTATTCCAATGAGTAAGTTTCAAGTCTCAAACGGAACATGTATGAAACCTGAAATCGCTCACCTCTAGCTGATAGGGTGTTGAGGTTGCAGGCACCTCGATGAGGGCCGCAACCCTTGCTGACCAAAGGTGAGGACCCACACTGCATGTATTTTTTTTTTTTTGAAAAGCTTTTAGATTAATTTTTTTATCTAATTTAATTAAAATTTGGGTTAAAATTGTCTTTGGACAAAAATGTCCCTTTTCAGCTAGAATATTCAGCCAGATGGTGAGTTTAGACCTTTATTTGAAACTCTTATGGCAACTTTAGGTTTTTTTTTTTTGAAAAAAAGATCCACTTTAAATCATTATTGAGAAATTGATAGAACCTTGGACCCTTATTTGAAAATTTTCCATGAAATTTGGGTTATGGGACCAAGGACAGACCTAGTTCCTCCAGAATTGGACTAGGATAGGCCAGGTTGGGCTAGTCCAAGGTCGGTCTAGGGTTGACCCTAGACTGATGCTCGACCTTACTATCATGTGTTAGAAAGTAGAATCAAATAAAACCAACGAAAGTAATATCCGCAAGCATTGCACAAAGGAAATCAAATGAGTCATATTCAAGCCCCACGAAGTCGGATGATTTAGTGCAAAATACTTGTACATTACACAGTAAGATTTTATTAAATTGGTAAATTTACAAGTGGGCGAAGAATTGCCAACTATTGAAGGAATTCAACGATGAAAAAATAAATAGTAAATTATCAACCTATTTGGATGTTTGGCATTATAGCAAAATCTTACCTTGGTAACATATAAAGAGATTCAACAATTTGTATACAATTACCATCATGCACTTTAGATGACTAATGTTTGGCAAAATTTTTTAAATGAGCATCTAAAGTGGGGTTATTTTTTCAAAAGATGGCTAAGGTGGACATTATTTCAAATAAAGGTATGAAGTTGCCAAATTAGTCTCAAATGAAGACCTAAGCTTGTTGGTTGGCCAAATTTTCGCTAGTTGGCAAGTACTTGATTTTTTTTTTGGTGGTCGGAAGGGTACCATTCTAGTAGAGGAAATCACGCCGATTTTTTTTCCTTTGGCCCAGGGGTGGCTAGTCAATTCGGCAAACATGCAGTTTTTCTCCTCCAAGTCCCCCTCCATGAGCATCTCACTTATGTACTTAAGAGTCAAATTGGAGTTTCACTATCTTCTTTAGATTCCACCGCTATGCTATTGGAAGCCGGTGATGCACTAGTAATCACGTTATTGGGTTCAGCATTGTGTTTGAATCCATTAACAAGATTCCAATTTGGATGGGGACCAAAGTCAATCCATGTCAACCTTCGACCCATTCAAGGAATCAGTATTGTTCATGGTCTGTGATTCAAGACTCTATTATGGACTAGCGTCTATGGACCGAGTTCATCACAATCATCCATTTATTGGACTTTGGTGTAGAATTACTTTAGGGCAATTTTTTTTTCGACAAGTAAAGTTTTATCGTTGGCTTAAAAGGCAAATGAGCTACTTGCTATATGCTTAAGTCATACAATTTAAACAAGACCCAAATGCTTACATAAAAACTTGTAATTGCCCAAAGATATTTGGGGAAAATTACCAAAAAAATCATAATATATTGTACTTTTACCAATTCAGTCATAAACATTTTAATAGTGTCAATTGAGTCCTAAAGTTTTTCAAGTTTCACTAATTGAGTCAATTTAGCTAATTTTGACCGAAGATTATCAAAGTGAATGACATCAGACTTTTTTTAAGTATTTTAATATTTTTGAATTTTTAATATTAAATATTTTTAATTTTCTTTTTAAATTTAATTTTTTTTTTTTTTTTTCCGGTTTTCTTCCTTTGCCAAGTCTTGGTGATGGCTGGTGATCGGCCACAGGTTGTGACTGACAAGGGTTGCCCTTGCTAGTCTTAGGTGAGGTCACCCTTGTTGCCTTTGAGTAAGGCTTGTCCAAACTAGATTTGATAGTGTTGAGCTTTGCCTGAAGCTGGCTAGGTTGGCCCTTGCTAGCCTTTAGGGATGGTGGGCCTTGCCATCTTTTGGTAAGCCTCGCCTGAGACTAGCCCTTGTGAAGGTTGATGAGGTTGCACATTGCCCTCGCTAGATTGGGCAAAGTTGAGTCTCGCGTGAAGTTGTGACTTGCTGAATTTGGCAAGGCGGCAAGATCCTCCCTTACTAGATCTTAGTGAGGGTGACCATCACTGGTTGTAGCCTATGGTTGGTCAGTAGTCATTCCCAAGGCTCAACAACCATCAGAGAAAGAAAAGAAAAGAAAAAGTATTTAAAAATTTTAAAAAAATATTAAAATATTCCACGTTTGCGCTAGCTGCACCATGTAGGATGCCTGACATTCATGTTAGTGATTTTCGACCAAAATTGATCATATGAGCTCAATTGGCAAAACGTGAAAACGCTTAGGACTAACTTGTATAATAAAAAGGTTTATAACTAAGGGTGTGTTTGTTTCACTGAAAGTATTTTACCAGAAATTGTTTTCCGGATTTTCAGCCGTTTGGTTCTCTAAAAAAGATTTGGTCAACGAAAAATACTTTCTGGTCAACACAAATATTATGTATTATTTTAGGAAAACAAATTCCTTCGTCTTAGAAGGTGAAAACACTTTCCCTTTTCATCTTTTTCTCTCTTACCTTTCACTTTTCCTCTCCAGATTTTTCTGAGGTACGGACTTCGCCGATCAGCTCGCTGAAGCGAATGTGAGAGCATGGAGATGTCGGTGGTGAGCACCGTCGCGCTCCAATGAGACAAGGAGTTGAAGCTCTTTGATGACGTGAGGCTCAGTGTCAAGGGCCTCGCCGACTCCGACGTCTCCCAGATCCCGTCATTCTTTGTCCACGCCCCCTAAGAGGCCATGGCTGACGCTGTTGACCTTGCGATCCCCACCGTTGACCTTAGGGGTGGCGGCGATGGGGATCTCTGGTGGAGGGTCGTGGAGGAAGTTCGGAGCGCGTGTGAGGGCTGGGGGTTGTTCCATGCGGTGAACCACGGGATTCCAGAGGGCGTGTTGGAGGAGATGATCAGAGGGGTGTCACGCCCCGAACCTCTTGCGCGCGCACATCTCTCGGTGGTCGATGAAATTGCGACGTCTCAGGATACGTCGTTGACCCATTCATTTTATTGCACATGCGGAAGTGAAATAAAAATCCCTGATAGCAAACACCATGGGGTTGAAAAGCAAGATAACAATTTCACAAACAAACACGCTTTCATAAACACGTTAGGTTTATATACTAAGTTAGTCTATCTACAAAAGATCGGCTCTAAAAAAGAAGCTGTCCTATGACTTACTAGTCGGACACATTCGCCAATCCTTCGGACTCCAACTTTGCAGGCTCCGGGGGCTTCGGGTCCTCCACAACCCCATCAAGAGGGTTAGCTGCATCCTTGCTTGGAGCTGCGTCAACCACAATGATGTGGACATCAAAACCCTGAATGGGACATTCCCTATATCCATTGAGCCCATGGCGATACCACGCCCTGAATCGATGAGGTACCCTTTGAGGTAGGCCCTCATCGACCTTGACAGTGGTCACCACGAGTTCAAAGACCTAGTGACTCCTGGGGACTGGGACGTCTATGCTCCACTCAGTTACTCCTTGAGGCCGACCAAAACGTTCTGGAGGGACCGTCATCTAAGGACCTGAAAAGGTTAAGTCTACGACGGGGTGAGATAATATCTTAGCAAGTTCACCCCCTAAACCCCTATTAGGAAGGAAATACGCCTAGAGGTAGTTTATACACACAATACAGAGGACTTATCTCGCCTTAGTTTACTCCCGCATGTTAGTACAATTCATATATTACATATGTGCAGTAATAACACTCGATCATTTGGAACGTCTCAATTCACATCTCAATCAATTAATCAATCAATCAACCAATCAATCGATCACAAGGGTCCTAGTTATAAGGCCAAATCGTTATGACATGTCCCATACCATGCCATACAATTTTGTCTCATAATCCGGCGTGTCAATTTCAATTAATCACACGTTCCAATTGATTACTGTTCGCACAGACACGATCTATCGATGCACATCGGTCTTCTAGCGTAGCCAGGCTTCATCTCCCCCCTTGAGCATGACAACATCCACTGACGCACATCGGGACGACATTTTCAAAGGAGTATCGGTCCAGAATCTACTACAACCGACATTTGTTGTCCAGGGGCATCCCATATAGGGGCAACGTCCTATCAATGCACATTAAGGACGGGTTCACTTAACCATCACACGATTAATCAATCCCGGCCAAGGACATTATGCTTTGTACTCAAATGCCTCAATTAAAATAATGAACTTGGCCTATTTTTTTCATATTAAAAATACCCGGTAAAATAATAATGTGTATACATGGTTAGTTTGGGCAAAAAATGCGATATCTTCCTTTTTAAAAATTTCACTATTTAATATAGTACTTAAAAACATTTTTGGCATTAAAAACCGACGCCCGATATTTTCTGATTAAATACCAAATTTTCACAATTTTGAAATAAATACTCAAAATTCACAATCACCACTCAAATGGACAATTTAAAAATCAATTGTGTAAATTAAGCGCACCACTGCAATCAGCACGAAATTCCGATCATCGGCTATCCCGGTAAAATTTTCAGAAAATATTAAATAATTAAATAAATAGCAAAATTAATTAATAAATACAAATTAAATAGATAAATACCAACTTAGGCCTAATAATGCTAATCTAACCACCTAAACGGGCCTAGAAAAATAATGCACCATGCTCAATAAATAATATAATCTAATTAACCATTAACTAATATAATTTAATATAATAATCTAATTATCATAATTAAGCAATTAAATCACTAATCTATCTAAACCAACCACCTAAGCCATACTTAGCCTAAACTAATCAACCTTTAAGCATAATTAACTTCCTAAGCAAAGTTTAGCAAGTAAACTCACTAGTTTTGCGGGTCGATGAGTTCATGCGACGGCGACGCCAAGGTGGGCGAGAACCAAGTCTGCAGCGACACCAATGGAGGTCGGAAGGGCCCGTAAAACGGCCCAATAGCTCACTGCTAGAGTTGGGCCTTCATTTTTGTCCAAGGGCTGGACCGAAGGGCTTTACGGTTGAAATTGGCTGGAACGGCAAGGAGGCGGATCAAGTGGCTTGGACGGGCAGCGAAAGGGCTTGACGGTGACGATAGGCGGCTAGATCAACTCCGACGATTGACAAGCAGGGCGCGGGTGATGAGCGCGGGCAGTAGGAACGCACAAATAGGTGCGCGAGCGGGATGGCAGGTGCGGGAGCTTGGGCAGTGCTCGGCGGTGCTCGGACGGCCAGGAGGGGCGATCGACGGTGTGAGGGGCTAGCTGGCTAGTTCTCTGGTTTTCTTGAGCTCAAAACACAACACTAATAGAGAAAGCAAGGCCAAGGAAGAAAAAGAAGGCTGCAACTTGAAGGGGGGCCACCAAATGGCCACAAAGTCTTCACAAATATCCCATTCACTCATTGCTTGGCCCCACTTGATTAGCCCTATCCACATCAACAATTTCTACACCAAAGCTTCTCATAGAAGCCATCCAAAGAGTTCAAGAGTTGCTGCCCCCCCGGCTATGAATTTGGACATTCGCCTCTTCAATTTCTCTTTAGTTAGACTCAAATTGGTGCCTATAAATTCAGCCAAGGTGCCCACATCACATTTCACATTTTTCCTTACCAATTAGTCCAACTTGAATGCCAAAAGTGCAATAAAAAACGACTTCTAATTTTCCCAGTCCAAAATGGCCCAACTTCGATTTTTCGCTGAAATTCCCAATTAGCCGAAAAATCTTCGGAGGATGAATTGGCGTTCCTAAAATAAATCGTGACATGACAGAACTTTTAATTTTTGAAATCAGATTCAATTTCGCGGTTAATTTCAACCATGTGTGATTTTAGCATAACCTAATATACTGGGTAGCTTTTTGGAATTTTTAGTGCATTTGACCCGAGATCGATTATTTTCGAGTCACATTGTACACATTCGACACATTGGCGACTCTCGGTTGTCGTGAAAATCTCAAGGTTTCAAATACGGACACAGGGTATAGAAATGACAGAAACATCGATTTAGTGCCGTTCGACAGAAATTGTGAAATTAGATGGAATCACCCACACACCAATTACATACCTCTGTCGAATCGACCTATCTCCGGTCTCTGATTGATTTTGACGGTGCCGTATTGACTCTTGTAGATTAGCACGGTTGAGCAGTCAATTTCTAGTCAAATTCTCCAGTCTATTGCGTTTAGATTCCTTAACGGCTTCACCTGATAGACTAGTTATACCGAGAGTGATCAACTCAGGGAAAAGAATTATAGGCGCGTCGATGAAAAACCCAACTCATTCAATCGAAAACAGAATCAGAAAATCAAGATGTCACAAGGGGTGCGGAGGTTCCACAAGAGCGAGGGAAGGAGGGAGTGGTACTCGCACGAGAAGGGGAGGAAGGTGCTCTACTTCTCGAATTTCAATCTATTCAAGGTGGTGGCGGCGGATTGGAGGGACACATTGGTCTACGAGATGGCTCCAAGCCCGTTGGAGCCGCATGAATTGCCGGATTCGTGTAGGTACGTTCGTCGAAAATGGTTTACTTGACTCAATCTCAGGCTTTTAGATTGCTCTCGAACAACTCACCGGCTGAATTGAGTAATCAAAGATTGTATGGATACATGTATAGATGTTGCAAATGGCTACATGATGTAGTACTAGTCTTGCAATTTGAAGAATTTGAGGTCGATTTCGAGCTTTGTGAAGTCGACCATGCTCAAACTTGAGAAATCAAGCTCGAGGCTAGGATATCAGCATATGCCCAATCGTTAGGTCAGATGTCATTCAATCATTTTTCTGGTTAACACAAATATTATGTATTATTTTAGAAAATCTGTTTATAAAGTAACATGGACTCAACAAATTAATTTGGAAGTAAGAGGCATACTATTGTCAATTGTTAGGTCAAATGTCATTTAATCATTTTTCAAATGCGATCCAAACACCAGAAAATACTTTCAGTTACATATCACAAAATAAAGGAAAACTAACCAATTTCTTGGAAAATGATTTCCCGGAAAATATTTTCTAAAAATGTTACGTTTTTCGTGAGACAAACACATCCTAAATTGGTAAAAGTATAATATGTTTAAGAAATTTTTGGTAATTTTTCTAAGGTATTTGTGGAGTAAAAACACCATTCTTAAGAAGCCTTCCTTGGGTAAGTTCATTAATCCTCGACACAATAACATTAGCGCCAACAACCTTAGGGTAATAATATGTTGAAATTATGTTCATGAAACTTAACATCTTCTGCTTGTTTTGGATACATGACATCACGTCTTGTCATTTCCTTATTAACCAGTAAGGAATATAACTAGTTACCCTGAATGATATTCTAAAGACCTCACACACTACGTTTTTTAGGTATCACTTTTAAAGGATGGAGCTTCCTTACTGTTATTCCCACCCGCTCTCTCATGTCGAGGGTCTCTGGAGTCAAACCATCACCGAGTTCCCAATCGAAATGGTAGAGCAACTTCGCAAGACCGAGATGAAGCACCCTATCCGCCAACGAAAGTCCGACGCACATTCTTCTGCCTGATCCGAATGGAATTAGCTCAAAGTTTTGACCTTTGTAGTCAATTTTAGATCCTAGAAACCTCTCTGGTTTGAATGCTAATGGGTCCTCCCAAGCATCTGGGTCTCTTCCAATGCCCCATGCATTCACGAAAACCTGGGTATCTTTGGGTATATCAAAGCCCATGAAATTGGTTTCTTTTATAGCATTTCGTGGGACAAGCAAAGGTAATGGTGGATGCAATCTTAGGGTTTCCTTCACCACAGCTTGCAAAAACGGCATTTTTTCCGTGTCACTTTCTTCGAGTTTTCTGTTCAACCACACAATCTGGTTAATCTCATCTTTGGCCTTTTTCATTGACACGGGTTGGCGGAGTAGCTCCGCCATCGCCCACTCGATGGTGCTGCTTGTAGTCTCTGATCCAGCGAAAAACATTTCCTGCACCATCAATTAGACCCATTTAGTACAAGATCATGTCTTGCTAGGGTTACCACCAATGTTGATTCTTTTGCTATAATTAAGATATTCAGTTTCGCTCGAAAATCACTCCCTCAAATCGTGGCTTAACAGTAAAAATTATCATGCTTCACCTGATACAATCCTTATCAAACATAGCAGCTCCTATGCTTCGAATCGACAGACAATTGCGCATAAAGAAAAGGAACAAGAATTTGATGATTGGATCCTAAAATTGACGAAATGAATCCACTAATGACAACAGGAATATTTATAAAAGGGCAAGAGCAGGTGTTTGATTGGAAAAAATGAAATAAACAACTGGAATGGCAAGAATTAAGTTGCTGAGAAATAATTGAAAATGAATGGCAAGAAAATGAAGTGTGTTCTTTTTATGTTTGTGCGTCTTTTTCCCCTAAGATGTGCTCTTTTTGTAGTCTCGGCTACAACGATTGCTTCACTGCAACTGCCGGTCAACAACTTTAAAAATTGCTCCGTCCTAGAAGTTTGACTACAATAATTTTTTTTTTTGGTCAGTCCTACACTAATCCTACTCTAACACTTATACTCAGAATTTTGCCCTGCCTCCTTGCAGGGCGTGGGAGTCGAAACCCACTCCTGAAATGAAATCATCCCCACTCCAATCCCCCATGAGAAGGTGGGGATTTGAACCCCCAACCTCCCCCTTCCAAGATGGAAGGGTGGCCACTGGAGCGAACCTCCAGTGGTTTGACTACAATAATTGTTCGCACTAGTTTTATCCTTGTAGTCAGTTTGATTTGACCAAAATTTGTGAGCCAATGTCAATACTTCTCAACTCAACCGACATTAACTTGACCTTCATTTATAAGTCCATGGACAAAAACTATTCATGCCTTGTCAACTTAATTTTATTGGCTTCTTATAATCAATGTTGGTGTTTGAGCATCGATTATATTTATAGTCAATATCAGATCACATATCTGATCAACATACTATTCACTCATTCATTGTGGATACCCAACATGTTCTATTAATCAGTCAAATTGACATCGACTTAATGTAATAAATCATTCAATGTGTCTTTCTAGCACTAGATTTCTTTTTTATAAAAAATAACCATAAATCAATCTTGTGTTTTTGTAGAACATTCTTAACTAGTTATTACAAAATGAGCACAGATTGGCTAAATCAGGAAAGAATGGTAACATCTTTATAATAGTAGTAGCTTTTTGTTATGCAACGTTCTCTGCAAACTTAAAGTGTAAAATGTTTTCATAGATAGTAAAAAAAAAAAGGCTAGTTATTATAAAATCTAGTGCTAGAATGTTCTACGAAAACACAAGTTTGTAGAGAATGACGCGTGATATGACCTGCTTGTTAATTGTCAATTAAGTTTACCACCCCACTTTACAAACCGAACTGGACCTAATATCCTTAAGATGTTAATCATTTCTTTTTTGCCAAGAGTTGAAGAGAGGATACCAGAATTATTATGATAACGTTCTGGGAAGAGATTTTGCGAGGGCCTTCTGTTCCATCGCCCTCATAATCCAATACCGCATCCAAGAAGTCATTCGTTGTTCTCATCTCCCCCCTTAGCTTTCGCTCTTCCAACCTCTCATTGACAAAGCCTTCGGCAATCTTCATGGCTCGACCCATGTCCTTCGCCATGCTTGCCTTGATCCCCTGCGGGTCCAACCATTTCAACCACGGCAGGAAGTCGGCTACGTTGGGCTTGCCAGCCCATTCCATGAACCGGTTCATGGCATCGAAGAACTCGGGCCCGTCCTTTGATTTTGGGTCCAACAGATCCCGCGAGAGCACCATATTACCCACCACATTAAATCCCATGAGAAAGAGGAAGTGGGATAAGTCGATTCCTTGCTCTTCATAAAAATTAGAAATTTTTAACGATTAATTATAATTAGAGAATGTATAGCAGAACGTAATGAATTAGACATGAAAAAAAAATAATTATTGCACCAAGTTTTGCAACTAGTTTAAGGAGGGATGGAGGAATCAACCTCCAAGCTGCAATGTTCAAGACAAAAGTTGGATTTTTCAAGCTCAAGTCGAACTTAATAAAGTTCTTGATAAGCTTGTTTTCGGATATTTTTCACTAACAAAACTAAATTAGCATCTGAACTCTTAAAAACTCCAACTTGGCTTCTACAAATAAAATAAAGTGGAAAGTTTACTTTTGCATTCTCTTGCATAATAATGGGGATATACTTGATCAATGCATCAGAACATAAATAAAACCCAACTACTTGATCATGCTCGAGTTTGACCCAATTCAATGGTAAAGCTACTCGAGCTTGGCATAATTCAACAGTAGAGACACTCTAGTTCGACTCAAACTCGAGAAGAATGAAAGCAAGTTCGACTAAATAGCACTTTAAACACCAGTAGCTCTTGGGCTACTTGATTTATTTACACTGGTATCTATTTTATTGAATTTGTCAATTACAGTAACAAAACAAAGGGATAAAAGTATCAGCAGTCCCTAAATTTTTACAAAAAAGTTTTAATTAGGTTCCTAAATTTGTTGCGCACTTAGATCCTCGAGCCGTATAACTTCTTCTTTCATTTAGTCCTTCCATTAAAGAAGTAAATATAAATGTTGACATGGCGGTTACGTCCTCATTGAAAGCCAACATGGTGTCTTTAGTGACTTCTTAAAAAACCTAAAAATAGAATGACATAGAAAAATTGAATAACTAGGGGTGGAGGCGAGTTGTCGCCCGGGGTCATGCAATAAATCGAGGCAACGCTTGGGTTGGTGAATGTTTACTTGGATTTAGATTTCTTTATTTTTTTAATCTTTCTTACCCATCTTAGCACTAAGTAAAAAATAATTCATGTCTCCCTAATTAGTTAGTCTAGTCAGTGCTAACATATGGTGGGGATGCAATATTCACCATAACCAATGCATTCGCATATTTAAGAGGAGGGCCAACTCAAATTAAAAGATGTATAATTTAAGAACTCAATAGTAGAAAAAAGAAAAAATAAAGAAGATTCTGAAACTTAATTGTACTTTTGCCAAAAAGAAAGGATAGCCGGTTCCTTTATCCGTAAAAAGCAGGCCCACTGTTTTCTTAGGTAGATCTAGTTGCAGGTTGCATTCTTTACTGAAATACGATTCTTTTGACAGCGTGGATCGTTAACTCCTAATGGTGTAGAAGTCCTAACATATCTTAACCATTGATTTTACATATATTAATAATTGAGAAGAACTTGTGATGCTAGTGGGAATATTGTGTAGGGTGTAGGCCTTCATCCTCTGTTGATATTTTATAAGGAGTTTAAACGTTCCTTTCTCTCTCTCTGTTGCTTTTTTTCTTTTCCTTTGAAGAAGAAAACTATTATTTCGGTCATTCAAGGTTACACATGCAACGCAAACGTCCAAAGTAACACGAAGCACGTAAGAAATAACCTGTTGTTACTTGTTTAACCGCCATTTCTTCCTCTAAATACACGACCATGTTGTCGATGCACTTCTGCCTGAGATGGGCTGTCTCGTTGACGCGCTTGGTCACGAGGAGCTCAACAGAGCAGAGACGCCTGAGAACGCGCCAGTAGCCACCGTAACGACCCACAGCGAGCGAGCCTTGGTCATAATTGAGAGCTGTCATTGCATGGGGACACTTGCGGTCTGCGAACGCGAAGTCATGGCCCTTGAAGAACTCTGCGGCGGCCTGAGCTGATTGGATCACCATGGTGTTCACGGAACCGAGCTTCAACCACGTCACAGGCCCGTGCTTGGCTCGCAAGTCGTGGAGGTTCTGGTGGGGCATGGTCCCGAGGTCGAGGATATTGCCGATCACGGGCCATGCGGGCGGCTGAGGGGGAAGCTTGGTGCGCTTCCGGTTGAGAAGGAAAAATAGAAGTGCCGGGAGGAGGAGGCCGAGCCAAAAAAGCAAAGTAGGGCAGTACTCCATTCGCTAAGCTTTGGAGTTATTGCTCACCTTGCACTTATGCGATTATTTCGTGGAAAAGTTGATATTTATATACACTCTTATCCTGTTCACAAGAAAGCAACCCAAAACAATAAAGAAAAAGCAGGAGATGCTTTTATTTGCCGTCCACAATATAAAAAGGAGAAAACGTTAATGTATCTTTTGGCTATGAATAGGAGTAAACATGCTGGTCACGTAGAGTCTGGTGATCCATCCATTTCATCGTATTAGGTTTAATTCGATTCTTATTCCATTGGAATAATTTCATTTTTGGTCAAACAACTTACGCAAATTATGCAATTAAATCCATAACTCTTAATTTGTGCATTTAAGTCCTACAACTTTACTTCAGTACCACAAAATTTTGATGTCTTGTTCTTTCTTGGGTTTCACAGATTGGTTTATCAACTAATTTGTCCTATCAAAATCGGATAGTTATGTATTTACTTTTTGTTGAGAGTGTATAACAGATGTCCAATATCTTTACCCAAGGAGAGTGCTAAGATGGAGCCCAAGTCTAAGCCTATTAACATATCTAATTGGACATATCTTCACTCAAAAGCTTAAAGCAATGAGTTATTGGCCAACTAGATATATTAATTACTTTACATTGCATCAATTCTCCACTGTGAGACTTCCCTAACGCAACTTATATATGCATCTCAACAATCTCCCCATCATGTATGAGCTCAATGTTAAGTCCGTTCCCCCTTAATTCATGTATCTTTCTATATTAACTTATCTCAACTTGAATCTCCAACATTCATCTTCGTCCATGTTCTTTTTCATCGGATCGTACCATGAAAACTGCCATTGGATTGCATTGCAACACCACAACACACATTGCCTAGAAACTGTGTTAGTCACTAGATTCCTACTTACATATGTATCTCAACAATCTCCCCATCACATGTGAGCTCAATGTTAGGTCTGTTCCTTCTTAATTTAAGTATCTTTCTACGTTAACTTATTTCAACTTGAATCTCCAACATTCACCAACATCCATGTTCTTTTTCATTGGACCGACCATGAAAACTGCCATTGGATTGCGTTGCAACACCACAACACACATTGCCCAGAAACTGTGTTGGTTACTAGATTCCTACTTACATATGCATCTAAACAATCTCCCCATCACGTGTGAGCTCAATGTTAGGTCTGTTCCCCCTTAATCAGGTATCTTTCTACATTAACTTATCTCAACTTGAATCTCCAACATTCACCTTCATCCATGTTCTTTTTCATCGGACTGAACCATGAAAACTACCATTGGATTGCGTTCCAACATCACAACACACACTACCTAGAAACTGTGTTGGTCACTAGATTCCTTTTCTTGAGATATCTAGAACAGATTGGGGGCTGCCAATCTACTATTGGCTCTAACACCAATGTTTGGTAGTCTTGCCCTTCTCTCACCTCAAACGTTTACTCAAAGGGTGAGACTTTCTCTTATATTTATAAACTAACCACTACACAATTCCATAATCGATGTGGGATAACTCCAACAACTTTTGCCTTAGTAAGATGGCTTGTCTTTTTCAAAAACATCATATATATATACGTCCAATCATCAATTTGATCGAAATTTCCAATCTTCACTATTTAAAGGACTTTTTGATGCCGACACTTGAATTTCACTAATGAATTTATCATACATTTGCATCTCATAAATTTGACCCATGATAAAAACAAAACAATCAGTTTATACAACATTGCATTCATTTTTCTTGTGGCATTCCTTTTGCACATATAAACTAGAGGCATGATCTTTCATTAATAGTTAGGTTTCAGTTCACATAGGTCATCCGTGCATATGATGAATATTAGGAATCTCTTATACTCTTCGACTAGGGACAATGTAGTATGAGAACCTCGGGCTCCACTGCAAAAATTATGATCACTACAAAGAGCTATAACAGCACCAATTCACACTTGGACTCAATTTTCTTCCTAGTAATTTATACCCAACTTCTCTTGATTGATTGAAGACCCAAACAAGCTCAAAATGATTGCAAGATAAGTATCATGACAATTTTGAGAAAAAAAAAAGTATCACGACAAGCGTCTTACATCTATTTTCAAACAATATATGGCTCACGTGCTAGTTCCAAGAATAGTTCCTAAATTTGCATTTTTTCAAGGAATGTTGGATGATCTTGCACGAGGATGCCTGGACAAAAAGACAATGTTGTCAAGCCTTCAAAACTGAACTTTTCAATATCTGTTTGGTCTAAAAATTTTACACAAGCTTCGTCCGCTTGTTGACTAACTCCCCTCAACATTTTAGTGCAATCGGATGAATGAGGAGTGTGTATTAATTGTTTCCGTGCGATTGCTCGGTCAACTCGTCTCTAATCCAACAAGCTCACTTTTCCTTCTTTAATTTAGTTGCCACTCTCTAATTGCCAATTATCATGACCTTCTTAGAGGTGGACCACTAAGAGAAAGTTAATGAATCATCATGCAAGTACGAATGGTTACTCATTAAAAAGATGGTACCATTGTCTAATGCAGGCTCTCTCAAACCCCCAACAATCGCAACTTTGGGGTTTTAATTAAATTATTTAGACATCCAATTCAATTCATTTAAGAATTGCCATTAGTCTACTATGGTTGATTAAAAATCCGAGTAAAATGTGAGAGAACACTTTACTTTTGTGAACAAGAGATTTCATGGATAGGGGACTTGATTATGCTAGATAAATCTATCTCCCTTTGGCACATTCGCTTTATTTCACAAAATGTTTTGCAAGTAGCCTTGATTGATTTGGTGTTAAAGCACTAACATGCGATGGATGATCATACAGGTATGAAAACAAGAAAGTAACACTCTATCAAAATGATAAATAAAATGCTTGAGCAGACAGAAAAACCTTGATGGGAATGATCTCTTCTTTTATGTTTTTTCTTGTTCGTTTTCTCTTTAACGTTAATCACCTTTTTGCACTCTTGAAATCCAATTTAGAGCTTGCAGAACTTCATATTTTTTGTTACCGGCTGGGAATGAATATATAAATTTCTCCAATTGTGCCCCCTACTTGGGCATGATCAAGAATTTGAGGAACCTTCAAGGACTTCCAAGTCAATGCAAAAACCCATTCTCCAGTTTGCTTTTTCAGAGAATGATGTAAGCGAGACAAGATAGTTTTGTTTCTCCGCATCTTCATAATTGTTTCACTTTGACCTTCATTTTTCTCCCTTTGTGGTGTGGTTCTTGACGGGATAGTTTCAAATTCACTTTCTTTTATCTTAAGGAAGTTAATAATGAATATCTGTAGCGTTCAGGGTAAATGAACTAGAATGCCCCACGTTATTGCGATATATGTGCCACAGTCGTGTTAGGGGCTGTGCTTGGAATGCGGTTGCCTTGTGTCCTCCCAGGATTGTCCATTAGGTGCAATGATTGGACTTTCAGTGCTCGGAGTAGATTCCCCCAGTGAGACTTGTTCTTCGTTTACATGTTTCCCGCGAGTAAATATCTCAAATGGGAATACCTGCAATTTGCAGCAAAAAAGGCTTCTCTTTCTTTTCAAAAAAAGATTTCCCTTTCATGAAAAGGAGTGACATGCATAAAATGTCTAAATACTAGGAGTTTACAAAATGTGCAAGTTTTGTTATTGCAATGTTTGGGAAGAGATTATTCACAAAATGTATGGGAAGAGATTATTCATTTACTTAGAGAATAGGAAAAGCTAAAGAAAGAAATAAACTATATAGAAGCATTTTATTCATAGGAAGCAAATAAATCTGAGAGATTAGCAAAGAGAGTGAACTTCCCTAATCAAATTGCAATGTTTTAGTGAAATAATAGTACTAATGTCTCGTGACAATATGAAGAATAGTTTCAAACTGAGAGGTCGATCATGTTACCTACGCATATAGAACTTTCTATATTCATTGAAAGAGTAGCTATGCATAATGCATGAGTGCGTATTGTGTGTGACGAACGTGCGCACGTCTAGTTACTAACTAATCGCACGTCACAGTGCCCGAATTAATGCTAGCTAATGTTCACTGGTTTTATAACCTAAGTTGTGATTCCAAACTTGTCATACCCAAAATTCATCCCAAGAATTTAGATAATGATTCCCTATTATTTGGGAAAAATAAAAATAAAGAACGAATCCTTCCACGAACAGCAGTAAGCATATATATTGACTAAGCACATTATTTCATTGAATGATAATTATAACAACATCCATTGTATCATGAAGTAACCAAAAACTAGAGACGCATTAACCCTCTTCAGATCGCTCTCCACGTGTATCAAGAGTAAAAGTTGAGAATTAACGCAATGTTTAAAAATTTTGGAGAATAGTTTTCGAAACAGTTTCCAAATAAACCTGAAGAAAAGAATAGATGAAAATGGCCAAATTCTTCCTAAAAGATTGATATGTGGGGAAAGTGATTTAATTAGAAAATGATGCACCAATAATTATACCCATTTTAAATAGATTCAATTATGATTTTTTACAATCGATTGGTATTGCATATAGCACGTGGTTAGGACATTCCAAGGAGGCGGCTATTTTTATGGAAAAAGAGTGAACGTAGGCAACTTAGTCCAATCCTTCTAATTTATTACTCTTAATTTATTATTATTGTTAATTTAATCTTCTAAATAAACATGGATTTCAATTCAACGCCAGCCTTTTCATTGCCTTTGCAACTTGCAAGCGTGTTAAACGAGTAAACTCTAGAAGCACGAAATATCTTAGAGAAACCAAATCAGTGGGTCCTATATGCATTATTGACATAGGCTTGCGTGGATGATGAGAATCCTACCTTCAACAACTCAACTCCATCGAAGAAGTTAAAAATTAGGTCACATAAACTTGTTATACATACCTGAAATCTCTGGCCTTGGAATGACTCGACTAATATATTATGAGAGAGAGAGAGAGAGAGAGAGAGAGAGAGAGAGAGAGAGAGAGAGAGAGAGAGAGAGATATGGCATCTGTCATCGTCAGCATTGCTGTAGATATGGCTCCACAAGCACTAGAAAAAGTTGGAAATTTATAGGGCATCAAGCATGAGATCGGGGTGCTCAGGGACACATGTATAACAAGTTTATGTGACCTAATTTTGGCTTGAGCAACTGAAGGATGCTTTCTATGATGCACATGGCGTACTTGATGAATTCAAATTAGAAGCTCTTGTGACAAGAACTAAGGGGGCACAGCGTGTTGTAATTATTATTGTTATCATAGGTTTTAATGGCTCAATGTCAATTCACGCCTCTTCAATTCACGCCTTTTTCAATTCACATGCAACAGCTATGTCTCTTTGGATCATCCCTAATTGTTGCAATTATGGGTTAATGACTCTTTGTTCTCCTGTAGTTTCTGATTTAATAATGTTGTTATTAAGGGTTAATGGCTCAACTAATGTGAGCATAATCGGTGTGACTCTTGAGTTCATGTCCTTTCAGTTTTCTACAGCTAGTTCCCTTGTCTGTAAATAGATGTGTCTTCTTAATTCAAAATAACAACAAAAACTCCTCAAAGTATTCCTCTAGTTTCTTGGTAGTTTCTTTAAGTGTGTTGATTTTAAAGAAGTGTTCGATAGAATCTTGTTCATATAGTGCTTGTACAAATGGGTTTGGGGTGTTGTATTTTGAGAGGCATAGTTCATGAAACTAATTGGCACCCTTGACATGAACTAATTGCCTTAAGGAAATTTGATTAGCCGTACCTCACCTCTTGTTTATTTTGCTATTGCTTTCTTGGAATTATTATTATTTTCCCCAATACGTATTAATATTTCCCACAATCTTTTACTATTTGTTGGGTTTATCAAAAAATCAAGATGACTAATAATAATCAAGTACCCAATGATGTCTGGAATGTTTGTGAGGATGTTCATATGGCCGTTTCAATGAGTGAGGTTCAAACCTCATGGCCTAGTGTTGCGGCAACAAATGTTGCAAGCTTTCGGGCTAAAACCATCTATGGTGGTACCAGTAGAAGTCGCTTGATCGATACACTGGGGACTGTTTTTGAAAGAAGTACATATCCAATGGTGTATGGTTCAATTTCTAGAGAGATGGTTTAATAAGCTTTGCCTAATCTGATGATACCATCTCCAATAACTTCGAATTAGAAATTGTATGATTTAAGTAGTGGTAATAGAAGATGTTATTCTATTTGACCACATTGAATTTAGTCAAGTACTTATTAGAGGTGTGCTCAATAATTAGTCCAGATGAGCAAGATGTCACGATGCATGGGAAGTTGGAGCCTTGGAAGCACAGGGATTTCCTATGCCGAAACTATTTGCTTAATTGTCTAGCAAAACCCTTGTATCATGTTTATTGTAACATTGAAACTACTAGACAATTATGGGAGTCCTTAGACTAGAAATACAAAGCTGAGAAATTTGTGGTAGCCAAATTCTTGGATTCAAGATGGTGGATTCTAAATCTGTCATGAACTAGGTCCATGAAGTGCAAATGAATTTGAACATCTTTGTTGAGGAAATGTTCTTAGTGAATCATTCCAAGTGGCGTTTATTGTTGAGAAGCTGCCTCTAGGCTGGTCAGACTTTAAAAATATATGAATGACAATAGGAAAGAGATGAGCATTGAATATCTCATTCCGTGCCTATAATCAAGGAAAACAATATGTGGAATGCATATCCTTCTATGGAACCAAAGGCCAACACTATTGAGTTTTCCAATTCCAAGCAAGATACAAAGAGGAAAAAGTTCTTTCAAGCAAAAGGCAAGCCGAATGAACAATCTTGAAATTCTAAGGGACATGTTTTATTTGTAATAAGCTTGACCATCGGGCCAAGGATTGCAAAAAGCGCTTGAACAAAGGCAAGGGCGATAGTGTAGTCAAATAGCTAAATCTGACAGATTAAACAGAGGATGAGAGACTAATTGTTGTGGTTGTGTATGAGGTATCCTTGGTATTAAATAATACTAATTGGTGGTTGGAAACAAGTACCACAAGTCACATTTATGTGGATAAACACATGTTTTCATCTTACAAGAAGGACGAGGAAGAAGAGAAGTTTTTATAAGGCTAACTCCACATTAGCAAATATTGCTAGAAGAAGAAAAGTGATCTTGAAATTAACCCCTAGCAAGGAAATCACCTAGCTAAATGTGTTGCATATATTGAAGATCCAGAAGAATCTAATTTCTAGCCCCATACTTGTCTAGAAAAGTTTCAACATTATATTGGAATTGGATAATTTTGTACTTTCCAAATAGGGTGCATGTGGGAAAATGGTGCTTATGTAATGACCCGTTCAAAGTAAATGTGGCTGTCATTGATGTAAACTTGAAATTCTTGTACCCAAAGACTATCGATATTGAGAAGTCTTTGGTTTACACTATTGTGTCTTCTTATCTATGGCATGGTAGATTATGACATATAATCTATGCTACAACAAAAAATATAGCGAAATTGGGGCTAATTCCAATGTTTGAGTTGGATGTCCACCACAAGTATAAGACTTGTGTTGAGGCAAAGTTTGTTAAAAAACCATTCAAATTGGTTGAAAGATCGAGTGAACCTTTACAGTAATCCGTAGTGATCTATGTGATTTAAAATTTGTAGAAAGTAGAGGTAAAAAAAAGTATTTCATCACTTTTGTAGATGACTTTACTCAATTTTACTATATTTATCTATTAACTAGCAAAGATAAGGTTATGAGCATGTTTGTTAAGTATAAAAATGAGGTCGAGAACTAACTTGATAAATGAATCAAAGTGCTTATGTCACGATCTCGACTCCATTCTTAGGGTCTTGAGTGACAGGGGTTATTTCACGACGTCTTAGGCTTATCTCCGTCTTGATTCTTTTTATTTTGTTATCATGCACATGCAGAAACGTGAATAAACAACTCCTTAGACAAACAACTGCTGGAAGATTGGGATAAATGTTACACAAAACACACTAGTTTATATTATAACAATACTTTTACAAACCTCTTTTCTATGGGGTTCTCTTTTCTTTTTTTGCATCACACTACAAGTTTCCATAAAGGCCAAAGGAAATTACTATTTCTTTGAAGGTGATTGCAGCTCCCAAAACTGACGTGAGACTTTCATGCCTACAAGACTGAAAGATGAGAAAGTGAGTCTTGGGAACTCAGTAAGTAAAATTCTTAGTTCTCTACTAGGAAAATATCTTGTCATCAAAGTGTAGCAAGTATAACACTTGCAAACAGTGTTGATGGTAGACCAATCACAAATCATATGTCATGCTTTATTTAAACACATGCCATCCAGTCAAAACTACCATCGGCTTAACAATAATTCATGCTCATGCATAATCGGCATTCATGCAAATTTATTTATCTTCATCCTAGCTCGAATAGAGCTTCCAGCTTCTTGTTGGGCTTCCTGGCTCGACCAGGGCATCTCGGCTTGACCAAGTCTTCTCGAGGCTAGCTTCTCTAGGCTTCTAGGTTTAAGACCTAGGCATCCTGGCTCAACTAGGGCATTTGGGCTCAATCGAGGCATCGCCACCAACGTTGTGTGGCGGTAGGCATTTTTTTCTCTTTAAGTACAAACGTATTTACATTAAGTACAGACGTATTTACATTAAGTACATACGTATTTACATCATACAAGTTGGTTCTTATCTTTTCTCTTAGCCGACACATGCATGGCCTGAAGGTGTGCTCATCCATACGTGTGTGCCATGAATTCTTATACTACACAAGTAAACATGTTGAGAATGACCCGTGATCTGTGATTTGAACTTATCACTAAGCGTTGATCCCTGCACCGGACATGGTTCGGAAACGGCATGTCTTGTCACGCCCCGATCCTCGAACACGTGCCCATCCCTCACCTGGTTGATTAATAGCGATGTCCCAGGACGCATCGCCGACCCTGTTCATTTTATATGCGCAAGCGGAAGTATAAAGAAAATCCCCAGACAATAAACCAATGGGATAGAAAAGTAGGGCCATACTTTCATATTGAAACTCATAACCAAACTTTTATGCAAAATACAAACCATAGTATTTCACAACTATTCACAACCCTTTACTCTAGTTCTATTCACATCAAAAAGAGTTCACAAAAGAAGATGAGATCTCAGTCCATCCAGATCGTACTCAAGATCCCTCTCAATGCTATCTTCTTCTTCCAAAAATCCTTCTCCTTCTCATATTCCTCCTCCTCAGCTCCTCATCGGGGTCCTGAAATGATATCCCACAACCGGGATGAGACTACGTTTCAGCGAGTTCTACCCCACTAAGACTCAATTAGGAAGCCAATACACTACTCGGTTGCCTAAGCACAGCACGAGTCAGAGGACTTACCTTGGCCTCATATTCCACCTGCATGTTAGCACATATCACATAGACATCCAAGCAATCACATCACTGATCGAAGCATCGATCAAATCGACCTAGTCGATTTCACATCAACAAGACCACTCACGGTCAATCCCATTCAATCAATCAAATCACTGTCAATCGAACTAGTCGATTACATGTCAGACGGACCATTCTAGGTCATTGAATCCACACCACAAAACCTCCCATAGTGCACTCAGTCACAGAGCCATATCAGTGTTCTCGGGCGTCAAGTTCGCCAAGGTGATTAATCCACTAGACAACTGCGTGCGTTCTTTAAGGCGCCGTTTTCGCCAGTGATATCCCACATCACCGAACCACGCATGCCTACAATAATGTGTTCAATAGACAAGTGTATGCGTTCTTTAAGGCGCCGTTTTCGCCAGTGATCTTCCCCATCACCGAACCATACATGCCTATAATGATATGTTTAATAGACAAGTGCATGCGTTCTTTAAGGCGCCGTTTTCGCCAGTGATCTTTCCCATCACCGAACCATGCATGCCTATAAACCATGTACTCACTAGACAACTGTGTGCGTTCTTTAAGGCGTCGTTTTCGCCAGTGATGTCCTTACTCACCGAACCACACATGCCTACAATAATGTGTTCAATAGACAAGTGTATGCGTTCTTTAAGGCGTCGTTTTCGCCAGTGATCTTCTCCATCACCGAACTATACATGCCTATAACAATGTGAGTACTCGACCGATACGTGCGTTTTTTAAGGCGCCGTTTTCGCCAGTGACTTCCTTAGTCACCGAACCACGTAGGTCCATACATCGTGCCTGATCAGTCCATCACCAAGGTACTTCTGACTCATTCTCACCATTCTACAAACTTTACGACTCAATAACGCATAAGAATGTTAAATAAACAAACTTGGCCAAATTCCAAACAACAATTCAATCTCAATCAATTCCAGTCAATTTAGGTAAATCCCTAAAATATCACAATTTAATTAATTTTAAACAACGTAGAGCTTAAATAAATAAACGGACTGCGCCACGACAATCAGCACGAAATTTTGGTCGTCGGCCATCTCAGCCTTAATTTCCGAAAAATAATTAATTAAATAATTAATTTCGAAAATTAAATAATAAATATTAGAAATTCAATTTAGCTCAAAATACAGTCCGATTAAATAAACGGACTTCACCACTGTCCTCAGCGTAATATTCCGGTCGCTGGCCATCACACTTGAATTTTCGGAAAATAAATAATTATTTAATTTAATTCCGAAAAATAATATTTAAATGCCAAAAATTCCACTTAGGCCCGAAATATCAAATTGAAGCTCGATAAAGGGTTGGAAAATTCCCGGGCTACCCTCAATAAATAGTAGACCATGTCTACTTGCTAAATATGCATTCAATTTAACTAATTCACATAAAAAACAACTAATAAACCCTAATCAAAACACCTAAGCTTAATTAAATAAAATAAACAATCAATTAAGCATAATTAACCCACTAAGCAAGCATTAGTGTGGTTACCCACCGGAATCGCGCGCAACCGGTACCAAAACGACGGGCTCGGCGTGAGGAACAACAAACCCCAAAGCGGGCCTCGGGTTCGGGGCCCGGAAGCGGTCCAAAAGCGGGCCCGAAGTGGGCTGGAAACCCACTCGCGAGTTTGCTGTTGAGGGCTGGCCGGAGGAACTCCGGTGGCTGAGGCGGCGAGGGGAGGTCGATAGACGGCGAGAGGGGCGCCGGGGGTCGAGCGGCGACTAGGGCGGCGGCCGGACGGAGCTGGGTGGCATCGGGCCGAGCTGGGCGGAGGTGGAGGCCGAGCGCGCGGGAGTGCTGGGCGTGCGGGCAGACGCGCGAGTGGCGCGGTGCGGTGCGGCGGCGAGCTGCGGCGGCACGGGCACGGTGCGGCGGCGGCGCGGTGGCTGGCCGGCGAGCTTCCTCCTCTGGTTCGCTGGTTTCGGACAAGAGGAAGAAGAAGAAATGGGAGGGGCTTCGGTTCATGCGTGGGGGATTTGGGGAGAGAGGAGAGAGAAAGAGAAGATAAGAAGGAAGAAAGAAAGAGGAAGCCAGCTAAGGGGGAGGGGGTACGCACGGATGGGGAGGGAAAGGAGAGAGAGAGAGAGAGAAAAAAGAAAAAGAGAAAAGGGAGAGAGAGAGAAAAAGAAAATAAAATTCAAACAATTCTTGTTTTTCTTTTCTTTTCTCTTTCCCTTTCTAATTCCTTTTTGGTCTTCGATTTTCCTTCCGATAATTTCTTTCTCGAAATTTCGGACTCGACAATAAATTGACGGACGATGAGACAAAGTCCTAAAAAAAAAAAGAATTATGACGCGCATAAATTCGATTCCCGAAATCGAGTTCAATTTCGTGGTTAAAATCAATCAGACGCGATTTTAGTCTAATCCAACCAATTAAGCAGCTTTCAGGGATTTTCACTGCAGATACATCCCTTAACGGCTTCACTCAATAGGTTGGTTAACTCGTGAGTGATCAGCTCAGAGAAATAGGACCATAGGCACGTCGACGAAAAGCCCATTTCACTTTGTTGAAACGGGTCGAATTTTCGGGATGTCACATGTCTCAATGCTAATCCAAGACCTTGAGGCTTGGGTACACCTCACTTTCGTGAAGATCCTTAAGCTCAACGGACCTTAGCTTCAACCCGACGTGAACATACTTCATGCCGTGAATGACCCTTAGGTCGTGGCTTGATTCAAACATCAAGCACAAAGTCCTACACCAATAAAGGCATAAAACCGGCATGCTTTAGTGCCTTATCAAGATCTCGAGGGCTTGAGTGATCCTCGTACTGATCAAGACTTAGAGACTGCGACGGTACTTAATATGCGGCAAGTAAGGTATGTCTGTCTCCGTGATATACCTTCGATTGGTGTTGCATGTTTCCTGGACTCATTTCCACATGTGTTTTTCGGTATTTGATTGTTCGAGTATCGGTTCAATTTTTAGGAATTTATTTCCTATAGCATCTAAACTCTGAAAACTTCAAGTTGACTTCTACAAATAAAATTGAGTGGAAAGTTTACTTATGCATGCTTTTTGAAATTTATAGAGATGCACTTGATAAATGCAACGGAAGATATATAAACCCAACTTCTTGATCATGCTCGAGTTTGGCTCAATTCAATGATGAGGCTGCACGAGCTTGCAATAATTCAACGGTAGAATCACTCTAGTTAGACTTGAACTCGAAAAGAATGAAAGTGAGTTGGACTAAATAACATATTTAATCACAGTAGCTCTTGGGTAAGCTGAGTTATTTACACTAGTTAACTTGTTGACTTTGTCAATTACAGTACACAAAACCAAGGGATAAAAGTATCAGCAGTCCCTAAACCTTTACAAAAGGTAATTAGGTCCCTAATTTTTTTTGTACAATTAGATCCTTAAATCATATACTTTCATATTCGACATGGTCATTTCATTAAAAAAAGAAATAGAAGTACTGACATGACACTTAAGTCTTTCAGAATGCAAATACGATATTTTGTGTGGCATTTAAAAATTCTTTAAAGAGAATTACACATAATTCATAAATATGGAAATTTTAAAAAATAAATATTAAAAAATGAAAAATAAGGAAATTTGATAAAAAAAGAGAAACGAAAAAAAGAAGTATTGTTACTGAAGTAGGGGGACGCGCTTGGATAGGAGGTGGGAGTCGCAGACGGCATGCACTTAACGACCCATGTTGTGCCGCGAGGTTGCCACCCACCCTAGCCAGCCAGCCCTCTATTCCCTTGTGTGTAATTATTAGTTAGATTTTTTTTTTCCTTATCCATATCAGCACTACGTTTAAAAATAAATAAATGTCACCAAATAAGTTAGTACTGTTAGTGCTAACTTATAGTGCTGGGGCGACATTCCTCATTATCATTCCATCTACACATCTATAAGGAGGGTCAACTTGAACTAAAAGATGTATAATTTCGAGGACCAAATTTACACACAAAAAAATTCTGGAACCTGATTGAACACTTTACAAAAGTTCAAAAAACCGTCATTCCTTTATCCCTAAAAAACAGGCCTATTATTTTTTTTTTTTTGAGTTAAATCTAGTTGCAAGTTGTATTATTTACTGAAATACATTATTTTGACGCAAGGGATCATTCCTCTTAGCCGCACTTTTGTAGAAGTCTTAACATGTCTTAATCATTGATTTTACCTATATTAATGATCGAGAAGTGGTTGTGACACTAGTGGTCGCGTAGTGTATATGATCTTGATTCTGCTTTGATATTTTATAAGGAGCTAAAGAAACGTCCCCCTCCCTACTCACTCTTAAAAAAAAAAAAAGAAGTCAAAAGGAACACCAAGCACGTGAGAAATAACCTGTTGTTACTTGTTTAGCTGCCATTTCTTCCTCCAAATACACGATCATGCTGTCGACGTACTTCTGCCTGACATGGGCCGTCTCGTTGACGCGCTGGGTTACGAGGAGCTCTGCCGAGCAGAGACGCCGGAGAGCGCGCCAGTAGCCGCCGTAACGACCCACGGCTGGATTATATATGGATGGATCATGATAATGAATCAAGACGTATTTACAGCCTTCTTCAGCAAATTTGCATTCTTGTGTTTATTTTAGCGTAATTTGCAGTAGTGACAAAACATGTGAACCAAGACCGACCGTGTTTACGTGGGTCCTACTGCAGAGTTCACGTGATCAATTGTCCATATTGATTTGACAAGATCCGAAAAGATCATGCAGTATCTTCCTCTTACTTTTCTTTTATATTGCTCTGTTGGATCGTACAATATTATGAAATTTGACTGGTGGAGTAGCTCCACCATCACCCATTGAAAACCGCTCATAATAATATAATTCGGGAATCTATTGTACAGTCTTGCGTCCAGCGAATCTGGTTCATCGCAATTGTGCATTTTTGTGGATTCTAAAAGTAATCATTTTGGCTAGAAATTAATTTCTGAAAGAAAAATTTCTAAATGAGTTTTTAAGCAATAATAACTATTTGATAACGATATTAAATTTCTATTCAAAAATAAAAATTCGTATAATAATGATAAAAAATTTATTTCTTTCGAATGGTGATGGACTAGCAGATGGTGGTGGACCGGCGATCGGTGGCGACAGACGGCACTCGGCGCTTGGTGGCGGCCGACGTCTGGCGGCATTTGACAGCGAGCGACGGCTGCGGCGGTAGCGGCCGACGACCAGTGGACGGTGGTCGGCAACGACGAAAGAAGGATATGATAAGAAGAACTTTTATTTCTCATTTCTATTATAGGAATAGAGAAGTAGAAAATTTTTACTTCTGATTTCTATTCTAAATCTATTTTGAAACAAAATTTATTTCAGAAATAGAAAAATGGAATACTTTTACTAAACAAATTTCTATTCTAAAAACAAGTCTGAAATAGAAAATTTGTTTTTGAAATAGAAATTACTGGTTGTCATGCACCCCTAAGTGTGGAGCCAAATTTAGAATAATTTTCTATTTTGACAAGTGAGGTTTTATTGATGGTATAAAGGGCAGGTGAGCTACCCTGCTACATGCTCAAGTCATACAATTCAAACGAGACCCAAATGCTAACATAAGAACTTGTAGTTTCCCTGAGATTTTTGTGCAGGGATGACATCATTCTTAAGAAGTCTTCCTTGGACAGCTTTTTTATTGACACAATAACATTAGCGCTAATAACCTTAGGGTAATTATACCTCACACACTACGTTTTTTAGGTATCACTTTCAAAGGATGGAGCTTTCTTAGTGTTATTCCCACCCGCTCTTTCATGTCGAGGGTCTTTGGAGTTGAACCACCGCCTAGTTCCCAATCGAAATGGTAAAGCAGTGTTGCAAGACCAAGATGAAGCACCCTATGCCCCAATGAAAGTCCGACGCACATTCTTCTGCCTGATCCAAATGGAATTAGCTCATAGTTTTGACCCTTGTAGTCAATTTTAGATCCCATGAACCTCTCTGGTTTGAATGCCAATGGGTCCTCCCAAGCATCGGGGTCTCTTCCAATGCTCCATGCATTCACGAAAACCTGGGTATCTTTGGGTATATCAAAACCCATGAATTTGGTTTCCTTTAGAGCATTTCGTGGGAGAAGTAAAGGTACGGGGGGATGCAATCTTAGGGTTTCCTTCACCACGGCTTGCAAAAATGGCATCATTTTCGTGTCATTTTCTTCGAGCTTTCTGTTCAACCCCACAACCTGGTCAATCTCATCTTTGGCCTTTTTCATTGACTCGGGTTGGCGGAGTAGCTCCGCCATCGCCCACTCGATGGTGCTACTTGTAGTCTCCGATCCGGCGAAAAACATTTCCTGCACCATCAAGTAGACACATTTAGTACAAAGATTAGGTCTTGGATACCACAAGTGTCCGAGTCGAGTCCTATAATTAAGAGATTCTCTTTGGCTGGAAAAAGTCACCCTCGAATCGTCAGCTCAATAGTAAAAATTATCATGCTTCACCTGATCAACAATCCTGATCAAACACAGCAGTTCCTATTCTTCGAATTGGCAGAAAATTGGCACACAAAGAAAGGAACAAGAACTTAAAGTTGACAAAATGAATCCACTAGTGACAACAGAAGTATTTATGAAAGAGATGGGGCAGGTGTTTGATTGACAAAAGGAAATAAACAACTGGAATGGCAAGAAATAGGTTGCTGGGAAATAACTGAAAGAGATTTGCAAGAGAGCAAAATGGATTAACATAAGTAAAGCTTGTTCTTCTTATGTCTGCGCGTTTCCATTAAGATGTGCACTTCTTATAGTTTCAGCTACAATAATTGCTTTACTGCAATTGTCAGTCGACGACTTTGAAAATTATTCCCGCCTAAGAGTTTGATTGCAATAATTATTTGCACTGGTTTTATCCTTGCAATCGATTTGATTCAGCCAAATTTTGTAAGCCAATGTCAAAATTTCTCGACTTGATTGACATTGACTTGACTAACCTGGTAATTTTACAATAACTAGTTGGAATGCTTGACGGAGACATAAGATTGATTTTAGTTTATTTTAATGAAAAGAAAAATCAGTGCTTGGACGGCACCATGATTGATTTATTAAGTTAGCTACCAAAACTTCTCCGTAATGCGTGATGTGATCCTAGTTGTTTAAATGTCAGTTAAGTTTGTCACGCCACTTAATCAACCGAATTAGACCTAATGTCTCTAAGTGTGGTCATGTTAAACGTGGAAGAGAGGAGCAAACTCACCAAAATGATTATATTGATGTTCTGGGAAGAGATTTTGTGAGGGCCTTCTTTTCCATCGCCCTCATAATCCAATAATGCGTCCAAGAAATCATTCGTTGTTCTCATCTCTCCCCTTAGCTTTCGCTCCTCCAACCTCTCTTTCACAAAGCCTTCGGCAATCTTCATGGCCCGACCCATGTCCTTCGCCATGCTTGCCTTGATCCCCTGCGGATCCAACCATTTCAACCATGGCATGAAGTCGGCCACGTTGGGCTTGCCGGCCCATTCCATGATCAGGTTCATGGCGTCGTAGAACTCGGGCCCATCCTTCGATTTTGGGTCCAATAGATCCCGTGAGAGCACCATGTTGCCCACCACATTAAACGCCAGGAGAAAGAGGAAGTGAGATAAATCGATTCCTTGCTCTTCATAAAAATAAAATTTCTTTATGATTAATTCTAATCGAGAATGTATAACCACACTTAACAAATTAGACATGTGAAAAATAGATTGTACCAAGTTGTGCAACTAGTTAAAGGAAAGATGCAGTCAAATCAAGAGGAACCAATCTCTAAACTGCTTGTAAGCTCCACTTGACTTACTGTGTATGCTTCAATGTCCAACACGAAAGTTTACCTATGCAATTCAATGATAAAGCCACTCGAGCTTTACATAATTCAACAGTAGAGCCACTCTAATTCGACTCGAACTCCCAAAAAAGAAAGCGAGTTCGACTGAAAAACAAATTAAATTCCAGTAGCTCTTTGGTAAATTGAGTTATTTACACTAGTATTTAATTTGTTGACTTTGTAAATTACAGTACACAAAACAAAAGGATAGAAGTATAAGTAATCCCTAAACTTTTACAAAAGGTTTAATTAGGTCCCTTGTTTTTTTTCGGTGGAATTAGATCCCTAAATCATATACGTTCTTGTCTGGTTTGGTCTTTCCATTTAAAAGGAAACATAAATGTTGAAATGGCAATTAAGTCTCGTTGAATGTCAACACGGTATCCTACATAAGTTTTTGAAAGGATTGTGAGAATAACAATCTATTATGAATTATAAATTCTTGAAAATGTGAATGTCACAATAATTTATAATTATTTATGATTTGATTTTTTGTGATTTAGAATTGATTGTTATTCTTACTAAACATTAATTGTTGTCACCCAATCATTTCTCTTTTTAAAAAACATAAAATAGAATAACAAAAAATTCATAAATAAGGAAATTAAAAAATAACATAAATATCAAAAAAATAAAAAATAAGGAAATTTTGCAAAAAAAGAAATGAAAAACAGAAGTGTTGCGATTGAACTAGGGGGAGACTTTCGTGAACGGAGGCTATGCTGAATTAAGGATGGAGGCGACTCGTCGCTAAGGTGGCAAGACTTTCGTATTCCTTGCATCTTCTACTTTCCTCACTTCTTTTCACCCAATTCCAGAAAGCCGCTTCATTCTACGGAATGGCTCCATTCGGATTTGTATACGGGTCTTGCTCTCAAAAGAAAAATCAAAATCAAGGCAGCAAACATTTGGAGTGGCTCCTCGTACGTAAAAATCTTTCGTTTGATGGGAAACTCAAAATGTAAAACTTCTCCCACAAGTGTCATGTCCTCATTAATAATATGTATAGACTTGGCTGTAGTTGCATTAGTAGATGTTACTCAACAAAATGTCAATACTATCAGAAAGCTTATCAACTCAGATTATGTTTTGCACTCCGCATTAAAAAATGAAGTAAAGACGAGGTGTAGATGGTTTGCACAAAGAAAAAAAGTGGATGAACAAGGCGACGTATTTATCCTCAGCAATGGTGCATGTAGATGATTTACATAGGAGACAGAGGTTCTTTTAATTTCTCTGTTGATCAATATCTAGTAAGTTTTTTATCTTATATTATCTGTTTTTCCATATAGAAATTGCATAACATGGCTACATACGGAATATATACCTTTTTAACTAGAAATTTAATTAGGTCCATAGAATAACAAATCCTACTACGAGACTAAAATAACTTTACATGCATGATGATTATTTTATTATATCGGGTTATTTAAATTTTTTGGTCATATTTATAAATATGTTTTCCCGTCGTTTAAAGCAATTTTTGTCATATAAAGCAGTTTTTGTTTTGGGTGATCGATCGATGTCGTGCCTCAAAACTGCCGCCCACCCTAGCCAGGCAGCCCTCCATTCCCTTGTGCATAATTATTAGTTATATTTTTTTTTATATTTATATTTATATTTTTCTTACCCGTATCAGAACTATGTTTAGAAAAAAAAAAATTCATTTCACCAAATAAATTAGATTAGTTAGTGCCAACGTATAGCGCTGGTGCGACATTCCTCGTAAATATTCCATCTACATATTTAAGAGGAGGGCCAACTCGAACTAAAAAATATATAATTGAACATTTTACGGAAGTGCGAGAAGTTAAATCTAGTTGTAGGTTGCTTTCTTTACCTATATTAATAGGGCCATGCTAAGAAGACGGTGTTGTCAAGTGACGGATATACTGATCACATATTCCAAGTGTGGGAAATTTTGCAACCAAAGTATATAACTTTCATAATCAATTATCAAGATTGCCTCTTGTGATGTAAACCACAAAAATTAAGGCCGTTAAAAGAAGAATAATAATATACAGAGTATAATCATTTAGCATAATAAGAAACCAAAGTTAACGCAAAACCAACCTTTCATATCAATTTTAGATTCTGTGCTTGTACAAAAGTTGATTTGTAGAATGTCATGAATGATTCTCAAAGGAAAATAAAAATTTTAATTGAATTTTAGAAGTAAAAAATTACGTGAATCCAATGCTATCTAGATAACGACTTCAAATATATAGGGGTAGTACACTTCAAGATGGCAAATGAAGAACCATGGCCTAAAAGGCAAGATAGAATATTTCTTAAATCAAAACTATGTATGTTTTGATTCCTTATCATCTCTCTTCTTTCATGTTGCTCACGTTCGAGTTATTGCTTCAGCAGCCCTAGTCACACCTAAACCAGAAACTAGTAGCACATAGTTTAAATTTGTGTACACATCGATCATCATAAGAGAGTAGATAATCGTGTTAGTGACCAATTGGAGTAGGGATATGAAGATGTTATATTTTACCTATTACCATGATTTAGTAATAATACAAAATGAAACACGGACCTTAGAAATTCTAATTTGACAAATCTTAAGCAAGCGTTGGTTTCCTACAGGTGTGTAGTCATGGGCTAAATGTATATTATGTTTATATGGTCTAACTTTTCTGATTTTACTCTATGAAAGTCATTTTTTGGCAATTGAATTTTGAAAATGTTATATTCTTGTTGCTAGTATCCCGCAATAGAGATTTGTGGTCAGCGTGTCCTCGTCGTTTCCTAAATAGTGATCGGACCGTCTTCTCAGCTTTTTCTTCATATTAATAATTAATTAAGGGTTGTGACCCTATAAAAATATAGGGTAGGGTATGGAACCTTCATCTTATTTATATTGAGTTTAAGATAAGTTCATCTCTATCTCCCGGTTGCTTTTTAACTTTTCTAAAAGCTATTACTTCAATCATTCCAGGCGACACATAGGACACAGAGTCAGAAGTGACGCCAAGTACTTAAGAAATAACCTTTTGTTGCTTGTTTGACTGCCATTTCTTCCTCTATATACATGATCATGCTGTCGACACACTTTTGCCTGAGGTGGGCCGTATCGTTGACGCGCTTGTTCACGAGGAGCTCCGCGGAGCAGAGACGCCGTAGAGCGCGCCAGTAGTCACCATAACCACCAAAAGCGAGCGAGCCTTGGTCATAGCCAAGAGCAGTAAGCGCATGGGGACACTTGCGGTCCGCGAACACGAAGTCATGGCACTTGAATAACTCCATGGCCGCTTGAGCTGATTGGATCACCATGGTGTTCACGGAACCGAGCTTCAACCACACGACAGGCCCATGCTTGGCTCGGAGGTTGTGGAGGTTCTGGTGCGGCATGGTCCCGAGGTCGAGGATGTTGCCGATCACGGGCCATGCTGGGGGCTGAGGGGGAAGCTTGGTGCGCTTCCGACGGTTGAGAAGGAAAACTAGAAGTGCCGGAGGAGGAGGCCGAGCCAAAAGAACGAAATAGAGTAGGACTCCATTGGCTAAGCTTTGAGCTATTTCTCACCTTACGCTTCTGCAATTATTGTACGAAAACACGATATAAATAGACACTCTTATCCTGTTCACAATAAAGCAACCCAAAACAATAAATAAAAGGAAATACAGGAGAAAACATTAATTTATCTTTTGACAATGGAAAGGGGTAAATACGCTGGTCACGTTGATTCTTGTGATCCATCCATTTCATCGAAATAGGTAAAACTCGATTCTTACATCATCATAATAATTTCGTTTTTGGTCCAAAAACTTATGTAAATTATGCAATCTAATCTTCTAACTCTTAATTTGTGCAATCAAGCCCTATAACTTTAATTCAATATTCAATATATTGATGTCTTTTTCTTCCTTGGATTTCACGGATTGCTTGATCAATTTATTTGTCTTGCCAAAATCAAATAGTTATATACTTACTTTTGCCTTGGTAAGATGGCATGTTATTTATGAAAAATATTATATATAAAATCCAATCATCAATTTGATTGAAATTTCTAATCTTTACTCTCCAAAGGACTACTTGATGGTGAAACATGAATTTCACCAATGAATTCATCATGGATTAACAAAGAAAATCATTTCAGCAATCAAACTCCCAGATAATGGCTGGAGTTTACCCTTGATAAAAAAAAACAGTTAGTTTATATGAACTTGAATTCATTTTTCTCGTGGCGTTCCTCCTGCACATATAAACTAGAGGCACGATAGTTTATTAATAATTAGGTGTAGTTTATATGAAATTGAATTCATTTTTCTTGTGGCGTTCCTCCTGCACATATAAACTAGAGGCATGATAGTAGAGGCATGATAGTTTATTAATAATTAGGTGTAGTTTAAATGAACTTGAATTCATTTTTTCTCGTGGCGTTCCTCCTGCACATATAAACTAGAGGCATGATATTTTACTAATAATTAGGTGTCAATTCACGTGAGTTATCCGTTTATCTCATGGAGATTAGGTATCTCCTACACTCTTCAACTAGGGATGAAGTAGCATGAGAGTAGCGGGCTTGACAGTTAAAATTTTTATCGATGGTGACTCTAGAGAGGCTAGAGTAGGAAACAGCTTTGGCCAGTATGTAGATTATGCGCACCCAGAAATTGAATGCGAGAGAGAAATTGACAACTAAAATTTTTATCGATGGTGACTCTAGAGAGACTCGAGTAGGAAACGGTTTTGGCCAGTATGCAGATTATGCGCACCCAAAAATTGAACGCGAGAGAGATTTATAGTTGATGATCCCTCCCAATGCGAGAGAGAAATTGACAGCTAAAATTTTTATCGATGGTGACTCTAGAGAGGCTCAAGTAGGAAACGGCTTTGGCCAGTATGTAGATTATGCGCACCCAGAAATTGAATGCAAGAGAGATTTATAGTTGATGATCCCTCCCATAGTGATGGTGGAACCAAAAAGAATATGACAACTTTTGGAAGTTTGGAACAAGGCACAAATGAAGACTAAAGAGAGAAATAATGGAAATGAAAATATAGCCGCCACGGAAAAGTAAAAGGTGAACTTACTAAAGTAAATTAATTGGTCAGAAGTTCAAAGTGGTATCCGAGGGGTGTCCAAATATATCCTTTTGGATTATATACGGATGGATCACGTTAATGAATCAAGACGTATCTACAGCCTTCTTCAGCAAATTTGCAATCTTGTGTTTATTTTAGAATAATTTGCAATAGTGACAAAACATGTGAACCAACACCGACCATGTTTATGTGGGTCCTACTGCAGAGTCCACGTGATCAATTGTCCATATGGATCCGACAAGATCCGACAAGATCATACAATATCTTCCTGTCACTTTTCTTTTATATGGCTCTCTCTCTCTCTTTTTTTTTTGATCAGAAAGATAGCTGCATTCATTAAACCGGAGGAATACAACCTACTGCTAAAATATCAGTAATTAAAAGATCTAACAACAGAGAGGGAGGCGATATGGACCAGTCTTCATAAAGGGCCGCTGTTCTATGAAATTTTGCGGCCTAGTCTGCTACACAATTTGCTCCTCTTGGACAGTGAGCAACCCTAGCACAGGAGAAACTTCGCAGGATTGACGTAGCTTCCTCGAAGACAAAACGTACCTCCCATGGTGGCAGGGTAATTTCATTGACCGCCTCCACCAAAATCAAACTATCCGATCCGATGATTAGTTGATCTTGATGTTGACCAGTCTTTTGTAGATGGCGAAGTGTGATTAGCAGTGCCATGAACTCCACTTAAAGAGTCGAAGAAACAGCAACAGTCTTGGTAAGTCCATCGAGCATTCTACCGCTTTGATCTCTGCAAATGGTGGCTATTGTGCCAATATTGGTGTGTGGCTGAAAAGCCCCATCAATATTAACCTTGATTGTACCGGGTTCTGATGGTCGCCATAAGTCACCGATGTTGATCACCTATTGCGCTCTGTCTGTAGGATGAGGAGAGGATAACAAAGCTGATCAAGCACGTATGAGAGCAGAATCCACAATCTGACGAGGATCCAGTGGTTGTTGACAGAAAATAAAATGATTCCGCGCCTTCCAGAGATGCCAAAGGACGTATGCTAATGTATTTGAGTCAGGTGAGTTATGTTGTTTCAGTAACAGTGCTGCTATCCAATGCTCTATGCTATGCATAGTCTGTATGTGGATAGGAATATGTTGAGCCAGAGTCGACCAAACAGGGACAATTATAGGACAGAATAGGAATAGGTGGGTTGCTGTTTCGGGTAGGTTATCCTGGCATAGAGGGCAAATTGGGTCTGAGGTAATATGACGATGAAAGAGGTTAGCTTTGGTGGGTAAAGCATTATGGCATAGGGCTCAAATAAAGTATTTAACTTTGGGGGCTACTTTTAGTTTCCATAGATGTTTCCATATTGATCGAGGGAGAGGGTGAGCATGCGAACCTTGGGTCTGACTTTGGTCTACTGCTGTTTGTCGAAGTGCATGGTACCAACTTTTAACTGTATAATCACCATGTATAAATTTTGTCCAAATCAGCTTATCCTCGATATGAAAGGGTTGACGTGGATTGTGAGGATCTCCTACACTGTGTGATGATCATACAGTCCATTCAGAGCGGAAATATTCCAATCATTGGTCCGGGCGTCTATTAATTCAGCAACCTTAACAAGTTCATTTCGATTTGCCGGACCACCTATAATACCTTTGGGCAGCCAATAGTCTTCTCTTATTCTGATTCTTTGTCCATCATCTACCGACCAGCGAATGCTTTGACTAATGGAATCTCGACCTAGTAAAAGGCCCTGCCATCCCTAAGAAAGTCTAGCACCTCTAGCAGCAGTAAGAAAATCCCAAGAGTGCAAATAAATACCTCTGAAAAGCTTACTCCATAGAGCTGTTGGATTTTGATGCAGATGCCAAGCTTGTTTTCCTAGTAGGGCTTTATTGAAATGCAAAAGGTCCCGAAAGCCAAGACCGCCTTCAAATTTACTACTCTTAAGCTCCTCCCATCGTGTCCAGTGAATCCTTAATCTAGAAGATTCATTCTGCCACCAAAAGCGTGCAATTCTCTTTTCAATGGACATACAAATAGAAACTGGAATTTTGAAGATAGACATAGCGTACTGTGGGATTGCTTGGACCACTGCTTTTATAAGGATTTCCTTCCCCCCCTTGGATATTAAATGTTCTTTCCAACCTTCTAGTTTTTTATTCACTCGCGCATGTATCCAAGCGAACATCTCCTTCTTAGATCTTCCCCAGTCCAAGGGGATTCTCAAATATTTGCCAGTCTGAAATAAAATTGGGACTCTCAAAGCATTGGCCAATTTTTCCTTTAAAGCAAGGGGACAAGCCTTGGAGAAATAAATCCTAGATTTGTTGTGATTGATTGCCTGTCCCGTAGCTAAACAGTACTGATTCAGTATATTGGCAAGATTTAGACATTCCTGTAGTTTAGCATCTATGAAGAATATAGCGTCATCAGCAAAGAAAAGATGAGATAGTATAGGACACCACCTGTTTAGCTTAATGCCTTTGAGATTGCCCATGCCGATAGCTTGACCGATCAAATTTGATAACATATTAGCTAGAAGTATAAATAAATAAGGAGAAAGGGGATCGCCTTGTCTGATACCACGGGTCGCCTAGAAGAAAGGTAGTTGTTCACCATTAAATAGGAAACAGTTTTGGCCAGTATGTAGATTATGTGCACCCAGAAATTGAATGCGAGAGAGATTTATAGTTGATGATCCCTCCCAATGCGAGAGAGAAATTGACAGCTAAAATTTTTATCGATGGTGACTCTAGAGAGGCTCAAGTAGGAAACGGCTTTGGCCAGTATGTAGATTATGCGCACCCAGAAATTGAATGCAAGAGAGATTTATAGTTGATGATCCCTCCCATAGTGATGGTGGAACCAAAAAGAATATGACAACTTTTGGAAGTTTGGAACAAGGCACAAATGAAGACTAGAGAGAGAAATAATGGAAATGAAAATGCTCTTTGCTTTTGTATAACTACAGATCTAAAGTCCACAACCTTTTAAAGTGGTTAGATGTGTGCATAGCTTAACTAACATCAAATAGAAAACTAGAAACTCCACAAAGTGTAGAAAAAACACATGAACAACAAATGAGACAAAGACATGAAGTCCTTGCTTCTTACGAACAAAGAAACCTAATGTTCTTTGACTAAAGAAAAAAAAACAAGACCTTCCCTTTTCAATTTGAAAGCATTTACTCCTTGTTGAATGGTGGAGGGGCTACTCAAACACAGCCCACCATAAATGTAACATCTTGAATTTCAGGTTCTGTTTTCAATTTAATAAGTTGGGCTTTTCATCGACGCACCTATAGTTCTTTTCCTTGAGCTGATCACTCATGGGATAACTAGCCTATTAGGTGAAGCCATTAAAGAATCTAAACACAATAGACTTGAGAATTCGACCAGGAATTAACTGCTTGACCGTGTTAATCTGCAAGGGTCATTACGGCACCATCAAAATCGATTAGAGATCGGAGATAGGTCGATTCGATAGAGGTATGTGATTAGTGTGTGTGTGTGTGTGTGATTCCACCTAATTGCAAAATTTATGTTGAACGGCACTAGATCGATTTTTCTGTCATTTTTGTATCTTGTGTCCATATTTGAAATCTCGAGATTTTCACAATAACCGAGAGTCGTCAATGTGTCGAAGATGCACAATGTGGCTCGAAAATAATCGACCATGGGTCACATGCGCTAAAAATTCATAAAAGCTACTCGGTAGGTTAGATCACGCTAAAATCGTGCCAGATTGAAATTAACCGTGAACTTGAACTCGATTTTAGAAATTGAAAGTTTTATTATGTCACTATTTATTTTAGGAACGTCGACTCATCCTTCGAAGAATTTTTGGCGAGTTTGAGATTTTTATGGAAAATCAATTCGGACAATTAGGAAAAGAACGTAAATTCGGATGGGCCAAATTGAAGGGATTTTTGGCCTCCAAAGCGAGCTACTTGGTGAAGGGAAATTGTAGAAATTGTGTGGGCTTCCTCCTTAGCAATATTGGACATCAATTAGTGAAGAAATTGAAGTTTATTTGAGGGAAATTCGTAGGCTTGAAGGGGGCTGCAACATTTGGCATCAAAACTTGTTATTTGTGGGGATTTAGATGCATGAAAGTGATGGGGGGACAAAGGGGATTAACTTGAAGGCTTGTGGGACCAAGCATTTAATTGAGTGGATAATTTTGTGGACTTCTTTCCCCCAAACTGCAGCTTCTTCCTCATGCCAAGCTGTCCCTCTCCTTCGGTCTGTCTCTTGTGCACGCCGGTTTGACCAACCCCTCTGCCTTATGCTTTCGTTCATTTATTCCTTCACTGAAGCAACTCCATTGTTCTCTCTCTCTCTCTCCGCCAGCACCTACTTCCATTTCCCTCCTTCAAGTCTATCTTGCAGCTACTCCACCACCATCGCCTGTCCCACCTCCATTTCGCTGCCGCCTTACCCATCTTCACGTGGCGTTGGTTCGCCGAGTCAAACTCTAGCAACACCTTCTCCACCAACGTTGACTCCAGTAGCTCCTCTCCGCTCGAAGCTGCTTCTTCATCTGGTTTGTGGACCACCAGCGTCGATGCCACCTGCCACCTCCAGCTGCTCTCTTCACCTCCGCATGCTGTAGTCCTGAGCCACCAAGCCAAGCCCACGATGAGTTCTTGAGCAGAATTGGTTTTCAGCTCAAGCAAGGAGCTTGCGAGCCGTTTTCGGCCCGGTCTAAGTCTCCATTGGTGCTACCGAAAGTTCAAGTTTCGGCTGCCGTCGCGCCGCCGTTGCGGTGAACCGGTTTTCGCACTAAACTGGTGAGTTTATGCACTAAACTCTAATTAGTAGGCTAATGATGTTTAAGGGTGCTTAGATTATATTAAGATTATATTGGGATAGTTATTAGCTTGTTTAATTAATTTAGGTTAGTTAGATTAGTGAATTAGGTGGTTAGAACTTGTAATTAGTTAGTTTATTATGTGGCATTATAGTTAGAATGGTTAGTATAAATTAATTAGTTCAATAGGTGGTTAGATTAGCAATTTTTAGCCTAAGTTTGCATTTATTGATTTAATTTACATTATTAAATTAATTTTAATAATTATTTTCTGAAAATTATACTAGGATAGCCGGTAACCGAAATTTTGTGCTGATTGCAATGGTGTGTTTAGTTTATGCAATTGGGTGTTAATTTATGCAAATTGAGTACTGATTGATATTTTGGTTATTTATTCCAAAATTTGTGAATTTCAATATTTATTTAGAAAATTCTGGGTGTCGGATTTTGACACCGAAAATGGTTTTATATACTTTATAAAATTGTGGAATTTTAAAAGGAATGATATCAATTTTTTTGATTTGATCTGACCATGTACCCACACATGACTATTTTCACCGGGTGTTTTTAATATGAAGAAAATGAGCCAAGTGCATTATTTTAATTGAGACATTTGAATGTAATGCACAGTGTCTTTGGCCATAATTGAATGATTGTGTACTGGTTAAGAGAATCCGTCCTTAGTGTGTATCGGTGGACGTTAACCTTATATGGGAAGTCGGTTGTAGTAGATTCTGGACCGAAGCTCCTTCGGGTATGCCGTAAGGAATGCCGTCCCTGATGTGTGTCGGAGGATGTAGTCGTGCTCAAAGGAGTGAGACGAAACTTGGCTACGCCAGAGGACCGATGTGTGTCAGGTAAAATTGCTTGTGCGGGTAGTAATAATCAATTAGAACGCATGATTAAGTGAGATAGATGTGCCGAATTATGGGACAAAATTGCGTGGCACGGTATGAGATGTGTCATAACGATTTGGCCCTATAATCGGGACCCCTATGTTTGTTTGAAATTTGAATGTGGCATTCCAGTTGATGAGCTTGATTGCTGCTCATGCTTTTGTGCTGTCTGTGATATGAACTGTGCTGACCTACATGGAGGATCTGAGACAAGGTAAGTCTCTATAGTTGTGTGGTTGTGTGGTTGTGTGGTTAGAATGCCTCTAGGCGTATTACCCTCCTAATCGGGGTTTAGAGCATGAACTCGTTGAAATTTATATCTCACCCCGTCGTGGGCTTAACTTTTCAAGACCATAGGGTGGAGGACCTGGAGCCGAGCTGAGGGGATCCGTAGTGTAGGTCAGATAGGATAGTTTCTTTTTGGAGAGGCAGTTTTTTGAAGTATTTTGGTTATAGACCTTTGTACACGACTCAATATATTTATAAAAGCATGTTTTGTTTGTGAATATGTTGTTTTGCTTTTATATCCTGAGATGGTTACTATCAAGGGATTTGTTATTCACTTCCACATGTGCAATAAAATGAAAGGGTCGGCGACTCGTTCTGGGAAGTCGCATTTTTATTATTGACCACCGAGAGATGGGCACGCGCTCGAGGATTGGGGTGTGACATCCTCGCCCAGAGTGATATCAGAGCTAGTCGATAGTTGGAGTGATAAGGTGTGATGGGTTCTTGGGATAGTTAGTAGGAAATGCCTTTTAATTATGCTGATGCATATGAATGATAGTTGATTAGTAGCTTGTTTGCCTCAAATTCTAATATGATATTGTAATTGTAAAATAGGTTTCTATAAGATCCTGTAGCATGAGTGATCAGGAGTGGAGAACTCCTAGGCAGAGGTCAGTAGGACCTGTAACTCGGGGTAGTACATCGACAAGGGTTGGTACCCGAGGTAGAACGCAGGTTCTGGCTAGTGTGAGTGTAAGAGTACCGCCGCAGGGCAGTACTATGAGTGTAGCAGCACTGAGCGATCCTAGGTTTGATGGGATCGTTCAGGCGCTTGAGACTTTGGGAAGCATTTTGGGTCAGCAAGCACAGAATCAAGCTGTTGCTGTTGCCGCTATCACTGCCGCTGCCAATGCCGTAACCATTGTTGTTGCTGCACTCGTTGAGGCCCAACCTAGAATTGTGATTGGGGAGTGAGCCGCCACATCTAGGTCGCGGTTTAGTTCAGACAGAGTTAGCAATCGATTCGGGAAGAAACCGATGACAGAAGGAAAGCACTTCAATCATCCCACTCAAAGGAGTATAATGGGAAAGCTAACACTCAACTAGAAGGGCGTGTGTCATGTTGATGGGAAAAGACATGGATCCGCCTTGTGTTTTAAAAAGACAAGGGTTTGTTATTGGTGTTGCTAGTACAGTCACCTGATCAAGGACTGTCTGCTTGGGCAGATGGAACCATAACAGCTACTGCCGCTGATGAGCCAGAGCAGAGAGAATGCGCTGCAAAACGCATAGTGGGGTAATTGGGAAAGGCCTTCGGTGCAAGAAAGGGTGCGTGCCGTCACCCGATAAGAGGCAGAGGACTCACCAAATGTGTGCCAAATTTGTAGAAGAAAGCATGGATCAGCCCAATGTCTTGGTATCATGGGAGCATGCTATGAATGTGGCTAGCATGACCATCAGGTGAGGAACTATCCGTGCAGGTTCAAAAGAGCATAAGCACCACTACCGTAGGTAGGACGTCACTAGGATGGCGAAGGAGACAAGAATGAATTGAAGCATGTAGCGATTAGAGGAAAAATGCTTTTGGGGTGATGTTATTAATGTAGCGTAGCGAAGTTGTGGTTAAGTTTGGAGAATTTCAGTTTGTTGTAATACAGTTGTAGAAAGGAGAATAACTGGCTAAAGTTGTACTTGACTAGTTTGCTTATGTATCACTTTGACGTCATATATAAAAAGGTGTGGCTCGAGGAGCTTTTTGTTGTAATGAATTATTGTCATAAGGTGACCCAGTTTAAACTGTTAGCAGGTGAAAGCTTCGAATTTATCGAAAGTTGAGGAGGACTCTTGATCCCTTTAATCACGTTGCTTGAGGCAACTTGTTTGTTAGACGAGGGTTGCCAATGTTACCTAGCGACTGTCGTGGATATGACAGTTGAGGAGCTGAAGATCGATGACATCTCAGTAGTACAAGAATTTTCAAATGTGTTTCCAAAGGAATCACTAGGTCTGCCACCAAAAAGGGAGATTGAGTTCGTGATTGAGTTACCACCCGGGATAGAGTCAATCTCTAAGGTTCCTTACTGGATGGCGTTGTCTAAGTTGAAAGCACTGAAGGTGCAGATGTAGGAATTGTTGGATAAGGGATTCATACACCCTAGCTGCTTTTATGGATCTGATGAACCGAGTGTTCAAGGAGTATCTGGATCAATTTGTGATCGTGTTTATTGACAATATCCTGGTGTCCTCGAGAAGTCCTGAGGAACACGAGAGGCATTTGAGGATGGTACTTTAGACTCTGAGGATTCATGAGCTGTATGCCAAGTTCAGCAAGTGTGAGTTTTGATTAACTCATGTTGCTTTCCTAGGGCACGTGATTTCAGGTGAAGGAATCTCCGTGGACTTGTCCAAGATTGAAGTAGTTATCAATTGGCCAAGATCGACAATCGTGATAGAGATCAGAAGCTTTCTGGGTTTAGCAGGGTATTACAGAAGGTTTGTGGAAGGGTTTTCCACTTTAGCCTCACCATTGACTCAACTATTGAAGAAGGAAGAGAAATTCGTGTGGACAGACAAGTGCAAGCGTAGTTTCCAAGAGCTTAAGCAGAAGTTGACTACCGCACCTGTGTTGACGATTCCATTTGGTCTTAGAGGATACAAGATCTATAGTGATGCGTCATTTAGAGGACTGAGTTGTGTGTTGATGCAACATGGTAGGGTTGTTGCATATGTGTCTCGTCAGTTGAGACCTTATGAATTGAATTACTCGACGCATGACTTAGAACTCGTAGCAATTATTCTTGCTTTGAAGATTTGGAGACATTATTTGTGCGGAGAAAGATTCCAGATTTCACTAACCATCAAAGTCTCAAGTATTTATTCTCTCAGAAGGAGTTGAATATGAGACATCGTTGCTAAATGGAACTCTTGAAGGACTATGATTGTGATATTCTGTATCACATTGGAAAGGCTAACAAGGTCGCATACACGCTAAGTTGGAAATCTTCAGTAGTGCAGATGGTACTCAAGGAATGGATCTTACTTGAGAGGGCTCGATATTTGGTTTTCAAATTTGAGGTAGGCCACCTTTCAAATCTTATGGCCACCCTCATAATTGAGCCGGAAGTGCAGATCAGAATCAAGACGCTTTAGTCGACAAATCCAGAGATTCAGAAGATCTTGCAAGAGGATACCGAAAAGAGGAAACCTGACTTTCATATTTCTGATGATGAAACACTAAGGTTTCGAGGACGATTATGTGTACCTGATGATGCAGTGCTTAAGGAAGAGATCTTGTTAGAAGCTCATCGTAGCAGTTACAGCATTCATCTTAGCAGTACGAAAATGTATTAGAATCTGTGTCAATATTATTGGTGGTTTGGTATGAAGGCAGATGTTGCCAAGCATGTCGCCAAGTGTCTGACATGTCAACAAGTGAAGGCACATCATTGTAAGCCGGGGGGACTTTTGCAACCTCTCGAGATTTCCAAGTGGAAATGGGAACACATCACAACAGATTTTGTGATAGGCTTACCAAGGAGTCAGAGAGGGAATGATTCCATTTGGGTAGTAGTCGACGGATTGACGAAATTGGCTCACTTTATCGCCGTACGAAAGGACTTTGATTTGGACAGCCATGCATAATTGTACGTGCGTCAGATTGTTTGCCTGCATGGAGTACCAGTGACGATTACATCAAACAAAGACTCGAGGTTTACCGTCGTTTTATGGAAGAGCCTACAGACCGTTTTAGGAACGAAGCTGAAGTACAGTACGGCTTATCATCCTCAGATGGATGGCCAGTCTAAGAGGACAATTCAAACCCTCGAAGACATGCAGCGAGCTTGCGTATTGGATTTCAAGAGAAGTTGGGAGGAACAGCTTCATCTCGTTGAATTCGCCTATAGCAACAGCTACCAGTAGAGCATTCATATGGCTCCCTTCGAAGCGTTGTATAGCATAGCGTGTAGAACACCAGTTTGTTGGGATGAGGTTGGAGAATGAAAGATCACAGGTCTAGAGTTGGTTCAGCAGTTTGTGGATGTAGTTGTTGTCATCAGGGACATATTATAGACCACTCAGAGCCGCCAGAAAAGCTACGCTGATAAGCGTCGGAGACTGTTGGAATTCCAAGCCGGTGAGCACGTCTTTCTGAAAATGTCACCAATGAGAGGTACTTCGTGCTTTGGCAAGAAAGGGAAGCTGAGTCCGAGGTATGTAGGTCCCTTTGAGATTTTGGGAAGAATATGGACTTTAGCGTATTGCATTACCACCGAGGTTGGCGCAAGTGCATGACGTCTTCCACGTGTCAATGTTGTGTAAGTATGAGCCTGACCCGACCCACGTGCTGAATTTTGAGGAAGTAGACATGGACGATAGAGTGTTGTACATGGAAAGCTCGGTTTAGATCGTGGATTGGAAAGAGAAGGTTCTGCGCATTAAGATGATCCCATTGGTTAAAGTGGTCTGGCAACACCACGGCACAGAGGGAGCAATATGAGAAAGTAAAGATTCGATGAGATGACTGTACCCTCACATTTTTGTTTAAAGATTTGTATGGTTTAAATTTCGAGAACGAAACTTTTATAAGAGGGGAAGAGTTGTGACATCTTGAATTTCAGGTTCTGTTTTCAATTTAATGAGTTGGGCTTTTCATTGACGCGTCTATCGTTCTTTTCCCTGAGCTGATTATTCATGGGATAACTAGCCTATCAGGTGAATTTGTTAAGGAATTTAGACGCAATAGACTCGAGAAAACAAGTAAACGAACATTTGAGCTGTCCCTCGGTTTATGGTCCTTCTAAGGAAAACACAACCTTTGGGGAAATAACAAGTAAACGAACGTCTGAAGAACAGAAAGGTCGAGCCAACGATGATTGTGGTCCGGAAAAGGTTGACTTATGTGTAGGATTGCTTGTCTTGGACGGTGGTGTGCGGTGTATTAAGAAGTCATGTTTTCTTTTAGGGATCTTTTATTGGTGTTAAAATGCGTAGGTTGAACCGAAATGAAGTCACCAAAACATGAAGAAAGCATGCGAATGTGTGGCCGTGAGTTGACTTTAGCTGTCCTTCGGAAAATGTTTAATAAACAAAAGCTTTGTGTTGTTGTCATCGTTCTTCTTCTACAATGATGGGAAAATTACGTGATTATGCGCCAGAGTGCTACGATGTCTGGAAGTAGGAAAGACAATTCATGTTGTTGTCTGCAAACTATTTGTAATTACAACCTAAATTATCCGAGTGATATCACGAAAGAGTTAATTATGGCCATCATTCAAGGAGACCCTTGATTTCTGAAACATAAGCTAATTAGAGTCATTTACATACATAGTTACAAGTCTTCTGGAAGGAATACTCTATAGGTATGTTTGACTATACATTTTGTGATTTATAACCACATGCTCTATTTCACATAAGCCAAGTTATCCAAAGGAGTATTTTGAGTAACCACACAATGTGGAGCATCTCTAATTGATGTGAGACTCTAAAACATTACAAATTCCCTTCAGTTTGATGATATGTTGTCCTTTTTAATGTTGGCTTGTATCGTGATATTGCCTATATATTATGTGTGGTCTAGTTCATTCCTATTATCTTTGCCATCTTACAAGTCCATTAAGAGTCATATGTTGTATGAGTTCTCTCACCTGGTATGGCTTAGTCCATCTAAGAATCGCCCATCTATTGAAGGGGGTCTTGCTCCGATACTCAATTTAGCAATTTGACGTGTTCCATGAGGTTCACGTGTTCAAAAAGAGTATCCCCTTAACCACACAAGACATATTTAAGGAATACGGTTTGCTTATGAATCACTCAAGAGTCTCTCTTCCATTAAGAGTGAGTTATCATTCTTCAGATGTCTCCTTCAATCCAATATTGGATTCTCAAGCAGACAACTTTTGAAGAAAAACTCCATACTATGTCATTCTTCTATAAAAAATAAATCGTCAGTGACGCATACGGAGAATAGTAGTAGTTAAGGAACGTCAACCCGCGACCAAAAACCATAAATTCTTGCGGGTACTTGCATCGGATTGAGACAGAGGACTGTAATCGTTTTGGGTAAACTAAGGACAATAGAAATCCCCCGCAAAGTACAACCCTCTTCATTTTACGCTCTCATGATACGCTTGAGAAAACCATGCTGTGTACCGACGCCAACTAATGCTTTCACGTCCTAATAGAGTTGCGATGCAAACAAGACTTCCTACTCTACATGGAAGTGATTTTCAAATGTTTGCCATAGCAAAATCATGAATTTCAAAATAAAGCACAAAGTCGAATATAGGGGTCAGATGTCTGAGCACCAGACTTGACATCAAGGGCCCCACCAAGGAATTCGAGCCCAGCTGTTGGGGATCAAGGTGTGGCTACTGGGTCCCACGATAAGTTGATCACGAGCCTTGGTATTTCTATCCCTAAAAGCCTAGGTAAAAGTAGCTGGGTCATTTTACCCATGCTTCTCTCATTGGCTCCATAAATGTTAATAGAATATTGTTGCCACCTAAATTTTGGCGGTCCATTTAGTCATTAGGGGTTAATTTTAAATATTATAATTCATTTGCATAGCATTAATTTTAGGTACGTTTATTTTTAATTTACATCGTTTGTGTTTTTATGTTTTTTTTAGGACCGGTGGTGAATGGGTTTGGATTAATATTTTTGAGCTTTAGTTCGGCAGGTCGGGCTAGGTCCACGAAAGGAAATAATTAACCCAAGCCCGTCGTTATTTTTAATTAATTATCTATTGAAAAATTAAGATTTTATGCGATATTATGATGATTTTTGAAAATTAAGGAAATCGCATTATAATCTTATCTTTATCTATAGATGAGAAAATCGGAGGAGAATATCAATGAGATTAGGATTTTTGTGATTCGGAGGGTATAGGGAATTTTCGAAATATTTTGTTAAGATCATATTTTGTTTGCCTATAAAAGGTGTTACGTAGGGTTTCCGAATGGGGGGGACTTTTTCACTCGGTTTTGAAAGCATTTTCACAAGAGGAGATAAAAGTTTTTGGTGAAGAAAAAGTCAAGAAAAAGGTTTTCTTCTTTTGCTGAAAAGCCATTAGAAGAGACAGGAGCAGCAATAGTAAAAAGTCAGAGAAGGGACATGCGTGGAGAAGGCAAAGAGAAAAAACCAAAAAAAAGAGCAAAAAGCTGAAAAAAGGTGTACGAAGGAAGGGAAGGGGGGAACTGTTCATGATCTCTCCAAAAGCCCCCGTCCGAGCATCTCACACCGCCGGTCTCCATAGCCACCGTCGCCTCGCCGGATTCACCCCCGCACCAGACGACCGCTCCACCACCCAGCCACGATTGACGTGTAGCCCATGCCGGTCCGCGTGCCCTTGAGCCGCGTCGCCCTCCACTCGGCCTGACGCTCGAACCCGCGACGACCCGAAGTTGCAACCTAGTCGCGAAGCCCTGCGTCGGAGGCCCCCGCGCCTTTGCGACTGATCGCCGCCCCGAAGCCGTCTGCGAGCTCGTTCGTGCTGCACGTACCGTGCCACCACCGCTTGAAGCCCGTCACGCCTGAAGCCCTCGACCGCCCGTGCAGCACCGCAGGACCCAGGCGCTGATCACCGCCTCGAAGCCGTCCGCGAGCTCGTCCGCGCTGCACGTACCGTGCCACCACCGCACGAAGCCACCGCGTGAGCCGCCCACAGCTGAGCCGCTCTCTCCGCGCCGTCTGTTCGAACCCTTCCGCTTGCAGAACCAGCCGCGCCTCGTAGCCGCTCGCGCCAGCACATCCGCCACTTCGCCGGAGGCCCTTGCGCCTTTGCGACTGATTGCCGCCCAGCCGTACCAGCGACTCACCTCGCCAGAGTGCCCGTGCCGGAGCCCGAACGCTGGCAACCCAAACCCCCTCGCCGGACCTACGAATTGGCTACCCCTATTTTCCTTAGGTTGTTTTTTCTTTTATTTTTATTTTATGTCATTTTATTTTACTTTTAGTTAGTTTATTGTTTAAGTTGAATATTGTGAAGTTTTTTTTTAGGTTATGGTTATCATAGGCATTATCCATAGGAATTGTCCCTAACGTTATTGTAATTATTTAATTTAACCCGTAAGACGTCGGGTCATTTTTTTAATTATGATAATTTTTGGGAGGTTTGTTTATGATATTTTAACTGTTGAATTAATTTAATTATTAATTTAATCCGTAAGATTTCGGATTAGATTTTTAATTATTTTGATTTCTTGTCGTGATGTTCAGGGTTAAAAATATTCGTTAATTTGACCCGTGAGATAACGGGTTATTTTTCGTTTATTTTAATCCTTTATTTGTTGAATATCTTGTTTATTTAGATTTAATGCTTGTTTTAGAAAATCATTAAGAAAAATCAAAATATATTTGATTTAGGATTTCAATTGATTTTAGAATATTTCTTGTTATTTTGCATATCTAGAATATAGATTTTATTTTAGATTTAAAAAATATAAAAACAAAAAAGGTGCATTCATTTAGCTTGTTAGTTTTTTTATTTATTTAAGTTGCATGTTTAATTACGTGGCAATTTTAAATTTCAAACTTTGTTAAAAAATAAAAAATATCATGCATATGTCATGTAGAATTAGGGCATGCTCTACACGTCATTGCATATCAGATAAAATTGCACACGTCATTGCATATTAGATAAAATTGCATGTTTAATTATGTATTAGTTTTAATTTTGAATTGCATAAAGAAAAACACATAAAAAATCATTGTGCATGTTAAGTTAAAAATACATGTTTCATTTTAAATTTAGATAATCTTTTTAGATAAATTGCATCTTAGATTAAGATAATGTCTTAGTTTAAATTAGGATTTAATATGACTTAAATCCTTAGTTTAAATTAGATAGATTTTTAATCTAGTTAGATCATTTATGCATTCGAATTTCATGAAAGAAAATACAAAATTCGTCTTTGCATAAGTTAATATCATTATCTAGAATAGATTGCATTTTAAAAAATAAAAACATCAAATGCACGTCATTTAGTTTTTGTTTAGTTCATTTAATTAGAATTTTTATGTCATTAGATTAAGTCATTTAATAAATGTCACGTGACATATAGTTCGCATATTAAATTGCATGAGGCATGTCATTTTAGTTTAAATAATTTTGTATGTCATTACATTGCATTACATGTAATTAGATTTAGGTAATTTAGATCGCATATTTAATTATTGCATCTCTTTAATTTCTAATTTCATGAAAAATATAAAAGAATTTGAATGAATGTATTTCATGCTTTAGGATAGATTGCATGCTTATTTATGTCATACAATTTTGGGCATGTTATCATATCATCTCATGTTAGTATAGTGGCATGCATTGCATAAGTCATGGTTTTCATTAAATAAAGTGAAAGCAAAAATTGAAGTTGCGCGTTAATTAGGAATCATATCTAGGATTGTTGATGTGAATTCTGATTTAACATTGCAGATGTTTTCGTTACTTTAAGGTATGTTTCTTTGCATTATTTAATTGCTTTCTTGATGTGTTAAATTGGTGGTATGCGCATATGTATGATCACCTCACACGTTAGGAAGCTAAATTAAAATCAAATCAAGCTGCCTGCAAAACATTTTTAAAATTAAAAGGAAATGGTACTGAAATGGCACTAGGATAGTCTAGTGTAACCAAGTCCCCGTATCCAAAATCTCTGGTTCGTAGAAGTAAGATAATCCTCTCGTTATTTTACTTAGGTGTCTAATCGACCTACCCTAAACTGATTAGTGGCGACTCCTAGATAATAATCTTTTGCATGTTAAAACCTTAAGTGCGATTTGGTATGGGCTTGGGAGAGCCCGAGCTAAGCTTAAAGGCTTAGTAATTCATCAACCTAGTTTTATGTGGCAAACCCTGAAAAATTGGGTCGCGACAAATATGTATCATTTTTGTAAATTCTAATTATCCCTTTTATCAAATTTTGCATTGTTCTTCAAGGATCGCGTAATGCTTGTCTTTCCTTTTTTTTAGATATATTTTAGAATCCATAGATGATCTAGTTTAGTTAGATTGAGAGAGAGGGAGAGAGAGATTGAAGTCAAACGCCTTTCTCTCCGATGGGCTTCCGAAGCCAGCTCTACGGGTCGGATTTGCCCCAAGCGAATCGTACATGGACATGAGCCTAATTGAAGTTGAGCGTGAAATGGGCTGTTAGGAAGGTGAGTTGGTTGGCTTGACTAGTGAGGTAACGCTGATGGACCGAGTCGAAGTCAAATGGCCGGATGGGCTGACACGATGGGCCGGCTTTAGTTCCTTGCAAGCTATAATATCCCAATGGGACTCTCTCTCTCTCTCTCTCTCTCTCTCTCTCTCTCTCTCATCCATTTATTTATTTGTTTTTCTCTTTTTTTGTTGTATTCATTTTTTATTTTTGCAAAAATACATACTTTACCAGTCGATAAAAATTCAGGCATCACCAATTGATAATTGCCACGGGAAGTTAAATTAGTAAGAGTTTGTGCACAAAGTGTGTGCGCTAGAAAAGGTGAGTGACATGAATGAAATGTCTAATTATAGGATTTTACATTGCATAAATGTGCAGCTTTTGGTATTGTCCAATATAGGAAGAGATCTTAATGGATTTTTTTTTATTTAATTAGAGAAAAATAAATAAATAAGTAAAGCAATAACGTAGAAGCATTACTCATAGGAAGCAAATAAATTTGAGAGATTAGTAAGGAGAGGGAAGTTCGCTAATCAAGCTGCAATTTTTTAGTAAAATAATAGTGAGAATGTTACGTGAAGAAGTGTTTCCAACTGAGAGATATAGTGATCACATCTGAATTTTAATAAATGAACCATGTTATCTAAGCATATAGAAATTTCTATTTTCACGAAAGAATCTCCATCCTAATATGGACTCCATAGGTATAAATATACATACATATATATGAGTAACTAATAAATTGCAGCTCACACCTCATAGATCCCCATAAAAGCTAACTAATATTCCCCATGTTCATAACTTAAGTTCTAATATCAACTTTATCATATCGCAAAATGCATCCCAAGATTTAGAAAATGACTAGCTATCCTTTGGAAAATATAAAGGACGGAGCCTTTAACAAAAAACAATAATTTTAAATAAATGTATTGACTACGCAGAACCTTTCATTAAATAATAGTTATAACAAAATCCAGTGAGCCATGAATTAATAAAAAATTATAAAGTAATTAATACCCTCAGAATCGCTCTCCACGTGTATTAAAACTAAAAGATGAAAATTAATGCGATATTTAAAAATTTGGGAGAGTCACTATCAAATTGATCTGAGTACTGGAATAATTTTTGAAACTGCTTCCGAATAAGCTTAAAGAAACATAGGAAGATGAAAAAGGCCACATTCTTCTTAGAAAAATAGACATGCAGAGAAATTTAATTTACTTAGGAAATTACGCACCTAACTATACCTATTAAATAGGTTTAATTCTTGAGTAACTACAAAAAAACTTTGGAGGATTAATTGATATTGCATTTATCATGTTGTTACGACTTTTTAGGATGATGGATAGAGGATGACAATACCATGGAAAATGTACAAAAGTACACCGCAAGTGTTAAAATTTGACACGGATAGACACTTAAATGCCAAAACTTCCAAAAAATATACTTAAGTGTTATTTTTTTTTTTTTTTGAAAATTGGGACATCTAAGTATCAATTTCAATGATGATAGCTAGAAATCTGATGTAACATTAATTTAAGAATAAATGTAGTCTAAGTGGCTCGTCGGAGTTCCTTACTCAGCAATAAAAGTGCAAAATAACGTTGTTTTGCCCCAAAATTGATTTTTAATATAAATATTAAATAAGTTAAATTAAAAAAATATTTTTTAAAAAAAGGTTTTAGCAAAGCAACGAGGGCCTTTACGTACCTTGCCATCATTGTTGTCGCTGTCGCCACCGCCACCTCTCGCCATTGTCAAAAGGGCCGATGATTAAGGGGTGAGGGTCGGCCGATGTCGAGCCCTGGCCCAAGCTTGTTGTTGGCAAGGGCTCGTAGCCCTCCCCTAGATCCAACGAGTGTTGCCGCTAACTGGGGCAGGGTCGTCTAGCCACGCCACAATTAGTGATGGCCTTCGCCAGCGGTTGGCCATGGTCGCCGGCCACTAGTCGAGGCCCGAGAACCTCGACTGACCTTCGCTCCACCGTCATGGGGCCTTTCTAGTGATGGTGGGGTGGCAACAACTGCTAGCTCTCATTACATTACCGCAACTCCTTTTTTGAATTTAATTTAATTGATATTTATATTAAAAATCAATTTTTGAGATAAAACGATGTCGTTTTGGGACAAGTTAATCACGTCAACGTTACATGGATAATTTTTTCTTTTTTTGAAATAATTACCATCTTAGTAAAAAATATCGCCAAGGATGAGTCTAATCTCACCATTGATCCTTTCTTCGATCCAACGGTGGCATTTGAATATACATCATCATTACAAGTCTGTACATTAAGTTACTTGATGGCACTAGGCTTGGGGAAGGCCCAAGGGGTGTGTGTTAAAAGAAATTGCAGGGCTGCCTGACACAAGGGAGCTGGACGGTCACGGGCTCATCTTGTGTTGCACATGGGCTAGTCATGCGTTGATCATGGGTCATTCATGGCCCAGTCGTGGGCCAGTCGTGGGTTGGCCCTTACACATGACACAACCTCATCACGGATGGTCTTGGATCATGCTTTGTCCATGGGCTATGTCAATCTCCCCCACCTAATCGGGTGACACCCTCGTCACGTCTGTGGCATGGAAGGTATTGATGTGTTTCTTGAACTGCCAGAGAGTCTTAGACGGTTCCCGACTCGCTTTACTCTCGGGAAGGCCCTTTCATTGAACAAGGTATTCCCTCTTCGGCACACGATATTTCTTCCATATGATGCGATCCGCCATGATGCATTCAACATCCTGATCATAGGAGATTTTCACTCCCAGGGGAGCCCGTTGCGATTCACCTCGATCGGGGTCTTCCTTGTTTGCATGGAAAGGTTTCGGCATACTCACATGGAACACATGGTGTACCTTGAGTTTGGCCAGCAAGTCTAGCTTGTATGCAACCTTCTCGATCCATTGCAACAGTTGAAATGAGCCTTTATAGTGATGGCTCAGCCTTTTGTGCACATCGTAATACTGAAGAACCAAGTGTAGCTTGGCCAACACTAAGTCTCCGACTTGGAATTCCACATGCCGTCACTTCTTGTTAGCCCAATTTTTCGTTCTCTTTGCAGCCTTACGTAGGCACGCCCGTGCCAAGTCCGCATGTTAGTCCCATTCTTTGGTGAACTTGTACACGAAGGGATTTCTACCTCGATATCCCGAGGCAATCGCGCTTGTGTAAGTGGTTGCTGCCCGATCACAATCTCGAATGGGCTTTGGTTCTTGGACTCACTTCGCTACAAGTTGTATGAGAATTGGGCCATGTCAATTAGCCGTGTCCAGTTCACTTGTGTGGCACCCCCTGACGGCCCCCAATCCGTTAGGGTCGCCACCGTTCACTTGCCTTTCTCTTGACCTGATAGCCGATTACTCTGATACCATTAAAAACTTGACAAGTCCATGAATCCTGGGGGTTTATATTTCTTACATTGGTCCCTATGCAAAAATATAGCGGAAGCGCATCCATCAACTTCCCTTCCTGAAATTAAAACGATGCACACCAACTAAACTTTTTATAAGTTAAAGCCGAACACCTTTATTTACATAACTAGATGGACATTACAGGTTGGTACATCAAAATGCCAAGGTTTTCTATACCTAGCTACTTTCAAAAGATAACCAACTACTTTTCCAAACAGTCATCTACAAAAGTCCATCACTCAGTGTCGGCGTCCAAAAATGCTTTCTCTGCTATCCTTCGCTCTCGGTCATACCCACCCGTCCAGTCCGTCGGCTGGCGGCGGTGGTAACGGCCCCAGCATGTGTCCATCTCGTCGGACAAATACAGTAAGGTACTCCTAAAGTACTGGGCCGGCGGGAGGACCTATATCAAACACTACCAACACCCGCACTCGTATAAACACCAGCCCTTGCACCTCAGGATGGTGATGCTCCGACCATTCGCATTGCAGATCAACCGAAATTTCATAAAATGTGCTGGGAGGTACAAGTAGCAGAGGCATCTTGTCTTAATCTGAAATGTTAGTCCCCAAAAGAGGTGAGTACAACCACCCAGCAGTTGAAGATCTACTAAACTATACTATGCAAGCCACCACAATCTAAGTCCATGCAAGATAGACAAAACATGAAATAAGAAGAATGAGTATGCACCAAATAGATAAAACCTTTTAAAGCAATGATGATGTAATTTCAAAACCAAGATGCACTATTTCAGTCACACGAGTCTTGATTATAGAATCAAACTGTTATGACACGTCTCATTTCGTGCCATACAATTTAGTCCTATAACCATACCACACACACACTTAGTAGAACCATCAGTTTTAATATTCAAAAGGTTTCACCTCCCAGAGGACCAATGTTTGCGTCCTTTTAGGCATTCGCACCCAACCTGGCATCGCAAAAGCCTCCGGCATTTAGCCATTAGGCCACCAGGCATCCAAAGTGTGTTCGTTACACCTCTTAGGCATCTCGCACCCCACCTGGCATCACGAGGAATCTCCGGGGCTCGCCATGAAAATGGTTACCCCTACCCCTTTGGAATTACGTACCGACATACAACCGGGCATCCCGACACTCCCGGGGAAACCTCTAGGGTACTGCGGACCCCAGGCATCCAAAGGCGTCGCCACTGCGATCCTATGGGCCTCCCGACTCTTGGGGCATCGTTGACCCGAGGGTCCAACGGCAGCATTAACATCTTAAATTATTTCAATACCGAAAAAACACTTTCAATGCAACAATGGCGGGCTTTGAAATCATATGCCATTTCTATGTCAATAAAACCAATGAACAAATTTCAGCAGTAAAATATCAAGCCCGTAGGTCCATTCCCACGGCTAACCTTCCAATGCATTTCAAAAATCACGTGCAATCTCATAGACCGCGCTTGCAATTCATGACCAAAATTGAAAAGAGTTGTCAAAACAAGTAATTTGAATTCGGCACATTGACAAGTCTAAACCTCACTCCCGACTTAGTGGTTTATAAAAATTGGTTCACATCAAAGTTCAAGATTTCAAGAGCGCCAAAAACCTTTTTCTTTCCTTTTTGAAACGTTGATGAATGGCGCCTCGGTATATATAAAAATTTCAGCAAGGTTGGGAGGTTTTTCCAAATCATTTTATGGCTGATTTTGTTCAAAAGCGATAACCAAATTAAAAAAAAAAAAAACTCGTGTGGTAAACTGATATATCAACCCGACCTTCAATGGTTTGGACAACTCGATACAAAACTCGAAAATTTTGGAAGCACCGTGTAGTTTTTAAAACACTTGAAGCCGGTGCCATAGTAAATAGAGTTTCAAAACACAAGTCAGGAGGTTTTTCCTTTCCAAATCCAAAACAATGGCCGAATTCTTCAAGATTTCTTGGTTGCCAAAATCTGTTTTGACTGAAATTCAAAGAATCAAACACATGCATGAGAAATCTGAACACTTCATTAATTGCTAAACCTCAAAACAGTCTTGGTTGCTCAATTAAACCATCACTCAACATCAAAATCCAACAATCCAGCCTATCAATACATTTCCTAAGACAGCAACAGCATTACACTATATAGTTTAGTAGACTTCAACTTGCCTCAAGTCCTAAGGTGCTAATGGTGAGAGGTTTGGTGCGGTGGTGTGGCTCAACGGCGGCGAAGATGAGCGGCATTGATGGCGGCGGCGCACGAGCACGGGCGGAGAGCAGTCCTCTCTCTCCCTTTTCCTCGCTGCTCCCACTCGCACGCTCACAAATTCCTCTTGTTCACTCGCTCTCTCTTTGCCTTATTTCACTCGGCTCTTTCTCTCTCTTGCTCACTTGTACGAGCCTTTTGTTCCTTTGATTAGTCGACCAATTCAGTGAACTAAGAAATCTAGTGGCAGCAGGAAACGGTGACACCTCACACGTCCATGCAAGTGACGTGTTCCTTCTTGCTCGAGCCTCCCCCATGCGTTGTCCACCAACAGTAGCTTCACGTGGCTGCTAAGTGAAAGAATTTTCCTTTTGTTGACTTATTTGCCGACCAAATGAAGGGGAAGCTCGGGCAACTTGGGCCAATAATGCGTGGCCGCATGGTCTCCGTGCATGGCCCAACTTCTCCCAAAAGTTGACCATGAATTTCTACATGTATATGAATTGCATGGGCCGTTCATGTGGCCGTCGAAGGGGAGGGGTGGTGATGACGTCGCATATAAAATCGAGGTCTTCAACTTAGATAATTGGTGAGAAGGCTCGGGTCCAAAATCGGTGCTAATGGCAGAATTCGACACAACTTCGTCAATTTGCGGCGTATCATCATTTTTCCAAGATCGGCTAAACATAGACGAGGTTGGTCTCACTTGAACATATGAAAGGTTTCCAACAAGACTATGGTTTACTTGACGATCGGACCATTACTAAACGTGACATATTAGTTCGATGATAATAACAAAATGATGTCCGTTGTGGTGTCAATAACATCGTCTGACGATACTTCCATCGCTTAGTCACGGACCATCGCATATCCGAGGGTTGTCAAATTTCTTGGACGCCACAACTTGTGTGTTGCTCACGTTGTGTCGAAGGTAGATTTCTAGGAGCGCATTCACCCGCTCCGTTTGACCATCAGTTTGGGGATGCAAGCTCGTGGCAAAGTTGAGGTTCGTCCCCAGCAACTTGAAGAGCTTGGTCTAGAACTGCCCAGTGAACCGAGGATCGTGGTCGCTCACGATCATGCATGGTATGCCCTAATACTTGACAACGTGCTTGAGGAATAGCTTGGCTACCCTTGGTTGGACAATCTTTTGTGGTTGGTATGAACGTCGCGTATTTGGAGAAACGATCCACAACAACCATGAGGGTTCGACATCCTTCGGACTTCGGCAGGTTCATGATGAAGTCCATGGAGACGCTCTCCCATGGACGCTCTAGAATATGCAGTGGTTTAAGGAGCCCTGCCGGTGACCGTTGCTCTATCTTGTCTTGTTGGCACACAACACATGTCCACACGTAGGCTTCGATGTCGTCCCGCATGTGTGGCCAATGGTATTGATCCTTAATGAGTGCCATGGTGCGGTGGATTCCCGGATGACCCGTCCATTTAGAATCGTGGCAATTGTGCAGGACTTCCTTCTTGAGTTTCCCGTGGAGCGGCACATAGTCGTTGTTGCTTGGTATAGAGGAGATCATCCTCGCACCATAATCACCTTGTCTTGTCTTGTTACACCTCGAACCCCAGGTATGCACACATCCCTCGACGGTTGATTAAAAATGCGACGTCTTAGGACACGTCGCCAACCCATTCTTTTTGTCTTTTGATTAAACGCATGCGGAAGCGAAATAAATAAACCCCTGGTCAACAAACAAACATAGGGATAGTAAACACTATGAACAATTTCTCCAAAAACAACGATTTCCTTATCAACTGGTTAACCCAAGGAGTTTAATACTTATAAGCCTTTCTACGGCCACTTCCTATCGACCCTTTTCAAAAACCTTTAGGGACTAGGGTTAACCTAAACTCCACTAACGGCAGGGCTAGCCAAAATGTGTCGCATCTCGCACCCACCACATCCGCACTCAACAAATCTCCATGCTATGGCCCTGAAAAATGGTTGTCAACAACGGGGTGAGATAAAATCTTAGTGAGTTAACAGCCTAAACCATAATTAGGATGCAAATTCGCCTCGAAGGTGGCCTAAGCACGCGCCAAACATAAACTCACCTCGCCTTAGCACACCCCTGCATGTTAGCATGTCACACGTGCCTTTATCAATGCCATAAGCAAAATCGACAACCAGAACACAAAATTCTCATTCTCCAAGCACTCACATGGGTCTCGATTATAAGGCAAAACCATTTTGGCACGTCCCATACCATGCCTAATAGTTTTACCCCATCATCAAGCACAATACATCACAATCATACACACGTGTTTCGATTATTACGACCCCTTGGGCCACGACCAACATAAGAGTCGGTGGTCTTCCAGCATAATCGGGCATTGTCTCGCCCTATCGAGCACAGCAACGTCTCGCGTAAACGCATCAAGACGACATTCTTGTAAGGAGCATCGTTCCGAAATCCATCCGTGAACGACATCCTATTGACTTGGGGGCATCGGAACTTAATCAGGCATCGTCCCTTGTAAACGCATCAGGACGGGTTCATTATCCCGCGTAAACACATCAGGGTATTTAGGTGATCACATGAGCACACAATCAATCAAACCACTTTTTATTGCCGTTATTTAGCCGAGAAAACCAAAATCCCTTTTCAAATAATAAACCTTGCAACTCTTTTTTTTTTTGTTCAAACTTTCCGAAATAAATTTGTACGGGGTCATGTATTTGAAATCAACCCATCAAACTTTGCACGAATCTAGATTGAAACCTCACGGTTTTATTGAGCACATAAAATTGGGCGTCCAAACCCGACATCATATTTTTTTTCTATTTCTTTGTCCAACTATCCTTTGGAAACAATCTTTGGTAACCATTTTTTTTCTTTAAAACTTTTGGAAAGAAATTCGTACGTGCTCCCGTACTCAAAATTAATCCGTCAAACTTTGCATGCACCTAGTTTAAAACCCCACTGTTTTATTGAGCAAATAAGTTTTGGTGTCCGACCTCGACACCTCATTGTTTTTCTATTTAATTGCCCATAAAACCAAGTTTTGTAATAAAAATTGGAACCTACCATCAAGCAATTAATCACATGATATCGGACGTGCAAGCCATCAAAATCACGTATAAGTTCTCAACATGCCAAAAATCAACCAAATCACAAAATATACATTTTCCAACAAGCAAGACACCAAGAATAATCATAAGACCACAACCGGTCCTCACCGGCGGAAACCGAGTCCACTTGTACGTCTCCAAGATTAATTCCAGAAACATAACCAAATGAGTTTAGAAAATTCTCAAATTTAAATATGTTATAAAGGACACTTAAACGAACATTTTTTTATGAAGACACATTGACCTAGATCTTCTTAGAATAGGAGAAGTAAATTTCTCAAATCGTTACCAAAACTGTATCCGTGTCCAGAAATTATGTTTTTCCAAAACCAGCTTGGTTCGAGGTCCAAAACTTGTCCATTTGCTCCGAATTTGACTATGTTAAACTTCAAGATGTGATGAAAATTTTTTGTGAAGAAACTCTCTCGAAAATTGAACCCTAAGAGTTGATAAAAATCCTTTAAACACCAAAAGGTCACGGGTTCCAACACAAAACGAGATTCTGCCTTGCATGCAACGGAGTTGAAATATTATTCTTTTAAATCTAGAAAATCTTGAGTAAAATATATGTCATAAAAGAAGACGTTTAGACATTTTTCAAGAAGGAAGCAATTTCAAAATCGTAACACATTTTTAACCCACGAAAATAGCAAACAACGAGTGTCTAGTAAACAGATCTGAAGAAACATCCAGACTCAGCTCCTTTGAGCATGTCTCTTGCAAGCTTAGTAGCCATAAACCTTCAAGAAACTCACCCGAAAACCTACTAGATCTAGCTAAACCACCCTTATTAGCACTAATCTAACCACCCCTAAGCCTAATTAATGGCCTAATCAACGATTAGGGAGTTAACTCATAGTTTTTGACGGCAGTGGGCTCGCAGTGACAGCGACAAAAACACGAGACAACCACGGCTCGAACGGAGGCAATGGCTGCTCTACAAGTGCTCGGCCAAGGGGAGGGGACTCGGCTACTTGGGGTTGGTCTCAATGGCTCGATTGGACGGCGGAGGCTGCGGCTATGGCGGTATGGTGTTTTGGTGGTGGTGGGAAGAGAAGTGGTGGGTGGTGTTGTGGGCGTGAAGGGAACGGTGTTGGTGGTCGGTGAAGATGGGAAGCTGGAGTCGGCGGTGGCTGTGGAGTTGCTAGTGTGGTGGATGGAGGCATGCAGCAAGAAGGGGATGATGTAGATGGAATGATGATGGAGGGAAACGTGGGGGTTGCTCTTTGCTGGTTGGGGGAGGGGATTACGTGAGAGAAGAAGGGAAGAAGAGAGGGGCAGATGAGAGTGGTCGGCAGTAGTTGGGGGGAAACTCACACATGAAAAGAGAGAGAGAGAAAGAAAGAAAGAAAAGTAAATCAAAGGAACCACCAATCAAAAGTTTAATAAAATATATAAGCACTCATCACATAAGCCTCAAAGTCTTCATGCCCCAAAGTCAAGTGCCCAACCAATCACAATTTAAACTCTAATTTCCCAATTTAGAGCTTTTTGGCATAGAAAAATCCAAATTGGTTTACCCATCTGAATTTCATTTCATTTTTCCTTTTGTCTGAAAATCGTTTTTCTGTAAAATTTTGAACTCGTTGAAAATTCGCCGAAAGATGAGATGACGTCCAATAAATAAATCATGATACGCTCGAACGTCCGATTCCCAAAAACGAATTTAAATTTTGTGGTTAAAATCGATTGAACATGACTTTAGTATGACCTAATCTATCAGGTAGCTTTTATATATTTTAGCACGTTTGACCCATAGTCGATAATTTTCGATCCACGTTTGTGCATCTCCGAATCATAGATGACCCTTGGTTGTCACATAATCGCGATGGTTCAATTACGTGTCCCGAATGTAATATCGATAGAAAATCGGTTTATTGTCGTTCGACGCGAATATCGTAATCGTGTGGAACCAACTGCAATTCGACTACGTACTTCCATCGAATCGACTTATATCCGTTCGCAAATCGATTTATAGTGGTGTCATATTGACCCTTACTGATTATTTTGGTTGAGCGGTCGATTTCTGATCAAATTCATTAGTTTATCACGTTTATATCCCTTAATAGCCTCACTTAATAGATTAGTTAATTCGTGAGTAGCCAGCTTTGAGTAAAATAACCATAAGCGCATTGATGAAATAACCATTTCATATATTCGAAATCGGGGCCGAATTTCGAGATGTCACATGCCCTCTCAGGCGTACTGAAGGAGGGCTTAGGCCATTCGGTTGTGCTTGAGTCCCTCCTTGATGTGATCGATCCATGGATAGTTTGGTCGACTCATCATACTGGCTAGTTCCATCTTTCAGCTCAATGCATTGGTCACGAAGTTGGACTTTCTGGGCTTATATTCCAGCATGTAGTCGAACTCGGCTAGGAAATCTTGCCACCGAGCTTGCTTTGGGTTGAGCTTCTTTTGTGTTTGAAAGTAGCTTGTGGCCACATTGTTGGTCCTTACAACGAACTGGGATCCTAGGAGATAGTGCCTCCACGTACGAAAGCAATGCTCCATTGCGGTCATCTCTTTTTCTTGGACCGTGTATTGTCGCTCGGTATCGTTCAGTTTCCGAGACTCGAAGGATGCCCCTCCTACATAAGGACACCATTGATAGCAAAATCAAAAGCATTGGTTTCTACCTCATATGGCTTGGCATGGTCACACAACACGAGCACCGACTCTTCGGTTATGGCTCGCTTTAACTGATCGAATGCCTCTTGACACCATTTCGTCCACTCCCACGACCTTTCTTTCCTCAGCATGTCCGTGAGTGGCACAGTGAGGCTCAAATATTCCCGGATGAAGCGTCAGTAATAGTTTATGAGACCAAGGAAGGATCTCAATTCTATTACCTTGGTCGGCGGCTCCCATTCAACGATGGCATGAATCTTGGTCACGTCCATCCGCACTTGTCCACCCCCGATGATGTGCCCAAGGAAAAGGACTTCATTTTGCGCGAAAGCACATTTCTCCCACTTTACGTACAAGTCATTTTCCCGCAAGACCTAAGAAACTCGCCTCAAGTGCTTGACGTGTTCCTCGAGCATTCGGCTATACACGACAATATTGTCAAGGTAAACCACAACGAACCGATCAAGGAGCAGATGGTGTACATTGTTCATAAGAGTGCAGAATGTGGCCGGCGCATTTGTCAAGCCAAACGTAATGACGAGGAACTCGTACGATCTGTAACGGGTCATGCATGCGATTTTCGGCTCATCCCATTCGGCAATCCGAACTTGATAGTATCCTGATCGGAGATGAAGCTTAGAGAACCATCGTGCTTCCCTGAGTTGATCGAATAAGTCTGCAATGAGGAGGATCGTATATATTTTCTTGACGGTGAGCTTGTTCAATGCTCGGTAGTCTATGCACATATGGAGGGATCCATCATGCTTCTTTTGGAACAAGACCGGGGCACCAAACCGGGCCTTGGATGGTCGAATGTATCCCGCATTGAGCAACTCTTTAAGTTGTTTCCGCAATTCCTCTGACTCTAGTGGGGCCATGTGATAGGGTGCCATGGCCGGTGGTCGAGCATCGGGCACGAGCTCAATTCAATGTTCTACTTCTCTTCGAGGGGGCAGCTTCTTGGGTAGCTCGGGCGGCATCACATCTTGGAAGGTGTCAAGGACTTGGGTCACCTCCTTCGGTAACTCTGCTAAGAAGGTTACCTCGCCCTTCCTTACTCCCTTTGACATCTGCATGGCCGATGGCATCTTCCTATTATGTCCCAACTCGCGGTAGATTGGGACTATGCATTGGCATCGCTTGTCCAGAATGCATATGCAATCTACGAAGGGCATAATGCCCGCATTGATCCTGTCAATGAATCCTAGACCAAGCACAAAATCATAGTTGTCAAGGGGGATTACCTTGATGTCTTCCTTGCTGGTCCACGTATCAAGGTAGAGCTCTACGTCCCTAGCCACGCCGCTAGTTGAGACTCCCTTGGAGTTCACCATTTTGAGCCAACCGGCTCTTCCTTGCTCAATTGGAAGATTTAGCTTCTTCATGGCTTCTTTGGATAAGAAGATTTTGGATGCCCTGGTATCCCCGAGTGCACCCAACGTGGTACCACTGATCTTCATGTCCATGAACATCATGCCTTTAGATTCCTTTGCCTTCTTGGTCTTGATCGAGCCAAGAATGCGCAGCGAACCCAACTGTGCCTCCTCTCGCAGTTCATCTTCTTTACATGGGGCTGCTAGCTTACCCTTTTTGGGACAATAATGGGTCATATGAGGACCATCACAGAAGAAACATTTGTATATGCGTACCTTTCATTATCCTCATCCACTCGATTCTGGTTGGGTCCTAAGGGTGACTGGTGGTGGTTTGCCTCCATTTGGTTGATTAAATCTTCCTCGTTCTCCCCCACCATTGGCCTTGTCCTTCAGACGAGAGTCGGATTTTGTCGTGGATGATGACTTGTACTCCACAAGGGATTCAACCATGGTTGTTGCCGTCACAAGATCCATCACATGGCATCTCTTTAGCTCTTGCTTGACCTATGGCTTGAGTTTGCTCATGAACTGGTGGTATGCCTCCGTCTCACTCATGAACGGAATTTGGAGCAGCAGCTCCAAGAATTGCTTCATGTAGTCCCGAACTCCGTCCTTTTGCTCTAGGCGCTTGAGTTCATTGCGAGCTTCCTCCTCCGCGAATGCGGGATAATAGTTTCGTCGAAATTCCTCAACGAACCAAGCCCATGTCGTGATAGGGTTGCCATACCTATCATTCGACCAATGACACCACCGCAACAAAGCGTTATCAACTAATTACATTGATGCAGTGTTTACCTGAGATGCATCGTCATTGATTCCCATGACTTGGAAGTATCATTCCATGTACCACAGGAAGTTGTCCACATCCTTGGCCACCTGCGAGCCCTTGAACTCTCTTAGCTTGGGTGCTTCAATTCGTGGACTTGCATGCATGGTGACCATCCTGTTCACTAGTGCAGCTTCAAGCTCAGCAAGTTTGCTTTTCAACTTAGCCATTTACGCGTGCATGGCCACCATCGTGGCCTCCCAGGTCTCATCCCGTTGCTATAGCTCGTGCGTGAGGGACCTTAGCACCTCGACACGGAGCTCTCCCATGCCAGCCTTGAGTTTTTGCACTTTGGCCAAGAACTCCTCTCTACGACTTCTGCTCCTTCAACAGTTTGGTTCAGGTTGTCCACCATCGCTTGGATGTAGACGGTCTCCTCTAGGACCATCATTCGATTATCCAGATCACCCTTTGGATCCCTCGAGCTCGAGACAGCATGGTTTTTCTTTGACCAGGTGGTCTTCTCAACTGGTCGTCCATGATCCTCTTGGTCATCGCCTTGAGTGATTAGGACATCAGCATGAGGATCAGCTAGTGCGCTCGAAATGAAGGCTTTGATACCACTTGTCATGGGTCGGTCGATTACGAACGATCACACACCTGTGTGGCCTTAGGATTATGATCCCAAGTCAGCCTTATGGACGCTCAGCTCACAAGAACGTAGTATGAGAGTGAAACACAAGTGTATTACTTGTGAACGAGAGAGTGTGTACAGCTGAAGGGGGAGAGTTCGTTATTTATACAAGGACGAGTCTAATCTCAACCGTTGGTCCCCTCTCTGATCCAACAGTGGCATTTGAATCTACATCATCATTACAAGTTTGTACATTAGGTTACTTGATGGCACTAGGCTTGGGGAAGGCCCAAGGGCGTGTGCCAAAAGAAATGGCAGGGCCGCCTGACACGAGGGAGCTAGATGGTCACCGGCTTTTGAGTATCTAAGGAGAGTTCTAAGTATTAAGTTAAGAAATCTTTAAACCAAATCCTTGTGATGACTTCCCAATGTTTCAATTAAATCATTAAATACTTAAGATGAGTTCCTGGTATTTTCTGGTTAGATCCATTCGAGTATCTGGGATAAGTTCCAGATATTTTGTGAAGAAACCTTTAAATTGTCTAAGGTGAGTTCTAGGTATTTATTGGATAATTTTTTTTTTTTAAGAATTTGAGATGAGTTCAGGGTGTCTGAAAACTATTTAGTAATCTTCAAACCTTTCAAATGTTTGAGGTGAATTCCAGGTGTTTGTCAGGATTTTAAAAAATTTACTTTTCTGAATCTACATGTACGTATTCCATCTCTGCATTAACAACGATATTTTTATCACATTTCATTGCATTCTCATGAAGATCTATCTTTCCAACAAAACAAAGTCATCACACTACATTTGCATTGTTAAATTTTAGGTATCATTTATCTTTGAATGAATCCTTTGCAAGCTTCCTTTTAAAGAAGAGCAGTTGTTAACAATTAAATTTTGATGGCCCATTCATTGCAAAGAATATTAGGAGTCAATGTCGATTCCTAAGTAAAAATATTATTAATAGGCCCATTCATTGCACAGTGGCAACATTTTATTTTTATTGTAATAGGCCCGCATAAATTGAATTCTAATTGGACCGGATCTAATGGGTTTAAGTAGGGGCTATAAAATTAATAAAATTATTGGACTAAGCCCGCAAGAGTATAAAATTCAGTCAAGCCCCTTGAATACCGTAGGTGGCCGAAATTTGCATATAAGATGCACGTGGGGAGTGCAAATTAGGAAAGATTATCACATAATTAAGTTTGGTGGAGATATGAAAAAGAAATGCCTCAAATTCTTATCTTGAACCTATCACATAATTTCATTGGTTCAATTTTGGAAAGGGGTATCTTCAGAAAAGCCCTAGATCTATGCCTATATAAACATTCTTTCCACTCAATTTAAAAGGGACCTTGAACATTAAGAGGCACACAGTAATGCTCTGAATTCAATTTTTCCAAAATCTCTAATTGCTTCCTTAATTTTATATTTCCACGCTTTAGGCTTAGGCAAAATCCAACCTACGTGTGAAGGGGGTGTTAGAACATTCAAATATTATACCGCACCGTCATATAATAGTTTAAGCTCTTAGAACATTAGTAATGATCCTACAAAATCTCACCAAATTATTGCCTTTACCCTCATTTTCTTGGGTGATAGGACCAATAAATGAACTATGTGCATGATCAAAGCCTAATTTATTTTTAAAATTGGACTAAATCATGTACATTACAAGTCAGAGCTTTTCGTCAGGTAAGAGGTTAATGCGCTCTTGCAAATGACCTAAGATGATGGACAAAAATTGAACTATGACCTTTCACCGATTTTCTTTATCTGTATCAATTTTATTTGTTGACGCATTCATTTGGTATGTAGTTGATTGGTCCCAAAGAGAACTTCATTGAGTGTCAGCCACAGAAAAGTAAAAGGAGAACATACTAAACTAAATTTATTGATTAGAAGTTCAAAAGCAGATTAGAAATTTAAATCCACAGGTGCAATAAATTCTTTTGGATTATGTATAGATAGATCTTGAATGTGAATCAAGATGGAAGAAGTTTACCATAACTGTTAAAACTCGGCATGAGTGGACGCATAAGTGCTAAAACTTTCAAAAGGTACACTTAAGTGTCACTTTTTTTTTTTAATTGGACACTTAAGTACCAACTCCTGTGAGACTTGCCAAAAATCCAACGTGGTATTATTTTATTAATAGAACCAGTTTACGTGGCTCGCTGGAATGTCCACTTAGAATCCTTGTCTCCAGACGATGTCATTTTGCCCTCAAATTTTATTTTTAACATAAATATCAATTAAATTAAATTAAAAAATATATATATTAAAAAAGGGAATTAGAATTGGGGCGTGGAGACACAGGCCCTCACCCTCATTGTCGTTGCTCCACCCTCGCTAGAAACGGTTGGTGACGGTGGGGTGAGGGTTGGCTACTGTCGCTGGCCCTTTCTGGCGATGGTGGGACAGTGGTGGCAAGGGCCTCCACAGCCCCAAATTTGATTCTTTTTTTTTAATTTTTTTTAAAATTTAATTTAGTCATATTTATATTAAGTATCAATTTGAACTAAAACGATATCATTTTGGGCTTATCTAGTCATGTTAGCGTCGTGCGGATGATTTTTTATTTTTATTTTTAAATTTGCCACATTAGTTAAAAATTTCGCTAGAAAAAAGCCACATTAGCTGTTTGGCCAAAAATTCTCGTCATTGGCACTTAAGTATTCATTTCTTTTTCGATTTTGGCATTTAAGTTAATCTTTTGGAAGTTGTGGTACTTATGTATTCATCCGTGTCAAGTTTTAACACTTGAGGTGTTTGCACCTCGAATGAAGATGTATCTGTAGGCTTCTTTAGCAAATTTACAATCTTTTATTTATTTTAGCGTAGTTTGCAAAGGTGACAAAGTACGTGGGCCAAGACCATTTCGACCATGTTTATGTTGGTTGTAGTGCAGGTGCACGCGATCAATTGTCCATATAAATTTGACAAGATCTGAAAAGATCATACAATATTCTTTTGTTCATTTTCTTTCATGTCGGTCTCTCTGGCTTCCTTATTCTATTATCAACAATCTAATTAAGCCTTTGCCTTCTTAACTTTGGTTAGTACTGCTTGGGGTCTCTGAATCGGGAACTTATCGTAGGCACCATAAAAAGGTCCATTGTGCACTCACCTGTGGAACCAACTTTAGATTAATTGTTTTTTTTTTGCTTTACGACCAGTAAGGTTTTATCGATGTCATAAAAGGAAGGTGAGCTACCCTGCTACATGCTGAAGTCATACAACTTAAACAAGACCCAAATGTTGACTATATGCATGATGTAATTTCTAAAGTATAATATATCAGTTTCTATTTCGACAAAAAAATAAAAATAAAAACAAGACCCAAATGCTAACATAACAGCTTGTAGTTGCCCAAAGACATTCGTGCAATAACAACAGCATTCTTAAGAAGTCTTCCTTGGACAGGTTTTAATTCTTGTGCTGGTTTTTGGTACATGGCGTCATGTTGGAATATAATCTAGAGAAAGCAAACTGTTTGTTGTAATTAGAACATCAATGTAAAGAAGACGATAACTGCTTTATAATATCTTTTATTTTTTTATTTTTTATGTAAACTTACAAATCTTGGAGAATAAGAAAATAAGATATCACTGGAAAAATAACATAAAATTGGAGGTGAGGTACAGATATCCGAATCTCCTTAAGACGATTAGTTTCTACCAATGGTGCTCCGCAGATTCACGAACTATGCCTCCTAAGATACAACACCTCGAACCTGTTTGGATTAGCACTATGAAAACAAGACTCAGTCGAACCGTTCAATTGAACTAGTACACCCAAAAAAATCAGAAGAGTAAAGTAGTATTTCAAATCTCTTTTGTGATAGAGTCGAAAAATCTTATGATGAAGCTCTATGCTCTTATCTATTTATAGAGCTTTAAAGTTCAGGTACAGAAGATATACATGAATTAAATAGACGCGCGTATCCAAGAAATTCATGAATCAAGATATATGTGAATCCAAGGGATTTATGAACTCAATAAATATATGAATTAAAAGATAGGTGAATTTAGGAAATTCATGAATTCAATAGATACGTGAACAGAAAAGACGTATCTTAATCTGTTGGTTTTCGTTGATCCATTAATCATAATTATAACACATCATGTCTTGTCATTTCCTTTATTACCAGTCAATAACTAGTTACTATGGATAATATTCCAAAGACATCACACTCTACGTTTCTTAGGTACCACTTTCAAAGGATGGAGCTTCCTTAAGTGTTATTCCGACCCGCTCTCTCATGTCTAGGGTCTCCGGAGTCAAACCACCACCTAGTTCTCAATTGAAATGGTAAAGCAACGTTGCAAGACCCAGATGAAGCACCCTATGTGCCAATGAAAGTCCGATGCACATTCTTCTGCCCGATCCAAATGGAATTAGCTCGAAGTTTTGACCCTTGAAGTCAGTGTTAGATCCTAGGAACCTCTCCGGTTTGAACGCCAATGGGTCCTCCCAAGTATCCGGGTCTCTTCCAATTCCCCACGCATTCACGAAAACCTGTGTATCTTTGGGTATATCAAATCCCATGAAATTGGTTGAGCATTTCGTGGGACAAGTAAAGGCAATGGTGGATGCAATCTTAGGGTTTCCTTCACCACAGCTTGCAAAAACGGCATTTTTTCGGTGTCATTTTCTTCAAGCTTTCTCGTCAACCCCAAAACCTGGTCAATCTCATCTTTGGCCTTTTTCATGGACTCGGGTTGGCGGAGTAGCTCTGCCATCGCCCACTCGATGGTGCTGCTTGTAGTCTCTGATCCAGCGAAAAACATTTCCTACACCATCAAGGAGACCCATTTAGTATACTATAGTGTCTAGCTAGAATATCACTAATATTGATTCTTGTGCCATCATTAAAAAATTCTATCTCGCTTGAAAATCACTCTCTTGAATCGTCGGGTTAATAGTAAAAGTTCTCGCGCTTCACCTGATAAAAAATCCTGATCAAACATAGCAATTCCTATACTTCGAATTGACAAACAAATGTTAAGAGTGCCGACAGATTCACAAAAGAATTACTCATTTTGTGTTCCAATTTGAATAAGATTGTCGATCTCAATCCAACTCTTCTATAGGCTTAAGACTTGTTTACTAAGGTCCAATGATACCTTCCACAATTGAAATAGCCTTTTCAACAACTACTCACTATTTACGAAAACAACTAACACTTTTGAGTTTTTAGAGAACATTGCATAACAAAAAGTTGATATTGGTATATAGATTTTATCATTCTATCCTGGTTTGGGCAATCCCCACTCATTTTATAATAACTAGCTCGAATGCTCTAGGAAAACACAAGATTGATTTCTGGTTTATTTAAGGGTCGTGCTATTTCCACTCCCTCATATAACTAACTCCACCCTATTTTTCATTAAAAAAGCAAAATTGCCCTCAATCATTAAATTGCAATTTAAAGTGGTAGACCCAAATTTATTCACTTTCCTTCTTTTTCATTCTTATTCTATTTTTATTTAGAATCTAGTCACCATAGTTAAACTTTTCACATGTTTTGTGTTTATTTAATATGGCTATAATGTGTTTATTGGAGACATTTTGTTTTCTTTTTAATTTTAAATTTTACTTCTGAAGAATAAGTTATGTTGAAAAGAAAAGTTTCCAAGAAACCTAATTCTTTTTTACACTGTTGAGCAAATTAATGGATTAATTGTCATAGAATCTAGAGATTAATATAGACAACTTTTCTAACAATCTCATCATCATAAACTTTTACTTTTGTTATGTATATCACCATCAAACCCTTTCTCATTAGGTCTTTTTTTCTTTCTTGCTTTTCAGAAACATTTCATGGATGATATTAATTTTTGTTATTCCTATTTGATGAGATTTCACTTGAATTTTTAAAAAGAAATTTCTTATTTAATAAGAATTGTGATTTAATTACATTTTACCTTTTAAATTTTCACATTGGAGAATGTAATTATGATTTTACTTCAAAAATTCTTTGTAGGTTCTTTTTTTTTTTTCCATCCATCATCCCATTATATGTATACGTGAACAAATTGATAAGAAATGATTTAATGGTGACACACACAACAAATTTTTTAGACAACATTGAAAAGAATTTGATTTAATGAAAATTTTCTTTATGAGTAAATTAATTTCTACATAAGTAAATTGTAATATTAAAGCAAAAACATAGTGCCTTTAATATACATGGGATATCCACAATAGACCAAAACAATACATGTTAAATCTTGATTATGATAAATAGATCCTAATAGAAGAAGAAAAACTAGAAAAAGAAGGAAAGTGAATAAGTTTGAGCCACCACTTTAAATTGCAATTGAATGATTAAGAAGCATTTTGTCTTTTTGGTGATAAGTGGATGGATTTAGTCATATAAGGGGCATAAATAGTGCCATCCTCATTTTAATATTTGTTAGGACTAGAATTAGCACCTAGAGGGGGGGTGAATAGGTGATTTAAAGCAATTTAATCCGAAAGAATTAAAACCAACAATCGCAGCAAATGAAAGTAATAAAAGATAAAAGGATTAGGGATAGAGAATCAAGACTCCAGATTTATAGTGGTTCGGCTTAGATTAAGCCTACGTCCACTCTCCCGCACGGACAGCCCTTCTGGCTGGATTTCACTAAGAATTAAAAAGAGTGATTACAGTTTCACACTCTTGAGTCCACAATGTATACACTACACTTCCTCAAGATCCCACACAATATGATCTCTCTTTTGATTATATATAACACTCAACGAATATGATCGCAAAATAGAAAAGGAGATTCAGACTTTGGAATTCTTCTATCCGACACCCTTTAACAACTGGAGCATCTCTCTTATATACTTCTTCATGCCTTCTATACCGTTGGCACCTTCCAAAGAAGTTCTTCCAATCAACCCGTTGGACAGAATCAATTTAGAGAGATCTCAAGCTCTTTTAGGTAAGTGTTGATAGCCCATCAATCCCTCGCCCATACAATCAGGATCTTGGTTTCCATAAGTAGATCCTTCCAAATATAAGTTGCGAAATCTTTAGAGAATCTATACAGATTTAAATACGAAAGTAAGATCTTCTAGTGCTGAATCCAGTAGAAAGATATTCTCTAGCCATTAGAATAAATCCATATAATATCGGAATAAAAGTCGATCGGAGACTGTCCATGAGAGTAGACTTTGTAACACGAGTCTTGCTAGCTTCGACTTTGATCTTCAGACTTTGTCAGAGAGTCGTAAGTCTTCAGACTAGACCGAGGAAAATGTTTTGTCATCTTCAAAATACCGAAGAGAATTTATCCAACAATCTCCCCTTTTTGATGGTGACAAAACTTTTCTGCAGATTTGAATATTATTGCCCTGCAATACAACTTTTTAAGCAAGCATTGATATCTCATAAATATTAGAATAAAAATAGTAGAAGTTATCCTGTACACAAATATCCTGTACACAGACTTACCCTGTACACTTATCTTTATCTAATTTAATAGCTTAAAGTAATGCAATAATGAGCACACATTCAAAAACTGCACACATTCAAAAACTCAAGATAAAGTCAAAATAACAACTCAAAAATGTTTAAAAAATGAAGATAAGATTTGGTTTGTTTTGAGGATAGAGTCTGAAATTGAAATGTGCTTGAAAATCTGCAAAGTCTTCTCCCCCTTTTTGTCGCATAAAAATTAAGGAGCACGAGGAATGCGAACAAGTTGAAAGTCCTCCATAGACTTGACAGTTTCTTCTAGCTTTTTCAAGTCTTCCTGTAGTTGGGTAAGAGCTGTGCCTTTTGCAGTGTCCTGAATCTGACGCTGAACATCTTTGAGCTGATCATGCATGGTGATGAACATTGCATGATTTTAATTCTGCAGAGTCTGAAATTCATACCCAATAGCATAGATTTGGCCTTTGAGTTCCAAGATGATGTCAAGCAACCTTCCAAAATCTCCTGAATTGTCAGTCTGTGTGCTTGCGTCAACTCGGTCTGATGGTGGAGTTAAGCCAGTATGAATATCAGTAGGGAGTTCAATATGTGGAGATGATGCCTCTTCCTCAGGGAACTGAGCAGCATAAACATCTTCGGCATCAGGAGGTGATCGACTAACACCTGTTTGTGTATCTTCTTCTGTAAAAGTCAGTAGAAGAGGAGTATGTTCTTTTTGGGAATCTCCCCCTGTTTCCATGTCTTCTGGAGGAGAAGAATACTCTTCTTTCTGAGGAATTTCCTCAGTGACAGACTGTCGTTGATCCTCTTTTTCTGCCGGAGAAACTGTTTTTGCCGGTTCGTCTCCTTGTTCTTCTTTCTCTTCTTCTTTCTCTTCTTCCTTTTCTTCTCTCTCTCCTCTCTCTTCTTCTTCTTCTTCTTCTTCTTCTTCTTCTTCTGCTGTTTCTGCAAAATGTCGTTCTGGAACAGGTGTAGAAAATTGAGATACAAGTGCAGAGATGGGTAAATCATCCTCATCATCGTCTTCCAAGATGATTGCCCTTCTCTTCTTGATAGAACTAGACACCGGTTCCTTCCCTTTTCTTTTTGTTGCAGAAGAGTCTGGTCTGATCTTAATAGGAGTCTTCTCCTTGAACTGCTCCAGCTTTTTGCTGAGTTCTTTCAGAAGCATTTTTGTTATCATCCTCAATTCGATGACCATTTTATGAATAGTCTTCACGGAGAGAATGTGAGGAGGCTGAATGTTCAGATGTCTGAAAAGTCGAGTTATGAGAGCAGCATAGGGGAGATTTCCTTTATCCTTTGCCATGGACCTATACATGTGAAACATGATAGTGTGTGGCAGAGAGAAATTAAGACCTATCTTGATTGCATACATGAGTTTGGCCTCTGAGATGGATACATCTGTCTTTGATGTTGATTTAGGTTTGAGACAGTTGATCACTATCTTGTGAAGCAAAGTGTTTGTTGCATTCATCCTGGAGTAGGAGAGACGACCTTCAGCAATTCGGTCTCTTGCAAGTTCTAGAGTCGCATGACTTACGAAACACCAATTGATTGGAAGGCACCTCTTTCCACACCAATTACATCGCGAGTGTACGTATCAACAACGTATTATTTATCTCTCACACTGAAAGAGATGCTATTCGCATCCAGGAAACTGAGATTTGAATAAAAATATGCTGTCAATTCAGAGTAAGCCACATCACAATCAGTATAGAACTTATGAAGTTGAAGTTTCTCAAACTTCTCTCTCAGATTGATATTCAATAAGTCCAGAAAATCAAAGTCCACTGTTCGTGGATTCATCACCCCACGCCTCAGCAATTTCTCATACATCTTTCTGTGTCCATCTGAACGAAACAATTCATCCTTCTTTCCTTGAAGGTTTGCAGCCACACCCATCCAAGGTTTAAAATGTATAAACATTTTCTCATCGTCATCTTTGCCCACTGGTTGATTTACACTACTAAACCTAGGGTCACTAGGAAAGTTTGCAAAAGCTTTTGCTGCCGTTCCAGCAAGAGCAACGCCTGATCTTTCCATTATTGTGAGAAAGTGTGTCTCATTCGCATAACCTTTTTCTTTCAGAAATTCATCAATGAAGGTCATTGCAGAACCTCCTTCCTTCAATGCAGAATATAGCTTATATACAAAAGCAGGCTTAAGTAATCTTACAGGTTTAATGCCTTCAAGCACTTCTTCTGCATCTTGAGAGTGACGATCAAGAGGTCTATTTGAAGGAGTACTCTGTTGAGATCATTGAGGAGTCTGTTCTGTTGGAAAGTCACTTTCTTCTGTGAGGTCGAAGTGCGTAGGCCCCTCACTAGATCCCTGTGGTCCCCTGTTTGCAATTCTTGATGATTTCCGTTGGTAAGACATTGTCGCTTTCTTTGGAGAAGCTTTCTCACTTGTGTCGCAAGAAAGTTAAAAGCTTTGAGATGAAGAAGTTTTGGAGAGAAAAATACAGAGAAGTGAAAATCTTTTGATCTAGGATTTCTGGGTAGAGTAAAAACGAAGGAGAAGGAGTGTATAAAAGATAATAGATACGGGGGAAATCCAAGCGTCGCAAATTTTGGAAATCTTAAGAATTTCCTTTTGAAAATAACTGCCTTAATAAATCGATAACCACCCTTTTTTTTTAAAAAATATAACTTCCTTAATAAGCTTAATTAGAGATAGACAGACAATCTTACCTTTTCGAAATGACAGTTTAAGTAAATGAACTTACAGTCTTCTCGATTTGGTATTTTCAGTCTTCAACCTTTGAGTCGATACTCGTCGGACTTTAGATTTTGAGTCTGAATTTCAACATTCTTCAAGAGATAAAATGTTGAGTCTTGAGCGAATAGACTCAAACAAGCTTTTCTCCAGTGGCTTTGTGAAGATGCCTGCCAGTTGATTCTTTGAGTCTATGAATTGTATCATGACTTCTTTATTCTGAACATGATCTCTTATAAAATGATGTCGAATCTCAATATGTTTTGCTCTTGAATGTAGAATAGGATTCTTTGTAAGATTGATTGCGCTGGTATTGTCACATTTGATCTCTGTGCAGGAATCTTTAATGCCAAAGTCTTGTAGTTGTTGTTTTATCCATAGTATTTGAGAATAGCAACTTCCAAGGGCTACGTATTCTTCTTCAGCTGTTGAAAGAGCCACAATACTTTGTTTTCTTGAAAACCAAGATACTGCCCTGTTTCCAAGCAATTGACAAGTACCTGAAGTGCTTTTTCTTTCAACTCTACAACCTGCAAGATCTGCGTCTGAATAGCCAAGAAATGTAAAGTCTCCTTCTTTGGGATACCATAGACCGATCTTAGCAGTAGTAGCAACATATTTAATAATGCGTTTAGCAGCATTTAGATGAGATTCCCTAGGATCAGATTGACACCTAGCGCATATGCAAACACTAAATAATATGTCGAGGTCCTGGATGCAGTAAGATAAAGAAGTGAACCAATGATACTTCTGTATAACTTTTGGTCGATTTTCTTCCCTGCTTCATCTTTGTCTATCTTCAAGGAACTTGACATTGGTATGTCAGTCTTTTTGCAATTTTCTAGACCGAACTTTTTAACAAGTTCTTTTGCATATTTCTCTTGATGAATGAATATTCCTTCCTTCAGTTGTTTCACTTGTAGACCAAGGAAAAGGATAGTTCACCCATCATGCTCATCTCGAATTCATCCCGCATAGTCTTAGAAAATTTCTTGCACAAAGTCTCATTAGATGATCCGAATATAATGTCATCAACATAAATCTGAACAAATAGAAAATTTTTACCTTCCCTTCTGATAAACAAAGTAGTGTCTACTTTTCCTTTAGAAAAGCCATTATGAATTAAGAAATTACTTAGCCTTTCATACCAAGCTCGAGGAGCTTGTTTCAATCCATATAAAGCTTTCTTCAGTTTGAACACTGAGTCTGGTTTCTTTGAGTTTTCAAATCCAGGAGGTTGTTCCACGTAGACTTCTTCTTGAATAAATCCATTTAGGAATGCGCTTTTGACATCCATTTGAAATAACCTGAAATTCTTATAGCAAGCAAAAGCAAGTAATAATCGATTGCTTCTAACCTTGCTACTGGAGCATAAGTCTCATCATAGTCTATCCCGTCTTCTTGCGTGTAGCCTTTAGCCACGAGTCTTGCTTTGTTTCTTGTTACTTTGCCTTTTTCATCAACTTTGTTCCTGAAGACCCATTTAGCTCCAACAACTGATTTACCTTTTGGTTTGGGAGTCAATTCCCATACGTCGTTAATACTGAATTGTCTGAGTTCTTCTTGCATTGCTTCAATCCAGCTTTCATCAGCTAAAGCTTCTTCAATATTTTTGGGTTCTATTTCAGAAATAAAAGCAACAGCACTAGATTCTTCTCTCCTTTTGGATCTTGTTCGAATTCCCTCATTAATGTTCCCAATAATGAGTTCTTCAGGATGACTATACTTGTGCTTCCAGTTGTTAGTCAGTCTGATAGATTGTTGATCTTCTTCTTAAGTAGATTCTTCATCGGTAGCTTGTTGTGCGATTCGAATTAGTAACTGCTTCAACGAGAGGTAGATCTAGCGATTAATGTCGGAATGCAGTTCTGAATCTTCGTCTGAATTTGTTGAATTTGTGGAGAGTCTTGAAATTTGACATTCATTGATTCTTCCACAGTCTGAGTCTGAGTCTTGAATACTCTAAAGGCTTTGCTTGTAGTTGAGTAACCAAGAAAGAATCCTTCATCTGATTTTTCTTCAAACTTACCAACACGATCATTTGCATTCTTTAGAATATAACATTTGCAACCAAATACTTGAAAATAAGAAACTATTGGTTTCTTTCCTTTAAAAATTTCATAAGGGGTTTTCTCAAGAATTGGTCTTAAAAACACTCGGTTTATAATATAGCAAGCAGTTGAGACAGCCTCAGCCCAAAACCTTGAAGAAATTTGATTTCCAATTAAAAGTGTTCTTGCCATTTCTTGTAAAGATCTATTCTTCCTTTCCACAACCCCATTCTGTTCTGGGTGTATATGGAGAGGAGAATTTGTGTTGAAAACCAAATTCATCACAAAGTTTAGTAAAGTCTTGATTTTCAAACTCACCTCCATGGTTTGTACGAATACTTGAGATAGTATGACCTTTCTCATTCTGCACTTTCTTAGCAAACTTTGAAAAGATAGAGAAAGTCTTTGACTTACTTGAAAGAAAGTAGACCCAAGTAAATTGTGAGTAATCATCCACAATTACTAAACAGAACCTTTTTCCACCAATGCTTTGCGTTCTGGTAGGTCCAAACAAATCCATATGCAGAAGCTGCAATACATGATTAGTGGAAACTTTATTTATCGATTTGTAAGAGTTTTTAACCTGTTTACCCAAAGACGCACGGTGTACATAGATCAGACTTTGAGTAATTGAGAGTAGGCAATCCTCGAACAAGTTTCTTGGTAGAGATCTTGTTGATTTGCTTCATATTGGTATGGCCTAGCTTTTTGTGCCATAGATTAGCTTCATCTTGAACTGATATTAAGCACTGTGATCTTTCTTGATTCACATCCAGAAGATAGATATTTCCATGTCTTCGTCCAGTAAATGATTGAGTAGAGTCTCTACTGATTCCAGAGCACGTTTCTTCCTGGAAATTGATCTTGAAACCAATATCACACAACTGACTTATGCTAAGCAAGTTGTATTTTAATCCTTCAACTAAGGAAACATTTTTGATTGACAAACTTCCAATCTTTACTGTTCCTTGACCAGTAATTCTTCCTTTGTTGTTACCACCAAAGGAAACTTTTCCTCAATCTATCTGGATAAGTTTTATGAAGTAACTTGAGTCTCCTGTCATATGTCTTGAGCAGCCACTATCAAGATACCATTTAATCTTCTTTTTGATAGTAACCTGCAATTAACACGAATTCAAGCTCTTTTTGGTACCCATACCATCTTGGGTCCAGAAGTGTTAGAACAATAAACAGTCTTAGCCCAGCTCTTTTTAACAGGTCTCTAAACCAAAGGACATTCTTTCTCAAAATGTTCTAAGCTTTTACACTTGGAACATCTCAAAGCATTTTTGCCAACAGGTTTTACAAAAACTTTCTGGAAATGATTCTTATAAACAATTCTAGCTGGTCTCTGTTTAATTCTTTCTTTTACCTTCGGGAAATCAATTAGTAGAATAGTTTCAGAAGTTATACCAAGACCTAACTTATCAAAGTATGGTCCTTGTATCGAAAGAATCTTATCCAACTTTTCAGAACCATTTGAAAATCTTTTTGATATGTTAGTAATATCATTTTTCAAAAGATTATTTTCATTTGAAATAATGTCCGAGTTTTCTTTCACAACAACAAAATCTTTTTCCAGCTTTTCAAACTTTTCTTTCATAAGTTTATCCTGTTGCTTCAATGTAGAATTTTCCCTTTTTAATTCGGAGATCCTCTTAAGAGAGGTTTTCAGACTAAGACAAAGTTCATCAATATATTTAGAAACCTTAACAGGAATTTTCAGGTTACCAACCTCGAGTTCACCGTCTCGAGTCCGTGTCTCGAATCAAGGTCTCGAGTTTGAATCGATTTTGCCATTAAACAGATATTGGCATAATCATCATCACTTTCTTCACATTCAGTATCACTCAAAGTCTCTGCTTTGAGTGCCTTCCTGTTTTTCTCAATCTTTCCTTTTCTCTTCTTTAACAGAGGACAGTTGGGTCTGACGTGTCCCTTTTTCTTGCATTCGAAACAGGTCACTTCTTTGTTAGAATCATCTTCCTCTGTTGACTTGTTTTGAAACCTTTGAGAGCTTTGTTTCTTCCAATTGAACTTCCTTCCTTTTCTGTTCAACTTTCTGAATCTCTTTATCATGAGTGCCAGGTTCTTCATCATCTAGATCTTCTTCGGATTCGTAGCATCGAATAGTCATTAGACTTTAAGGCAATAGATTTCTTACCTTTTGAGTCTTCCTCTTCGTTGGTTTGTTTTACTTCATAAGATTGAAGAGTCCCAACCGGTTCGTCTACGAGAGAGTGGAGCAATTCTGCGTCTCTCTTATTGAAGTTTTTATGTAATTCCGAGTCTTTAAAGAGTCCTCGTAGGAGTTTGTTGACCTTCATATGTCCCGAGATTGGATGTCCCCGATATTCAAGACCATTCACAATTTCAGTAAAAGCGACTAAACATGTCAGTTATTGATTCTCCTGATCTCATCTTAAAGACTTCATATTGTCCCAAAAGTATATTGATCCTCGTTTCTTTCACACGATCAGTTCCTTCATAGGTAATGTGGAGCCTATCCCAGACTTCTTTTCCTATATCACAAGAAGATATTCTGTTATACTCAGTAGGAGATAAAGCACAATATAAGGAGTAAATAGCTTTGGCATCAAGAGTCTGTCTCTTGGTGATTTCTTCTTGAGTCAAAAGAGTGGGATCAGCAGTTTCTTTTCCTCTCTCTGAATCTGATGTAGCGGCAGGAATGATTCCTTTATCAACCACTTCCCATTCCAGAGGATCTTTCGATCTTAGGAATGCCTTCATCTTATTCTTCCATATGCTGTAATCTTTTCCATCAAAGTATGGAGGTCTGGTATTGCTTTGACCTTCAACCAACCCTGTAGATAACATACTAGCCATAGATCTTTTACTCAGAAGTAAAGACACTTCTTATGAACGAGTATACAAGGCTCTGATACCAATTGTTAGGACTAGAATTAGCACCTAGAGGGGGGGTGAATAGGTGATTTAAAGCAATTTAATCCGAAAGAATTAAAACCAACAATCGCAGCAAATGAAAGTAATAAAAGATAAAAGGATTAGGGATAGAGAATCAAGACTCAGATTTATAGTGGTTCGGCTTAGATTAAGCCTACGTCCACTCTCCGCACGGACAGCCCTTCGGGCTGGATTTCACTAAGAATCAAAAAGAGTGATTACAGTTTCACACTCTTGAGTCCACAAAGTGTATACACTACACTTCCTCAAGATCTCACACAATATGATCTCTCTTTTGATTACATATAACACTCAACGAATATGATCGTAAAATAGAAAAGGAGATTCAGACTTTGGAATTCTTCTATCCGACACCCTTTAACAACTGGAGCATCTCTCTTATATACTTCTTCATGCCTTCTATACCATTGGCACATTCCAAAGAAGTTCTTCCAATCAACCCGTTGGACAGAATCAATTTAGAGAGATCTCGAGCTCTTTTAGGTAAGTGTTGATAGCCCATCAATCCTGCTCGCCCATACAATCAGGATCTTGGTTTCCATAAGTAGATCCTTCCAAATAAAAATTGCGAAATCTTTAGAGAATCTATACAGATTTAAATACGAAAGTAAGATCTTCTAGTGCTGAATCCAGTAGAAAGATATTCTCTAACCATTAGAATAAATCCATATAATATCGGAATAAAAGTCGATCTAGAGACTGTCCATGAGAGTAGACTTTGTAACATGAGTCTTGCTAGCTTCAGACTTTGATCTTCAGACTTTGTCAGTAGAGTCTGTAAGTCTTCAGACTAGACTGAGGAAAATGTTTTGTCATCTTCAAAATACCTGAAGAGAATTTATCCAACAATATTAACTACTAAAATTTGTCTTTGACGTGTGATGTGATCTTACTTGTTTAAATGTCAATCAATTTTACCATACCGCTTAATAAACCAAAACGAAACATGTTAAATCTTGATAATGATGAAGTGAAGACATAGTGCCTTTAATATACATGGGATATCCACAACAAACCAAAATGAAACATGTTAAATCTTGATTATAATAAATGGTTCCTACATAGGAGAAGAAAAACTAGAAAAAGAAGGAAAGTAAATAAGTTTGAGCCACCACTTTAAATAGCAATTGAATGACTAAGATAAATTTCGCCTTTTTGGTGAAAAGTGGTTGGATTTAGTCATGTAAGGCGTGAAAATATTGTCTCCCTTATTTTAATATTAACTAGTAAAACTTGTCCTTGATCCTACTTGTTTAAATGTCAATTAAGTTTACTGCAAACTTTATAAACCGAATTTGACCTAATATCTCTAAGATGGTAAACTATGATCATGCCTTTTTGGCCGTGTTAGACGTGGAAGGGAGGAGCAAACTCACCAGAATGATTATGTTTACGTTCTGGGAAGAGATTTTCTGAGGGCCTTCTTTTCCATCGCCCTCATAATCCAATACCGCATCCAAGAAGTCATTTGTCGTTCTCATCTCTCCCCTTAGCTTTCGCTCCTCCAACCTCTCTTTTACAAAACCTTCAGCAATCTCCATGGCTCGACCCATGTCCTTCGCCATGCTTGCCTTGATCCCCTGCGGGTCCAACCATTTCAACCACGGCATGAAGTCGGCTACGTTAGGCTTGCCGGGCCACTCCGTGACCCGGTTCATAGCGTCATAGAACTCGGGCCCGTCCTTTGATTTTGGGTCCAATAGATCTCGTGGGAGAACCGTGTTGCCCACCACATTAAATGCCAGGAGAAAGAGGAAGCGGGATAAGTCGATTCCTTGCTCTTCATAAAATGAAATTTTTTTACGATTAATTATAATAAGAGGCTGTATAGCAGCACGTAACATATTAGACATGAAAAAAAATTATAGCACCAAGTTGCTCAACTAGTTAAAAAGAGGGATATAGTTGAATCGACCTCTAAGCTATTCATGAGCTCCACTTGACTTACTATGAATGCTGCAATGTTCAACACGAAAGGTCGAATTGTTTAAGCTCAAGTCAAACTTAATAAAGTGCTTCTAAGCTTGGTTTCGACTCTACTTCAGTAACAGAACTAAATTAGCATCTAAACTCTTAAAACTTCAAGCTGAGTTCTACAACTAAAATTAAGTGGAAAGTTTACTTATGCATGCTTTTTGAAATTTATAGAGATGTACTTGATAAATGCAACGGAAGATATATAAGACCCAACTTCTCGATCATGCTCTAGTTTGGCTCAATTACATGATGAAGCTACACGAGCTGCTAATTCAACAGTAGAGTCACTCTACTTCAACTCAAATTTGAAAAGAATGAAAGCGAGTTCGACTAAATAACGTATTTAATCCCAATGTCTCTTGGGTAACTTGAGTTATTTACACTAGTATTTAATTTGTTGACTTTGTCTAGAGTACACAAAGCAAAGGGACAAAAGTATCAGCGGTCCCTAAACCTTTACAGAAAGTTTAATTAGGTCCCTAATTTTTTTTTTGCATAATTAATTCCATAAATCATATACTTTCATGTCCGATATGGTCCTTTCATTAAAAAAGAAAACAAAAATGCAGACGTGGGAGTTAAGTACCGTAAATGCTAACATCGTATCCTACGTGACATATAAAAAAACTTAAAAAATAGAATAACATAAAATAATAAACAAGGAAATTAAGAAACAAAATAAATATTAAAAAATGAAAAATAAGGAAATTTGAAAAAAGAAAAGAAAAGAAAAGAAAAGAAAAGAGAAACGAAAAACAGAAGTCTCGTTAGTGAACTAGGGCAGACGTCCGTGAATTGTGGCTATACTGAATTAGGGACAGCGGCGACTCGTTGCCGGTGGTCGTGCGAGCTGTCGAAGTGACGCCGATGTCACGCCACCTCAAAGGGATCTAGCTTGAGGTGGCGCATGGGTGCTTGGATGGGAGGTGGAGGTCGCGGACAGCAAGTACTGAATGACCCATGTCGTGCCTCGACACTGCCACCCGCCCTAGCCAGACAGCCCTCCATACCCTTGTGCATAATTTATTAGTTAGATTTTTTATTTTCTTATTTTTCTGATCCATACCAGCACTATATTTAAAAATAATTCATGTCACCAAATAAGTTAGTATAATCAGTGCTAGGGCGACATTCCTCATAAATATTCTATCTACATATCTATGAGGAGGGTCAACTCTAATTAGAAGATGTATAATTTCGAGGACTAAATTTACAAACAAAAAAGATTCTGGAACCTAATTAAACATCTTACAAAAGTTGACAAACCATGGTTCGTTTATCCCTGAACAACAGGCCCAATATATATATATATATATATATATATATATATATATATATTTGTAAATCTAGTTGCAAGTTGTATTCTTTACTGAAATACATTATTTTGACGGAATGGATCATTCTCTCTTAACCGCACGTTTGTAGAAGTCTTAACATGTCTTAATCATTGATTTTACCTATATTAAAATCAACATGTGGTTGTGACACTAGTAGAAATATCGTGTAGGGTATATGATTTTGGTTTTACTTTGATACTTTAGAAGAAGCTTAAGAAACGTTTCCCCCTCCCTCCTTTCTTTGGAAAAGAGAAAAGAAAAGAAAGTCAAAAGTAACACCAAGCACGTAAGAAATAACCTGTTGTTAATTGTTTAGCCGCCATTTCTTCCTCTAAATACACGATCATGCTGTCGACGCACTTCTGCCTGAGATGGGTCGTCTCGTTGACGCGCTTGGTCACGAGGAGCTCTGCAGAGCAGAGACGTCGGAGAACGCGCCGGTAGCCGCCGTAATGACCCACGGCGAGCGAGCCTTGGTCGTAGCCGAGAGCCGTCAATGCATGGGGACACTTGCGGTCCGCGAATGCCAAGTCGTGGCCCTTGAAGAACTCTGCGGCGGCCTGAGCTGATTGGATCACCATGGTGTTCACGGAACCGAGCTTCAACCACGTGACAGGCCCGTGCTCGGCTCGGAAGCTGTGGAGGTTCTGGTGCGGCATGATCCCGAGGTCGAGGATGTTGCCGATCATGGGCCATGCGGGGGGCTGAGGGGGAAGCTTTGTGCGCTTCCAACGGTTGAGAAGGAAAAATAGAAGTGCCGGGAGGAGGAGGCCGAGCCAAAAGGGCGAAGTAGGGCAGTACTCCATTGGCCAAGCTTTCAGCTATTGCTCACCTTGCACTTATGCGATTATTGCGTGCAAAACAGGAAAAATATACACTCTTATCCTCTTCACTTCACGAGAAACCAACCCAAAACAATAAAGAAAGAGAAATATATGCCGTCCACATTATAAAAAGAAAAAAAATTAATATATCTTTTGGCTACGAAATGGAGTAAACATAAGGCAAATTACAAAGGACCGGCACTAAAAACCTACACTCAAACCTCAAAATGAGACAAAGTGTAGGGGAGCCAAAGTAAGAAGCCACAAAGGCAAACAAGAAAAGCCACAAGGGCAACAGCAACAAGAACAAACAAGCGGGAAAGAAAAAACAACAAGGCTGAACAACCCTCAGCACCAACCCTCAGCCCACCAAAGGAAGCGGCTAAGAAACAGAGAGCCAAGAAAAGCTAGGAGCAACTTGCGCAAAACAGCAACTAAGGAGCACTGGGCGGATGAGAGAACACCGCAGGGTCAAAACCCCAACCACGCTGAAGCCTCTTATTTCTTGGGTTAGGAGGAACATCTTTGAATGTTATAGCTTTATCCCTCACAACCTTAATAAGGTGTTTTTTAAGAGCCGAGACCACTAAGGATTCGCCCCGAAATATAATCGCATTCCTCTTTTTCCAAATAAGGTGACACATAGCTCCAAAAGAGAATCGCGCAATGCAATGGAAGAAGTCGTTACCGGATAAGAACTTTAAAGCCCAACTGAGGATGTCTTTCCAACATCTATTCCGCCACGGGAGGTTACACCTGGCGGCCCAGAAGTAGGCTAGAGAAGCCGAGGTGTGACACTCGAAGAATAAATGTTCAACAGAACTGAACATCATTGCAGAAGGCACAAACATTATAGTCGATCCTCCCATAAGAAAGAAGCAAAGATTCGAGTCGGTAGGCGATTTTTGGTTATAAGCCATAAATTAAATTGGAACCGCGGGACTATAGCACTGTCCCATACAAAAGATGCCCAATCAACACGATCCTTCTTGACTCTAATGGAATTCCATGCTGAAGCTATAGAGAAGGAACCAGAAGCATCAGAGCACCAGGTAAACCTGTCGCAAGCCGAAGAGAGGACCGGAAGAGAGATCCCCCATCTTTCCAAAAAGGATTTAAATAACCAACCCACCGAGGTAAATAGATCCGCAACAACAGCATCGTCAGGAAGACATAAACCTTCACAGAATGAGGAAGGAACAAAGGCATCAAGCGGGCCACAAGATAACCAAAGTGATCATGCCAAAGAGACACCGATAGGCCATTTCCAATCTTCCACGAAAGGATAATCGAAAGTAATTTCTCGGTTGAAGGATTTTTTCCATGCCCAAGAACATTGACGAGGGAAGAAATCCAAAAGTTTCTTTTCTTTAAGAAGTTAGAGTGTACCCAACGACACCACAACGATTCTTTATCAGTGAAAAGAATCTAGATAAATTTAAGCATGGAGGCTTTGTTGCAATCTTTGAGTTTACGAATGCCTAAACCTCCCTCAACCTTCGGGAGACAGACATCGTCCCACGAGACTTTGGCCCCACCCTGGCCAAGGGTCGTGCCCTTCCATAAAAATTGTCTCAAAATGCGCTCAATACTATCTATTACCGAGGACGGAAGGTTAAATACACTAGTCCAAAATGCTTGAATTGAAAGGAATACTGACCTTATGAGTTGCAGCCTCCCAGCAAAGGACAGAAAGCGATGTGCCCAAGATTGAACCCTGGCAGTAATACGATCAGTCAAAGCAACATAGTCTGCTTTGCCCAATCTAGTAGTAATAATCGGAACACCTAAATAGCGAACTGGCAATTTCCCTTCCTGAAAACCGAAGGCCCATTGCACCCTATTACGAAGAGACGAATCTCCTCCTGAGATGAAGATCTCACTTTTGTTTTTATTTGGAAGAGGCCGCTCCATGAGGAGAAAATGTCCAAACCCCTTTTTAGCAACATCACCGACGCCCAATCGCCTTGACGGTAAAAGGAATACGTCGTCGGCGAAAAAGAGGTGAGATAGCTGCACCGATTTGCATCTCTAGAAATATTTGAAGTCATTGCTAGCAGTATGGGAGAGCAAGATTCCAGAGAAAATTTCCATGACTAAGGTAAATAGGTAAGGTGACATAGGATCACCTTGCCTAAGTCCTCTTCCAGCAGGGAAAAAACCATGTAATTCACCATTGATAGAGATGGAATATTTCGGCGTACGTACGCAAACCATAATTAGCATAATAATCCACTTAGGAAAATAGAAGGCACGGAGAGTAAGTTCCAAGAAATCCCAATCAACCGTGTCATAGGCCTTATGGAAATCAACTTTGACAGCACATTTGGGCAAATAAGGCTCTAAGTGAAATCCAGCAAACAACTCTTGAGTGATGAGGATATTATCTCTAATCCTCCTACCCTTTACAAAAGCATTTTGTGAAGGGCTTATCAAATCACTTAAGACAGCAGCAATGCGGTTAGCAAGGATCTTCGTAATGACTTTATAAATGGTATTGCAACATGCGATAGGCCTAAAATTAGTGACTGCACTTGCGTTAGGGACTTTAGGAACTAGGGCGAGGATAGTGCTATTTACCTCCTTTAAGAGCTGTCCCGAAGAGAAGAAATCCTGGATTGCTTCCACCACCAACGACCCCACTAAATCCCAATTAGTCTTGTAGAACTCTACCGAGAACCCATCGGGACCTGGGGCCTTGCCTTTGGCAAGAGAGAATAGAGTATTCTTAATCTCAGAGGGAGAAACCGGCTCACATAGGGAGCGCACCTGAGCATCCGAAAGCGGGTGACGAACAAACATCTTCAGCTCCTGAAGCGAAGGTTTAGATAAAGCCTCATGATGAGAGAGCAAATTTGAGAAAAACCGGACAAAAACTTGCGGCACAAGAACAGGATCGGTGATAATAGCCCCTGACTGATCCTTAACGGAAAGGATCCTATTAGTAAGCTGCCTCCTCTTCACCGAATGGTGGAAAAACTTAGTATTCCTGTCACCTTCTTTTAGCCATCTAACTCTCGACTTTTGTCTGAAGAAGGATTCTTCTTGATTCCTTAAAACAACAAAAACATGACGCTGAGATTTTTCCAACTCAGTAAGTGAAAGGTTGGAAGGGTCCGATTGAAGGCTAACTTGAGTACTTCGCAGGGCCTCTCTTGCTTCGGCCGTCCTCACAGAAATATCCGAGAAGGCGTCTTGGTTAAGTAACTTGAGTCGATCTTTCACAATTTTCAACTTGGAAACAAGCATGTACATTGGAACGCCTGTGATGGAGGAGTCCTAAGCCTGGCGGACAATTGAGTTAAAGTCGGGATGGTCAGCCCAAAAATCAAAATACTTAAACGGCTTCCTCCTATGGACCGGTTGAAGAACTCTGACAATCATAGGAATATGGTCCGAGATACCAGGGTTCAAAAACGAAGCCTCAGAGAATGAGAAATCAAGGTTCCATTTGTTGTTAACCAGAACACGGTCGATCTTCCTCATCTTCCTGGCGTCCCCTGCTGAGGTAGACCAAGTATAACGGAGGCCAATATATCTGAGATCCATCAGTTCTGTTTGTGCTACGCATTGGGCAAACTCATCAAAATAAGGGATCCAGTTGTTGGAACTTCCAACTCGATCGGATGGGTCTTTAATGGCATTGAAATCCCCAGCAACAAGCCAAGCTGAATCCTGCATCAAGTCATTGAAGTGGAGGAGGTCCTCCCACAAAGGTCTACGACGCACAAACGAATGCTCCCCATAAACAGCAGAGATGCAGCAGCTCACACCAGACATATTAAGCTTAAGGATACCATGCAAAGCCTGGTCGTTGATAGAGATAGGCACAAAAGAAACAAGATCCGGGTTCCATCCTACCCAGATTCTACCACGAGAAGAATACTCATAGTTTGCAATCCACTTCCAACCCCTAATTAAGGAAGCCGAGACAGAATCAAAAAACTCCTCACGAACCTTAGTCTCAAAAAGGCCAATCAGGCAGAGCTTATTAACAAAGCAGCAAATCTCCCGATCTCTCGCACGCCTAAGAGGGTTGACCATGCCTCTAATATTACAAAAGCCAAAAAACATATCAAAAAAGGATAGAGGGACAGAATTACTTCTTCTTAGACCTGCGACTTGTAGCAGGCGCTTTTGAAACCACCGAGGGTGGTGGGTCAGGAAGAAGTAAGAGGAGCTGATCTTGTATACTTCGAGCACCAGCCGGGGCCGGGCCTTTCGGCGAAGGGGAACCCACAGACAAAACATCTTCATCAATTAAATCCATTTGAATACTAGAGTTGCAAATTTCATCCGAGTTTTCAACCGGAAGACCAACAAAGGCAGCTTCCTTCTCAACATTCTTTTTCTTTTTCTTGCCTTTCCCCTTCACCTGCTTCCATTCTGGATCGGCAGCAGGAGCTGAGGAAATAGCCACCATTTCACCACCATCCTCAGATGCAGAAACCCTAGCAACAGAGATCTTCGAAGGCTTAGGAGGAACTTGTACGGTTGCCTCCAGTTGTAGATGAGAAACAATCTCAGGATCGATCATGTCCATGCCTGGGGTAGTAAGTGGAACTTGTAAGTCCCCCATAATCTGTTTTTGACGATTCTGAGAGAAGGCAGGACCATCTGAACGAGTAGGGGAATTAAGATGCATAGACTTGTCTTGAGCAGGAATTCCAACATCAGTATTCAAGACTTGATTAGCTTCTGCAGATTTTCCTTCTGCAGGGGGATCAGCAGAGTTTCGAGGAGCAGCTGTTTTACAGCTGTGACCAAAGATACCGCACACAGAGCAAGCAAGCGGTTTCCATTCATATTCGACTTCCACTTCCACCAATTTACCATCAAGGAGCAGCTCAATAGATTCACAAGTTGGTTGCTGGGCTGTTATTTCTACACAAACCCTGGCGAACGTTAGCATTGTCATCTGCTCTGTCCGTTGATCCACCTAGAGTGGTTTACCCACTGCACTGGCCACCTTTCCAATGGATTGAGCTGACCAAAATGAAAAAGGTAAGTTCAAGTCTCACCCAAACCGGGCGAGCGAAGGGTGTCTTTACTGAGTTCCAAACCTGGTTTCCATTGCTGCAGAACCAATGGAATCCTTGCAACTGTTAAATGGCCTCCTTCAAGGACTTTTCTACGGAACTCCCTATCTGGTATGCGCAATACAAACAGTCCCCGCCCATTAGACATGACTTCGAACAAATTTGGACCCAGTGCTTTTCTAAGAGCCTCTTCAATAACCTTAAACGGCAACCGCCTTCCAATGAAATACCCCACAAGACACTCAAAGAGCTTGGGATCAGCAGCTTCAAGATCAGATTCTGTCATCTGTATAACCGGTTTATTATTCACAAAGGTCGGAGGAGTATATTCAAGATCATAACCTTTATTCACTCCACTAGCAACAGCAGCCCAAGACCGAGTTCCCAGGTTTTTCGACTCACCCCTGCGTTGAGGGCAACACGCTGGTCATGTTGATTATGGGAGAAAGTGCCAAAAAAGTCCTAAACCTTTTGCCTTTGTGCCGATTTAGTCCTAAAAATTTTTTTTGTGCCGATTCAGTTCTAAACCTTTTTATGTTGTGTCAATTTAGTCCTTTCCGACCAATTTTGGCCGGATTTTGCTGACTGGACGCCGGTCAGCTGACGTGGCCTGATTGGCGCTAACGTGGACAATTTTTAATAATATTTTAATATTTTTGAATTTTTGAATTTTTGAAATTTTGAATTTTATGTTTTTGTCTTTTTCCTTCGTTGTGCCAATTTAGTCCTTTCCGACCAATTTTGGCCGGATTTTTTGCGGGATTTGGACGCCGGTCGGCTGACGTGGCCTGATCGGCGCTAACGTGGACAATTTTTAATAATATTTTTGAATTTTTATATTTTTTATATTTTTATTTTTGTCTTTTTCCTTCGGCCGGTCACCGAGGTCCGGCGACCGGCCAAAGCCGAAGGCCGGCGAGGGCGAGGCTGACCTCGTCGGCCACCTCGCGGGCGAGGCCCTTTCCCATGGGTCGAGGGCAAGCCTCGCCCATGGTCGAATCTGGCAAGGTCGAGCCTCGCCGGCCATGGGCGAGGGTTGCCTTGTCAAATCCGGCAAGGGGGAGCCTCGCCCATGGCCGGATTTGGCGAGGTCGAGCCTCGTTGGCCATGGGCGAGGCTCGCCTCGTCGATCCGGCGAGGGGGAGCCTTGCCCATGGCTGGATCCGGCGAGGTCGAGCCCCGTTGGCCATGGGCGAGGCTCGCCTCGTCGAGATCCGACGAGAGGGAGCCTCGCCCACGGCCGGCGAGTCTCGACCTCGCCGGATTCGGCCATGGGTGAGGTTCCCCCTCGCCGGCCATGGGCGAGGCTCCCCCTTGCTGGCCATGGGCGAGGCTCGCCTCGTCGGATCCGACGAGGCTTGACCTCGGTAGATCCGGCGAGGGCGAGCCTCGCCCATGGCCGGCAAGGCTTGACCTCACCAGATTCGGCTTGCGAGGGCAAGCCTCGGCCATGGTTGGCGAGGCTCGACCCTTGCCTGTGAGGTGGCCGGTGAGGTCGGCCGCCCTCACCGGACTTCGGCTCGGCGGTCGCCGGACCTTGGTGATTGGCTGGAGGAAAAAGACAAAAAAATAAAAATAAAAATAAAAAATTCAAAATAAAAATTCAAAAATATTAAAATATTATTAAAAGTTGTTAACGTCGGCGCCGATCGGCCACGTCAGCCAATCGGCATCCAGTCAGCAAAATCCGGCCAAAATTGGCTGGAAAGGACTGAATTGGCACAACGTAAAAAGGTTTAGGACTGAATTTGCACCAAAAAACGGTTTAAGACTAAATCGGCACAAAGGCAAAAGGTTTAGGACTTTTTTGGCACTTCTCCCTGTTGATTCTCGTACATCCATTTCATCGAATTAGGTTAAATTAGATTCTTCGTTTTAATAATTTCAATATTGGTCCAACAACTTACGCAAATTATGCAATCAAATCTTGTACTTAATTTATGCAACTGAGTCTTCTAACTTAAGTTTGGTATTCAATGTAATCTCCGGCTACCAAAGATTTGAAAATTCTTGCCAAAATTATGATGTCTTGTTCTATCTTGAATTTCATGGACTCCTTTATCAACTTATTTGTCCTAAAAAGTCAAATAATCATGCACTTACTTTTGCCTTAGTAAGATGGCATGTCATTTTTCCAAAATTACTATATAAATAATTCAATCAAGAAATTTCTGATCTTCGCTATCCAAAGGACTACTTCATGTTGACACATGATTTTCATCGATGAAATCATAATGTATTTTCAAAGAAAATTATTTCAGCAATCAAATTCATCAATGAGGACGGAGTTTGATCCTTGATATAAAAACAATCATTTTATATGACCTTGCATTCATTTTTCTCGCTGCGTCCCTTATGCACGTTTTAGCTAGAGGCATGATGGTTCATTAATAGTTAGGTTTATGATGGTTTTATTAAATTATGGTGATGGGCCTAAGTTGGCCCGTCCGCCCATGTTGGGCCTAAAAGCCCGGCCCACAAGATTGGGGCCCATGAATGAAGGAATATGATGAAGGGACACGTTTCTTTTTTAGGGAACCTATATAAGGGGAAATAAAGAGGGAGGAACGTACCTTTTGGCATAACGTACGTTCCTCCTCTCTCTCTCCCTCAAACACTTCCCAAAGGAAAGAACAGTGCGCAAGAGGCGACACCCATCTTCCCTTCAAGGCAAACTGACATCATCGGATCGAACGGGATCAGTTTCTCTTCCTCAACTCGGCGTTGGTGTTATAATCTGTGGCTAACAAGGTACGTTTAATTCTGTGATGTGCCTTAGGATCGGTGATGCATGTGTTTTTCCCGGGCTCGTCTTCTGCACAAGTTTAGGGGTTCGATTTAGTGTCGAATCCCGGTTTCTGGGAATCAGACAAACCCCACATTGGTATCAGAGCCATAATTCTTGTTTCCCTATTCTTTTCCATGTTTTTCCCGACCCCTTTCATGTTCATGGATGATTTCTTATTGTTTTTTCGTGAATTTAATCGGTCGACATCGATCGGGGCGAAAAAATCTCGACACCCGAGCACTGTTCATCCTTTTTTCAGGGTCTCTGTAAGTCGAAACCCATTTTTGAAGGCTCTGGATGGAAGGTCTCGTCGAGACGATCGCGACAAGTGGTGGAACGCCACCAAAGGCCGCCGGACGCGCCCCCACGTGCAGTCGGAACGAACCGGCGCGTTGCACGAGCCGATTCACAGGGGAAGGCGCGTGTGTCGCACGCGCGTGCGCGACCGACGTGCGCACGTGCGCGGCACGCGTGCAGCTGACGTCACGATGAACCGGACCGGCCCGACCGGCTAACTGGTCCGACCCGGCCCGACCGGCTGACTGGTCCGACCGGTCTGACTCGACTCGGCGACCGTTGACCGTTGACTTCCGTTGACTTTCGTTGACCGACCGTTGACTGGAAAAAAAAAGAAAAGGATTTGTTTCTTTTTTCAATTATGTCTACGTGGATTATATGTAATCCCTTTTTTTTTGTTTTGCATTTGTTGCAGGAACAATGCCTCCCCGTAAGCCGCGCGCATTTGTGCGGACAATGTCAAATGAACAAAAGGAAAGGCTTTTAAGATTGATAGCCGATTTGAATGATTATCGATGGGAGAGTGACGATATAATTGATCATGTTGTAGAGATCAACAACAAAATTCAAGAAGTCATTTGGAACGGTTATTCCATGCCAGATACTCATATGGTGCGATTCTTTATGAACACTCTTCTATTAGAATGGCAAGAAGTGTTGAATCGCCTATGGGAGGTCAAAGAATTTACTAGTTATAAGGAGCTAGTAATGAAATTTGTAGATGAATATCATCGGGTTGGAGCCACAAAAACTGTGACCCAAGGAATGACTTCGATTAAGCGAGGAATAAATGTGCATAGGAGAAATCCTAAGGGATATCCGTCTGTTTTTCCGTGGCTGTCAAGAATGCCCGAAAATTTTACAGAGGAAAAGAAAAAGAAATTGATCCAAATAGAAACTTTTCCTATCCGTTGTGTGATGCCTTGGTTTTAGATGTTATGGCTGGTCTCTATTAAGTGTGCTTGGTGAAAATCTTATGTAATGTGTAATGTCTTCTACCTGATTGTTGTTGATGTAGCAACTAATATATTAGTTGTATTATGTGAAAGCACAATTATTATATCATTATTGGATGTCAAATATTATTTGCTTTCTGCTGTTGTTAACTGTTGTTGGTAATTCATAGAAGTTTTTGTAGCTTCATAGAATTTACTTTGCATGGAAAATTATATTAATGATAGTTTTAAGTTAGGATTTTTGGAGGATGATTGGAAACATAGTGACCTTTTGATTCTGAAACCTTACTTAAAATTATTAATTAATATGATGGGTTTGTGCAAAATAGATGCATAAGTGATAGACATTAATATTTTATGCATATATGTCTGATATGTTCAGATAAATGGATTCATCAACTAAGAACATAATTGCTGATTTGAACAAAGAAGCACTAAAAGCTCTTGACCATGTTATGGAAGATCTTGAGAATGCTGTGCGCCACCTTGAGCTAGCAGATGATCGCCACAAGGCATTTGAGCGGGATACAGATATTTGCTGTGTTGCTTTTAGCTCAGTAGGATTATCAAGCTCTAAGTGCAAACGCATTGATTCGTTCAATATGTGGGAAAGCAAGGGATCAAGTCCTTCTTGCAAGAAACCAAGAATTAACCAACAAAAGAGAGGAAAACGTCCTCGTGTGAATAGAGGAAAACGTCCTCGTGTGAAGAGAGGAAAATGTTCTCATGTGAAGAATATCTCAAGGGTGAAATGTTACAACTATGACCAGAGGGGTCACTATGCCCGCAATTGTCACGAGCCAAGGAAGGTACACACCCTTTATACTATTGGGAACTTTGCATATGTGTCAAGTTCTGTATTCTTGACTGAGTCTAATCCTTTGTGGACTGTAGATTCAGGAGCGACGGACCATGTAGCGAAGGATAGAGAATCCTTCGTGGAATTTCGACGAGTTCCAATTGGAACTAAATGGATCTATGTGGGAAACAACTCCAGAGCTGAAGTAAAAGGAATTGGCACCTGCCAACTGAACATGCGTGGTGGGCGCACTTTATTCCTACATGATGTGTTGTATGCTTCGGAGATTTGTCGAAATTTAGTATCTGTTTTAGTGTTGGTTAAGTTTGGTTTTAATGTGAACTTCCATAATAGAGGTGTAGATTTGTATTTGAATACGAAATACTATGGTTGTGGTTATTTTCTGGATGGATTCATTGTATTAGATATTGACTATGTTAATGCAAATGTTTGTTATTCCCTTCTCACGTCTCCTAATTCATATGATAATGATGTGAATGTGTGGCATGCTAAACTTGATCATATTGGCCAACAACGTATGGATAGACTAGCCAAAGAGGACTTGTTAGGCAATATTGAAAAAGTCGATTTGCCCATATGTGAGCATTGCCTGGTAGGGAAAATGACAAGAAAATCATTTGGAAAAAGTAAAAGAGCTGAATTTTCTTTGCATTTAATTCATTCTGACGTCTGTGGTCCAATGAATGTGAAAGGAAGACATGGGGCTGTTTATTTCATCACTTTTATAGAATGATTATACTCGATTCAGATATGTCTATTTGATTTCTCATAAATCTGAAGCATTAAGTTGTTTCAAAAGGTTTATGAACTTGGTAGAAAATCAATTAGACAAGAAAATAAAAGTATTAAGATCCGATCGAGGTCGTAAATATTTATCTGATGAGTTCAGAAAATTATGTGATGAAAAAGGAATAGAAAGACAGTTGTCTATTCCATATACTCTTCAACAAAATGGTGTTGCAGAGAGAAGAAATATAACCCTACTGGAAATGGTTAGGTCAATGATGGCGCATGCTAACTTACCTATCATTTTTGTTTTTGGAGTGATGCGTTGTTAGCTCTGCATATATACTTAACCGGGTGCCTTCCAAATCAGTTACTTCTACTACATATGAGTTATGGACAGGTAGGAAATCGGACTTAAGTTTTCTTAAGTCATGGGGTTGTGCTGCCTATACTCATGAGCCCTCTCAAAAGTTTGATCTCAACTTTTTATGCAGAGTTCCTCAATTTTTTAGTGCCCTCATGACTTTTACTTATTCTCAAGATTTCTATTTAGTGTTTGCTATCTTAGAATGTTGCCAATGGTCATGAGTTGATTCGATCTAATGGGACATTTCTAGAAAAGGAAGTTGAACTGAAATTGAGAGTTTGAAGGAAAAAGGAAGATCGAATTTGGTGAATCACATTGTAGTTTTGTATTCACTGGTCGATCAATTATGACTGTCTTTGGGATAATCACAATTGTGAATACAATATATATATATATATATATCATTGTTTAAAAGAGATCAAGAGAGATATAAATGTGATCAATCGATCTAGGGTACTGCATACTAAATTTACTCGGAATGTGATGCCCATTATGAGCTGCTATATATTCCTAACAGATGTATAGTAACGAGCTCTCAAAGTATGTTGGTCGCACGGATTATTCACCGATATGAATGTTGTAGAGAGGTAAAGAGGATCCTGTTCGGCCCACCAGGTGCGAGTGGGAGATGATGGTTTTATTAAATTATGGTGATGGGCCTAAGTTGGCCCGTCCGCCCATGTTGGGCCTAAAAGCCCAGCCCACAAGATTGGGGCCCATGGATGAAGGAATATGATGAAGGGACACGTTTCTTTTTTAGGGAACGTATATAAGGGGAAATAAAGAGGGAGGAACGTACCTTTTGGCATAACGTACGTTCCTCCTCTCTCTCTCTCCTTCAAACACTTTCCAAAGGAAAGAACAGTGCGCAAGAGGCGACACCCATCTTCCCTTCAAGGCAAACTGACGTCATCGGATCGAACGGGATCAGTTTCTCTTCCTCAAATCGGCGTTGGTGTTTTAATCTGTGGCTAACACGATACGTTTAATTCTGTGATGTGCCTTAGGATCGGTGATGCATGTGTTTTTCCCGGGCTCGTCTTCCGCACAAGTTTAGGGGTTCGATTTAGTGTCGAATCCGGGTTTCTGGGAATCAGACAAACCCCACAGGTTTCAATATGAGTAAGTCATCCATTTATCTTATGAAGATTAGGGATCTCCTACACTCTTCAACTAGGGACAATGTCTCATGAGAACCTTGGGCCGATGCTATTTTTTTGATTGACAGCGACTCTATGGTTCTTACTTGGACTCAATTTTCTTCTCGATAATTTTGAACTGGCTTCTCCTGATCAATTAAAGACCCAAACAAGCTCAAAAGATTGCAAGCTAAGTATTAAGAAGAGCGTTTTCGAGTCTCTTTTCTAATGATATAGTTCATGGACTAATTCTAAGTGTAGTTTCCTAAATTTGCATTTTTCTAAGAAACATTGGCTGATCCTGTGCTGGGCCGTCTAAATGAAAAATGGTGATGTCGGACTTTCAAAAGTGGATTTCACAATAGCTGTTCGGCCAAAAAATTTTACGCAAGTTACGTCGGCCTGTTGACTAACTCTCTTTAGTATTTCAACTCAATTGAATAAATGAGGAGCGTGCACTGTTTCCGCACGATTGCGCGGTCTGCCCATTTCTGATCCGAGAAACTCACTTTCCTTTTCTTTTTTTTTTGTAAATTTTTAATTCCCGTTGCCATCTTCTAATTGCCCACAATTAAACCCCTAAGCCAGCCTCCAAACCAAACTAGCTTCCAAACCAGCACCATCCCTGGTGATGTCCACCTAGAATGGCGTGAATACAGCTGGAGGTTGCAGTAAACCGTCAGAGAAGGGACCGGACCTTCGCAATTATATGGACACACGAAAATTGTCAGAGAAAATAAAATGAGGAATGATAAATGACATGAGAAATTGACGTTCGATAGAAATGTTGAAACTTGTATTAGTAAAAAGAGTAAGCTGTTAATGACCTACTAGTAAATTGGAGAACACATTATTACAATCAATGACACACTTTTAAGTAATTTCCAGTCCCATAATTACACCAAATACCCACGGTGTTTATGGAACAAATTTCATTATATACACCAAAGAGAGAGAATCCCTTCCGGTCAAGAAAAAGAAAAGACAAAAAAAAAAAAAAAAAAAAAATGACCAAGGACCATCAGAACCAATGTATTTGCTTCTCGTGTTGACAAGATTTTCCAACAAGCTCCCCTATTTCTACTCAATCATGAGCTTCTGTTCTATAAAATTATCCTACTAGAAGAAGGCTCTTCATTAGATGTTGCTGCTGCTTGTGAAGAGCAACGAAAGAAGACGACAAACTTCATGTGTAGCGGTTGAACACACATGTAAGGAATCTATTGCAGGTTCGAACCAAATCGAAGAGGCAGTTGAATTTCATTAATTCGATCGGACTTGCTTTAGACTGTGTTACTTAACTGGTTCAAACTCAAGGCCTTATTTTGATGTAAACAGAACTAGAAAAGGGCGGTCAGAGCAGGAAGTGGGACTGGTTTCAGCAAAGGAAGAGGACCAGTTTTTGGTGAAAATTTGCAGGCATCAAAGCTGGAATGGGCCCACTGTAGGCAGCCTGTTGGGTCTGAAGTGAGCTACGTATGAGCCCATTTGATAGTGTTGCGACCTAATTTTTTCGGTGCACCACCTAAAACTAGGTTAATGGACTGCTAAGTTTTAAACTTAGCTCGGGCTCTCCCAAGCCCATACTAAATCGCGACTTAAATCTAAATTTTTAAACATGCAAAAGATTATTAATTAAGAGTCGTCACTAATCGGTTTATGATAGGTTGATTAGATACCTAAGTAAAATAAAGGGAGATTTACTTTACTCTTACGAACCAGAGACTAAGGGTACGGGGACTTGGTTACATTAGAATTCTCTAATGCCCTGTCGGTACCATTTCTTTTTAAAAAAATTTTTTTTTTTGCAAGCAACTTGGATTTATTTTAACCTAAATTACTACCACGTCAAAAGGTGATCACACGGGTGCTCAACCATTATTAAACATTCAATAAATAAAAGAAATTGCATCATACAAAACAAATCACACAATGCAAAGGATTTTTTTTTTTTTGGGTTTTCTTAAAAATTAGAATTCTTTTATAAAAATGCATTTTTTTTAACTAAATGACTTAATCTTATAAATATGCAAATTCTAATTAAATGGGCCTATTATGCAATCTAGCTAACATGCACCTCATGACCTAATTTTACTGGTGAACATATTCTAATAATCCTATTATGCAAACTAGTTAATATGCATCTAGTATTTTGTATTTTTTTTATTGAAATTCGAAATTAATAAAAACCCTAATTAAGCTATCTAAAAGGGAATAATTTTCTAATTCATTTTTGGGATTAATTTGACTAAAACCCCATTTTGTCTAGAAAACTATTTTTTTTTTTTATTTTTTTAAATGAGAATATAAAAATATGCCAATTTTATCTAAGACTCTACAAAAAAAAAAAAAAAAAAAGGTTGTTTAAGATTGACCCTAACCTATTTTAAAAATATATCTAAAAATGCAATCCTAAAAATATAGTACTAAAATAATTTACTAAACCTACGTGTCTAATTTATTAAACCTACATGTCCTATATGCTCATGCAAGATTTTGATTCTTTATATTATATATTTTTTAGTTTTTTTTAAGATGAGTAATTATTAAACAAAAAATAAATCTAAACAATCAATATAGTCAACAAATAAAGGATTAAAATAATCGAAAAAAATAACCCATTGTCTTAGGGGTCAAATTAACGATTATTCTAACCCTAATTATCACAATAAGAAAATAAAAATAATTAAAAATCTTATCTGAAGTCTTACGGACCAAATTAAGTAATTATTGTGATTTAACAATTGGAATTCTACAAAAAAGCCCAAAAATTAATATAATTAAAAAATATGATCCGACGTCTCTCGGATCAAATTAATAATTACATTAATTCCGGACAAAATCCCTGCGGATAATGCCTACAAAAATTACAGATATTAACATCCAATATTACAAATTAAATAACTAAACGAAAAAGCTATCGAATAAAATAAACAACATAACAAAAAAAAAATAAAAGGAGTCAAAAGAAATTAAACTAAACTACCAAAAGTGAAAAAGTAAAAGTAAACAAAAAACTACCTAGGGGGTTTGGGGTTGATGATACGGGAGGTCAGCGTTGGGCGGAGGATGATCGGCAGTCAGCATCTGGGCTCCGGCGACGGGCATGCTGGCGGCGCTGAGGGCAGGGAGCGGAGACGCCGTTGCGGGAGCTCGACGCAGCGACCAACAGGCATCGGGCTAAGGCGAACTGGCATGCGTTGGGCGCTGGGTCTTCGGAAGGAGGCCAATGGTTGTTGGGGGCTTCGACGCGAGTCGCTGGGTCGCGGGTGGCTGGGTAGTGGCGTTGGCTGTGGTGCGGGGCTCGGCTGTGCGATCTCGAGCGGCGGGCGAGTCGTGGGCCGGGGCGGAGTCAGAGACCGAGCGGATCTCGAGTCAGCGACGACCTTCAGATCCGGACGGAGGTGGGTCAAGCAGGGGGCGATGTAGAGGTGCCAGGATGACGAGTAGGGCTTGATCGATGTCGCTAGGTTGGCGACCGAGCGAATCTCGGGCGCGGGTGTCAAGGAGCAGAGTGACGAGGCCGGCGATGACAGAGATGCAGCGAGATCAGGGCGACGCCGGCCGGAGGGTCACAGACGACTGGGCTACGGCGGCGTTGCGGGTCAGGGCTGCACATCAGGAGGTGGATCCGGTGATGGCGGCTCCGGCAGACGGCTGGTGCAATGGCCGACGCAGACATCGGACAGGCACCAGAGAGTAGGGAGACGAATGGACAACTGTTTCCTTTTTTCTTTTTCTTTTTTTGACTTTTGACCTTTTTTTTCTTCTTTTTTTTTGCACGGAAATGGAGGCTTCTCTCCCTCTTTTTTGATTTTTTTTTTTACTTTTCTTTTCAAAAGAATTTAAAATTCTCTTCCTCTCTGGATTTTGCTCTCAATTTTTTCAAAAAAAGCCCTCGATCACGAAAAATGAACCTCTCTTTTATAATGATTCCAAACGGCCGCTTTGTATAGCATTTTTTAAGTTAGATATGTAAATTAGGGCATAATTTCGCAATCAGCTCGATCTTGCTCAGATTTCTTCCATTTTACAAAATTCTTGCCCCTTATTCACTTGATTTTTAAATTGCTTATGCATTTATCAAAATCCGAAAACCCATCAAAATTTCAAATTTCTATGCATAATCAATCAAATTAATTGCCCCCATTTTCTTTCATTTTTTCCTTTTATTTGTTCAAAATACAATTTTTATTTTCCTTATTTTCCTAGGTTTGCTAAAATTAGGTGTCAATAGCTGCCTCTCTTTGAAGGTGAGCTCGTAGAGGTTGCCTTCAAAGACAAGTTGAGACCTAAATTTTGATCATGTACATGTACTGAATGACTTTTTGTTGGAAAATGAATTTCATTTTTTGAATGCAATTTATATGATGCATGGAGAAGCTAATGCAAATGATAAATGAACTTACCTAGAATAACTTACCTTTATGGAGGGTAGAGTAATTCGAGAGAGTTGGTGTTACATGTTCAGGACCCGTACCATTTTACAATCGCCTAGAATAGTAACCTGACTTTACAAATGGGCTGCTTTCCCGGGACCCGTACCATTCTATGGTTGCCTAGTATGACAGTGTTTGGTTGTGTCTAGGACTCGTACCATTCTACGGTTGCTTGAATAGGTGTCGTCTAGGACCTGTACCATTCTACGGTCGCCTAAACTGGGATTCATTTTCTAGGACCTGTACCATTTTACGGTCGCCTAAACTGGGATTCATTTTCCAGGACCCGTACCATTCTATGGTCGCCTAAACTGTGATTTATTTTCCAGGTTTCGTACCATTCTACGGTCACCTGAATAAGTGTGAATCGGGGAAAAATCTTTGGGAGGCAACTCCATCAAGCGCCGATGCTTGAAAAGGAATACCTGTACAATGACAAGTATTTAAGGTATGGATCGAGATATACTTACCTGGTTGTCTCCCAAATTAATGAGGTGACTCTGGGCTATGGAAGCACACCATGTCGATGAAGGGAAACTTTGGGTTATGGAAGCATACCGATTTGATAGGGGGACTCTGGGCTACAGAAGCACACCATGTCATATTAAGGGACATTGGGCTATGGAAGTACGCCGGGTCAACAAATAGGGACATTGGGCTTTGGAAGCACATTGAGTCAATGAAAGGGACTCTGGGCTATGAAAGCACGCAGGCTTAATATAAGGGACTCTAGGCTACGAAAGCACGTCGGGTCAATATAAAGGACACCGGGCTACAAAAGCACCCCGGGTCGATGAAAGGGACTCTGGGCTACGAAAGCACGCTAGGTCGATATAAAAGACACCGGGCTACGGAAGCACGTCGGGTCGATGTAAGGGACTCTGGGTTACAAAAGTACGCCAGATCAATATAAATGACAACTTGACCGCGTCAAGTGTCGAGAATACCCATACAATGATAAGTATTTCTAGTGATATGTTTGATTCTTGGGGATATGTCTTCTGGGACTTAGATATCCTATGGAGGCCTCTTATCTCTTGGTAGAAATACATCTTGGAATATCAAGGATGCACCTTGAATGTTCATGATGATTTTCTTATCTCCTAATATCACGAGGCATTCTGAAAGGAACCTGAATGTCAGGAGCTCTTGAGTTTTTGAGGAAACATTACCTGTCAAACATGATTTAGAGCAAAAATGCATTTACCAAAGAAATGAGCAATTAGGCTATTCTGGAATGCACACTTCAAAATCCACTGAAGTTTTTATCAATTCAATCGAGGTTCATGCATAATGACTTTTGCATTACCTAAATTTCCATTAGAGAGAATTATTTTTCAAGACAATTTTCATTCATGACATGGATTTCTTAAGAATACTATGTGAGAGACTTTCGGTTAGAAAGGACTTTTACTCACTCTCATTTAGAAGAGAATCACTCCATCTCACCATATCGACAGGGGTCCGAGTATTCTTGCAAGCAGTACGACCATACCAATCTGAGAGGTCTTTAATAGGGACCATATTGTGGGCTTGGTCAACGGCTTAACGAAGGGATTCTTTAAGTTAAGGCTATTGAAAGAACAACTTTGCAATCATCTTCAGGTTTACAAGTCAAGAATCCTGCAAAATGAGAAAGAAATAATTTTGCTCGCATTTCTTCGAACAATACTTGTAAACATATGAACTCTTATGTTAATTCAAGTGCCATAATTTGAAGAAACTTTGTAAGGGACATAACGTAGGTTGGGTTCATGGGTTGAGAAATGAAAGGATCATTAGGCTCAAAATGTGTGTAAAAGGTGAGAGTTGATGATCATCTTGACATTGCCACCAGTTTTCTTTTTCACCATCGGGGATTGTCTTCATGAAGTGCCCCATTGATTGTAAAAACTCAGCATTTGAGTTCTTTGAGTATTGCTCCATTGTGATTCAATTCTTGCAATTGATAGTCACCTATCTTGACTTTCTTTTTTCATCTATGGGCATTGGCCTTGCTTTTACCAAGCACATCGCTTTTTCATGCCTTTAGTTCTCATGCATTTTTTTCTTCACTTCTTTTCATGAGCATTGGCTTTGCTTTTACCAGACATACTACTTTTTCATGCCCCTTAGTTCTATTTTGAATTCAATTCTTGCGCACAATGCATGCGTCAAGCAATTACACTTTGAATGACACTCGAACTTTTCAAGAGTCTTCATCTGCCTTTTGCCTTACCCTAGTGTGGGGGATGATTACCAACTGGGTTTAAAGAAATGAAATTGCAGGCTCAAATGGGCTATGCAAAGGATATAAATGTATAGGATAGAGAAACAAATGATCTTCGTCATCTTAAGGCACTTAAATTAACACATAAATTCAATGTAATAGCATGACGTGAAGATTGATGCAAGTGAAAGTAAGAAAATTCAATTCATTTTCCTCACCTCATGATACTATTTTATCTCATAGTTGCCCCGATGTGGAGTGATTCTTGACAGGGGTAATTTGAAAAGAATATCCATAAGTGTATGGGCTCAAAAAGGGTTAAGCAATGGATTACCTATAGTGTTTGGGATAGAGAAATGAATTGCCCCTCATTATTTCAGTTGTCGTACCTTTTGCGAGAGGACTCTTTACCTTGTGTATATGAACCTTCCTACACTTATCTCATTAAATTAGTCCATCTTGATGTTCTTTAGTGGAATTGGTGGATAAAACATGTAAGAGTCATCATGCAAGATCCCTTTTTTTAAAAGAGCCCAACAGCTGTAAGCATGAAAAAATGTCAACTTCAAAATAAACAATTTTCCACACTAAAAAATGGTTTTAAGCATTTATTTAGGAGTTGCTTCACAAAGGGATTGCCTCAGCAATGGATGTCCTTGGATTGTCCCAAGACTGAAAATCCGCTTTTGTCCCTGCATAAGAGAAAATGCATGAATAGGATACTATGCCACATCAAAGTAAATTCAAATTACACATCCACTTTGGCTCGGATAAGGATTTTATCTCAGTCATGTCATTACTAGAATTTGTAGTGTTCCAAATTTGTCATCACTTCCACCAAAGATGGATGGTCATCTTTTACTCTCTTTAGAAGTGTGTTCTCAAACTTGTTGAGTAACAGTTGAGCCAAATCATTGCAATCCGATGTGCCTTCATATGCTTTCTCATCAGGCCAATAAAGTAATGCTCTGAAACATGAAGTAAATGAGTTAGAAAATTAAACAGGGCTAACCTAATGCATGTTTTTGGAAATGGCTTCAAAAATGTTTTTTTTATTCTTTTTTTTTTTTTTGGATATTTTTTATGAGGAAACATGAAGAAGCCTAGTCTTCAGAATTCTCCTTTAATGATATTTTCTTTTCATTGTTGGATATCGTTACTAGGCTGGTTTGGCATACCTCATCATGTCCTCAAAACAAAACTTGTAATTTTATTAATATTCATCAATCAAATTATATTTATTAAATGTTAAATGCAATGCTCAATTCCTAAATGAAAAACAAAAAGGAATAAATTGAAAACATTTCCTAGAAAGCAATAAAAATTCCCACACAGGGGAGTGGGCGAAAGTAATAAATGAGTCACTCTCCTGGGTCGGGGCTCATTTCTTCTGATGGTGAGACTAGATGAGACGATGATACCCCGCCTTTTTGTTTAAGGATTGGTAAAGGTTTAAATTTCGAGGACGAAATTTTTATAAGAGGGGAAGAGTTGTGACATCCCAGAATTTCAACCTTGTTTTCTACTGGATAAATCAAGCATTTCATTGACGCGCCTATAGGGCTGTTCTCAGAGTTGATCACTCTCGAGATAACTAGACTATCTGGGGAAGCCATTAAGAATTTTAAGGCAAATAGATTTAAGAATTCGACCAAGAATCGACTTCTCGACCATGTCCATCTTTAGAGGTCATTACAACACAAATATAAATCGATTTGAGATCAGAAATAGGTCGGTTCGACTGAGATGTGTGGCTAATCGTGGATGACACCACTAAATTAGAAAATTCTTGTCGACCGGCACTAGATTAATTTTTCTATCATTTTGGTGTCCTGTGGCCGTATTTGAATCATCGAGATTTTCACGATCACAAAGAGTCGCCAATGTGTTGAGTGGGTTCATAGTGGTTTGAAGAAAATCGACCACGGGTCATTTACACTAAAAATGTCTGAAAGTTACCTGGTAGCCTAGGTCACGCTAAAAACACGTCGAATAGAAATTAACAGTCAATTCAAGTCCGATTTCAGAAATTGAAGATTCGGTCATGTCACAATAGATTATAGGAGCGTCGACTCAGTCTCAGAAGATTTTTCTGACACCCGACACTTTTTGGGAAAAAGTCGTTGCCGGGTCGTTTTTGTGCAAAAAAGGCCGAGGATTGGTTTTGATTGCAAAATTGAGATGCAAGAGGGATTCTTGAGTGAGGAAAAATGCAGAGATGATCAATGAGTGATCAATTGAGTTTATTGAGGTCATTTGAGATTAATTCAAGAGAGATGGTGTCAAATTCGTAACTCCCCCTACCCCTAGCATTTTTGGACCACTTGGAAGGTTGAATGGAGTGTCTTGGTGGCTCAATGGTGGCCATGGAACCTTGCTTGGAGGGCAAGCACTTGAGGGGACAAAAGGATGGGAAATAAGGCCACATGGGACCTTGTCTCCCTTCATCTCTATCTCCTCTCCCTCATCTCTATCCTCTCCATCTCTCTCATTTCCACCATCTAAGACCCTCTCTCTCCCTCCATCATTGTTGCTGTTCATACTCCAGAAAACATAGAGAAGAAGTCGAAGCAGCCCCTCAAGCCGTCGCACACCTCCACCCGCGCCACCGCTGGTTTCTGCTCCAGCCGACCTTTCGTCAAAGATTCGAGTTAAAAGTGGTCTTCTCGGATGAATCAGAAAATGAGCCACCTATCATCGTGAAGAGGATATCCATACCGTTCCAAATAGCCTGACATCACCCCAAATGGAGCCGCCGTTCTTCTCGTATGGCCGCTGGAGTCCACCGCTCGCCAGACCGTCTGGAAGCTGCCCGTCGGCACTATTTCACATTTTCTTGCTATTTTGCCACATTTTAGCCATTCATTTGCCCATTCCATCCACCCACAAGATCCCTAAGACCCCCGGGAGCCATGGGTTGCCAACCACCCGCTCACCGGAGCTCCGATCGGGCCGTTTTCGCGGTAGAAGCCACTGGTTTCCTCTCTGCAGCCCACAAGCCAAACCCATGGTTCAGCCCATTGGGATTCGGCCCAACTTCGACCCAAGTGAACTTCAGCCCACAAGACCAAATGACCTAGCAAGCTCAGCCCAAGTTGGTTTAATTTAGTTGAAGCCCAAGTCTACAGGTGCAGCCCATTAATTGAGTCTTTGGCCCAAACAAGTTCAGCCCAAGTTTAGCTTGCGAAGAAAGCCCAATCGCAGCCAAGCCCAAGCCCAAGAGCGAGCCTAGTCCAGTTTAAGAACAAATCTCAGTTGGGTTGAGATTTGTTGGGCCCAAGTTTAAGGCTCGGTCCAAGCCTGCTGGTGTTGTCGAAAGCCCGATTTCAGTTGTCGTCATGGTGTTTCGGTTCCCACTTTTAACCAAGTGAGTTTTACTCACTAATGCTTTCTTACTTTACTAATGATGCCTAAGGGTTGGTTAGGTTTAATTAAATGCAATTAGGTGGTTAGGTTAATTTAGATAAATTAAATTAGAGACTTAATGATGTATGTTAGATGGTTAGAAATAGACATTAGCAAGTAAGCATGCCATGTTATTTATTGAACGAGTCTCGGTAATTTTCCGGGCTCATCTTGGCTTCCAATCAGGCATTACGGGCCTAAATTGGATTTTTAATATTTATTTATTTATTATTCGAAATTAATTATTTAATTATTTATTTTTTCGGAAATTCAACCAGTGTGACCAGTGATCGGAATTTCGTGCTGATTATCGTGGCGTAGTCCGTTTATTTAATTGAGCTTTATCTTGTGCGGAAATGATTTATTTGTGAATTTAGGATTTATTCCCTAATTTAAATAATTTTGGAAAGTTAATTGAAAAATAACCGAGTGTTGGTTGACAGTACCAAAAATATTTTGGTGGATTGCATAAAATGGTGGGATTTGTGGAAAGGAAAATCTTGTATTTTGGCTAAGGCCGACCGTGTCCCCACACACGGCTATTTTATCGAGAATGATAAAAGAGTGAATTGATTGAATGGTCACGATAGTATACTATATCAGCCTACGGGCGATATGTCAGCTTAGCGAGAGCAGTATACTGGTGTGCTATATTAGCCTACGGGTGATATGTCAGCTTAGCATGAACAGTACACTTTATCAGCTTAAGGTGAGCATCAAAGGTATACTATATCAGCCTATGGACGATATGTCAGCTTAGCGAGAGTAGTATACCGGTATACTATATTAGCCTGCGGGCAATATGTCAGCTTAGTGAGAGCAGTATACCTTAACCTTATCAGCTTAGAGAGAACTATACTATCTATTTATCAGCTTAGAGTGAGCAATCCTGATATAGTTGGACTTTATAGATAGTATTGATTGAATTGACCATGGGATAGTTCGATGATATGTAATCGACTAAGTCGATTGATCATTGCCTTGAATTGATGTCATGAATTGATTGAGTTGAAATGACCAAGAGTGGGTCCAGTTGACATGTAATCGACTAGGTTGATTTGATTGATGCTTCGATTTGTTGAGATTGTTGGGTGCCTATTGAACTGTACTGATTTGCAGGTTGGGACTGAGGCCAAGGTAAGTCCTCCGACTCGTGTTGTGCATAGGTAGCCTTAAGGTGTATTGGTTTACTAATCGGGTCTTAGGGGGTAGAACTTGCTGAGACGTTGTCTCATTGGTTATTGAATAACCATTTCAGGTCCCTAGATGTAGTAGACGTGGATTTTGAAGATCTCGAAAGTCTGGTGCAGTCTGCTGAAGGCTCTAGTTGAAGTGGGGAGGATGATGAAGAGGAGGAGGAGGATCTGTAGTTTGTGGAACCCCACCCCTACTTGTAGACCTTGTTTTTAAACCAGCTTGAGTTGAATTTGAATTACTAGTTCACCTTGTATATACATGCATTGGTTTGCAATGTATATAAGTGTGGATATTTTTAAAAGTTTGAAATTTAGTCCTACTATTCTATCCCAATGTTTTATTGTCTGAGGATTTAATATATGCTTCCGCTTGCGCATAAAAAAGATAGGGTTGGCGATACGTAGTCCTGGGATATCGCTTTTAAAATCAACCAAGGTAAGGGATGTGCGTGTGCCTGAGGATCGGGGCGTGACGTGACCCCTTCTTCCAAGACCATATGACATCATCTTGAATCTCAAAAGTGGAAATGAACGGTAAGACGGTTTTCCCTAAGGCAAATATAACAAGACTAGGGGAAAACTATTGTCATGGACCGATAAAATTGCCATAAAGTAGGTAAATTGCAAAGTGAGAGTTCAGACAACTTACCTTCACCGGGAAGGGATGACAATCACATAAACACATGCATGAAGTGTGAGGCTTGATTTCTATCTAGATGGCTTAACAAAGTGGAGTTAAGAGGATGATCTGATCGTTGCAGTCTCGCACTAACGTGTCAGGTTCCTTAACTTCGACTCAGTCGAATGGAATGTCCAATAATCACGCAGTCTCGCGGATATGGACAAACACATTCGACACCATGAAAGAAATTTCGGAGAAGAGAAGGTCAACCTCTACATAGCAGTCTCGCTTTGGAAGAAGTATCATTCTCAACACCATCTTAGAAATCCTATCGCAGCCTAGGTCCGGCTACAGATTGAGTGTGCAATAGTGTAGTGCTAAAAAATAATAAAACATGCACAACAGTTTTAATGCAAACAACACTTCTAAATCAGGAAAAATAAATTATTTACCCCCACACCTTTCTGCAAGACAAGGGTTAGAAAAGACTACTCCTTTTATACCTCCCATCTGCAAGAACATTTAACACCTTAGAAATATTAGGGACATACTCGATGTCCTCGCTGCCAAATAAAAACATTTTTTTGAAAGAAAAAGAAAAATTGGCTAAGTTCACTAAGTGTTTTAACACAAGTCCCTAGCGGAGTCGCCAAGCTGTCGTGACATAATTTTTTCGGTGCACCACCTAAAACTAGGTTAATGAACTGCTAAGTTTTAAACTTAGTTCGGGCTCTCCTAGGCCCATACCAAATTGCAACTTAAATCTAAATTTTTAAACATGCAAAAGATTATTAACTAGGACTTGCCACTAATCGGTTTACGGTAGGTCGATTAGATACCTAAGTAAAATAAATGGAGATTTACTTTACTCCTATGAACCAGAGACTAAGGGTACGGGGACTTGTTTACACTAGAATTCTCTAATGCCATTTCGGTACCATTTCTTTTTAAAAAATATATTTTTTGCAAGCAACTTGGATTTATTTTAACCTAAATTACTACCATGTCAAAAGGTGATCACACGGGTGCTCAACCATTATTAAACATTCAATAAATAAAATAAATTGCATCATACAAAACAAATTACACAAATCAAAGGATTTTTTTTTTTTGGTTTTCTTAAAAATTAGAATTCTTTTATAAAAATGCATTTTTTAATTGAATGACTTAATCTTATTAATATGAAAATTCTAATTAAATGGGCCTATTATGCAATCTAGCTAACATGCACCTCATGACCTAATTGTACTAGTGAACATATTCTAATAATCCTATTATGCAAACTAGTTAATATGCATCTAGTATTTTGTATTTTTTTTATTGAAATTCGAAATTAATAAAAACCCTAATTAAGCTATCTAAAAGGGAATAATTTTCTAATTCATTTTTGGGATTAATTTGACTTAAACCACATTTTGTCTTAGAAAACTATTTTTTATTTCTTTTTATTAAATGAGAATATAAAAATATGCCAATTTTATCTAAAACTCTATAAAAAAAAAAAAAAAAGGTTGTTTAAGATTGACCCTAACCTATTTTAAAAAGATATCTAAAAATGCAATCCTAAAAATATAGCACTAAAATAATTTTTTTAAGATGAGTAATTATTAAACAAATATTAAATCTAAACAATCAATATAGTCAACCAATAAAGGATTAAAATAATTGAAAAAATAACCTGTTGTCTCACAGGTCAAATTAATGATTATTCTAACCCTAATTATCACAACAAGGAAATCAAAATAATTAAAAATCTGATCCGAAGTCTTACAGACCAAATTAAGTAATTATTGTGCTTTAACAATTGAAATTCTACAAAAAAGCCCAAAAATTAATATAATTAGAAAAATGATCCAACGTTTCTCGGATCAAATTAATAATTACATTAATTCCGGAAAAAATCCCTGCGGATAATGCCTACAAAAATTACAGATATTAACATCCAATATTACAAATTAAATAACTAAATTAAAAAAGATATCAAATAAAATAAACAAAATAACATAAAAAATAAAAAGAGTAAAAAGAAATTACACTAAACTACCAAAAGTGAAAAAGTAAAAGTAAAAAAAACTACCTAGGGGTTTGGGATTAACGGTACGGGTGGTCGGTGTCGGGCGGAGGATGACCGGCAGTCAACGTCGGGGCTTCGACGATGGGCGTGTTGGCGGCGCTGAGGGCAGGGAGCGGTGACGGTGTCGTGGGAGCTCGACGCAGTGACCAACAGGCGTCGGGTTGAGGCGAACCGGTGTGCGTCGGGCGTTGGGTTGCCGGAAGGAGGCCAGTGGCTGTTGGGGGCTTTGGCGCAGGTCGCTGGGTCGCAGGTCACTGGGCAACGATGTCGGTTGCGGTGCAGGGCTCGGCTGTGTGATCTCGAGCGGCGGGCGAGTTATGGGCCGGCGCGGGGTCGGAGATCGAGTGGATCTCGGGTCAGCGACGACCTTCAGATCCGGACGAAGGTGGGTCAGGCAGGGAGGCGATGTAGAGGTGCCAGGATGACGAGCAAGGCTTGATCGGTGCCGCTGGGTTGGCGATCGAGCGGATCTCGAGCGCGGGTGTTAAGGAGCAGAGCGACGAGGTCGGCGATGACAGAGATACAGCGAGATTGGGGTGGCGTCGGCCGGAGGGTCGCGGACGACTGGGCTATGGTGACGTTGTGGGCCGGGGCTGCACGTCGGGAGGTGGATCCGGTGGTAGGGTGCGGTGGCGGCTCCGGTGGATGGCTGGTGCAGTTGCTGACGCAGACATTGGACAGGCATCGGAGAGGAGGGAGACGAGCGGACAACCGTTTCCCCTTTTTTTTTTTTTTTGACTTTTGACTTTTGACCTTTTTTTTTTTTTTTTTTTTCACGGAAATGGAGGCTTCTCTCTTTTTTGATTTTTTTTACTTTTCTTTTCAAAAGAATTTTCTCGAAAATTCTCTTTCTCTCTGGATTTTGCTCTCAATTTTTTCAGAAAAAGTCCCCAGTCACGAAAAATGAACCTCTCTTTTATAATGATTCCAAACGGCCATTTTGTCTGGCATTTTTTAAGTTTCCATCTCCTGTTACATTAAATCAGATCTGTAAATTAGGGCATAATTTCGCAATCAGCTCGATCTTGCTCAGATTTCTTCCATTTTACAAAATTTCTTGCCTCTTATTCACTTGATTTTTAAATTGCTTCTACATTTAACAAAATCCGAATACTCATCAGAATTTCAAATTTCCATGCATAATCAATCAAATCAATTGCCCCCATTTTCTTACTTTTTTTCCTTTTATTTGTTCAAAATGCAATTTTTATTTTTCTTATTTTCCTAAGTTTGCTAAAATTAGGTGTCAATAGACAGTTGCGATTCTCGACCAAAAAGGGCTCGATGACTTGACATTGTATTTGATATTTTCTCAACAACCGTAGGAGTAGGCTCCGCTGAATTGTCTGGAAATGGCAGAGCTAAACGTGCAGGAAAAAAAGAGAAAAGAACAGAGGATAATGAACGCAAAACTATTGGAGACTATAATCTTTTTCCTTCTTCACAGTAAAACATCATTGAAAGGACGGGCATCGATCACGTGTGGCCTTCAAAAGGAAATTTCCTTTTTCTTTCTTTAAGAGTTGGTGGAAAAAGAAATTAGGAAAGATTCTAAATAAATGTATCAAATGAATCTTATTGCAAATACGTGCCTCCAAAAAGGACATGACCTCGTTGGCTAGTCAATGACATCCCCCCCCCCCCCTCCTTTATGTTTTCTTTCCTTTTTCTTATTTTTTCCTTTTCATCAGTGGCTAGTCTGAAGGCCATCGGCGATATGTGGAGAGGGCCAGTTGAGGGTCACCCTCACCTTACTTGGGCAAGGCCACCCTCGAAAGCCATAGATTAGGACTCGGATTTTGTGTAAAAATCGAGTTTTTCCGCTAACTCCATTTAATTTAACTAACGAAAAATTTAAATATTTTATCTCTTCCACTTAGCGTCCTACATACATTAAGACTAACTAATGCCCTAAAACGACATCGTTTTAATCTGAATCCTAATTTTCACACAAAATCTTAATTAAATTAAGTTTAAAAAATCCATAAATTTTTCCATAAAAAGACAAACTCAAAAAAAAAAAAAAAAGGCAAAAACATAAACAAAAAAAAAAAATAAAAAACCCAAGGTTGTGATCGCCGACCCATCGCTGGTAGTAGAGGTGAGCATGGTTTCAAGGTAGAACTTGGAATTTGAGAATTAGACGGGTGAGAACTTGTAGATTCCAAGTTCCAATGTATACAAGATAGGTTCCAAGCTCCCATAAATGAGGAACTTGTTTCGACGAGTAGATTTTAGGTTCTTGATTAAAGGAACTTGGAACCTAAAGCCTGAAACCTAAAATCCAGAATGAGTGATAATATTTTTCTTAGTCCATATTTTCATGCAATTCAGTGATATTCCATGTCATTTGATGATGAATGTATAATCTAGAAGCACTAGTCTGAGCTTTCATTTTATAACTAAGACATTTACTTTATTAATGTCCATATTTTTTGTGTGTTTGAATATAAGTTATGAAGTAAATTATAGTAGCAAGTGATGATCATTAAAGGTTTAATTTACTACAATCGGTCAATTGATAATATAGGTGGAACCTGTGTAGACCCTAGAATCGACCTTGGAACTTGTGATAGGGTAAGTTCCAGATTCGAAGATATGCAGGGTAAGGTTTATGTTCCAAAAAATAAGGAACGTGTTCTAATGGGTAAGTTTCAAGTCTCAAGTGGAACATATATGAAACTTGAAATCACTCATCCCTAGCCAATAGGGCGTTGAGGTTGCAGGCACCTTGACGAGGGCCGCAACCCTTGCCGACCAAAGGTGAGGGCCCACACTGCATGTATTTTTTTTTTTTTGAAAAGCTTTTAGATTAATTTTTAATCTAAATTTAATTAAAATTTGGGTTAAAATTGTCTTTGGACAAAAATGTCCTTTTTCGCCTAGAATATTTAGCTAGATGGCGAGTTTAGATCTTTATTTGAAACTCCTATGGCAATTTCAAGTCTTTTCTTTTTGAAAAAAAGATCCATTTTAAATCTTTTTTTTTTTTTTTGAGAAACTGATAGAATCTTGGACCCTTATTTGAAAATTTTCCAACGCAGTCCCTCCAAAATTAGACTAGGATAAGCAAGGTTGGGCTAGTTCAAGGTCGGTCTAAGGTTGACCCTAGATCGATGCTTGGCCTTACTATCACGTGTTAGAAAGTAGAGCAATCAAATAAAACTAACGAAGTAATAACTGCAAGCATTACACGAAGCAAATCAAATGAGTCATATTCAAGCCCAACGAAGTCGGATGATTTAGTGGAAAATACTCGTACATTACACAGTAAGATTTTATTAAATTAGTAAATTTACAAGTGGGAGAAGAATTGCCAACTATTGAAGGAATTTAACGATGAAAAAATAAATACTAAATTATCAACCTGTTTGGATGTTTGGCATTATAGCAAAATCTTACCTTGGTAACATACAAAGAGATTCAGCAATTTGTATACATTTACCATCATGCACTTCGGATGACTAATGTTTGGCAACAAATTTTAAATGAGCATCTAAAGTGGGGTTATTTTTTCAAAAGATGGCCTAAGGTGGACATTATTTCAAATAAAGGTTTGAAGTTGCCAAATTAGTCTCAAATGAAGACCTAAGCTCGCTAGTTGGCCAAATTTTTGCTAGTTGGCAAGTACTTGATTTTTTTTGGGTGGTTGGAAGGGTACCCTTCTAGTAGAGGATATCACGCTGATTTTTTTTCTTTGGCCCAGAGGGTGGCCAGTCAGTCCGGCAAACATGCAATTTTTCTCCTCCAAGTCCCCCTCCATGAGCATCTCACTTATGTACTTAAGAGTCGAATTGGATTTCACTATCTTATGTAGATTCCACCGCTATGCTACTAGAAGCTGGTGATGCACTAGCAATCACGTTATTGGGTTCAGCTTTGTGTTTAAATACATTAATAGGATTTCAATTTGGATGCGGATCAAAGTCAATCCATGTCAAGCTTCAACCCATTCAAGAAACTGGTATTGTTCATGGTCTATGATTCAAGACTATTATATGGACTGTTGTCTAGTGGACTGAGTTCATCACAATCATTCATTTATTGGACTCTTGTCTAGAACCAACTTTAGGGCAATTTTTTTTTTTTTTTTTGACAAGTAAAGTTTTATCATTGGCTTAAAAGGCAAGTGAGTGAGCTACCTGCTACATGCTTAAGTCATACAATTTAAACAAGACCCAAATGTCGACATAAAAACCTGTAATTGCCCAAAGAAATTTGGGAAAAATTACCAAAAAAATCATAATATATTGTACTTTTGCCAATTCAGTCATAAACCTTTTAATCGTGTCAATTGAGTTCTAAATTTTTTCAAGTTTCACTAATTGAGTCTGTCTGGCCAATTTTGACCGAAAATCATTAAAGTAAGTGCCATTGGATTTCAGACCAAAAAAAAAAAAAAAAAAAAATGCCATAGGATTTTTTTTAGTATTTATTATTTTTAATTTTCTCTTTTTAATCTTTATTTTTTTATTTTTTCCATTTTCTTCCTTTGCCAAGCCTTGATGATGGCCGATGATCGGCCATAGGTTATGATTGACAAGTGTTGCCCTTGCTAGCCTTAGGTGAGGTCACCCTTGTTGGCCTTGAGTAAGGCTTGTCCAAACCAGATTTGACAGGGCTGAGCTTTGCCTGAAGTTGGCTAGGTTGGCCCTTGCTAGCCTTTAGGGAAGGCTGGCCTTGCCATCTTTGGGCAAGCCTCGCCCGAGACCAGCCCTTGTGAAGGCTGACGAAGTTGCGCCTTGCCCTCACTAAATTGGGCAAAGTCGAGCCTCGTGTGAAGTTGTGACTTACTGAATTTGGTGAGGTAGCAAGGTCCTCCCTTGCCATATCTTGGCAAGGGTGACCATCATTGGTTGTAGCCTATGGTTGGTCAGTAGTCATCCCCAAAGCTCGACAACTATCAGAGAAAGAAAAGAAAATAAAAAATATTAAAAACTAAAAAAATATTAAAATTTTTCCATGTTTGTGCTAGCTGTACCATGTAGGATGCCTGAAATTCATGTTAGTGATTTTCGATCAAAATTGATCATATGAGCTCAATTGGAAAAGCATGAAAACGTCTGGGACTAATTTGTATAATAAAAATATTTATAACTAAATTGGTAAAAGTATAATAGGTTTAAGAACTTTTTGGTAATTTTCCTAAGGTATTTGTGGAGTAAAAACACCATTCTTAAGAAGTCTTCCTTGGGTAGGTTCATTAATCCTCGACACAATAACATCAACGCCAACAACCTGTAATAATATGTTGAAATCATGTTCATGAAACTTAACATCTTGTGCTTGTTTTGGATACATGACATCACGTCTTGTCATTTCCTTATTAACCAGTAAGGAATATAACTAGTTACCATGAATGACATTCTAAAGACCTCACACACTACGTTTTTTAGGTATCACTTTTAAAGGATGGAGCTTCCTTAGTGTTATTCCCACCCGCTCTCTCATGTCGAGGGTCTTTGGAGTCAAACCATCACCGAGTTCCCAATCGAAATGGTAGAGCAACTTTGCAAGACCGAGATGAAGCACCCTGTCCGCCAACGAAAGTCCGACGCACATTCTTCTGCCTGATCCGAATGGTATTAGCTCAAAGTTTTGACCTTTGTAGTCAATTTTAGATCCTAGAAACCTCTCTGGTTTGAATGCTAATGGGTCCTCCCAAGCATCTGGGTCTCTTCCAATGGCCCATGCATTCACGAAAACCTGGGTATCTTTGGGTATATCAAAGCCCATGAAATTTGTTTCTTTTATAGCATTTCGTGGGAGAAGCAAAGGTACTGGTGGATGCAATCTTAGGGTTTCCTTCACCACAGCTTGCAAAAACGGCATTTTTTCCGTGTCACTTTCTTCGACTTTTCTGTTCAACCCCACAATCTGGTTAATCTCATCTTTGGCCTTTTTCATTGACACGGGTTGGCGGAGTAGCTCCGCCATCGCCCACTCGATGGTGCTGCTTGTAGTCTCTGATCCAGCGAAAAACATTTCCTGCACCATCAATTAGACCCATTTAGTACAAGATCATGTCTTGCTATGGTTACCACCAATGTTGATTCTTTTGCTATAATTAAGATATTCAGTTCGCTCGAAAATCACTCCCTCAAATCGTGGGCTTAATAGTAAAGATCATCATGCTTCACCTGATACAATCCTTATCAAACATAGTAGCTCCTATGCTTCGAATTGACACAATTGCGCATAAAGAAAGGAACAAGAATTTGATGATTGGATCCTAAAATTGACGAAATGAATCCACTAATGACTACAGAAATATTTATAAAAGGGCAAGAGCAGGTGTTTGATTGGAAAAAATGAAATAAACAACTGGAATGGCAAGAATTAAGTTGCTGAGAAATAGTTGAAAATGAATGGCAAGAAAGTGAAGTGTGTTCTTTTTATGTTTGTGCGTCTTTTTCCCTTAAGATGTGCTCTTTTTGTAGTCTCGGCTACAACGATTGCTTCACTGCAACCGCCGGTCAACAACTTTAAAAATTGTTCCGTCCTAGAAGTTCGACTACAATAATTGTTCGCGCTAGTTATATCCTTGCAGTTGGTTTGATTCGACCAAATTTTGTGAGCCAATGTCAATACTTCTCGACTCGACCGACATTAACTTGACTTTCATTTATAAGTCCATGGACAAAAACTGTTCATGCCTTGTCAACTTAATTTTATTGGCTTCTTATAACCAATACTGGTGTTTGAGCATCAATTATATTTATAGTCAATATCAGATCACACATCTGATCAGCATACTATTTACTCATTCATTGTGGATATCCAATATGTTCTATTAATCAGTCAAATTGACATCGACTTAATTTAATAAATAATTCAATGTGTCTTTCTAGCACTAGATTTTCTTTTTATAAAAAATAGCCATAAATCAATCTTGTGTTTTCGTAGAACATTCTTAGCCGGTTATTACAAAATGAGCACAGATTGGCTAAATCAGGAAAGAATGGGAACATCTATATAGTAGTAATAGCTTTTTGTTATGCAACGTTCTCTACAAACTTAAAGCGTAAAATTTTTACATAGATAGTTGATTGGAAAAGGCTAGTTATTATAAAATCTAGTGCTAGAATGTTCTACGAAAACACAAGTTTATAGAGAATGACGCGTGATATGACCTGCTTGTTAATTGTCAATTTAGTTTACCACCCCACTTTACAAACCGAACTGGACCTAATATCCTTAAGATGTTAATCATTTCTTTTTTGCCAAGAGGGGAAGAGAGGATACCAGAATTATTATGATGACGTTCTGGGAAGAGATTTTGCGAGGGCCTTCCTTTCCATCGCCCTCATAATCCAATACCGCGTCCAAGAAGTCATTTGTTGTTCTGATCTCCCCCCTTAGCTTTCGCTCCTCCAACCTCTCATTGACAAAGCCTTCGGCAATCTTCATGGCTCGACCCATGTCCTTCGCCATGCTTGCCTTGATCCCCTGCGGGTCCAACCATTTCAACCACGGCAGGAAGTCGGCTACGTTGGGCTTGCCAGCCCATTCCATGAACCGGTTCATGGCATCAAAGAACTCAGGCCCGTCCTTCGATTTTGGGTCCAACAGATCCCGCGAGACCACCATATTACCCACCACATTAAATGCCATGAGAAAGAGGAAGTGGGATAAGTCGATTCCTTGCTCTTCATAAAAATTAGAAATTTTTAACGATAATTATAATTAGAGAATGTATAGCAGAACGTAATGAATTAGACATGAATATATATATATATATATATATATATATATATATATATTGCACCAAGTTTTGCAACTAGTTTAAGGAGGGATGGAGGAATCAACCTCCAAGTTGCAATGTTCAAGACAAAAGTTGGAACTTAATAAAGTTCTTGATAAGCTTGTTTTCGGATATTTTTCACTAACAAAAATAAATTAGCATCGGAACTCTTAAAAACTCCAACTTGGCTTCTACAAATAAAATAAAGTGGAAAGTTTCTTTTGCATTCTCTTGCATAATAATGGGGATATACTTGATCAATGCATAAGAAGATAAATAAAACCCAACTACTTGATCATGCTCGAGATTGACCCAATTCAATGGTAAAGCTACTCGAGCCTGGCATAATTCAACAGTAGAGCCACTCTAATTCGACTCAAACTCGAGAAGAATAAAAGCAAGTTCGACTAAATAGCACTTTAAACACCAGTAGCTCTTGGGCAACTTGAATTATTTACACTGGTATCTATTTTATTGAATTTGTCAATTACAGTAACAAAACAAAGGGATAAAAGTATCAGCAGTCCCTAAACTTTTACAGATTTTTTAATTAGGTTCCTAAATTTGTTGTGCAATTAGATCCTCGAGTCGTATAACTTCTTCTTTGATTTAGTCCTTCCATTAAAGAAGTAAATATAAATGTTGACATAGCGGTTACGTCCTCATTGAAAGCCAACATGGTGTCTTAAATGACTTCTTATAAAACCTAAAAATAGAATGAAACAGAAAAATTTAATAACTAGGGGTTGAGGCTATGAAGCACGGACACATTGCCGGAGCTTCCGTGTTGTGTCCGACACGTGTTGGAGCGTGTCGGACACGTCAACATGCTCGGACATGCTCGGACACGTGTTGACCGCTTGTCGGATTTTTCGACACGTGGTCAACTTTTCTCAACCTGTTCCGACGTGCGTGTCCGAGGGAGAGAATTGTTGAAGAAGATGATGGAGGGTGGAGGTGAGACTAGGGAGCGGAGGGAACGCCGCTGACAGTGAGGTTGCAGCTGAGGCCCTTCGGCAAGCGACTGTGATGAGGTGAGATCTGAGAGGATCGTACGACGAGGAGGAAGAAGAGGCCGTGGTTAGGGTTTAGCAAGAAGAGAGTGAGGGTGATGGGGGACAACGGAAAGAAACCAGAGTCGGAGAGGAGGATGGATGGAGTGGCGTGGGGTGGGGAAGAGATAAACCGAGGGGGAAGAGGGGAAGAGATAAACCGAGGGGGAGGGGTGGGGGAAGAAATCGAGGGGGCGGGTGATTGATGGGGGTGGGGGAAGGTGGTGGCGTGGGTTGGGGATGATTGATGGGGGCAGGGAGCAGGTGGTGTCGTTAGGGGGAGGGGAAAGAGAGAGTAGGGAAGAAACCGAAAGGGGGTGGTGTCGGGAGGAGGGGGAGAGAGAGAGAGGAGGGAAGAAACCGAAAATGGGGAGAAAATAATGGAGAAAATATTGGGTCCGGATTTTGGGGGTGGTGTGGGCCCTGGGTGATAGGGGAGAGAGAAATGGGAGAGGGCAAATGATTTTTGAGGAATGAGCGTATAGAGGGAAAAAGAGAGGGAAATAATTTTTGAGAGGTTTTCGAGGGGAATAATTGTTATTTTTGTTATAAAAATAAATAAATGAGTTAAAAAATGATTTCAAAAAAATAAAAATATTGAATGTTAAATAATGATAAATTTTGATGATTATAAAAGATAATAGATTTATTTAAATAAAGTTGATTATATCTTTTTGTTAGTCATTAGTTTTATTCATAATTTTTGTTAAAGTTAAAAATATGTTCTCAAATATGGTTAAACATTAATTATGAATATCTCTTTCAAATTTTCTATGAATATATTTATTAATATTATTAGTGTAAATTCATTATAAGCTCTTGTTATTTATTTGCGAATTTGAATCAAATTAATTAAAAATAAAAATATTTATTCAATAATAACGTGTCCCAACGTGTCGGAATTTTCTATTTTTGAGAAATGACGTGTCGGCGTGTTGTGTCGTGTCACATGTCCGTGTCGCGTGTCCATGCTACTTAGGTGGAGGTGAGTTGTCGCTCGGGGTCATGCAATAAATTGAGGCAATGCTTGGGTTGGTGAATGTTTACTTGGATTCAGATTTCTTTATTTTTATAATCTTTCTTACCCATCTTAGCACTAAGTAAAAAAGAATTCATGTCTCCCTAATTAGTTAGTCTAGTCAGTGCTAACATATGGTGGCGATGCAATATTCATCATAACCAATGCATTCGCATATTTAAGAGGAGGGCCAACTCAAATTAAAAGATGTATAATTTAAGAACTCAATAGTAGAAAAAAGAAAAAATAAAGAAGATTCTGGAACTTAATTGTACATTTTGCAAAAAAGAAAGGACTGCCGGTTCCTTTATTCGTAAAAAGCAGGCCCAATGTTTTCTTAGGTAGATCTAGTTGCAGGTTGCATTCTTTACTGAAATACGATTCTTTTGATAATGTGGTTTGTTAACTCCGAATGATGTAGAAGTCCCAACATATCTTAACCGTTGATTTTATATATATTAATAATTGAGAAGAACTTGTGACACTAGTGGGAATATTGAAAAAGTTTAAACGTTCCTTTCTCTCTCTCTGTTGCTTTTTTTTTTTTTTTTTCCGTTGAAGAAGAAAACTATTATTTCGGTCATTCAAGGTTACACATGCAACGCAAACGTCCGAAGTAACACGAAGCACGTAAGAAATAACCTGTTGTTACTTTGTTAACCGCCATTTCTTCCTCTAAATACACGACCATGTTGTCGACGCACTTCTGCCTGAGATGGGCCGTCTCGTTGACGCGCTTGGTCGTGAGGAGCTCAACAGAGCAGAGACGCCTGAGAATGCGCCAGTAGCCACCGTAACGACCCACAGCGAGCGAGCCTTGGTCATAACCGAGAGCTGTCAATGCATGGGGACACTTGCGGTCTGCGAACGCGGAGTCATGGCCCTTGAAGAACTCTGCGGTGGCCTGAGCTGATTGAATCACCATGGTGTTCACTGAACCGAGCTTCAACCACGTCACAGGCCCGTGCTTGGCTCGGAAGTTGTGGAGGTTCTGGTGCGGCATGGTCCCGAGGTCGAGGATATTGCCGATCACGGGCCATGCGGGGGGCTGAGGGGGAAGCTTGGTGCGCTTCCGGTTGAGAAGGAAAAATAGAAGTACCGGGAGGAGGAGGCCGAGCCAAAAGAGCAAAGTAAGATAGTACTCCATTGGCTAAGTTTTGAGCTATTGCTCACCTTGCACTTACGCGATTATTGCGAGGAAAAAATGATATTTATAGACACTCTTATCCTGTTCACAAGAAAGCAACTCAAAACAATAAAGAAAAAGCAGGAGATGCAATTATTTCCCGTCCACAATAAAAAAAGGAGAAAACATTAATATATCTTTTCGCTATGAATAGGAGTAAACATGCTGGACACGTAGAGTCTGGTGATCCATCCATTTCATCGTATTAGGTTAGATTCGATTCTTATTTTATTGGAATAATCTCATTTTTGGTCAAACAACTTACACGAATTATGCAATCAAATCCGTGACTCTTAATTTGTGCATTTAAGTCCTATAACTTTACTTCAATACCACAAAAATATGATGTATTGTTCTTTCTTGGGTTTCACTGATTGGTTTATCAACTAATTTGTCCTATCAAAATTGGATAGTTATGTATTTACTTTTGTTGAGAGTGTATAACAGATGTCCAATATCTTTACCCTAGGAGATTGCTAAGAAGGAGTCCAAGTCTAAGCTTATTAACATATCTAATTGGACCTTTCTTCACTCAAAAGCTTAAAGTAATGAGTTATTGGCCAACTAGATATATTAATTACTTCACCCTGCATCAATTCTCCACTATGGGACTTCCCTAATGCAACTTACATATGTATCTCAACAATCTCCCCATCACGTGTGAGCTCAATGTTAAGTTTGTTCCCCCTTAATTTATGTATCTTTCTACATTAATTTATCTCAACTTGAATCTCCAACATTCACCTTCATCCATGTTCTTTTTCATTGGACCGAACCATGAAAATTGCCATTGGATTGTGTTGCAACACCACAACACACATTGCTCGGAAACTGTGTTAGTCACTAGATTCCTACTTACATATGTATCTCAACATTCTCCCCATCACGTGTGAGCTCAATGTTAGGTCCGTTCCTCCTTAATTCAGGTATCTTTCTATGTTAACTTATCTCAACTTGAATCTCCAACATTCACCAACATCCATGTTCTTTTTCATCGAACCAAACCATGAAAACTACCATTGGATTGCGTTGCGACACCACAACACACACCACTTGGAAACTGTGTTAGTCATTAGATTTCTACTTACATATGTATCTCAACAATCTCCCCATCACATGTGAGCTCAATATTAGGTCTATTCCCCCTTAATTCAGATATCTTTCTACATTAACTTATCTCAACTTGAATCTCCAACATTCACCTTCATCTATGTTCTTTTTCATTGGACTGAACCATGAAAACTACCATTGGATTGCATTGCAACACCACAACACACACTGCCTGGAAACTGTGTTAGTCACTAGATTCCTTTCTTTGAGATAACTCACATGTATATCTCAACAATCTCCCCGTCACATATGAGCTCATTGTTAGGTTTGTTCCCCTTAATTTAGGTATCTTTTTATATTAACTAATCTTAACTTGAATCTCCAACACCCACCTTTATCCATGTTTTTTTCTTCGATTCGAACCATGAAGACTACCATTGGGATTGCATTATACCACAACACACACTGCCTAGAAACTGTGTTGGTCACTAGATTCCTTTTCTTGAGATATCTATAAAAGATTGGGGGCCGCCAATCTACTATTGGCTCTAACACCAATGCTTTGTAGTCTTGGGCTTCTCTCACCTCAGACGTTTACTCAAAGGGTGAGACTTTCTCTCATATATATAAACTAACCACTAGACAATTTTAATAATTGATGTGGAATAACTCTAACAACTTTTGTCTCAATAAGGTGGCTTGTCTTTTTCAAAAAAATCATATATATAAGTCCAATCATCAATTTGATCGAAATTTCCAATCTTCACTATTTAGAGGACTTTTTGATGCTAACACCTGAATTTCACTGATGAATTTATCATACATTTGCATCTCATAAATTTGACCCATGATAAAAATAAAACAATCAATTTATATAACATTGCATTCATTTTTCTCGTGGCATTCCTTTAGCACATATAAACTAGAGGCATGATCTTTCATTAATAGTTAGGTTTTAGTTCACATAGGTCATCCGTGCATATGATGAATATTAGGAATCTCCTACATTATTCAACTAGGGACAATGTAGTATGAGAACCTCGGGCTCCACGACAAAAAGTATGATCACTCCAAAGAGCTATAACAGCACCAATTCACATTTGGACTCAATTTTCTTCCTACTAATTTATACCCAACTTCTCTTGATTGATTGAAGACCCAAACAAGCTCAAAACAATTGCAAGATAAGTATCACGACGAGCATCTTTACATCTATTTTCAAACAATATAAGGTTCACGTGCTAGTTCCAAGAATAGTTCCTAAATTTGCATTTTTTCAAGGAATGTTGGATGATCTTGCACCAGGATGCCTGACAAAAAGACAATCTTGTCAAGCCTTCAAAACTCAACTTTTTAATATCTGTTTGGTCTAAAACTTTTAAACAAGCTTCGTCGGCTTGTTGACTAACTCCCCTCAACATTTTAGTGCAATCGGATGAAGGAGGAGTGTGTATTCATTGTTTCCATGCGATTGCTTGGTCAACTCATCTCTAAGCCAACAAGCTCACTTTTCCTTTTTTAATTTAGTTGCCACTCTCTAATTGCCAATTGTCATGACCTTTTTAGAGGTGGACCACTAAGAGAAAGTTAGTGGATTATTGTGCAAATACGAATGGTTACTCATTAAAAAGATGGTACCATTGTCTAATGCGGGCTCCCCAACAATCACAACTTTGGGGTTTTAATTAAATTATTTAGACATCCAATTCAATTCATTTAAGAATTGCCATTAGTCTACTATGATTGATTAAAAACCCAAGTAAAATGTGAGAGAACACTTTACCTTTGTGAACTAGAGATTTCATGGATAGGGGACTTGATTATGCTAGATAAATCTATCTCCCTTTGGCACCTTTTTTTTTATTTCACAAAATATTTTGCAAGTAGCCTTGATTGATGTGGTCTAAAACCACTACCATGCGATGGATGATCATATAGGTATGGAAAAAAGAAAGTAACACTCTATCAAGATGATAAATAAAATGCTTGAGCAGACAGAAAAACCTTGATGAGAATGATCTCTTCTTTTTTGTTTTTTCTTGTTCGTTTTCCCTTTAACGTTAATCACCTTTTTGCACTCTTGAAATCCAATTCAGAGCTTGCAGAACTTCATATTTTTTGTTACCGGCTGGGAATGAATATAGAAATTTCTCCAATTGTGCCCCCTACTTGGGCAAGATCAAGAATTTGAGGAACCTTCAAGGACTTCCAACTCAATGCAAAATCCCATTCTCCAGTTTGCTTTTTCAGAGAATGATGTAAGCGAGACAAGGTAGTTTTGTTTCTCCACATCTTCATAATTGTTTCACTCTGACCTTCATTTTTCTCCCTTTGTGGTGTGGTTCTTGACGGGATAGTTTCAAATTCACTTTCTTTTATCTTAAGTAAGTTAATAATGAATATCTGTAGCGTTCATGGTAAATGAACTAGAATGCCCCTCGTTATTGCGATATATGTACTCTTCGCAAGTGATTTGTCAAATGAGATGTGCCCCAGTCGTGTTAGGGGCTGTGCTTGGAATGCGGTTGCCTTGTGTCCTCCCAGGATTGTCCATTAGGCCCAATGATTGGACTTTCAGTGCTCGGAGTAGATTCCCCCAGCGAGACTTGTTCTTCGTTTACATGTTTCCCGCGAGTTAATATTTCAAATGGAAAACCTGCAATTTGCAGCAAAAAAGGCTTCTCTTTCTTCTCAAAAAAAGATTTTTCTTTCATGAAAAGGAGTGACATGCATAAAATGTCTAAATACTAGGAGTTTACAAAATGTGCAAGTTTTGTTATTGCCTAGTATAGGAAGAGATTATTCATTTACTTAAAGAATAGGAAAGGTTAAAGAAAGAAATAAACTATATAGACGCATTTTACTCATAGGAAGCAAATAAATCTGAGAGATTAGCAAGGAGAGTGAAATTCCCTAATCAAATTGCAATTTTTAAGTAAAATAATAGTACTAATGTCTTGTGACAATATGAAGAATAGTTCAAACTGAGAGGCATAACATTTGCATCAGAATGCTAACAAATTGATCATGTTACCTATGCATATAGAACTTTCTATATTCACTGAAAGAGTAGCTATGCGTAATGCATGAGCATATATTGTGTGTGACGCATGTGCGCACACGTCTAGTTACTAACTAATTGCATGCATGAATATATATTGTGTGTGACGCATGTGCGCACACGTCTAGTTACTAACTAATCGCACGTCACAGTGCCCGAATTAATGCTAGCTAATATTCACTGGTTTTATAACCTAAGTTGTGTTCCAAACTTGTCATACCCAAAATTCATCCCAAAAATTTAGATAATGATTCCCTATTATTTGGGAAAAATAAAAAGAAAAATAAAGAACGAATCCTTCCACGAACAGCAGTAAGCATATATATTGACTAAGCAAATTATTTCATTGAATGATAATTATAACAACACCCATTGTATCATGAAGTAACCAAAAACTAGAGACGCCTTAACCCTCTTCAGATTGCTCTCCACGTGTATCGAGAGTCAAAGTTGAGAATTAACGCAATGTTTGAAAATTTTGGACAATAGTTTTCGAAACAGTTTCCAAATAAACCTGAAGAAAAGAATAGATGAAAATGGCCATAATCTTCCTAAAAGATTGATATGTGGGGAAAGTGATTTAATTAGAAAATGATGCACCAATAATTATAGCCATTTTAAATAGATTCAATTATGATTTTTTACAATTTTTTTTTTTTTTTGTCGGTAATTTTTTTACAATTGATTGGTATTGCATATAGCACGTGGTTAGGACATTCCAAGGAGGCGGTTATTTTTATGGAAAAAGAGTGAACATAGGCAACTTAGTCCAATCCTTCTAATTTATTACTCTTAATTTATTATTATTATTGTTAATTTAATCTTCTAAATGAACATGGATTTCAATTCAACGCCAGCCTTTTCATTGCCTTTGCAACTTGCAAGCGTGTTAAACGAGTAAACTCTAGAAGCACGAAATATCTTAGACAAACCAAATCAGTGGGTCCTATATGCATTGTTGACATAGGCTTGCGTGGATGATGAGAATCCTACCTTCAACAACTCAACTCCATCGAAGAAGTTAAAAATTAGGTCACATAAACTTGTTATACATACCTGAAGTCTCTGGCCTTGGAATGACTCGACTAATATATTATGAGAGAGAGAGAGAGAGATGGCATCTGTCATCGTCAGCATTGCTGGAGATATGGTTCCACAAGCATTATAAAAAGTTAGAAATTTATAGGGCATCAAGCATGAGATCGGTGTGCTCAGGGACACATGTATAACAAGTTTATTTGACCTAATTTTGGCTTGAGCAACTGAAGGATGCTTTCTATGATGCACATGGCGTACTTGATGAATTCAAATTAGAAGCTCTTGTGACAAGAACTGAGGGGGGCACAATGTGTTGTAATTATTATTGTAATCATAGGTTTTAATGGCTCAACGTTAATGAAACGTCTCTTCAATTCACGCCTTTTTCAATTCACATGCAATTGTTATGTCTCTTTGGATCATGCCCTAATTGTTGCAATTATGGGTTAATAACTCTTTGTTCTCCTGATGTGGGACAAAGAGAAAAGCACTTTAGTTTGTTTTACAAACAAACTTCCAAAGAAAACGGAAAGGGCGACTGGTTCGCGTGCAACTGTTCATCGGTCTGGTGTGAAGCTCATCCCCGATGATCTAACCGTTGGATCGGTCTGGTTTTTGGAGGGAAGCTGACTAACTGTCCTATCTTCATTCCCACCGGAGGGATTGCGAAGACGAGGCTTACATCATGAGATATCCCGTGCCTTAGAGCTCGGTTCTGCAGATTTCCAGATCTGGATTGCGATTCTTCATAGAGCCATATCTGATGATCCGACTGTTAGAATGGATTGATTTTTGGAGCCTAGCTTCGTTGCTACTCTCTCTCAATCATCACCGCTCGGATTAAAAGAAGATGGCCTGCTCTTGAAGTTAACCCGTAAGATGCAGTTCGGGAACCAGTAGGTCAGTTTATGGATTTAAGTTTCTGCCTTCTTGAAGATTCCTTCTTCTGCGATGGTTGGACTGGGTTGTGCTTGTTAAGGAAGCTTCCTAGTGGTCCTGGATTCAAATCCACCGAAGGATTTCTGTTTGAATTAGCCTCTGTGGGGAGCGCACTCTAGGTGTTCGATGAATTGCCAATTAGATTCTGCGATTGTCTCTGGTCGGAACTGGGGAGTTCTGGTGCTCAGCGTCCTTCTGCATAGGCTGTGCACACCCGAAGCTCCTCTTGTCTCCCTTCTTCACCCAGAGCTGCCTGGTCCCTCTCCTTGATGGTCAGTTTCTGGGTTATGGGTGATGCACGCCATGTGTTTGTAGAATGGCTGCAGAGTTTGCACCTTCCAGCCGGCCTTTAGCTGGCAACTCTCCGTCCCGCCAAAACCCCTCGCCTGGTGATGTAGGGCCGTCGATGCAGGCTGGTGCGGGAAGACCCTCCTCATCCGGTCCATCCGACTCGAGGACCTTGCTGAAAGGACCGGTGCTCTCTTCTTCTAGGCCGCGCCGTTCGAGGGGCAGAAGCCGTAGGCGGTCAGCCTCTAGGCGGCCGGCTCCTCCTCCTGCGGGCCACCATGACGCCCCGGCGCGTTCTTGGGTAAATGTAGCCCGATTGGCAGTGAAAGGATCGGACTTAGCTTTCGTTCAGCCCTTGTTTGAGGATGGGGAGGCTGTGGTGAACCTTCCGGATGAAGCAATTGACGCCATGGATCCGAAATGGCTTGATTGTGCAGTTGGCTACCCGATTGGAAGATGGAAGATCCCATTTGGTGTGCTAGAGAAGTCCTTAAGAAAAGCTTGGGGATCCAAAATTGGAGAGATATTTGCCGTGGATCAAGGCTTTCTCTTCCTACAAATCCCGGACCCGGGTTTAGGAGGAAAATTCTTGAAGAGGGGCCGGTGACAATTGGTAGGATGCCGATTATCCTTCGTCAATGGAAGCCTCTCATGGACCTTAAGAGAGAAGAACAATCCTCTATCCCGGTGTGGATCCGGTTGAGGAATTTGCCCCTTGAATGTTGGACGGTGCCGTCTATGAGCGCAATTGCAAGCGTCGCTGGGAAACCACTGTTTGTTGACCAAAGGACAGACGAAATGAAGCTACTCTCCTTCGCGAGAATTTGTGTAGAGATCACGGCCAACCAACCAAGAGTCAAGAAGGCCAAGGTCGTCTTGAAAGGTGTCGCTCGTTATATTAGCATTGAGTATGAATGGATTCCGACGGAGTGTCCTGATTGCAATGCCTTTGGCCATAATTGTCGGGCTCCTCCTCGAGAACGAGAAGGATCTTTGGACGTCCAAGACAGGCAGCCCGGCCCATGCCCGGGCAGCCGTCAAGGACTCCTCCCGGCCGAATGCTCTTCCCCCGTGGATGTGATTCACGCGAACAGGCGTAGTGCCGATCAACCCCGGTGAACGGAGGAGTCGTTCAGCAAGGATGTATGACGGTAGATACCCCTACGCCGCTTCATACTTTGCGGTGCTTGTACCGCCCAAGCTTTGCCTCGGCTCTGCGCCTCTCCTGACCCACTCCGTTCCCCTGGAGTCTGCCCTATAGAGGTCGCCGCTCCTCAGGTGTCACCTTCCCCTGTACTCGAGCCCTCCGCCCCTATGGAGATCAGCGATCCTCAGGTCGGTCAGGTGGGTCCTGCTCCTCGGGCCGAGCCTTCTACTCAAGATCGCCTCCGAAAAAACAAAGGGCCGTAAAGAAGAATACCAAGGAAACCTTCGAGGGAGAATCCTCCCTCTCCTCCCCAGCCTTAGGGCCGGAGGGGCCTGTGGAAAAGCCCCGCCTTTGTGATCCCTCCTCTTCCCGCCACCGCTCGTAAGGGGACTAGGGGCTCTAGTGCCCCCCCGAAAGTAATCCTCTCTCCAATGGCGGATTCCCGCCCACCTCCCATCCACTCTCTCGCCGATCGGGGAAAAGAAGGGGCCGGGCGGCCTCCTTCGGTTCCATGGTGGAGGATGACATTTCCCCCCGATTCGCCCTTTCATGTTATGCCCACTGCCTCCACTACAGTTGAGACTATCCAAGAGAGACTGCTTGCTATTGCCCCTGATCCGGAGCGGGTAGAGACGGGTGGAGCGGCTGGAACTTCTCGTCGCAAGCCTAAAAAACAGAGGTAGGCTTGCTGCCTTTCCCCCTCTTTTGTACAGCTGTTTCTTTGTAGTTAGTTTCTATGTTTTTCGGTTATTGGAACGTTAGAGGTATTATGGATCCTTTAAGAAGAGCCGAGGTTCGTAAGTGGGCTACTTCTAGTGGCCTCTCCTTGGTGGGTTTATTGGAGACGAAGGTCCCGGATTACTGTTTGGCTCCTTATCGTCAGTTCTTTTGTCGGGGTGGACGTGGATAGCCAATTATGATTCTTCTCCGGGTGGTAGGATTTGGGTCGGTTGGGACCCTTCTCTGGTTTGCTTTGAGGTGATATCCTCCAGTGATCAGGTCATACACGGGAGAGTTAGACTGGTTTCTACGGGGTCTACCTGCTGCATCTCAGTTGTCTATGCTCAGAACTCTTATGTCTCTCGGAGACCGTTGTGGAGCGACTTGGTCAGAATGAGTTCTTGTATCTATGATCTACCTTGGATGGTAGCGGGTGATTTCAATGCCTTAAGAGACCCGTCGGATAGGGTCGGAGGTACGACCGCTTGGCCGCCCTCGTTTGATGAGTTTAATCTTTGCATTCGTCGGGCGGAGCTGGAGGACTTACGATATGTGGGACTTCGGTTTACTTGGTCGACGTCTTCGGGTGCTAATCGAAAAACTAGAAAAATTGATAGAGTTCTAGTTAATGCACTATGGAGCTTGCACTTCTCTTATTCGGAAGCTTCCTTTCTACCGCCAGGTATTTCTGACCATTCTCCGATGGTGGTTAAGGTGATACTGCCCGGTTCGTCGTACAAAGCCCTTCAAGTTTTTTGACTTGGATGGAACACCCTTCCTTCCGGATATCCTTCGGGAGGTGTGGGAGAACCCGCGAGGGTGTACCCATGTTCGAGATTGGTTACTAAGTTGAAAGCACTCAAGGGTCGTCTTAAGATGCTGAATAGAGACTCCTTCTCTAATTTGTCCGACGGGGTGGCTCGATCCCGGGAATGCTCTTTGCAGTTCAAGTAGACCTTCAGCATGATCCGTCCAATGTCCGCTTGGCGGAGTTGGAGTTAAACCATCGCAGGACCTTTATCGAGTTGAGAAATCAAGAGGAGGCCTTTTTCAGACAAAAGTCCAGAATCCGTTGGCTCGAGAATGGAGACAAAAACACTAGATATTTCCATCACTCAGTAAAAGCAAGGCAACTAAGGAATAGAATTATCTCGGTTCGGGACAGAAATGGCAACCTTGTATCCGAGCCAAACGTCGTACAAGACATGTTTGTTGGTCACTTTAAGAACCGTTTACTTCTCGACCTCATCCCATCAGGCCGACTATGGATGACTGCAGCAAGCCATCCGGTGTCCGCTCTCGGAGGATCAGCTTATCTCTCTAGCCCGTCCCTTTACGGCGACAGAGATTAAGGACACTATATTCTCTCTTGCTCGTGGGAAGGCTCCGGGCCGGATGGGTTCGGTGCCGATTTTTTCAAAAGCAAGCGGGATCTTGTTGGCCCTTTAACGGTTGAAGCGGTTAAGGGCTTCCTTCGACAGGGGAGACTGTTAAGGGAGATTAATTCCACCATCCTGGTGTTGATCCCAAAGGTTCCTAATGCTACTTCGGTAAATGATTATAGGCCCATTGCTTGTTGCAATACAATTTACAAATGTATTACCAAGCTTTTAGCCAATCGAGTGGCCGATGTGCTTCGAGGATATTATAAGCCCATCTCGAGAATGCTTTCGTCAAAGGTCGACGGATTAGGGATAATATTCTCTGGCTCGGGAGTTATTTGCCGGCTTCCACCTTCAGCCGTACCTACCCAAATGTGCGGTGAAGGTCGATTTTAAGAAGGCATATGACACGGTCGACTGGGACTTCCTCAAAATGGTACTCCATGCCTTTCGATTCCCAGACCATTTTATTCGACTAATCATGGCTTGCGTTCGTACTCCGATGTTCTCGGTCTCCTTGAATGGGGATCTCCATGGTTTCTTCCCTAGTAGCCGCGGTCTTCGACAAGGGGACCCCATGTCACCTTATCTTTTCACCCGGTTATGGAGGTATTCTCAGGGATCCTTACTTCTCGAGCGGAGCAACCACGCTTTAACTTCTATTGGAGGTGCAAGACCTCTCGATTATCACATCTCTTCTTCGCGGATGACGTATTTCTCTTTTGCCGTGCGGATATGGCTTCCATCCTCCTCTTGAAGGATGGGCTGGATACCTTCTCAGAATGGAGTGGACTTATACCGAACAACAACAAAAGTGAAATATTTATTGCAGGGGGATCGGATGACTTAAGGAACCAAATCAAGGATACCTTTGGATTTGTGGAAGGGAAATTGCCGGTTCGCTATCTTGGAGCTCCCATCATCTCCTCAAGACTTGGCAAGGCGGACTGTGTATCCTTAGTTGAGCGCATAACAGCTAGGGTGCAATCTTGGACTCATCGATTCCTCTCCTTCGCCGGGAGAGTTCAGCTTATAAGGTCGGTACTCCATGCAATCCAAGCTTCTTGGGCTAGCGTGTTCATTATTCCGGTAGCGGTTCTAGACCGAATTGAGCAGATACTTAGACAATTTCTTTGGAAAGGGCCCACCCTTGGAAGAGGCGGTGCTAAGGTGTCATGGGACGATGTCTGTCTCCCTAGGGGAGAAGGAGGCCTCGGGATTTGTAGGCGAGTGAGTGCAATAAAGCGGCCATCTTTGAAGCACATCTGGATCCTCTTCACGGATATGGAGTCTTTATGGTGCAAATGGGTACATACTACTTTTCTTAATAGGAAGAACTTCTGGGTGGCTAAGGCGCCAACCTATTGCTCTTGGGCTTGGAAAAGGATCCTTCATCTCAGATCCGAGTTCCGTCTCAAGTTCCAATGGAGAATTGGGAATGGAAAGGCGACATCACTGTGGTTCGATCATTGGAATCGAGTGGTCCTTTGAATCTTCTTTGTTCCGAGCATATTATCTCGACTCGGGGACTGCCTTGGCATGCGGTCGTTGCAGATCTTTTCTCTCCGGCGGGTCTAGCTTTCGGATCGGTGCTAGATTCTGGAATATTCCCCTTCCGACCCTCTCTGAGGCTCCGGATAGGTTGACTTGGAGTGACAGTCCTTCTGGGGTCTTCTCGGTCGCCTCGGCTTGGCATTCCCTTAGAAGAAAGAAGGTAAGAGTCCCTTGGGCCTCCTTTATTTGGAGTAACGCCATCACCCCAAGACACCAATTTAATCTCGGGCGATTGTCAAGAACCGCCCGCCTACCCAAGCCTTTCTCATGTCGCATGGTAGAATTGGTACCGAAGTTTGCGCCTTTTGCAAGCTAGTTCCGGACTCCATTGACCACCTCTTCTTCAGTTGTTGCATCACCGCTAGTGTGGTGTATTTTTGGGCGGCCAAGTGCAACCTCCCTTGGAGGAATGGTACTTGGGGTAATAATCTTCATTGGGCTATGAGATTCCTCTCTGGTAAAGACTTCCTTCATTCCATTGGTCGTTTCTCCTTTGGCGCACTTTGCTATCTCATTTGGAAATATAGGAATGACATCCTCTTTAGAGATCTTCCGGTTGTGGTTGCTTTGCTATTAAGAAGCATCTTATTATAGCTGTGAAGGATAAAGCCTTAACCTTTAGGAACGTTGTTGATAGCCCGACGAACAGGAGATTACAACGGAACTAGGGGCTTGACCCGTCTATCTTCAATCCTTCAGCCCCTACCTTCTAGCCCACCCCAGCAGTTTCAGATGGTGCCGTTGCTGGATCGTCTTTCTTCCTTGACTCGTCGGTCCGTTCGTTTGCTGTTCGGTCTTGGTCGGTCTGTCTTTCCTTGCTGTTCTTGTCCCGGCCCTGCGTGGCCTTCCTTGTTCCTTCTTGTTGTTACTTCTTGGCCTGCGTGGCTGTCTCTTGGGCGTCCCTGTCTAGGCCCTTGTTGCTTTGATCTCTTGACCGCCTTGCGGTGTTTTGTGGACGGCGCCCTTTCACTCAAGTAGACGCCTGTGTCTTCTTGAGTGCAAGTTTTGTGGTGCCTTTCCTTCTTGTATTTGGTTAATGCTCTATATATTATTACCCTTCACCAAAAAAAAAAAAAACTCTTTGTTCTCCTGTAGTTTCTGATTTAATAATATTGTTATTAAGGGTTAATGGCTCAACTAATGTGAGCATAATCGATGTGACTCTTGAGTTCATGTCCTTTCAGTTTTCTAAGCTAGTTCCCTTGTCTATAAATAGATGTGTCTTCTTAATTCAAAATAAAAACAAAAAACTCAAAGTTTTCCTCTAGTTTCCTGGTAGTTTCTTTAAGTGTGCTGATTTAAAGAAGTGTTTGATAGAATCTCCTTCATATAGTGCTTATGCAAATGGGTTTGCTGTGTTGTATTTTGAGAGACATAGTTCGTGAAACTAATTGACACCATTGACATGAACTAATCGCATCGAGGAGATTTGATTAGCCATACCTTACCTCTTGTTTATTTTGCTATTGCATTTTGGAATTATTATTATTTTCCCCCAATACGTATTAATATTTCCCACAATCTTTAAATGATTATCTTTTACTGCTTGTTGGGTTTATAAAAAAATCGAGATGACTAATAACAATCAAGTATCCAATGATGTCTGGAATGTTTGTGAGGATGTTCATATGGCCGTTTCAATGAGTGAGGTTCAAACCTCATGGTCTAGTGTTGCGGCAACAAATTCGGCTAGCTTTTGGGCTGAAACCATCTATGGTGGTACCTGTAGAAGTCGCTTGATCGATACACTGGGGATTGTTTTTCAAAAAAGGACATATCTAATGGTGTATGGTTTAATTTCTGGAAAGATGGTTTAACAAGCTTTGCCTAATCTACCTTCTCCAATAAACATCGAATGAGAAAATGCATGAGTTAACTAGTGTGGGCATTAAGCAGTGGTAACAGAAGATGTTCTTCTATTTGACCACAATGAATTTAGTTAAGTACTCATTAGAGGTGTGCTCAATAATTAGTCCAAATGAGCAAGATGTCATGATGCATGGGGAGCTGGAGCCTTGGAAGCATGGGGATTTCCTATGCCAAAACTATATCCTTAACTGTCTAGCAAATTTCTTGTATCATGTTTATTGTAACATTGAAACTGCTAGACAATTATGGGAGTCCTTAGAAAAGAAATACAAAGTTAAGAAATTTGTGGTAGCCAAATTCTTGGACTCAAGATGGTGGATTCTAAATCTGTCATGAACTAGGTCCATGGAGTGCAAATGATTTTGAACATCTTTATTGAGGAAATGTTCTTAGTGAATCATTCCAAGTGGCATTTATTATTGAGAAGCTGCCTTTGGACTGGTCAGACTTTAAAAATATATGAATGACAATTGGAAAGAGATGAGCCTTGAAGATCTCATTCCGTGCCTCATAATCAAGGAAGACAATATGTGGATTGCATATCCTTCTATGGAACCAAAGGCCAACACTATTGAGTTTTCCAATTCCAAGCCAGATACAAAGAGGAAAAAGTTCTTTCAAGGAAAAAGCAAGCAGAATGAACAATCCTAAAATTCCAAGGGACATGTTTTGTTTGTAACAAGCTTGACCATTGGGCCAAGGATTGCAAAAAGTGCCTAAACAAAGGCAAGGGCGATAGTGTAGTCAAGTAGCTGAATTTGACAGATTAAATAGAGGATGAGAGACTGATTGCTGTGGTTGTGTATGAGGTATCATTGGTATTAAATAATACTAATTGGTGGTTGGAAACAAGTACCACATATCACATTTATGTGGATAAACACCTGTTTTCATCTTACAAGAAGGTTGAGGAAGAAGAGAAGTTTTATATGGCTAACTCCACATTAGCAAATATTGCTAGAAGAAGAAAAGTGATCTTGAAATTCATCCCTCGAAGGGAAATCACTCCATACCTATCTAGAAGAGTTTCAACATTATATTGGAATTGGATAACTTTGTACTTTCCAAATAGGGTGTATGTGGGGAAACAGTACTTATGTAATGACCTGTTCAAATTAAATGTGGCTGTCATTGATGTAAACTTGAAATTCTTGTACCCAAAGACTATCGATAATAAGAAGTCTTTGTTTTACACTATTGTGTCTCCTTATCTATGGCATATTAGATTACGACATATAAGCTATGCTACAACGAAAAAGATAGCAAAATTGAGGCTAATTCCAATGTTTGAGTTGGATGTCCATCACAAGTATGAGACTCATGTTGAGGCTAAGTTTGTCAAAAAACCATTCAAATTGGTTGGAAGATCAAGTGAACCTCTATAGTCATTTATAGTTGTCACGCCCCGAACCTTGCGGGTGTGCCCATCCCTTGGTGGTCGATAAAATTTTGCGACTTCCCAGGACGAGTCACCGACCCTTTCATTTTATTACACATGCAGAAACTAGACCAACCCTGGACTGGCCCAACCCAGCCAGTCCTGGTTCAGTTCCCAAGGAGACTAGGTCGGTCCTTGGTTCTAGAATTCCTGGACCAGCACTGTGCGGGTCAGTCCTCGGTCCTGAGAGTTCCGGGTCGGTTTAACCCTGACTATATATATATAATATATTATTTATAATTTTTTTATATAGAGAAAACCTTAAAATAAAGAGCATTAACAACATTAAATAGCTAATTAGTGAGGACTTCAAATAATTTTACATTATTTTTTAATAGCTTATATTTTTAATGTCTTTTACAGTATCAATAGTCATAATTTACGAATGAGGAAAATGTTTTTGTGAGGAGTCTTCACGGTGTTCAAAACGGCATAAACAGCTCCTTATGACATCCTCCTCTAGTATTTGTTCTCTTCTATTTTATTTGTCCTCTTAGTCTTCAATTTGCCAAAATCAAAAGAAACAACTTCTCCGCTCGCCACTCGACACTCGCCTTGCTCACTTTGGGTCATTCGTGCCACTCACCGCTTGATGCTCACTTGGCTTGTTGCTCCTCGCTTGACATTCGATGCTCATTTTGTTTGACGCTCACCCCACTTGACCCTCACCGCTTGCATTTCTTAACTGACCTCGCTCATCATCGAACCCTTGAGTTAGTACGGTCCTTGGTTGCCATTTCAAGGAGTACAAAAAATGAAACAAAATTATTGGTTGGTCCTAGGTTGACTTGGAAACCGGACCAAAACCATTAAGTCAATTTGGTCCTCAATTGCTTTTTTTAAGGAGTACAAAAATGAAATAAAAAATTATCATTTGGTCTCGAGTTGACCTTAGGACTAGACTGAACCTATTGAGTCGGTCCAGTCCTCGGTCCGAAGCTTAATGGGGTCGCTCCTCGGTCTCAAAAATTGAGAACCGGCACTGTGCGGGTCGGTCCTAAGGTTAGGGGGTGGACCGGCTCAACTCGGACCATGCTCACCCCTAATCTGACCTACACCTCAGATCACCTTAGCTTGGCTCTAGATCCTCCACTCTACGGTCTTGAAAAGAATTGAGCCCACGACGGGGTGAGATTAAATCTCAGCAAGTTCAGGCTCTAAACCCCAATTAGGAAGGTAATACACTTAGAGCATCCTAACCACACAATACAGAGAACACACCTCACCTTAGTTCCCTCATGCATGTTAGCACAGTTCCTACACAATGCATATAATCACAGCACACAACAATTAAAACGCCTCATCAACTCAATCAATCATGTGTTCCAATTGTTAATTTCGTCCCTCAAGGGTACGGCCTACTCCCAAGTTCGGTGGTCTACTGGCGTCGCCAGGCATTGTCTCTTCCACATTTAGCATGGCTACGTCTCTCAAAGACGGCTTTCACAAAGGAGCATCGGTCTAGAATTTATTGCGACCTGATACCCATTAAGTGGGTAACCCATATAAGGATTTAGTAACGTCTGACGTAATCACTCGAGATAGGTTCTCTTAACCAACACATGACCGTTCAATCTCGGCCCAGGACATTGTGTATTGCACTAAAATGCCTCAATTAAAATAGTGATCCTGGCTTATTTTCTTTGTATTACAAACATCCGGAAAATAGTTGTGTGTGGGTACATGGTCAATTCGAACCAGAAAAAAAGTGATATCTTTAAATTTAAAATCTCACTGTTTTATATAGTATATAAAACCATGTTCGGTGTTAAAATCCAACACTTGGGATTTCTGAATAAATTCCACCACGGATCAATGGACGATCATGAATTGATCCTGAATGGTTGTGTTTCGATTGTAGGTGATTTCTCTCCATCATGTACTAACCATGGACGACCATGAGTCAACCTAGTACGACCATGTGTTGGCTATGGATTGATCGATCTTGAACAATCACATGACAATCGGAAGCCGGCGAGGACTAAGCCTGGGGTCGGTCTGCTTGACTAGTGCCAATCCAAGGATCGGCCATTAAGCACATGCCCAAAGCTATCGACCTAGCCAAGAAGGCAAATTTTGCCTATGACAACTACACCGAGGGTGGCTTTGCCATGAACCTCAAGTGTGTCGAAATGGTTGATAAGGGATGCACACAAAAAGACCTTGTCCAGTCTCGATTGCACTTCTAATGGTCTATCTCCCATGTTTGCCATATTATTTGGAAATGGACAAAAGAGGATATTCTAGAAACCCTTAGGTCATTCATGAAGGGGGATGACTCATCACCTTAGGTGGGTAATGATTACCAAATATTTGGCTTGGAAATTAAGCAAAGGAATCTTGACAAATGTACTAATAAGAAGGAGACACCATGGCCAATCATCACCATCCTAAGGCCTAGGTGCCACATAACCATCTTTAGGGTGCCACCTAATTAAAGTGGCTTGTTCTCCAAGAAGGGCCAAGTACTTATGTGGGCCAATAAAAGGAAGAAAAATAAGCCTCCAATCATTACATTAGGCTATTAGATTTCCACCTCATAAGCTTAGGTGTGCCACCTTACAAATTAGGCTTGCCACCTCAATGTTATGGCCATGCCACTTTGAGAAAGATAATTGGGCCATTTGGATAAGTAATGATGAAGATGGTGCCTATAAATAGGATGAGCTCCTCATTCATTTCCACCATTTCTTGCAATTCACACACCATTTTCCCCTTTCTTTCCTTTCTCTTGACCTTTCACCGCCGCCCCTCAACAAGCCGCTCACCCTTACTTTCTCGAGATTCATCGAGGTAAGTAAGATCCCTAATTCTCCTCTAGGGTGGTAGACTCCATTGTTGAATCTAGTTAGGTGCTCATTCATTCAAGCCGTTGGTAGATGTAAGATCTTTTGTGTGGTTTGCTCATGTTTGTGGTTGAAAATATGTGCTTGAGTTGTTCATGCTCTGAATGAGGCCAAGGTTCACTTAGGTTGAGTTCAACATGAGGCAAGGTCAACCAAGGTCACGAGGCCATGGATCGGCATTAAAGCATGCTGGTTCCAAGTCTCATTTGGTGCAGGTATCACCCAAGGCTATGAGGTCTTGGATCGACATTAAGGTGTGCCCATTCCAAGTCTTGATCAGTATGGGGATAGCCCAAGCCAACAAGGTTTTGATAGCGCATTAAGGCATGCCGATTTTATGCCTTGGTTGGTGCGGGGACTTTGTGCTTGGTGTTTGAATGAAGTCACGAACCAAGAATCATTCACGGCATGAAGTATGTTAACGCTAGGTCGAAAAGAAGGTTTGTCGAGCTTAGGATCTTCATGAAGTGAGGTGTACCCACGCCTCAATGACTTGGATCATCATTGTGACGTGCTATTTTCGAGCCTTATCCGGTGTGAGGATCGACGCTTAGTGTTCGGTTCAAGTCACAGATCAAGTTGCATAGTACAATATAAGGAGTCATGGCACACACGTTTGAATGAGCGCGCCTTTAGGCCAAGTATGAGTAAGCTAAGAAGAAAGATAAGAACTGGCTTGTCTGATGCACTAATGTGTACACTTAAAGTGGAAAAAGTGCTTGTTGCCACATGGTGTTGGCGGTAATACCTCGTTCATAAAACGTGATATCTTAGTTGAGTCAGGATGCTTGAGTCTTAAGCTTGGAAGCCTCGGAAAGTTAGTTTTGAGAAGTCTCAATCGAGCCAAGATGCCCTGATCAAGCCAGAAAGTTTAACAAGAAGCTGGAAGTCTCGGTTGAGCTGAGAGGACCTAGTTGAGCTAGGACAATTGTAAAAGAATTATTGTATGCATGTCGGTATATACGTAAACATGATATGTTAATGTGTTCATTATTAAGTCAAAGGTTTTTACATTGACATCATGTATTTAGTTAAGGCATGTCAAGTAATTTGCTATTGATCCGTCATCAATGTTGTTTGTGAAAATTGTACTTGCTAGGCTTCGAGGATGAAATGCTTTCCTAGTAGAGGATTAGGAATTTTACTTATTAAGTTCCTCAATTCACTCTCTATCTTTCAGGCTTGTAGACATGGAAGTCTCACGTTAGTCTTGGGAGTTGCAGTCACGCTAGAGGAGATAGGAATTTTCAGGATTATGTGAAAATTTGAAGTATGATGTTAAAAGGAAAAGGGCTTGTAAATGTACTATTGTAATATAAAGTAATGTGTTATGCGTGGTGTATATCCCAGTTTTCTAGTTTTTGTTTGTCTGGGGAGTTTGTTCGTTCTCACTTACACATGTGTTTATTAACATAATTGGGATTGTGACAAGCCTAAGATGTTGCAAAAATAACCATGACTGCTCAGGACCCTAGAGATAAAGTTGGGATTGTTACAATTAATTATCGAATACTTTCGAGTAAAGGTTTGGTATTGCATTGTAACTGTAAATAGTCAAGTGTATATGTAACGACCCCAACCTCATCTCTAGGGTCATGAGCGATATGGGTTATATTTTTTTTTCTCGACATCCTAGGTGTGTCACCGACCCGTACTTCTTTCTTTTTATAAGTTTTTGAGTTATGTACACGCGGACGCAATAAATCAACGTCCAATCACCATAGTGTTGGAACATCAAAAGTAGTAGAAAACACACATGCAACCATATTTTTACATAAACATGACATACTGCATATAATTACATGTCTTTCCTTTTAATATTACAAGCCCTTCTACTTGAGCTAAGCTTTACAATACAGAAGCATACGGTCTTTTCCAAAAGTACATCAACTTCGGGGTAACCCTATCTCCTCTAATGAGATTCTAACAAAAAACGATTCCCCTTATAAGTACCAGCTAACTAGTAGTCATTTACGGTGCTGTCGGATGGAGCATCTCCATCAGGCCCTGGTGGACAATCGAAGCCACGGAGTGGACCAACAAAATCTCCATTGAGACACTTGTACCAAGCTCGGTACTTGCGGGGAACGAGTTCATTCAACCCTTCATCCACCCAAACGGTCATAGGGACCATCCAATAGTATTTATCTCTACTAACAAAGTAGAGTAATGTTTTCGAAATGGTCATCTTCATGGGGATGTCGAACCTCACGGGCAGCACGGCCATCCTACAAGTCTGAAAAGAGACAACGGGTGAGTATAACTTAGTAAGTAAAACTTACTAAAATCTGGGTAGGATGATGCCTTGTCTTTCCACAAGCACATAACTTCTCCTAAACACTTGTCAATGACAGATCAATAGCAAGATGAAAATCATGCCTTTAGTAAAATCATGAGCGACCCTCAAACATTTAAATGCAAGCATGCACCAAGGATCCATTTCGTAATGTCAAAAACTTATGCACACAGGGTTCGTTTACTAATAGTCAAAATCCATCGACTCTTTCAAAATCCACCGAGCATCCGAAATCCATCGGGCAACATCACCGAATCCATTGGTCGACGGCTAGAATTTAGTCCCTCGTGTGTCCATGCATCAAGTATCATAATCCGGTTCTTATCTTCATCTTAATCCAAGGCTTGAAGGCATGCCATGCATAAATATGTGGAATGTCTTACCAATTTCAAGTCCTTGAGCATGCCGAGCATGAATTAGGGTTCGTGGTTTGGTTCGATTCGCTTGCTACACTAATTTAGTACCAAACTTGGCTTGGTAATGACACGCCTCAATATTGTACCGAGACCATGAAATGGACCAATCCGCTGTGGTCTTGCATTCGTCTAAAGCCAATGGAAGTCTTATTCAGAACTCGGGTTGTGAACATACATTTACAAAAGTAATTTAGAATGGTTTATAAAACAACATCGAGTTTTCTTCAAATACCTTTCGACTATTAGGATCAAAGTCAAACAAAGGCATAGTAGAACAAGTACAAGAACCGGGACACTTTAAATTCACAAGCCAAACCCTAAACCAAGGTCCAACATTAATCTAAAATCAACTCAAGAAAGCATGAATCAAACCTCAATCAGAACAACAAATCAAGCATGGACTTGTTACAAGCTTGGATGGATGCAACACAACATCTTAACCAAACGTTAGTAAGTCTACTTACTATTTTCTAGACCAACGGCCTCAAGTGACGGCGAACGGTGGCAAGGACACCTAAAGAGAGAGCTGAGGAAAGAAAGATGGAGGAATCGGTGTGGGCGGCCAAGGAAGAAGAAGAAGAAAGGAGGAGAAATTTGTGAGCCTTCCCCCTAATTATAGAACACCCTTCATTAATGATCTTGATAAGGCATTTAATGTTAATAGCTTAAGTGGAAAGTCTAAAAGCAATGTGGCAAGTCTATAGGTTCTTTCAAAGGTTTCTAAGCTCCAAGTGGCAAGCTCCTATTTGGTCCATCTAGATTTGTATTGATGGCTCTTAGTAAATGAAGTGGTCCTCCTTATCTCCCCCAATAATTGCTATCCAAGTTGCCCCCCCCCTTCCCCTTCCAAGTTGGGCATGTGGCCCTCTTATCTTGGGTGAAAACCATTTCAAGTAATTTTTGAAATCGGCGTCAATACCTTATCAAATGCGCTTGAAAATTATAAAATTTCAATATGTTGTAGATAAGACCCTAAATGAATTTTTTTGTGAAGAAAGCCAAGTCCAATTCGTTTTTTGGAAAGAGTAGTAAATCACTGAACACAGCCTAAAAATTTGTCCGTCGAGCAGATTCAACGGTTGGAGAGAGTGACACATTTCAGAATACAAATATTCACAAACCTCTTTGAAATTTCTATATGTTGTAGAAATAGATGTCCTTTAAAACGTTTGTGAAGGAAACATGTTCAAATTAGAAAGGGAAAATTTTATAAAAAATCAAGAAGGCGATTGGGTCATTGTTTTTACTACGTTGGGCAAGTTTTGTACGGTAATTGATTGGGCCATTGTCCCAACCATTTCACCTCAGAAAAATTTGAAATTTAAGTATGTTATATATTAAGATATTTTGAACAACATTTGTTGACACCTAATTTTGACCATGCTATTTACTTATTACATTAAGCATTTCATAGCATTGCATTTAGGTAATAATAACATTTATGATCAAACTTATCTTTTAGAAAATAAAAAATAGAGGGTGTTGACACCTAATTTAGGATCAAGTTTATCCTTTAAAAAAGTAAAAATAGAGCATTTGGTTGTGGAGGGAAATTTTGAAAATTTTTAGAATAATAGAACATTTGGTTGTTAAACATATCTATTCATTTCAAATTCAAAATTCAACAGTTGTGTGATTTTGGAGCCACTACTCTTGTTTGAGTAGTTGAGTGAATATTGGGAAATTTTCACTTATTTGTTGAGTTTTCCCTCTATAAATAGAGAGTGTGAGACGTAAATTTAGGGGGGGCTTTTTGGAGGTCAAAATTTTTCACAAAAGAGAAGAAAAGGAAAGTTCTTCCCCTTTGGCCTTTCCGTTCGAAAGGGAAAGGCAGAGAAGTCAAAGCTTCTGCAGAAAAGCAGTAGTAAGACAGAGGGGGGAAAGAATCAAAAAGTAAAAAGGAAAAGAAAGAAAGAGAGGAGACTGGTCAAATAGTAGAGCACAACAATGAGAGAGAGAGGAAACCGATGAGAGAGAGAAGTGATGTGAGGGACGTGCGCCACGTGAGTGAAAAAACAAATCAAAAGAGAGCCACTGTTTGTCTTCCTCGTGCAGCCCCTCTTTAATGTTGTGGCACCTCTAGACGCCAGCGTCTCCCTCTGCTGGCCACTGTTGCTCTGCCTGTGACCCAGCGACGCCGCTGCCGTGACTTGGGGCAGCCCGTGAGCCCCCTCGCCGAGTCCCTGTCGCATCTCCGCTCACCACTATCCTCCTTCTGGCGATCCAGTGCCTGCACCACCGTTCCTTCAGCCATCTGCGACTTTGCATCTGTCGCGCCTTGCCGCAGCCCGCTCTGACCCGCGACGCGTAGCCAGCCACAATGTCGTGCTATCGCTGTTCCAGGAGACTGACCTTACCGGGCCACTGCCTCTGCAACAGCACCCCGCAGATCCAAATCATTGCCTTCAGCATCGACTGATCCCGAGCCGGTCATCACTCGATGATGCTCATCCGTGCCTCTGCCCGAGCTCGAGCCGGTCTCTATGACTCCAAAACCCGCGATCTACAGCACTTTGGTCACCACACCATCGCACTCGTCGTCGCTTCGGAGCTCCATTCACCTACCGCCGGTCTCCATTTGACGACCCATGACCCGCACAGCAACCCTCTTGCCTGCTGCTAATCTGTTGGCCATCGCCCCTTGTTGGCAGCACTTCCGCCCACGACAACCGCACCGCTGCACCCCATCTTGCTTGCGACTCACGCCGGTTCGCGCCCCACACCGCTGCCTACGTCACCACCCAGCAACCCACAATCCAGCTCCGCCTCCGCCGATCCCCTGTGCCGGAGCCTGACGCTATTGCGCTGCCGCCCACGACGCCCCTCGTCATCATCGCCCGCAAGCTCTCACCGGAGTTCCGACGCCGGTCACCGTCCGTCCGGCGCCCACCAACGCTGTTGCAAGTTCCCCCTTTTTGGTAGTTTAGTTTGTTTATTTTTATTTTTATTTTTCATGTTATTATTTTATTTGATAGCATTTTTTTATGTTTAGTTATTTAAATTGTGATATTGGATGTTAATATTCATAAAATCTTGCAGGCATTATCCGCAGGGATTTTGTCCAGAATTATTGTAATTATTAATTTGATCCAAGAGACGTCGGATCATTTTTTTTAATTATATTAATTTTTGAGCTTTTTGGTAGAATTTCAATCGTTAAATCATTATAATTAATAATTTGATCCGTAAGACTTGGGATCAGATTTTTAATTATTTTGATCTCTTTGTCGTGATGATTAGGGTTTGAATAATCGTTAATTTGACCTATGAGACGACAGGTTATTTTTTTGACTATTTTAATCCTTTATTAGTTGACTATGTTGATTATTTAGGTTTAATATTTCATAATTACTCACCTTAAAAAAAAACTAAAAAGAAACAAAAAAATTTTAATCAAAAAAATCAAAATCTTGCATGAGCATATAGGACATGTACGTTTAATAAATTAGACACATAGGTTTAGTAAATCAAATTTTTTTAGGATTATATTTTTATGACTGCATTTTTAGATATCTTTTTAAAATAGGTTAGGATCAGACCTAAATACCTTTTTTTTAAAAAAAAATAGAGTCTTAGATAAAATTGGCATATTCTCATCATTTTTTAAATAATAAATAAAAAATAGTTTTCTAAGATAGGATAGGGTTTAAGTCAAATTAATCCCTAGAATAAATTAGAAAATTATCCCTTTTTAGATAGTTTAATTAGGGTTTTTATTAATTCCGAATTTCAAAAAAAAAAATACAAAAATACTAGGTGCATGTTAACTAGTTTGCATAATAGGATCATTTAATCAGAATTTGTTCATTAGTAAAGTTAGGTCATGAGGTGCATAATAACTAGTTTGCATAATAGGCCCATTTAATTAGACTTTTCATATTAATAAGATTAAGTCATTTAGTTAAAAAATGCATTTTTATAAAAGAATTCTAATTTCAAAGAAAATCCAAAAAAATCATTTTTTTGTGTGATGCGATTTATTTTATTTATTGAATGGTTGAGCACTTGTGTGGTCACCATATTTGCATGGTAGTAATTTAGGTTGAAATAAATCCAAGTTGCTTACAAAAACATTTTTTGAAAATAAAAATTAGGTGTCTAATCGACTTACCGTAAACTGATTAGAGAAATCTAGTATAACCAAGTCCCCGTACCCTTAGTCTCTAGTTCGTAGGAGTAAAATAATCTTCTCGTTATTTTACTTAGGTGTCTAATCGACCTACCGTAAACTGATTAGTGGCGACTCCTAGATAAAATCTATTTGCATGTTAAGAAATTTGAACCTAAGTCGCGAATTGGTATGGGCTTGGGAGAGCCCGAGTTAAGTCTGGGCTTAGTAATTCATTAGTCTAATTTTAGGTGGTGCACCTGAAAAATAGGTCGCGACAGCTTGGCGACTCTACTGGGGATTTGTGTTAAGGGGAGTAGTCTTTGCTAATCCTTGTCTTGCAGGAAGGTGTGAGATGAATCATTTATCTTTCCTGATCAGAAGTATTGTTTGCATTTAAACTGTTGTGCATGCTTTATTGCTTTAGCACTACACTATTGCACACACAACCTGTGGTAGGACCTGGGCTGCGATAGGATTTTTAGGATGGTGTTGAGAAGGATACTTCCTCCAAAGCGAGATTACTATGTAGAGGTTGACCTTCTCTTCCCCGAAAGTTTTTCATGGTGTCGAATGTGTTTGTCCATATCCACGAGACTCCATGACTATTGGATATTCCATTCGACTAAGCCGGAGTTAGGGGGACCTGACACGTTAATGCGAGACTACAACGATCAGATCATCCTCTTAGCTCCACTTTGTTAAGCCATTTAGGTAGAAATCGAGCCTCACTTACCATGCGCATGTCTATGTGATTGCCATTAATTTTCCTTGGTGAAGTAAGTATTCTATCCTTACACCATGCCATTTATTTTGTTGCGCTTTTGGTCGGTCCTTGACAATTTAGGTCAATTATTGATTTAATTCCTTTGTCAATTAGGAATGAAATGAGGAAATTGTCATGCAATGAAACATTTGGAAGATAAAAAAATTGGAAAATTCTTTCAATTCATGCCTTGACTCTTCCTAGCTCATGTCTAGGAAATTCCGTCCCTACTAGGGCATCCCATGTCTTTATTTTCCTAGTCCACTTCTAGGAAATCATCTTCATATGTGGACTTTTCTTGACTAAAAAATAGATTGTTGTCATAGATTGGCTCTCTATTTACACTTTCTATTTTTATATTTTCATTCATTTGAATTAGGTGATAACGAATCCTCCACGTATTACACGATCAAGAGCTAAAATGACCGACCAAACTAAATGCGTGATCGTATCTCCGCTATAGAATACCAACTCCAACAGTTGCTCACCTTTATGCAACTCATGATAGCTCAAATCCAATCCCTCCGAGCGGATTTGACTCCGGCACCTGCTTTCCCCAAGATAGTAGTTCCGAAGGAGGAAGACAAGACCCAAATGAGCGATAACGACATGCCTAAACTGGAAGATAACCCACTATTGGTCATTGCCAAACTTGACAATATCCCTAAGACGAAGCAAGATGAAGCAAAAGTGATGAATACTCTGGGGCAGCCAAGTGGCAAATTCGATTATTTGGTGAAGTATTCGGCTCCGCCCAGCTTTTATATTGATCCCTGTGACATAGTTCTAAACAGATGGGATGGCATGGATGATCCGACGCCTCCAAAGATAGAGAACTCTGATGACGCCCTGGAAGGGATCACAAGTCTTTTCAATGGCCTCTTCATAGGAGCCAATGACGAAGGACTTTCGGAAGACATGGACGTTAGCCCGCAAGAGTAACTTGTTACTTTTGCACATTCCCTTGCACGGGAATTTTAATAGCTTTCTAGGAATTGTTTTCAATTTCTTATTTTGCTCTCTTTTAAGAGATTAGGAATTGCATTTTCCATTCCAATAATGTAATTCATTTGATTCTATTCAATGAAATTACAATTTTTATTTCCAAGTTTTGAGGGCATGACGAGGTACATCAAACTAGTCCAATGACGATATCCAACCATGAAAAAATATCATCCCTAGAGAAATCTTAAGGACCGGACTGTCTCATGCTTCCTCCCAAAAGTTTTTTTTCAAAAACAAAAGCATTTCACTACTAAAAAAAAAAAAACAAAAAATTCCCAAAGCTTGTAGCAGATTAAACCTGTTTATTTGTGTGACTCATTTACTTCTTGTCTCAGAGCATAATTCTATCACTTGTTATGACAATGGACATCTGAAAATAGCGTATCAAGTTTCAATGATCATAAACTTGACTTGTGATCAACGGGCTTAGAGCGCACTTGCAGTGAAAAACAAGTTTTGGGCAAGTAAAAGAGGACCATCATTCCCTGGTGGAAGAGATGACAAATTGGTAGTATGACAGATTTTGGTAGTGACCCGATTGAGAGAAAATCTTCACCCAAACCAAAATGGATATTCCATGTGCATTTACTTTGATGTTGTATAGTATCATATTCATGCACGTTCTCTTGTGCAGGGGCAAAAGTGGATTTTCAGTCTTGAATGATAGGGACAATTCAAAGACATCAACTGCTGAGGCAATCCCATTGTAGAGGAATCCTTGAATGAATGCTTAAAACTATTTTGCAGTGTGGAAAACTGTTTGTTTTAAAGTTGACAATTTTTCATGCCTAAAGTTGTTGAGCTCTTTAAAAAAAAAGGATTTTGCATGATGACTCTTACATGTTTTATCCACCAAATCCACTAAAAAACATCAAGATAGTCTAATTTAATGAATGATGTGGAATTGATTGAGCATACTAAATGAGACGAGTTAGGATGGTGAAAGGCAAACCCTATCCTATACACAGTCCCATATTCATACACTTGTGAGATGAGTGTAGGAAGGTTTATATCTATAAGGTAAAGAGTTCTCTCGCAAAAGGTACGGGAACTGAAATGATGAAAGGCAATTCATTTCTCTATCCCAAACACTACAGGTGATCCATTGCTTAACCCTTTTGAGCCCATACACTTATGGATATTCTTTTCAAATCACCCTTGTCAAGAATCACCCCACATGGGGCAACTAGGAGATAAAATGGCATCATGAGGTGAGGAAAATGAATTGAAATTTTCTTGCTCTCACTTGCATCAATCTTCAAGTCGTGCTATTACATTGAATTCATGTGTTAATTTAAGTGCCTTAAGATGACGAAGAGCATTTCTTTCTCTATCCTATACACTTATATTATTTGCATAGCCCACTTGAGCTTGCAATTTCATTTCTTTAAACCTAGTTGGTGATCATCCCCCATACTAGGGCAAGGCAAAAGGCAGATGAAGATCCTTGAAAGTTTGAGTGTCATTCAAAATGTAATTTAGGTATTAATTTGTCTTTGAAGGCAACCTCTATGAGCTCACCTTCAAAGCGGGGCAAGAAAATTCTCATCAAGTACTTGAAAGAAAATTCAAACTCTTGTTGACAAGATGATGATAAAATTGAGTGATATATTCCCACATCAATGGTTGAGACAAATAACCCCTCCTAAGTGAGAGCGAGTGAAAAGCCTTTTCACACCAAAAGTGTCTCATTTAACATGTTCAAGAGATTCACGCTATAAGTGAAAATTGTTTTAATTATAATTTTTCTGGTGGAAGTTTGATAAAGCTATCATGCATGGACCTTCATTGAATTTAAAAAAATGAAATGAATTTTTCCTCAAAGACCAAAGGATTTGTCTTTGAAGCCCTGAGTTTGTCCAATCATCTTTGAATACTTGATGAGAATTCCAAGTACCCATTTATAAAATGTTTTCAAATGTCTAATGTGAATTCCAGATATTTGAACCTTTAAACGCTTGATGTGACTTCCAAGTGTTTTGTCTTTTCAAACATCTGATGTGATTTCCAAATGTTTAGTAAATGTTTTCAAATGTCTGACATAAGAATTAGATTTTTGAAATTTCAAGTACTTGATGCAATTTTCAGGTGCTTAGAATCTGGTGAGAATTCCAGATCCCTAAAGACTTTGAGCCTTTCAATTATCTGAAGGGAGTTCCAAATGATTGTCAAGTCTCATAGGAATCATTTCACACCTAAATCCCAAGACAAGTACGACATGTACGTGTTCTTCTTGGCATTTGCATTTCATTGGGCATAGACACATTGAAATCTATGTTCCTAACCAAATCATTGCATTTACATTGCATTCTTTATTGCATTACCTTGCATTTCAAAAGGGATTAAATTTATTTGAGTCCATTTTTTTTATTAAAAAAAAAAGTCATTGCAATTAACATGCATATTCATTTTGCATTCATCATGCGTGGTCTAAATTTAGGTGTCATTTATCTTTGAAGGAAACATCTACGAGCTTCCCTTTCGAATAGGGGCAATTGTTGACACCTAATTTTGACCATGCTATTTACTTATTACATTAAGCATTTCATAGCATTGCATTTAGGTAATAATAACATTTATGATCAAACTTATCTTTTAGAAAATAAAAAATAGAGGGTGTTGACACCTAATTTAGGATCAAGCTTATCCTTTAAAAAAAATAAAAATAAAGCATTTGGTTGTGGAGGGAAATTTTGAAAATTTTTGAGTAATAAAACATTTGGTTGTTAAACATATCTCTTCATTTCAAATTCAAAATTCAACGACCCTGTGATTTTGGAGCCACTAATCTTGTTTGAGTAGTTGAGTGAATATTGAGAAATCTTCACTTATTTGTTGAGTTTTCCCTCTATAAATAGAGAGTGCGAGATGTAAATTTAGGGAGGGCTTTTTGGAGGTCAAAAATTTTTCACAAAAGAGAAGAAAAGGAAAGTTCTTCCCCTTTGGCTTTTCTGTTCGAAAGGGAAAGGCAAAGAAGTCAAGGCTTCTGCAGAAAAGCTGCAAGAAGACAGAGGGGGGAAGAACCGAAAAGTAAAAAGGAAAAGAAAGAAAGAGAAGAGATCGATCAAATAGCAGAGCACAACAGTGAGAGAGAGAAGTGATGTGAGGGACGTGCGACAGGTGAGTGAAAAAACAAATCAAAAGAGAGCCATTGTTCTTCTTCCTCGTGCAGCCCCTCCTTGACACTGCCGCACCTTCATACGCCAGCGTCTCCCTCTGCCGGCCACTATTGCTCTACCTGTGACCCAACGATGCCACTGCCGTGACCTAGGGCAGCCCGTGAGCCCCCTTGCCGAGTCCCTGTTGCATCTCCGCTCACCACTGTGACATCCCAGAATTTCAACCCTGTTTTCTACTGGATAAATCGGGCATTTCTTTGACGCGCCTATAGGGTTGATCACTCTCGCGATAACTAGACTATCTGGGGAAGCCTTTATGAATTTTAAGGCAAATGGACTTGAGAATTCGACTAAGAATCGGCTTCTCGACCATGTCCATCTTTAAAGGTCATTACGACACATATATAAATCGATTTAAGATCAGAGATAGGTCGGTTCAACTGAGATATGTGGCTAATCGTGGGTGATACCACTAAATTAGAAAATTCTCGTCGACCGGCACTAGACTGATTTTCTTATTATTTTGGTACCTTGTGTCTGTATTTGGATCCTCGGGATTTTCACGAAAACCAAAAGTCACCAATGAGTTGAGTGGTTTCATAGTGGCTCGAAGAAAATCGACCACGGGTCATTTGCATTAAAAATGTCTGAAAGTTACCTAATAGTCTAGGTCACGCTAAAAACGCGTCAAATAGAGATTAACTGCCAATTCGAGTCTAATTCTAGAAATTGAAGGTTTTGTCATGTCACAATAAATTCTAGGAGCATCGATTCAGTCTTAAAAGATTTTTCCAACACCCGACACTTTTTGGGAAAAGGTCGTTGCCGGGTCGTTTTTGTGCAGAAAAAGCCTAGGATTGGTTTTGATGGCAAAATTGAGATGCAAGAGGGATTCTTGAGTGAGGAAAAATGCAGAGATGATTAATGAGTGATCAATTAAATTTATTGAGGTCATTTGAGATTAATTCAAGAGAGAATTTAAGTCCAATTGAAGAGAGATCGTGCCAAATTCTTAACTCCCCCTACCCCTAGCATTTTTGGACCACTTGGAAGGTTGAATGGAGTGTCTTGGTGGCTCAATGGTGGCCATGGAACCTTGCTTGGAGGGCAAGCACATGAGGGGACAAAAGGATGGAAAATAAGGCCACATGGGACCCTTGTCTCCCCTCATCTCTCTTATCTCTTCCCTCATCTCTATCCTCTCCATCTCTCTCACCTCTCCACCATCCAAGACCCTCTCCTCTTCATTTTCGAAACCCTCAAGCCAGCAAGAAGACCGGCAGAAGGAGCTACAGCCGTCGCACGTCTCCACCCGCGCCACCGCTGGTTTCTGCTCCAACCGACCTTTCGTCAAAGATTAGAGTTAAAAGTGGTCTTCCTGGATGAACCAGCGAAAGAACACCTATCTCCGTGAAGAGGACATTCAGACTGTTTCAACAAGCCCGACCACGCCCCGAACAGAGCCACCGTTCGTCCCGTACGGCCGCTGGAGTCCGCCGCTCGCCGGACCGTCTAGAAGCTGCCCGCCAGCACTGTTTCGCGTTTTCTTGTTGTTTCGCCTCATTTCAGCCATTCATTTGCCCATTCCATCCACCCACAAGATCCCCAAGACCCTTGGGAGCCATTGGTTGCCAACCACCCGCTTGTCGGAGCTCTGATCGAGCCGTTTTCGCCGTAGAAACCGTTGGTCTCCTCTCTACAGCCCGCAAGCCAAACCCACGGTTCAGCCCATTGGGATTCGGCCCAACTTCGGCCCAAGTGAACTTCAGCCCACAAGAACAAGTGGCCTAGCAAGCTCAGCCCAAGTTGGTTGAATTTAGTTGAAGCTCAAGTTCACAAGTGCAGCCCATTAATTTAGTCTTTGTCCCAAACAAGTTCAACCCAAGTTCAGCCCGCGAAGAAAGCCCAATCGCAGCCAAGCCCAAGCTCAAGAGCGAGCCCAATCCAGTGTAAGAACAAATCTCAGTTGGGCTGAGATTTGTTGGGCCCAAGTTTAAGGCCCGTTCCAAGCCCGCTAGTGTTGTCGAAAGCTTGATTTCGGTCGCCATCGCGATGTTTTGGTTCCCGCTTTTAACCAAGTGAGTTTTACTCACTAATGCATTCTTAGTTTGCTAATGATGCCTAAGGGTTGGTTAGATTTAATTAAATATAATTAGGTGGTTAGATTAATTTAGATAAATTAAATTAGAGACTTAATGATGCATGTTAGGTGGTTAGAAATAGACAATAGCAAGTAAGCATGCCATATTTTTTATTGAACGAGTCTCGGTAATTTTTCGGGCTCGTCTTGGTCTCCAATTAGGCATTATGGGCCTAAAGTGGATTTTTATTTTTTATTTATTTAATTTTCGAAATTATTTATTTAATTATTTATTTTTTCGAAAATTCAACCGGGATGGTCGATGACCGGAATTTCATGTTGATGATCGTGGTGCAGTCCATTTATTTATTTGAGCTTTATTGTGTGCTAAATTGATTTATGAGTGATTTTAGGATTTATTCCTAAATTGAATAATTTTGGAAAATCAATTGAAGAATAATCGGGCATCGATTGACAGTGCCAAAAATAATTTGGTGGACTACAGAAAACGGTGGGTTTGTGGAAATGAAATTATAATTTTTTGGCTAAAGCCAACTGTGTCCCCACACATGGCTATTTTATCGAGAAGGATAAAAGATGGAATGAATTGAATGGTCGGATAGTATACTATATCATCCTACGGGCTCTGATATGTTAGCTTAGCGAGAGCAGTATACTAGTGTACTATATTAGCCTACGGGCGATATGTCAGCTTAGTGTGAGCAGTACACTTTATCAGCTTAAGGTGAGCATCAAGGGTATACTATATCAGCCTACGAACGATATGTCAGCTTAGCGAGAGCAGTATACCGGTATACTATATCAGCGTGCGGGCGATATGTCAGCTTAGCGAGAGCAGTATACCTTAACCTTATCAGCTTAGAGCGAACTATACTATGTATTTATCAGCTTAGAGTAAACAGTCCTGATATAGTTGGACTTTATAGATAGTATTGATTGAATTGACCATGGGATAGTCCGATGACATGTAATCGACTAAGTCGATTGATCACTGCCTTGAATTGATGTCATGAATTGATTGAGTTGAAATGACCAAGAGTGGGTCCGGCTGACATGTAATCGACTAGGTCGATTTGATTGATGCTTCGATCTATTGAGATTGTTGGTTGCCTATTGAACTGTACTAATTTGCAAGTTGGGACTGAGACCAAGGTAAGTCCTCCGACTTGTGTTGTGCATAGGCAGCCCTAAGGTGTATTGGTTTACTAATCGGGTCTTAGGGGATAGAACTTGCTGAGACGTTGTCTCATTGGTTATTAAATAACCATTTCAGGTCCCTAGATGTAGTAGACTTGGATTTTGAAGATCTCGAAAGTCTGGTGCAGTCTGCTGAAGGCTCTAGTTGGAGTGTGGAGGGTGATGAAGAGGAGGACGAGGATCTGTAGTTTGTGGAACCCCACCCTTACTTGTAGACCTTGTTTTTAAACCAACTTGAGTTGAATTTCAATTACTAATTCACCTTGTATATACATGCACTAGTTTGCAATGTATATAAGTGTGAATGTTTTTAAAGGTTTGAAATTTAGTCCTACTATTCTATCCCAATGTTTTATTGTCTGGGGATTTAATATATGCTTCCGCTTGCGCATGAAAAAGATAGGGTCGGCAATACGTAGTCCTAGGATATCGCTTTTAAAATCGACCAAGGTAAGAGATGTGCATGTGCCTGAGGATCGGGGTGTGACAACCATCGTCCTCCTTCTAGCGATCAAGTGCCTGCATCGCCGTTCCTTCAGCCATCCGCGACTTGCATCTGTCGCGCCTTGTCGCAGCCCACTATCATCCGCGACGCACAGCTAGTCATGACGCCGTGCCATTGTTGTTCTAGCAAATCGACCTTACCGCGCCATTGCCTCTACAACAACACCCCGCAGATCCAAATCGTTGCCTTAAGCACCGACCGATCCCAAGCGGGTCATCACCCGACGATGCTCGTCCGCGCCTCTGCCCGAGCTCGAGCTGGTCTCTATGACTCCAAAACCCGCAATCTGCAACACTCCGGTCACCGCACCATCGCAGCTCACCATCGCTCTAGAGCTCCATTCACCTACTGCCGGTCTCCACTTGACGACCCGTGACCCGCATAGCAACCCTCCTGCCCGTCGTTGATTTGTTGGTCGTCGCCCCTTGCCTGCAGTTCTTCTGCCCACAACGACCGCACCGCTGCACCCCATCTCGCTTGCGACTCGCGCCAATTCACGCCTCGCACTGCAACCTACGTCATCGCCTAACAACCCACGATCCAACTCCACCTCCGCCAATCCCTTACGCCAGAGCCTGACGCCATCACGTTGCCACCCACGACGCCCCTCGTCGTCGCCACCCGCCAGCTCTCACTGGAGTTCTGACGCCGGTCACCGTCCGTCCGGCGCCCACCAATGCTGCTACAAGTTCCCCCTTTTGGTAGTTTAGTTTGTTTATTTTTATTTTTATTTTTCATGTTATTATTTTATTTGATAGCATTTTTTTATGTTTAGTTATTTAAATTGTGATATTGGATGTTAATATTCATAAAATATTGTAGGCATTATCCGCAGGGATTTTGTCCGAAATTATTGTAATTATTAATTTGATCCGAGAGACGTTAGATCATTTTTTTTTTAATTATATTAATCTTTGGGCTTTTTGGTAGAATTTCAATTGTTAAATCATTATAATCATTAATTTGATCCGCATGACTTCTAATCAGATTTTTAATTATTTTGATCTCTTTGTCGTGTTGATTAGGGTTAGAATAATCGTTAATTTGACTGTGAGACGACATGTTATTTTTTTCGAATTTTTTAATCATTTATTGGTTGACTATGTTGATTATTTAGGTTTAATATTTCATAATTACTCACCTTAAAAAAAACTAAAAAGAAATAAAAAATTTTAATCAAAAAAATCAAAATCTTGCATGAGCATATAGGACATGTAGGTTTAATAAATTAGAAACGTAGGTTTAGTAAATAATTTTTTTTATGATTATATTTTTATGACTGTATTTTTAGATATCTTTTAAAATAGGTTAGGATCAGACCTAAATACCTTTTTTTTTTTTTTTTTTTTAAATAGAGTCTTAGATAAAATTGGCATGTTCTTATCAGGTTTTTTTTTAATAATAAATAAAAAATAGTTTTCTAAGATAGGATAGGGTTTAAGTCAAATTAATCCCTAGAATAAATTAGAAAATTATCCCTTTTTAGATAGTTTAATTAGGGTTTTTATTAATTCCGAATTTCAATAAAAAAATGCAAAAATACTAGGTGCATGTTAACTAGTTTGCATAATAGGATCATTTAATCAGAATTTGTTCATTAGTAAAGTTAGGTCATGAGGTGCATAATAACTAGTTTGCATAATAATTAGAATTTGCATATTAATAAGATTGCATATTAATAAGAATAAGTCATTTAGTTAAAAAATGCAATTTTATAAAAAAAAAAATTCTAATTTCAAAGAGAAACCGAAAAAAAATCATTTGTTTTGTGTGATGCGATTTATTTTATTTATTGAATGGTTGAGCACTTGTGTGGTCACCATATTTGCATGGTAGTAATTTAGGTTGAAATAAATCCAAGTTGCTTGCAAAAACATTTTTTGAAAATAAAAGAAATGGTACCGAAAGGGCATTAGAGAAATCTAGTGTAACGAAGTCCTCATACCCTTAGTCTCTGGTTCGTAGGAGTAAAATAATCCTCCCGTTATTTTACTTAGGTGTCTAATCGACCTACCGTAAATCGATTAGTGGCAACTCCTAGATAAAATCTATTTGCATGTTAAGAAATTTGAACCTAAGTCGCGAATTAGTATGGGCTTGGGAGAGCCCGAGTTAAGTCTAGGCTTAGTAATCCATTAGCCTAATTTTAGGTGGTGCACCTGAAAAATAGGTCGCGACAACATTCATTAAGTAAGTGTCTCTAAATTCAAAGTAAAAAGAACTCTGTAAAATTAAAAAACGGTAAAGGTCTAGGGATTTCAAGAATTTGAAGAGTCGACGCCTATGGAACCTTAACTGGCAAGCCTAAGGAGAAGGGGTGGCACCCTACTTGATCTCTAAGATCCATTGTCATCATTTTTTAGGCTATGAATCACTCCCTACCATTAATGAGCTTATGACTCACCCCCCTCTTAACATATAACCATCCAAAATTTAATGATTACATTTCAAGAGTGAAGCTAACGGGGTCAAGTGTCCTACATAATCATATTGTATTAATAAGCTACCTTCCAAGAACATTAAATGCACCATGGGAAATATCAAGTTAGAAAGCCATCTCTTTGGGCGGGAGCCAATCGAGTCAAATCACGATAGATTACCTTATTTGGCCTGAGGTTCATGCCTAAGCCATGATCAGATAAAGCTGAATGCAATCGGGCTTAACCGGTGAAACCGAGTTTAGATTTCCCCTCTATCGAGAAAAGACTCATAACGGGGTCCAAGGGCTAGGCCTTGGATTGGTTGACCAATCCTCTGGTTTGTTCGCGGGTCAATTGAGGGTCCTGCACCACAATTTATGGCTAGTTTGACACCGAACCACGTTGAGTTTATTTGATCCATGGTTAGTTCTCGGTTGTCATGTAATTGTGTAGGATCGATCGATCCGCCTCAACTTACGGTCGAATTGGATTGGTCCATGATCATCCATGACCGGCACAATGATCGGCGGAATCATCCGCGACTGATACAATGACCAGGCAAGGTTGAGCCACAACCGTCCACCAATCGTGGTGGTGCAGAATCATCCCACAACCGATTTTTATAGTCGAATAACCTTTCCATGGTCAATTACTCTATAACCAATCCTTAGGTTGCCGATCCCCAAATAGGCTACTTGGCTCATGACAGACTCTCAAGCCGGCTCATGGCCCAATCCCGCCATTGGCATACCGATCTATGACCTACTAGTTAGGCTAAAAGAAGGATCAAAATGGAGAATGTTACAGTACAAGTGTAAAAGCTATCGTTGTGTCTCAATAATGTAATCTATAAATAGGGAGAAACAACGCTAGTTAGTTGTAACTAACATTGTTGATTACTAGTGGGATCTAACCTACATTAAGGCCATTGTTTGTAGAGTGGATATTGGCTTGGGGATAAATTCGAATCACTATAAATATTTGTGTGCTTTATGACTTTAGTCTACTATCTGTTATACCTGTTCACTATCTTCACACACAATGGCTAATACATCATCTCGTCTTACTTGCTCTTGTTGACATTTTGTGTGAAAGATTTTCTTAATCTTTAGACAACCTATTCAATCCCCTTTTCTGTTGTACTCATAGCCCAAGCAAGTTAAAGTCTAATGGGTTCGTATTAAAAAAAAAAAAATATACGGAAGAAAGTTGAAAAAAAGAGATAACAACAAAATGAAAAAGAAAACAAAGGAAGGGTGAAAGAAAATTGTTGATGTGAAGCTCAACTTTTGATTAAAAGAAAAAAGAAAAGCTAAAGTGTTTATATGTGCAAAGTCATCTCTAGTGAAAATGTGGTGATTTCGCAAATTTTAGAAATTAAATTTTGAATTTCATAGTCAACGAAACAACTACATGAGAAGACAATTTCTAGTGAAGAAGAAGATCGGTAACAATGTCAAAATGATTACCCACTTCAAGATCCCTTAAATTAGAATAAAAGACCTTTGAGTCTAATGGATCCTTTCATTTCTAAAAAGCAAGCCTATGTTACATTACTTATAGAATCTCTTCAGATTTTGGTAGTTACATTAAAGTAGGAGTTTCAAATGTTAAAAGCTTTACCTGAATAAGTCCGGGTAAGATAGAGTTTTATCTCATTTTGCAAGTTTCTTGATTGTAAAACCCCAGTGATAATGAATGAATAACATTTATTTATGAGCCATGAATTATCCCTTTTAAGCTGTTGAATAAGCCTATGTTTACGGTTACCTAAAAAACACTTTTAGACTGGTATGGTCGTATAATTTGTGAGTAAACTCAAACTCTTGTCAAGATTATGATAATGCTAGGATCTAGTGTTTCTCTCTTTTTCCCACATCAATGGTTGGGAAAAAATAGCTTTCTAAATGAAAGTGAGTGAAAAGCCTTTTTAAAATTGAAAGTCTTATTTAGCATTTTCAAGAGATTCATGCCATGAATGAAAATTATTGATGATGATTCTCCTCAGTGGAAATTTAGTGATGCAGATATGACAGAATGCCTATGCATAACCTAGATTGCATATCAATTTTGTTTTTGATTTATTCTCAATTATATTTTGATCTATTAGATAAGTTTTAGAATTAATCTATTTTAGTATTTAATTAGTTTATTAATCATCGATCTCCGTGGGGCAATACTTTATCTTATCATTATATTACTTGTTCGACACATTCACTTGCGTGTAGAATTTTACGAACACCGGCCTTGGGATGATCGGTGACTGGCCAAACAAGGGCTGGCGACCTCATTGAAGTGTTGCCGGCCCTTGGTGAGGTCACACCTCACTGATAGCCGGGCGAGGCTCGATCGAGCCTTGGCTAGGCAAGCGGCCTCGTCTAGATCTAGCGAGGCCGAGCTCACCCAGCCAAGGAAGGCTTGTTGGTGGCCAGGGGAGGCTCGGGTGAGGCGTGCCTATTCACTAGTGAGCTCATCAAATCTCGCCCTAGCCTAGCGAGCCTTTGACAAGCTTGCTGAATCTTGCCCAATCGATGATAGTTGGGGTGGCGAACGACAATGGTGGTGGATGGCTACAACGGCATCGATGATAGTTGAAGAAGAAGAAAGAGGGAAGAAGAACAAGAAAAAAAAAAGGAAAAAAAAAAGAGAGAGAATAGGTTGGTTGATTTTAGAATTATCCCGGGAATAAAGAATCAACTTTTTTTAACTTATCGATTCCATTCTAAATCTACTTCCGAGAAAAAAAATGGAAATTTGTTCTCGGGAATAAAAATTTTAACAAATGAATTTCTGTTTCAAATCTACTCCCGAGAACAAAAGAATAGAAATTATTACTCTTTGGTTAGTTGCCAAACAAAGCCTAAATGAGCCGTGTGTGTCACGCCCCGAACCTCGAGAGCGTGCCCATCCCTCGGTAGTTGATAAAATTTGCAACATCCCAAAACGCGTCGCCGACCCATTCATTTTAATGCACATGCGGAAGCGTATAAACTTATCTCCTGACATAAACATATATAAGATAGAAAAGCAGGACAACAAATTTCAAATCAAACACATTATTAGAAACCACAATTTGATTTACAAACAAAGGCCAACTCTAAGATCTATGTACAGGAGATCCATCTCCAAACAGAATTACTGAGCCACCCATGCTCCTCACTCTTCCACCTCAAGCTCCGAGTTCTTCACACTAGGAACCTGAAAAGTTAAGCCCACGACGGGGTGAGACAATATCTCAGCAAGTTCACCCCTTCAACCCCGAATTGGAAGAAAATACGCCTAGAGGTAGTCTATGCACACAATACAGAAAACTTACCTCGCCTCAGTTTCCTCCTGCTTGTTAGCACAATTCATATATCACATAAGTGCAGTAACAACACCTGAGTATTTGGAACATCTCATTCCATCTTAGTCAATCAATAAATCAATCAATTGAATCAACATCATTAATCCATCATTTAATCAAACAATCCACAAGAGTCCCGATTACAGGGCCAAATCGTTATGACACGTTCCATTCCGTGTCACACAATTTTGTCCCATAATTAGGCACGGGTAAATCATGTCGGTGGTTCAATCCACACCCGATATTCATTCTCAATATTCAAATTCTATAATCAATGCTCAATTTCAATTGCAATCTCAATACTCAATACTCAATCTCAATACTCCAATAACGGAATCAAGATCAAACTCAAGGCTCTAGAGGAAATTCCCATGCGACTCAGGTCGCCCTGAAACACTTAGCTCTTGATTACAACAAGCAATAATATAAGGCACTAGAGGTGACTCACATGAAGTCTTGCTATCATATAGTACTTAGTCATTTATTGCACTAGGCAATAGTATAAGGCACTAGACGCGACTCACGCGAAATTTCATCCTTGTGTAGCACTTAGCCTTTCACTATGCAAGACAATACTGTAAGGCTCTAGAGGAAATTCTCATGTGACTCAAGTCGTCATGGAACATTTCGCCCTTGATTAAAGTAAGCAATAGTATAAGACACTAGAGGTGACTCACACAAAGTCTCATCCTCTTGTAGTACTTAGTCCTGTACTTGCTCACATCCTATTGGGTTCCCTCAACACGACACATACCACCTCAACTTTCAATAGTCATCTTGCCATTACTAGAAACCATCACACAATTATTCACTCACAGCCAAGGACATTGTGCTTCGCATTTAAATTCCTCAATTCAAATAATGTCTTGGCCTATTTTCTTCGTATTAAAAATACTAGATAAAAATAATCGTGTGTGGGTACACGATCGGCCTAAACCAAAAATGCAATATCTTTCTTTTAGAAAATCTGACTATTTAATAAAGTCCATAAACACATTTTTGGCATTGTAAACCGACGCTCGGTATTTTCTAATTTAATACCGAAATTACTCAATTTTGGAATAAATACCCAAAATTATAAATATCACTCAATTAGCACAAATTAGCATCTAGATAAATAAACCAAATATACCATTGCAATCGGCATGAAATTCCGATCACCAGCTATCCTGGTATAATTTCCAGAAAATAATAAATAATTTAATATTTACCAAAATTAATTAAATAAATACCAATAAATGCCAAAAATAGAAACATAGGCTGGAAATGCCTAATTAAATACTGAAATGGGCCCGGAAAATTTCTGAACCTATTTAGAAAAATGTACAACTTATCTAGTCTCTAATTGAGCCGTTCTAACCACTTAACATACTAAATCAAATAATTAAATGACTAATCCGTTCTAACTAGCCACCTAAACCATACTTAGTCTAAACTAATAAATCCTTAAGCATCATTAACTCCCTAAGCAGAGTTTAGTGAGTAAACTCACCGGTTTAGTGCGAAAACCGGTTCACGGTGACGGCGGCTCGACGGCAGCTGAAACTCGGGCTTATGACGGTGCCAACGGAGACTTGGATTGAGCTGAAAAAGCCCACGAGGTTTGCAATTGGGCTACTCGGTTCTCGATATGGGGCTGAAATGGTGGAGGACGTGGGACTCCGCTGGGCTGTGATGGGAACGTTGGCCGTGAGGGCTTGTGATTAACTTCGAGGCTTCGAGGGAGGTAAGTTAACTCGGTGGGAAGTAGCAAGGGAGACATGAAGGCTGACTTCACTGGTGGGGTGACTTCAATGGACAGAGACAGGCAAAAGTGGAGCATCTGTGGGGGTTGTCATTGATGGCGTTGAAAGGGAGTTAACACTAAGGAATTCAATGGGGCGTCGATGCTAGTGGTTGACCGAGCAAATGAAGACGGGGATGCAGCAGCAAACGGAAGATCAGTAGAGCTGAATTCGAAGGGCGAAGATGGGTTTGAAGAAAAAGAAAGGGAAAGCCAAGCAGAAAACCAAAGGGATCGATGGAGCTGGCATGCATAGGATGATGTGGTAGGATGGTGCGGTTGCGGCAGATGGATGATGATGATGATGATGATGGCATAATGGAAGATGGGCAGTGGGCAACAATAAAAATGAAAATGAACGTAGAGCCAAGTGGAAGAAAGAAGCTAGAGCTAAGAGAAAAAGTGAATGGAAATAGAGAGGAAGTGATGAGGTGTGAGGGAGAAGATGCGGCGAAGGGTTGGTCGACCGCAAGGAGGAAAGACACATAGAAATAAAGAGGAAAGGAGAGAGAGAGAGAGAGAGAGGGGCCAAAAGTCCAAGCAAAAATATCGAAACAATGATTAAAAAGCCACAAAAGTCTTCAATCTTAATGTCAATGCTTCCTCCAATGGGAATTTAGTCCCAAAATCTACATATTAAACTATTTTGGGCTGCAAATTCTCACTTTTCCTCTTGCTCTGAATTTCACTTTTATTTTCCGATTTGTTCGAAATTTGATTTCTTAACAAACCTCTCCAATTTGATGGCCAAATTGTTGAGGAAGGTGCCAATTTCCACCCTTATCTTCATGAGTTAGTCCTTTTTGGATAATTAAAAATCCATTTGAAAATGGCCAATTCTTTTTTCAAATCGTCCGAAATTATTTTCTATAAAATCTCGGGCTCGCCAAAAATTCTTTGGAGGATGAGTCGATATTCCTAAAATGAATCGTGACATGACAGAATTTCAATTTCTGAAATCGGGTTCAATTTCGCAGTTAATTTCCATCTGGCGTGATTTTAGCGCGACTTAACCTATCGAGTAGCTTTTAGGAATTTTTAGTGCAATTAACCAATGGTCGATTATTTTCGAGCCACATTGTACATCTTAAATACATTGTCGACTCTCGGTTGTCATGAAAATCTCGAGGTTTCACATACGAACATTGGGTACCAAAACGACAGAAAAACAGCAGCAAATAATCCACTAAAATCAGAAATAAGAGTTTACAATCACTCACACGCTCAAGTGTTTCCCACACCTAGATTTAATCCCAAACCCAAAGTGTTTATAAATAACAACTCATTTTGTTATAAACTCACGGCACAAAATTACCACGCGCTCAAGTCGTACGCCAATAAAACAAAAAGAATCTTCAACTTCCTCATGCAGCTTCTCTCTCTCATGGCGTGTGACTTCTCTTGGATCCTTCGGTGGCCCGCTTCTCTTTGGAAAAAAAAAGAAAAAAAAAACTTGCAGCGAAAATTCTATTTCTTTTATACATGTGTTCCCAACCACAAACCAATTGCCTTTTTTTTTTTGAATTATGCAGCGAAGAAGAAAACTTGCTCCCTATTTTATTTTTGTATTTCTTCTTTTATAAATCTTCACGAGTCCAGCGAATCTCAAACTCGAGTCATAAATTTAACAATTCTCCACCTTGGCTCGATGTTTGAAGCCAAGTTATAGTGCTCATCATCCATGCTGCTCTCCCAAAGCCCCAATGAGCGCTCACTCTCCACAGACGCCCATAGAGCTCAAGCAGAGCTTGAGCTTCGCCAGAGGAACAGACTTAGTCATCATGTCTGCCAGGTTATCTACTTAGCAATCTTTTTAACAATAACAATACCCTTAGCTAAGATATCTCGGATGAAATGGTACTTGATATTGATATGCTTCGTTCGCTCGTGATAAACTGGATTTTATGTCAAATATATCGCACCTTGGTTATCATAGTGTATATCAACATTTTTCTGTTCTAACCCAAATTCCAAAAGCAAACTTTGTAATCATATCGCCTCTTTCGCTACAAAGGTTAGTGCCATGTACTCTGCCTCAGTCGAAGACAATGCAATGTGATCCTGTAAGGACGCTTTCCAACTAACTGCACCACCCGCTAGCGTAAATACGTACCCTTCTAAAGACCTGCAATCATCCAAGTTACCGACATGATCCGAATCCACAAAACCAGTGGTCTCACTGCCATTGCTATCCTTCAAGTATACTATACCCACGTCTGTTGTCTCCTTCAAATATCTGAGGATCCACTTCACAGCTTCCCAATGAGCTTTACCAGGACGCTTCATATAGCAACTAACCACGCTCACAGCTTGTGAAATATCAAGCCTAGTGCACACCATAGCATACATAATACTACCCACGGCACTAGAATAAGGAACATAGGACATATGTTCCTTCTCCTCCTCAGTCTGCGGTGATAATTTATCTGAAAGTTTAAAGTGCTTTGCTAAAGGTGTACTTTCAGATTTTGCTGACTGCATATTAAAACGTGTTACAATCTTCTCAATATATTTCTTTTGAGATAGACGTGAAACTCCTGCAATCCAGTCATGCAAAATCTCCATACCCAAAATTTTCATTGCAGCACTTAAATCTTTCATCTCAAATTCAGCATTTAACTGCCTCTTCAGCACATCAATATCATATATATTCTTAGCTGCTATCAGCATGTCATCAACATATAAAAGCAGATAAATCAAAGAACTATTCTCCAATCTCCTATAGTAAACGCAGCTATCCATCTGACTTTTTGAATAGTTTTAACTAGCCATGAACGTATCAAAACGTTTATACCACTGCCTAGGAGATTATTTCAGCCCATACAAAGATTTCTTTAATAAGCAAACATGATCTTCCTCACCCAAAATAGCAAATCCCTCTAATTGCCTCATGTAAATTTGCTCCTCCAATTCACCATGAAGAAACGCAGTTTTCACATCTAGCTGCTTTAACTCGAGATCCTGCGAAGCAATTAAGGCAAGTAAAACACGAATAGAAGTATGTCTTACCACAGGAGAGAACACCTCATTGTAGTCAATGCCCTCACACTGTGTATACCCCTTCACCACAAGTCTCACCTTATACCTCGCTGCCTCGACACCAGGAATGCCCTTTTTTCGTTTAAAGACCCATTTACTTTCAACAATCTTTTTACTCTTGGGTACCTTGACCAGCTCCCATGTCTGATTTCGATGGAGAGATTCCATCTCTTCACTCATAGCCCCTAGCCATTGCAACGACTCTGAACTAGCCATCGCCTCAGAGTAAGACGAAGGCTTATATGTCTCCACCTCATCACCTAAAGTCAATGCATAAGCAATATTTGTATAACCATAACGTACCGGTGATTTAATGTGCCTTCTTTGTCTATCTGCAGCTATAGTCTGCTGCGGCTTTGCTGGTTGTTCACTATCACCGACTTCAGGAACTGCGGCTTCATCTGCAGTCTCAACTTCTGTTACCTTAGAGGTCTCCGGAGTCTCAACCTGAAGCTCCACCTCAGTCATGACACCATGATATATCTTCTCTGCTGGTTGTGTCTCAAAACTCCTTTGTTGAAGCATTGCAGTCTCGTCGAAGATCACATCTCTGCTGATTAGAAAACTAGGTGATCTGGGATCGGTGCACCACAGCCGATAGCCTTTCACCCTATGTGCATAACCCAGAAATATGCAATTCTTCGACCTCGGCTCAAGCTTACCATCACTCGCGTGAGCATACGTAGGACATCCGAATATACGTAATCCGGAATAATCAACAGGTTTCTCTAACCATACTTCCTCAGGAGTCTTCCACTCAATAGCAAATGATGGAGATCGATTTACCAGGTAACATACCATGTTTACTGCTTCGGCCCAAAATTTCTTGCCAAGTCCTGCATGCGAAAAGCATGCATCGAGCTCGCTCAAGCAAAGTTCTGTTCTTTCGTTCTGCAATGCCATTCTACTGTGTTGTCCCAGATACTGTGCGGTGTCTTACAATACCGTCTTTCTTGCAGAACTCGGTAAAATCTTTACCACAGAACTCCATGCCATTATCGGTTCTCAAGCACTTGATTTGTTTATCTGACTACTTTTCAATCAATGCCTTAAATTTCTTGAACTGATTAAGCACATCATATTTATGCTTCAGAAAGTAAACCCATACCTTCCTCGAATAATCGTCGATAAATGTCAGCATATATCGGGCACCTCCTTTCAAAGGAACTGAAGACGAGCCCCAGACGTCTGAATGAATATATTCAACTGGTCATTTGGTCGAATGAATAGCTGTTGTAAACTTAACTCGATGCTGCTTCCCATAGATGCAGTGCTCACATAAGTCCAGCTTTCCTGTCTTCTGACCCTTCAACAACCCCCTTTCACTCAGCATCGCCATCCCGCTTCACTCATGTGCCCTAAACGCATATGCCATAACTGAGTCAAGTTAGAATCTGACTCACCCGATGAAACAACAGCGGTTCCGATCACAGTCTCTCCTAGTAGATGATAGAGAGTATTCACTTTCTTCCCCTTCATCACTGTCATGGCATCTCGAGAGATCTTTAGTACTCCACCTTCAACTGTGTACTTGCACCCGATGTCATCGAGTGTCCCCAGAGAAATAAGGTTCTTCTTGAGCTTTGGTACATGCCTCACATCTGTCAATGTGCGAACCACCCCATCGTGCATCCGGATTCGAATTGTCCCTATCCCCACAGCCTTACAGACTGTATAATTCCCCAAAAGAACTCTATCACCATCTGTAGCCTGGCAAGTAGTAAACCAGTTCTTATTAGGCTTCATGTGATAAGAACACCCCAAATCTAGCACCCATCCGTCTCCTGACGAAGTAGCAGTCACACATAAGACTGCTTCTGCATCACTATTGCTCCCCTCGACAATGTTTGCCACACAGCTTGTGACATTTTACCTATCAACTTTATTCCTCCACTTAGGACAGTCTCTCCTAATGTGCCCCTCCTCATGACACTCAAAGCATTTCACGCGTCCCATGGGCTTTCTATGGTGTGATTTTGATATGCTTTTACCTTTGCTGCTACTAGGCCCTCGATGTTGTTCTCTACCCCGAACCGTCAGTGCTTGCGCTTCTCCTTGCGTTGGACTATCATCTCACAACTTTTTCTGCCACTCCTTAGAGAATAAGACAGACTTTACCTCTTCTAAGGTAATAGTAGTACGCCCCTGCAACAGTAAATCAGTAAAGTGCTCCCATGACTATGGTAAAGAAGCTAACAACATCATGCCCTGCTCTTCATCATCAAGTAGCTTACCGACGTTCTTCAGATCCAACATGAGTTTATTAAATTCATCTAGGTGGGTTCTGATAGACGTACCTTCAGTATATCTAAATTGAAACATCTTCTTCAGCATGTACAAGTGATTGTTCAAACCTTTCTTCACATAGAGTACTTGAAGTTTTGCCCATAATGCTGTGACATCCTTCTCCTTAGCAACCTTTAGTAAGACCTCATCCGTCAAATTTAACAGGATTATACTTTTTGCTTTTCCATCAACTCTACCCTCTCTGAGGCTTTCATTATAATTGGCAACTCATCTTCACCATCCAGTGCCTTGGCAAACCTTGTGTTGTCAATAAAGCCAACATCTTGATGCTCCATAACACAGAGTTATTGCTCCCGTTAAACTTCTCAATTTCATATTTTCTTCTTAGACATAAGCAAAAGCTCCAAATCACAATCAAGAAATCCAACCTGAAGCTCTGATACCAATTATTGGGATATAATACACGGAAACGACAGGATCTTGCAATTTACGTCAACGAGAAATCGCCAGAGAAATAAACGAGAAAAATAAGGACACGAGAAATTTACGTGGTTCGGTCCGAGTATCGGTACCTACGTCCACGGGGAGAGCTAGCAGTAAATAATCCACTAAAATCGGAGAATTAGAGTTTACAATCACTTACACACTCAAGTGTTTCCCACATCTAGATTTAACCCCAAACCCAAAGTGTTTATAAATAACAACTCAATTGGGTATAAACTCACGGCACAAAATTACCGCGCGCTCAAGTCGTATGCCAATAAAATAGAAATAATCTTCAGCTTCCTCCTACAGCTTCTCTCTCTCGCGGCATGCGACTTCTCTTGGATCCTTCGGTGGCCGCTTCTCTTCGGAAGAAAAGAAAAAAAAAAAAAAAACTCACAGCGAAAGTTCTATTTCTTTTATACGTGTGTGCCCAGCCACAGACCGATTGCCTTTTTTTTTGGATTATAAAGTGAAAAAGAAAACTTGCCCCTATTTTATTTTTATATTTCTTCTTTTATAAATCTTCAAGAGTCCAGCGAATCTCAAACTCAAGTCATAAATTTAACAATTCTCTTAGTTTCTTTTGTAGATGTCATGGACTCCTTTGCTGGGGCTGCACTTCGAAGGAACTAGAACTGCGAAGACCAGACTCTGTGACTCACCAATATTGGATTTGTTCAAGTTGACGCAACGAAGTCTGGTGCCTCGTTGATGCTGGTTGGTGTCAAGATTTTAACAGCCAACTCATTCGGGAAGCAGTAGCACCAATGGAGATCGCAGGGGCATTGTTCAGCAAGGAGAGGCGCTGGCTAAAGGGTGTCTCGGCCGTGAAGAGCTTTTGGCAAAGCTCCCTCCCCTCTCTCGATTATCGCGTGTTTTCTATAATGTGTTCTCTATGATTCTCCCTTGCTAACCAAAAGGGTCCTCTCCTTTTACAGGGAACGGCTAGGGCTGGTAAAAGGAAAGCCCAAAATCCACCTTTTTTCTCTGATCCTTGCATATCATGCATATATAAGCCGATTCTTCTTTATTTCTGTTTCTTTTATTGACTGAATATTGCTCCAACTTTGAATCGTGAGAAGCAAGTTTCATCTTTATTTTATTTCATGATGCGCACACCTCCTGCTCTTCACTAATCTACCCTTTTTTATTTTGTTTTTCTTGTGACTCACCAAATCAACAATACCTTATTATTTCCTTTCCCACTTTGTTATTTCCTTATACTTTTCAGATGACCCACTTCCTCTAATTGACCTTTTCTTTCCTTTTCTCATTCAACCACGTGAATATATACGAATTCTCAAGATCATCATAATATTGCTCGTTATAATTCCTAACTTGAAGTATCGCACGTGGATAGCATATATCGATTTCAACCTCATTAAAGGAATAATGGGCTTACATGAATTTTCAGCCGAATTTTCATTACCGTGGGCTTTGAGCTTAGAACCACCAAATCAAACCCATCTGTCACCGACCCAATGTAAATGCAAATTAAAATAAATGCACCTAAAACTATATGCTATGCAATTAATTAATTAACTAATATTTTTTAGGGGTTAAAATTAATCCTTAATTTTTAATGCGATAAATGACTAAACGGGTCGCTAAAATTTAGGTATCAACATATGTCATTCGATGATTAAGGTATAATTTAAAAGCACTAGTTTCAGCTTCCATTTTATATTAATGTCCATATTTTCGTGTGTTTGAATATAAGTTATGAAGTAAATTGTAGCAGCAAGTGGTGATTATTAAATGTTTAATTCATTGCAATCGGTCAATTGATAATATAGATGGAACCTAGGTAGCCCATAGAACCGACCTTAGAACTTGTGATAGGGTAAGTTTCAGGTTCCAAAAAATAAGGAATGTGTTCCAATGTGTAAGTTCCAAGTCTTAATATGTACTAAACCTGAAATCTTTCACCCCTAGCTGATAGGGCGTCGAGGTTGCGAGTACCTCGATGAGGGCCACAACCCTTGCCGACCAAAGGTGAGGGCCCACACTGAATGTTTTTTTTTTTTTTTTTTTTGAAAAGCTTTTAAATTAATTTTTAAACTAATTTAATTAAAATTTGGTTTAAAATTGTCTTTGGACAAAAATGTCCTTTTTTGACCATAATATTCAGCTAGTCAGCGAGGTAGACCTTTATCTGAAACTCCTATGGCAACTTTGGGTCTTTTTTTGAAAAAAAAAAAAAAAAGATACACTTTAAATCATTTTTTAAGAAATTGATAGAACCTTGGACCCTTATTTGAAATTTTTTCAAGAAATTTGGGTTCTGGGACCAAGGACAAACCCAGTATTGGCTGGGTTCGGCCAATCCAAGATCAGTCTAGGGTTGACCCTAGACCGATACTTGACCTTACTATCATGTGTTAGAAAGTAGAGCAATAAAAAAAAACACCAACGAAAGTAATATCCGCAAGCATTACACAAAGGAAATCAAATGAGTCATATTCAAGCCCAATGAAGTAGGATGGTTTAGTGCAAAATACTCGTACTTTACACAATAAGATTTTATTAAATAAGGGTCTGAAGTGGCTAAATTAATCTCAAATGAAGACCTAAGCTCGCTGGTTGGCCAAATTTTTGCTGGTTGGCAAGTACTTGATTTTTTTTTTTTGGTGGTCAGAAGGGTACCCTTCTAGTAGAGGACATCACGCTGATTTTTTTTCTTTGGCCCAGAGGGTGGCCAGTCAATCCGATGAACATTTAGTTTTTCTCCTCTAACTCCCCCTCCATGAGCATCTCACTTATGTACTTAAGAGTCGAATTGGAGTTTCACCATCTTCTATAGATTCCACCGCTGTGCTACTGGAAGCCAGCAATGCACTAGCAATCGAGTTATTGGGTTTAGTGTCGTGTTTGAATCCATTAACAGGATTCCGATTTGGACAGGGATCAAAATCAATCCATGTCAAGCTTTGACCCATTCAAGGATCTGGTATTGTTCATGTTCTCTGATTCAAGGCTCTATTATATGGATTGGCGTCTAGTGGACCGAGTTCACCACAATCATCCATATTGTGGACTCTTGTGTAGAACCAACTTTAGGGCGATTTGTTTTTTTTTTTTTTTTTTTTTTGACAAGTAAAGTTTTATCGTTGGCTTAAAAGGCAAGCGAGCTACCTGCTACATGGTTAAGTCATACAATTTAAAGAAGACCCAATTGCTGACATAAAAACTTGTAATTGCCCAAAGATATTTGGAGAAAATTACCAAAAAAAATCATAATATATTGTATTTTTGCTAATTCAGTCATAAACTTTTTAATTGTATCAATTGAGTCCCAAATTTTTTCAAGTTTTATTAATTGAGTCCATCTAGCCTATTTTGACGGGAAATTGTTAAAGTGAAGCTGGCAAACTTTTTTTTTAATAGTTTTTAAATATTTTTGAATTTTTAATATTTAATATTTTTAATTTTCTTTTCTTTTCATTTTTTTTTTCGTTTTCTTCCTTTGCCAAGCCTTGGTGATGGCCAGTGATCGGCCACAGGTTATGATTGATGAGGATTGCCCTTAATAGCCTTAGGTGAGGTCACCCTTGTTAGCCTTGAGTAAGGCTTGTCCTAACCAGATTTGACAGGGTTGAGCTTTGCCTGAAGTTGGCAAGGTTGGCCCTTGCTAAACTTTAGGGAAGGTCAACCTCGCCATCTTTGGGCAACTCTTGCCTGAGACCAGCCCTTGTGAAGACTGATGAGGTTGCACCTTACCCTCGCTAGATTGGGCAAAGTCGAGCCTCGCATGAAGCTGTGACTTGCCGAATTTGGCAAGGCAGCAAAGTCCTCCCTTGCCAGATCTTGGTGAGGGTGACCATCATCGGTTGTAGCCTATAGTTGGTTAGTAGTCATCCTCTAGGCTTGGCAACTAGCAGAGAAAGAAAAGAAAAGAAAAAGTATTTAAAAATTAAAAAATATTAAAAATTTTCCGCGTCTATGCCAACTGCACCATGTAGGATGCCTAACATCCATGTTAGTAATTTCCAATCAAAATTGATCATATAAGCTCAATTGGCAAAACGTGAAAACATTTGGGACTAATTTGTATAATAAAAATATATATAACTGAATTGGTAAAAGAAGTCTTCCTTGGATAGGTTCATTAATCCTCAACACAATAACATCAGCGCCAACAACCTTACGGTGATAATATGTTGAAATTATGTTCATGAAACTTAACATCTTGTTCTTGTTTTGGATACATGACATCACGTCTTGTCATTTCCTTTATAACCAGTCAGGAATATAACTAGTTACCATAATATTCTAAAAGCCTCACACACTACGTTTTTTAGGTATCACCTTTAAAGGATGGAGCTTCCTCAGTGCTATTCCCGCCCGCTCTCTCATGTCGAGGGTCTCTGGAGTCAAACCATCACTGAGTTCCCAATCGAAATGGTAGAGCAACTTAGCAAGACCGAGATGAAGCACCCTATCCGCCAGCGAAAGTCCGACGCACATTCTTCTGCCAGATCCGAATGGAATTAGCTCAAAGTTTTTACCTTTGTAGTCATTTTTAGATCCTAGAAACCTCTCTGGTTTGAATGCTAATGGGTCCTCCCAAGCATCTGGGTCTCTTCCAATGCCCCATGCATTCACGAAAACCTGGGTATCTTTGGGTATATCAAATCCCATGAAATTGGTTTCTTTTATAGCATTTCGTGGGATAAGCAAAGGTAATGGTGGATGCAATCTCAGGGTTTCCTTCACCACAGCTTGCAAAAACGGCATTTTTTCCGTGTCACTTTCTTCGAGTTTTCTGTTCAACCCCACAATCTGGTTAATCTCATCTTTGGCCTTTTTCATTGACACGGGTTGGCGGAGTAGCTCCGCCATTGCCCACTCGATGGTGCTGCTTGTAGTCTCTGATCCAGCGAAAAACATTTCCTGCACCATCAATTAGACCCATTTAGTACAAGATCATGTCTTGCTAGGGTTACCGCCAATGTTGATTCTTTTGCTATAATTAAGATATTCCGTTTCGCTCGAAAATCACCCCCTCATATCGTGGGCTTAGTAGTAAAAATCATCATGCTTCACTTGACACAATCCTCATCAAACATAGCAGCTCCTATGCTTCGAATTGACAGACAATTGCGCATAAAGAGAGGAACAAGAATTTGATGATTGGATCCTAAAATTGACGAAATGAATCCACTAATGACGACAGAAATATTTATAAAAGGGCAAGAGCAGGTGTTTGATTGGAAAAAAATGAAATAAACAACTGGAATGGCAAGAATTAAGTTGCTGAGAAATAACTGAAAATGAATGGCAAGAAAGTAAAGTGTATTCTTTTTATGTTTGTGCGTCTTTTTCCCTTTAGATGTGCTCTTTTTGTAGTCTCGGCTACAACGATTGCTTCACTGCAACTACCGGTCAACAACTTCAAAAATTGTTCCGTCCTAGAAGTTTGACTACAATAATTGTTCGCGCTAGTTTTATCCTTGCAATCGGTTTGATTCGACCAAATTTTGTGAGCCAATGTCAATACTTCTCGACTTGACCGACATTAACTTGACTTTCATTTATAAGTCCATGGACAAAAACTGTTCATGCCTTGTCAACTTAATTTTATTGGCTTCTTATAAACAATGCCGGTGTTTGAGCATCAATTATATTTATAGTCAATATCGGATCACATATCTGATCAACATACTATCTACTCATTCATTGTGGATACCCAACATGTTCTATTAATCAGTCAAATTAACATTGACTTAATTTAATAAATCATTAAATGTGTCTTTCTAGCACTAGATTTTCTTTTTATAAAAAATAATTATAAATCAATCTTGTGTTTTCGTAGATCATTTTTAGCTAGTTGTTACAAAATGAGCACAGATTGGCTAAATCAGGAAAGAATGGTAACATCTTTATAACAGTAGTAGCTTTTTGTTATGCAACGTTCTCTACAAACTTAAAGTGTAAAATGTTTTCATAGATAGTTGATTGGAAAAGGCTAGTTATTATAAAATCTAGTGCTAGAATGTTCTACGAAAACACAAGTTTATAGAGAATGAAGCGTGATATGACCTACTTGTTAATTGTCAATTTAGTTTACCACCCCACTTTACAAACCGAACTGGACCTAATATCCTTAAGATGTTAATCATTTCTTTTTGCCAAGAGGGGAAGAGAGGATACCAGAATTATTATGATGACGTTCTGGGAAGAGATTTTGCGAGGGCCTTCCTTTCCATCGCCCTCATAATCCAATACCGCGTCCAAGAAGTCATTTGTTGTTCTGATCTCCCCCCTTAGCTTTCGCTCCTCCAACCTCTCATTGACAAAGCCTTCGGCAATCTTCATGGCTCGACCCATGTCCTTCGCCATGCTTGCCTTGATCCCCTGCGGGTCCAACCATTTCAACCACGGCAGGAAGTCGGCTACGTTGGGCTTGCCAGCCCATTCCATGAACCGGTTCATGGCATCAAAGAACTCAGGCCCGTCCTTCGATTTTGGGTCCAACAGATCCCGCGAGACCACCATATTACCCACCACATTAAATGCCATGAGAAAGAGGAAGTGGGATAAGTCGATTCCTTGCTCTTCATAAAAATTAGAAATTTTTAACGATAATTATAATTAGAGAATGTATAGCAGAACGTAATGAATTAGACATGAATATATATATTGAACCAAGTTTTGCAACTAGTTTAAGGAGGGATGGAGGAATCAACCTCCAAGCTGCAATGTTCAAGACAAAAGTTGGATTTTTCAAGCTCAAGTCGAACTTAATAAAGTTCTTGATAAGCTTGTTTTCGGATATTTTTCACTAACAAAAATAAATTAGCATCTGAACTCTTAAAAACTCCAACTTGGCTTCTACAAATAAAATAAAGTGGAAAGTTTCTTTTGCATTCTCTTGCATAATAATGGGGATTTACTTGATCAATGCATAAGAAGATAAATAAAACCCAACTACTTGATCATGCTCGAGTTTGACCCAATTCAATGGTAAAGCTACTCGAGCCTGGCATAATTCAACAGTAGAGCCACTCTAATTCGACTCAAACTCGAGAAGAATAAAAGCAAGTTCGACTAAATAGCACTTTAAACACCAGTAGCTCTTGGGCAACTTGAATTATTTACACTGGTATCTATTTTATTGAATTTGTCAATTACAGTAACAAAACAAAGGGATAAAAGTATCAGCAGTCCCTAAACTTTTACAGATTTTTTTAATTAGGTTCCTAAATTTGTTGTGCAATTAGATCCTCGAGCCGTATAACTTCTTCTTTGATTTAGTCCTTCCATTAAAGAAGTAAATATAAATGTTGACATGGCGGTTACGTCCTCATTGAAAGCCAACATGGTGTCTTAAATGACTTCTTATAAAACCTAAAAATAGAATGAAACAGAAAAATTGAATAACTAGGGGTGGAGGTGAGTTGTCGCCCGGGGTCATGCAATAAATTGAGGCAACGCTTGGGTTGGTGAATGTTTACTTGGATTTAGATTTCTTTATTTTTATAATCTTTCTTACCCATCTTAGCACTAAGTAAAAAAGAATTCATGTCTCCCTAATTAGTTAGTCTAGTTAGTGCTAACATATGGTGGGGATGCAATATTCATCGTAACCAATGCATTCGCATATTTAAGAGGAGGGCCAACTCAAATTAAAAGATGTATAATTTAAGAACTCAATAGTAGAAAAAAGAAAAAATAAAGAAGATTCTGAAACTTAATTGTACATTTTGCAAAAAAAAAAAAGGATTGCCGATTCCTTTATTTGTAAAAAGCAAGCCCAGTGTCTTCTTAAGTAGATCTAGTTGCAGGTTGCATTCTTTACTGAAATACGATCCTTTTGATAGTGTGGATCGTTAACTCCTAATGGTGTAGAAGTCCCAACATATCTTAACCGTTGATTTTGTTGGATATATTGTTAATATAATCTAAAATTAATATGTTCACATACAAGCCCAATAGGTAAAAGCACGGTTATTTGGGTCTATATGGGCCGGTATAAACTCTAGGGTTTCCCTACGCTGGAGGTAACACTGTTGAGCGTTCCAAACTTGACGTCTCTTGGTGTAATACTTCAAGCAACCGCTTCTTCTCTCTCAAACCCATAACCTCCAACAATCTTGAAGTATTATTATCGTGTGTTGGATTTGAGCGAGAAAGGTGTCTTCTTGAAGATCTCGTCAAGACGAACTCACGGGTGTATTTTACTTTCGATTTCGACGGTGGTATTGGCCGAGATTTGAGTTAAAAGATTCGGGTGACCGAAATCTTTGATTCAAAAACCCAAAAATTATAGCCAATTTTAGAGGGTGAAACCACTTGGACTTTGTTCTACTCGTCGATACGAACGTTTTGAGTGGTCACTCGCGTCAATCGGAGGTCGGACGGAGAAGTTACGGCAACCTGAAGTTTCCATCTGAATTTCTAGCGAATTTCGGGATTTCTAGCGAATTTTGGGGGCGGAATTTTCCAGCGAGTTTCAGCGACAAGGGCAGTCCATCTAAAAGTTTTTGGGCGCTCCAGATCTGTTTTTAAGGTTTGTTTTGGCAAATTCCATCTTTACAGAGCAGTTTGATCAAGGTTAGGGGAGTTATTCAACTTTGTGGCTCGGACTCCAAGGTGCACTCTTTCTAACACTTTGCTCTGATTAAAATGGCAAAACGTAAATCCTATGATATTATGAAGCTTCAATCGTTTGATGTTACTGAATTTCATGGCTGGAAATTACATGTTCAATTTGGCATGAAAGAACGTGACATATTCTATACTGTATTGAGCGATTTTGCTTCTACCATTGAAGATGTTGATGAATATCGATGGAACAAAGATGAGGATTTTTGTAGAGATTATTTGTTGAACTCTCTAAATCCTAATCTGTCTATGACTTATAGTGATTATAAGACGGCGAAAGAGATATGGGATCACTTGAACGCTCAGTTCCAAAAACAAGAGGGGCTATCTAAAACTCTCTTAGCGGAGAAATTCTTTGATTTTAAATTCACTATGAATTCAAGCATTACCTCTCGTTAGTTGAATTTGAGAACATGAGGAACAAGTTGAAAGATGATAACTCGATATGTCCGATAATCTCTTTGTCGGTCTTGTGTTAAGCAAACCGCCAACCGAATGGAAGTTCTTTCAAGACTGAAATGCACAGATGAAGGTACAGATGGGACTTGATGAATTAAAGAGGTATATTCACATTGAGGATCAAAATATTATTAGGAAGAGTTTGGAACAAGTAGGACAACAAAAGTCAGTTGCCAACTTTGTTTCACACTCCAATAAACCTCAGAAAAAGTTCAAGTCACCAAAAGGTGAATCCTCTTTACAGTTAGAGGCCAAAAAGACTATCTTCCAAAAGAAGAAGAAGGGCAAGTGCCATAACTATGGAAAGTGGGGTCACTGGGCAACAGAGTGTAAGTTACCAAAGAAGCCAAAGAATGACACACCACAGAATAAGGCCAATATGCTTATTAGAGGATCTGAGCCTCAAGCCTTCATTGGAATGATAAATAATGGAAAGGCTAGAGTCTCTTCGAGTGGTGGTTGGACAAGTGGCGCTACTTGTCATGCTACAAATGACAAGAACTTACTCACCGAGGTCACGTAAGTGAAAGACACGTGGAAAATTGCAATGGTGGTGAGGCAAATGTGACTCATGCCGGAACCGCAAACTGGTGCTTTCTTCGGGTAAATTACTAACTCTGAAACATGTTAGAGTAGTACCTTTACTTAAAAAGAATTTGATATCTATGAGTTTACTTGATAAAGCTGGTATGTCTTTTTCAACTATGAATAGTAGAGTAACTTTATCTGTTAACTCATATTATTTCGGTTGTCCATTCATGGTTAATGGTATGTATAGGTTGAGTTTAGATACTGATAGCATAAACCATGTGAATTCTACTTTGATTGATCCAAAGTTGTTACATAATAGACTTGGACATGTGAATTACAGGAAAATGCAACATCTAGTTAAAACTCACAACATTCCATTAGATACTTCTATTCGATTTGACAAGTGTGAAGTGTGTGCACAGGCTAAAATCACTAGAAAACCCTTTAAGTTGGTTTCTAAAAGTACACAACTTCTTGAGTTAATACATTCTGATATTTGTGACTTTAGAAATTACATTACTAAAGGTGGTCGGAAGTATCTAATAACATTCATAGACGATTTTTCTAGATATTGTCATGTCTATTTGTTGAAATCGAAAGATGAAGCGTTTGAAAAGTTTAAGATTTTCAAGTCTAGAGTAGAAAATCAACTCAACTTGAAAATTAAGAGATTTAGGAGTGATAGAGGAGGAGAATATACTATGTCAAGGTTCAAGGAATTTTGTGCTTCAGAAGGTATAATACTTGAAGCCACTGCTCCTTATTCACCCCAATCAAATGGTGTTGCCGAGCGTAAGAATAGAACGTTAACTGAAATGTTAAATTCTATGTTACTTACAGCTGGCATGCCTTCCTCCTACTGGGGAGAAGCAGTTCTAACTGCTAATCACATCTTGAACAGGTTGCCGCACTCTAAGTTGTCTATAACACCTTATGAGATATGGCATAAACACCCTTGTAGATATGATACTCTTAAGACTTGGGGCTGTATTGCTTATGTAAGCATACCAGATCCTAAGAAACCTAAGGTGGGATCTAGAACCATTACTTGTGTATATCTAGGAAGTGCAGAAGATAGTGCTGCAAATAGGTTTTTAGATCTATCTACTAACACAGTGATAGAATCTAGAGATGCAGTGTTCTTCGAAAACAAGTTTCTCAGAGATCAAGGCTTGAATGTTTCTGGATCTACAGATATGATTTCAGAATCTCCTGTAGAATCTGAAGCAGGCCCTTCTGACTCTAATTCCACACAGTTGGCTATTGAACCAATTCCAGTAAGAGTATCTACAAGAGAGAGAATTCCCAAAAGTTTTGGTGAGGATTTTGTTGCTTACCATCTTGAGGATGATCCATTCTCCTATAAGGAAGCAATGAGATCTAGGGAATCTCTACTGTGGGTAGAAGCCATAGATGATTAAATGAGCTCTCTGCTGCAGAACCACACTTGGCAGCTAGTAAACTTGCCAAAAGGGGCTAAAGTTATAGGATGTAAGTGGGTGTTGAAGAAGAAACTAAATAGTGATGGATCAATAGCCAGATACAAAGCACGTTTAGTAGCTAAAGGCTATAAACAACAGAGTGGAATAGACTATTTTGATGTTTATTCACCTGTGTGTCATCTATCAACTATAAGAATTCTTCTTGCCTTAGCATCTATTGAACACTTTGTAGTGCATCAAATGGATGTAAAAACAGCTTTCTTAAATGGGGAGTTAAATGAGGAAATTTACATGGAACAACCGGAAGGATATGTTATAAAAGGTCTTGAGGACAAAGTTTGTAAATTGAATAAATCATTGTATGGTCTTAAACAAGAACCTAAGATGTGGCATCTTAAATTTGACAAAGTGGTAAAGAGTTTTGGCTTTCAATCTAGTTATTCAGATAAATGCCTTTACCATCGTTCTATGTCAAATAAGATAATCATCATTTGCTTGTATGTTGATGATATGTTAATTCTTGGTTCCGATCATTCTGTAGTGAGTGACGTGAAAGCAACTCTAGCTAAAGAATTTGACATGAAAGATCTTGGTATTGCTAATACCATTCTTGGTATGAAAGTAAGCTTTAAATGACAAGTTATCTCCCTTAGCTAGACTCATTATATTGAGCAGCTACTTTCTACTTGGGGATACGATAAGTGTAAACCGAGTGAGACACCATGTGATTATAATAACAGACTGAGTCCTAATGAAGGGACCAGCGTTGACCAGTTAAAATACTCGAAACTGCTTGGTAGTCTCATGTATGCTATGAGTTGCACTAGACCTGACATAGCTTTTACAATTGGTATGCTAAGTCGTTTTACTAGTAATCCTAGTAAAGAGCATTGGGATGCCCTTGATAGGCTGATGAGATACCTTAAACGTACTAAAGATTATGCTCTCTATTATTCTGGTTATCCTCCAACTGTGGATGGATATTCTGATGCCTCATGGTGTTCAGATATTGGAAGTAGTAAGTCCACTTGTGGATATGTATTCACTTTGGGTGGAGCTGCTATTACATGGAAATCCAAACGACAAACTTGTATTGCATTGTCGTCTATGGAATCAGAACTTTTTGCTTTAGCCTCACGGCGAAGAGGCGAGTGGATAAAGAATCTGATTATGGATATTCCTTTGACTCGACTAAAGATTAATTCTTTAAGCCTATTCGTGATAATCAAGCGGCTGTCCAAGTCGTCAATAATACTCTCTTTAATTCAAAGAGAAGACATGTGAGACTGAGACATGCGTTATTGAATTATCTGAGAGAACAAGGGGTTATCATTTTGATCGATGTGAGATCGAAGGATAACATAGCCGATACTCTCACCAAAGGTATGCCTAAAAATCGATTATTCAAAACAGTGGGGGAATTGGGGTTAAAGACTATATAGGCAAGTCTTAACTACCATTTACTTATCTTCTAAGTGTGTGTTTTGAATTATCGAATCTTCCTTTAGTGGCTACAATGATAAGCACAGTATATATGTTTCATTGATGTTCACAGTTGCTGACTAATTTGAAAAGGGTGAGTTGTCTCATTCCAAACTTGATGAAGATGACTTTAACCTAATTCAAATGTTCTATAGGGGAAACTTGTGTCATTCCAAACTTGATGATACAATTCAACTAAGTTGGACTATCCTTTTTTGGTTAAATGATCTCATTCCAAACTTGATGAGATTATTTGACTTTAAGGAATCAGAATCGTGACATTCCAAATTGAAACATAGAAACAATTGTTTACTTAAGAAGCCTGCAAGTCTTGTTCTTAATTGAAACTTGATATTACATGACTAGGTTATTGTAGGTGACTTGACTATTGGTCATGTTCTTTGAAACTAGACAATAGTTATTCTCCTACAAATAAACTTAAGTTGATGGCTCTTTGTAAATCACATTTTTAAGTCTTGTTCATAATATATGAAACTGAATTGATGCTTATGACATGATATTATGATGCTTTATGACATCAATATATGTGCTTTTCTGCCTGATGGAATGTTTCTAAGTTTTTATTCAAATTATTGAATTCATGGTAATATGAAATTCATATTTGACATTCTACAGGGGATGGTAGAGATGGAGGAGAGCTTAATGAGTGGGATCCTGACCAAGATGACCTACTTGATGAATGAATATATATCATTTTGAGTATGTGGGGACTTGACAGTTTACTTGAATTTTTGCTATTTCTATTTTGTGAACATTATTATGCATATATTGGTTGTGAACTGAGTCTAAGATTTATTTTGGGGATTTGAATGAGTTTAGATTGAATCTAAAACTCCTAGTACTTGTTTTTTGATTTGTTGCTCTCAGAACATATCCGAGTTAATTGTCTTGGACTGAATGTGGATGATTCATGTTTGTTTGAACATCACACTGACTACCTTATTGGATTGTGCTGTATGGTGAACATAGGAGGAGATTGTTGAATATATTGTTAATATAATCTAAAATTAATATGTTCACATACAAGCCCAATAGGTAAAAGCACGGTTATTTGGGTCCATATGGGCCGGTATAAACTCTAGGGTTTCCCTACGCTGGAGGTAACACTGTTGAGCATTCCAAACTTGACGTCTCTTGGTGTAATACTTCAAGCAACCACTTCTTCTCTCTCAAACCCATAACCTCCAACAGATTTTACATATATTAATAATTGAAAAGAACTTGTGATGCTAGTAGGAATATTGTGTAGGGTATAGGCCTTCATCCTCTGTTGATATTTTATAAGGAGTTTAAACGTTCCTTTCTCTCTCTCTGTTGCTTTTTTTCTTTCCCTTGAAGAAGAAAACTATTATTTCGGTCATTCAAGGTTACACATGGAACGCAAACGTCCGAAGTAACACAAAGCACGTAAGAAATAACCTGTTGTTACTTGTTTAACCGCCATTTCTTCCTCTAAATACACGACCATGTTGTCGACGCACTTCTGCCTGAGATGGGCCGTCTCGTTGATGCGCTTGGTCACGAGGAGCTCAACAGAGCAGAGACGCCTGAGAACGCGCCAGTAGCCACCGTAACGACCCACAGCGAGTGAGCCTTGGTCATAATCGAGAGCTGTCAATGCATGGGGACACTTGCGGTCTGCGAATGCCGAGTCGTGGCCCTTGAAGAACTCTGCGGCGGCCTGAGCTGATTGAATCACCATGGTGTTCACGGAACCGAGCTTCAACCACGTCACAGGCCCGTGCTTGGCTCGGAAGTTGTGGAGGTTCTGGTGCGGCATGGTCCCGAGGTCGAGGATATTGCCGATCACGGGCCATGCGGGGGGCTGAGGGGGAAGCTTGGTGCGCTTCCGGTTGAGAAGGAAAAATAGAGGTGCCGGGAGGAGGAGGCCGAGCCAAAAGAGCAAAGTAGGGCAGTACTCCATTGGCTAAGCTTTGAGCTATTGCTCACCTTGCACTTATGCAATTATTGCGTGGAAAAAATGATATTAATATACACTCTTATCCTCTTCACAAGAAAGCAACCAAAACAATAAAGAAAAAGCAGTAGGTGCTATTATTTGCCGTCGACAATATAAAAAGGAGAAAACATTAATATATCTTTTGGCTATGAATAGGAGTAAACATGCTGGTCACGTGGAGTCTGGTGATCCATCCATTTCATCGAATTAGGTTAAATTCGATTCTTATTTCATTGGAATAATTTCATTTTTGGTCAAATTACATGAATTATGCAATCAAATCGGCAACTCTTAATTTGTGCATTTAAGTTCTACAACTTTACTCTAGTACTCAATATAATCCTCCGGTTTCCACAAAACTATGATGCCTTGTTCTTTCTTGGGTTTCATGGATTGGTTTATCAACTAATTTGTCCTATCAAAATTGGATAGTTATGTATTTACTTTTGTTGGGAGTATATAACAGATGTTCAATATCTTTACCCTAGGAGATTGCTAAGAGGGAGCCCAAGTCTAAGTCTATCAACATATCTAATTGAACATATATTCACTCAAAAGCTTAAAGTAATGAGTTATTGGCTAACTGGATATATTAATTACTTCACACTGCACCAATTCTCCACCGTGGGACTTCCCAAACGCAACTTATATACGTATCTCAACAATCTCCCCATCACGTGTGAGCTCAATGTTAGGTCTGTTCCCCCTTAATTCGGGTATTTTTCTACATTAACTTATTTCAACTTGAATCTTCAACATTCACCTTTATCCATCTTTCGTCCATGTTCTTTTTCATTGGATTGAACCATGAAAACTACCATGGGATTGCGTTGCAACACCACAACACACACTGCCCGGAAACTGTGTTGGTCACTAGATTCCTTTCCTTAAATTAACTCACATGTATATCTCAACAATCTCCCCATCTCATTTTAGCTCATTGTTAGGTTTGTTCCCCTTAATTTAGGTATCTTTCTATATTAACTAATCTTAACTTGAATCTCCAACACCCATCTTTATCCATGTTTTTTTTCTTCGAATTGAACCATGAAGACTACCATTGGGATTGCGTTATACCACAACACACATTGCCCAGAAATTGCGTTGGTCACTAGATTCCTTTTCTTGAGATATCTAGAACAAATTAGGGGCCGCCAATCTACTATCGGCTCTAACACCAATGTTTGGTAGTCTTGGGCTTCTCTCACCTCAAACGTTTACTCAAAGGGTGAGACTTTCCTTCATATTTATAAACTAACCACCAGACAATTCCATAATCCATGTGGATAACTCCAACAACTTTTGCCTTAGTAAGATGGCTTGTCTTTTTTGAAAACATCATATATATAAGTCCAATCATCAATTTGATCGAAATTTCTAATCTTCACTATTTAAAGGACTTTTTGATGCTGACACTTGAATTTCACTGATGAATTTATCATACATCTGCATCTCATAAATTTGACCCATGATAAAAACAAAACAATCACTTTATACAACATTGCATTCATTTTTCTCACGGCATTCCTTTTGCACATATAAACTAGAGGCATGATCATTCATTAATAGTTAGGTTTTAGTTCACATAGGTCATCCGTGCATATGATGAATATTAGAAATCTCCTACACTCTTCGACTAAGGACAATGTAGTATGAGAACCTCGGGCCCCACGGCTAAAATTATGATCACTCCAAAGAGCTTTAACAGAACCAATTCACACTTGGACTCAATTTTCTTCCTATTAATTTATACCCAACTTCTCTTGATTAATTTAAGACCCAAACAAACTCAAAACGATTGCAAGATAAGTATCACAACAATTTTGACCAAAAAAAAAGTATCACGACGAGTGTCTTTATGTCTGTTTTCAAACAATATATGGCTCACGTGCTAGTTCCAAGAATAGTTCCTAAATTTGCATTTTTTCAAGGAATGTTGGATGATCTTGCACAAGGATGCCTGGACAAAAAAACAATGATGTCAAGCCTTCAAAACTGAACTTTTCAATATCCGTTTGGTCTAAAAATTTTACACAAGCTTCGTCGGCTTGTTGACTAACTCCCCTCAACATTTTAGTGCAATCGGATAAATGAGGAGTGTGTATTCATCATTTCCGTGCGATTGCTCAGTCAACTCGTGTCTAATCCAACAAGTTCACTTTTCCTTCTTTAATTTAGTTGCCACTCTCTAATTGCCAATTGTCATGACCTTCTTAGAGGTGGACTACTAAGAGAAAGTTAATGGATTATCATGCAAGTGCGAATGGTTACTAATTAAAAAGATGGTACCGTTGTCTAATGCGGATTCTCTCAAACCCCCGACAATCACAACTTTGGGGTTTTAATTAAATTATTTAGACATCCAATTCAATTCATTTAAGAATTGCCATTAGTCTGCTATGGTTAATTAAAAACCCGAGTAAAATGTGAGAGAACACTTTACTTTTGTGAACTAGAGATTTCATGGATAGGGGACTTGATTATGCTAGATAAATCTATCTCCCTTTGGCATCTTCGCTTTATTTCACAAAATGTTTTGCAAGTAGTCTTGATTGATTTGGTCTTAAACCACTAACATGCGATGGATGATCATATAGTTACGGAAGCAAGAAAGTAACACTCCATCAAAATGATAAATAAATTGCTTGAGCAGACAGAAAAACCTTGAGGGGAATGATCTCTTCTTTTTTGTTTTTTCTTGTTCGTTTTCTCTTTAACGTTAATCACCTTTTTGCACTCTTGAAACTCAATTCAGAGCATGCAGAACTTCATATTTTTCGTTACCGGCTGGGAATGAATATAGAAATTTCTCCAATTGTGCCCCCTACTTGGGCATGATCAAGAATTTGAGGAACTTTCAAGGACTTCCAACTCAATACAAAAACCCATTCTCCAGTTTGCTTATTCAGAGAATGATGTAAGCGAAACAAGGTAGTTTTGTTTCTCCACATCTTCATAATTGTTTCACTCTGACCTTCATTTTTCTCCCTTTGTGGTGTGGTTCTTGACGGGATAGTTTCAAATCCGCTTTCTTTTATCTTAAGTAAGTTAATAATGAATATCTGTAGCGTTCAGGGTAAATGAACTAGAATGCCCCCCGTTATTGCGATATATGTACTCTTCGCAGGTGATTTGTCAAATGAGATGTGCCACAGTCGCGTTAGGGGCTGTGCTTGGAATGCGGTTGCCTTGTGTCCTCCCAGGATTGTCCATTAAATCCAATGATTGGACTTTCAGTGTTCGGAGTAGATTCCCCCATAAGACTTGTTCTTCCTTTACATGTTTCCCGCAAGTAAATATCTCAAATCGGAATACCTGCAATTTGCAGCAAAAAAGGCTTCTCTTTCTTCTAAAAAAAAAGATATCCCTTTCACGAAAAGGAGTGACGTGCATAAAATGTCTAAATATTAGGAGTTTATAAAATGTGCAAGTTTTGTTATTGCCTAGTATGGGAAGAGATTATTCATTTACTTAGAGAATAGGAAAAGCTAAAGAAAGAAATAAACTATATAGAAGCATTTTACTCATAGGAAGCAAATAAATCTGAGAGATTAGCAAGGAGAGTGAACTTCCCTAATCAAATTGCAATGTTTTAGTAAAATAATAGTACTAATGTCTCGTGACAATATGAAGAATAGTTTCCAGCCAAGAGGAATGACATTTGGATCAGAATGCTAACAAATCGATCATGTTACCTATGCATATAGAACTTTCTATATTCACTGAAAGAGTAGCTACGTGTAATGCATGAGTGCATATTGTGTGTGACGCGCGCACGCACACACATCTAGTTACTAACTAATCGCACATCACGGTGCCCGAATTAATGCTAGCTAATATTCACTGGTTTTATAACCTAAGCTGTGATTCCAAACTTGTCATACCCAAAATTCATCCCAAGAATTTAGATAATGATTCCCCATTATTTGGAAAAAATAAAAATAAAGAACGAAGCCTTCCACGAACAGCAGTAAGCATATATACTGACTAAGCAAATTATTTCATTGAATGATAATTATAACAACATCCATTGTATCATGAAGTAACCAAAAACTAGAAACGCATTAACCCTCTTCAGATCGCTCTCCACGTGTGTCAAGAATAAAAGTTGAGAATCAGCGCAATGTTTGAAAATTTTGGAGAATAGTTTTCGAAACAGTTTCCAAATAAGCCTGAAGAAAAGAATAGATTAAAATGGCCATATTCTTCCTAAAAGATTGATACGTGGGTGTCGACACCTAATTTTGACCATGCCACTCACATGTTCATCACAGAAAAATTACATTAAGCATTTCATAGCATTGCATTTAGGATTAAACTTATTTTTAGTAAAATAAAAATAGAGGATAATAAGTAACTTATAAAATAAAAACATTTGGAGGAAGATTTTGAAATTTTTTTTTTTGAATAATAAAATATTTGGTTGTTGAACATATCTCCTCATTTCAAATTCGAAATTCAATGATAGTGATTTTGGAGACATTTCTTTGTTAAGTGGTTGAGTGAAAATCTCCATCTGCAAAAACAAACTCGAGATTTTCCTCTATAAATAGAAAAAGTGAGGCTTCGGTTTAAGGGGGGCTTCTCTTCGTCTTTCATCGAGGGTAAAAAATAGAAAAGTGTAGGGGGTGCTTCTCTTGGTTGAAAGAGTAGAATACAAAAAGAGCTAAAAAGGAGGAAGGCTTTTCTCCCTCATTTCTTTTGAGTTCATTTTCGCTTTTCTGGGAAGGGTCCGGTCAAAGGATTGTTTGTCCTTCTTTGCTGAAGCAAAGTACAAGACTCAGGAAAGAGGAAGGGACTAGAGAGTCAGTTCAAAAGAAAAGGGAAAAGCAGCGCATAAAGGGGGACTGCTCATCGTCTCTTTGGTTTGGCCGCTTCCCCTGCCTTCCGCCTGCGACCCTTGCGCTGAAGCCGTGCCGCCGCTGCATCGCTTGCGTCCAGTAGCCAGCCCCGGACCACCGCCACCGCTCCTCACCTCGTGAAGATGCCGCTGCCCAACGCCTGCTGAAGCCGTGACGACGTCTCCACCACTGCTGCTGCATTGTGTTGCTTTGCCTCCGACGCCCCACTAGATGACCTGCAAGCACACCTCCACACCAATCCACGACCCCCTGCTCGCTCACCACCACCGCCCTCATTTGCTGTCGACACCACCGCACCACCGCCCGCGAAGCCCCCCATTGCCATCTCTCGCTTAACAACCCGGTGGTTCGCCTCCATCCAGCTGACGCCATTGTACCAGCACCCGACATCTGCAACGCAGCACCTCTGCGACCCGTGACCCAGCAGTCTCCGCGCCTCTGCCGTTCGCCGAGCACCTCCGGAGCCCGACGCTGCTGGTGCTACTTCCTTCCCATTGTCACTCGCCCACTGCAGCTATCAAAACTAGTCGTCAGAGATCCCCCACTCGCCCAACGATCCGTTGTCGCTACGCCTCTGCCCTCCGTGACACCAGTAGCTCCGGCGCCGTCCAGCCTTGCTGGAACCCCGACGTCGCCGCACCTCTGCTCCACCATAGTAGCTTGCCACCTTGCCTCGAGTCCGTCGCCTTTCGTCGAAGCCCCGCACCGCCTGTGCCCACCGCTGCACCACCCCGAGCTCCACCACTTGCCGCCTCCCCTGTTTTTGTTGTAGGTCTACCTCACCGAACCTCCAACGGACAGCCCCAGCTCCAGCCACCAGGACCCATCACCCTTGGCGAAACCACCATTGCAGCTCAGCCATTACTGCTTCCGCGCCATTTCTTCAAGTCCACCGTGAGTTAGTCGAGGTAAATTTTTAGATATTTGGTTTCATAGTTATTTATTTATTTATTATTTTCATTCTAACTTGATTTGTTTTGATTTATTATCCAATTAGAAAATTTGTCATATTAAGTCATGATAATAAAAAATATTGAGCCGCGAGACGTCGGGTTAGATTTTTTATTATTTCGACTTTTTTATGACAAATTCGTGAATTGCTTTGCATCATTCAAATAATATGTCATTGATTTATATTGATGAATTTTCAATAGGACATATTTTGGTGTGTTATTTGCACATCACATATCGTATCATGTGTCATATCTTGAATTTAAGTACTTAGGTCCATATGCATTCCATATTTAAAGCTTTGCATTTTGATTTTTTAGATTCATATAGGATTAGGTTAATTTTCCTTTAATAAACTAAAAAAGAAACAAGAAATGTCATTTAGGTCATATAGATTTTATAATATGCACACCACATGTTGCACTTTAGTTAGTGAATCATAGTTTAATGTTTTTTTAGTATTCCCATCATGTAGTATTTAAAAAAAATAAAAAAATAAAAATATATATATAAAAAAATGCCAAAAAATTAGCATTGCATCATTACATTACTTTCTTTTTGATTAGGTCATTCCAAAAAAAAAAAAAAAAAGAAAGGAAAAAGAGAGAGAGAAAACACAACAGGTCATTTACTTGGTTAATTAATAGGTTAGTTTATAATTAATCCCATTTCATATCATTATTTTTAATATAGGTTTCATATATATAAAGTCTAATTTATTAGGGTTACATCATTAAAAAAATTACAAAAGGAACATGCATATAGAATTATTATGTCATTCATCCCATATCATGAAATGCATGCATATTTAGGATTATATAAATTAGATTGCATACATATAGTTCAAATTAGGCCATATGAATTGCATTTCACATATCATTAAAGTAAAATTCATCCATACTAAGTTTAGATTAAGATTACATAATAATAAAAATTATGCGTCATGTCATTTAGTAAATCATGTTTAGGGCATGCATTTTTATTAACATTTTTGAGAAGTTTTTTTTTTTTTTTTATAGAGAATAGACTTTAATAAGGTTGTAGTTTATAATTTCTTAGCATTTTGATTTATTGAATGTTATTTCATTGATTGTGCACCCGCATAACCACCATTTGCATGTTAGTATCTTAGGTTAAAATTAATCGATAATGCCTGTAAAATATTTTGAAATTAAAAAATAAAAAGGTACCGAAAGGGCGTTAGATTAATCTAGCGTAACCATATCCCCGGACCTATTGAATCTTTGGTTCACAAAAAGTAAAGTATTCTCCCATACTTTACTTGGGTTTCTAATCAACTCTATTTGATTAGTGGTGGCTCCGAATTGAAATATAATTGCATGTTTTAGTGGGTCAATTTCTTAGTACCAAGTAGGACTTGGGAGAGTTCATGCCAAGTCTTCGGACTTAGTAATCCATTAGTCTTCTTTAGGTAATTCATCCTCAAAAATTAGGTCGCGACAGCTTGGTGACTCCACTAAGGACAGAGTTAAAACTCATAGTGGACATTGGCCTGTTTCTTTTTTAAATATATATATCGGCAGCATGTAAACAAGGTACGCTCCTAACATGAAATGTTAAATGTTTTTACAGAAAGGAGGTATAAGGTGTTGGGATTGAATGTTTTTCTTATATATTGAAGTGTTGCTTGTATTATAAATTGTTGTGCATGATTTTCAAATTGTTTTTGCACTACACATTGCACACACAACCTGCCGTCAGACCTGGACCGCATTTTAGGATTCTAGGATGGTGTTGAGAAATGGACCAACCTTGAATGCGAGACCACAATGTAGAGGTTGCCTTTCTCAACCCCGAAAATTTTTCTTGGTGTCAAAACGTTTATCCTTGTTCACGAAACTGCGTGACCATGGGATTTTCTTTTGACTGAGCCAGAGCTAAGAGGACCCGACATTTGTACACGAGATTACGACTAGTCGGCCCATCCTCTTAGTTCTAACTTGCTAAGCTTTGTAGTTTGGGTGTTAAGCCTTACATCTCATCCGCCTGTCTATGTGGTTGCCATTTTTTTTTTTTTTGTGAAGTAAGTATTCTTACCTTATAATATGCAATTTATTTACTTTATTGCACTTTCTTTTGGTCCATGACACTAGGTTGATCGTAAGACTTAATCTATATACAATGGGGAGATCCGATGTTCAATTCGTTCCAACTCCTAAGATTGAGCTCAAAGGGTGGTGGAATAAATTAAGTAAAGAAGGTCAAGATTATGTGGAATCGATATTGGGACGACTCATCCCCCTTTAGATATTGGAGTCCATAGTGGAGTTTTGCAAGCTATCTCACACTTTTGGTGTCTCGAGACGGCTACTTTAATTTTTGGTAAGAATGAGCTAACTCCAACACTGGAAGAATATAGCGTTATCATAGGAATGCCCCTTGAGACTAAACTTGTTAGGCCACCTCTTGGTATGGAGCCCACATCGATTTTATCTCAATTTCTAAGAATTAAAACTGATGAGGTTAAGAAAGTTTTGAAAGCTAACTGTAATGCATGCCCATTCTCCTTTTTGGCTGATCATTTTTTAAATCACTCTTCAATGTGCCAAAAGGGTAGGATATTCATCTTGGCATTCTTTGGATTTATAATCTTTCCTCATTGACAAAATGCCATTAATCCTTCAATTGCATGGGTGGTCAGACAAGCATGTGCCGGCATGAACTTTATAAACATGATTTTGGCCGAGACATTTTTGTCCCTCAACCGTTTTAAATAAAATGGAGGAAAAATCATGAATGCCTCTCCTAAACTTTTACAAATTTGGTTTCTTTCTCACACAAAGGAGTTTGGTCGTTTCATGTGTCGAGGTGAAATTGATGATTCTAATCACCTAATAAAGAGATTTTCAATCTCAGAGAAAAAAAGTATACCCGAAAGTCATTTTCCGATTGGGTAACTTTTCTAAAAGATCCAGATCTCAAGGGCTTCCTATGGTATGCTAAATGGTTCCATGTTAGCGTGGCTTGTTTTTCCCACAAGACAGATAATTCAGTTCCACTTATGGGAATCACTGGTGCAACATCTTACTATCCTTATAGAGTGGTCCGCCAGTATCGAGTGCTCCAAGATATCCCGCCTCCTCTCCGAATGGACTTGTTTCAAGCTCGCTTCATGCGCAAGGATCACAAGTACCTCGATGAGATTGAACGCCTTGAAAATGCATGTAAGGAATGTCATCCGGAAAGGATAATGGTGCCTAGAAGGTTGAAAGGAAAAGAGAAGGCTTTTCACACCTCAGACTATTATATCCACCATCACGAGATCCCTCAAGCTCTACTTCTCATGATACCTGAAGTAACCGTAAAGCCCACTCGTAAAGCACAAATTGAACAGCTTGAAGAAACGGTGGAAAGGAATGAGGCTCGTATCTCTGAGTTGGTTCGACAGAACAAAAAGCTTCGAAAGACTGTGATCTCCCAATTGTATATGGAAAAGAGTTGCTAGATTTAGGAGTTTAATTCTAGCTTTAGGGTGTTATTTCAATTTCTTAGATTGATGTTTTAGTAATTTAATTTCCTAGGAGTTATTTCAATGTCTTAAGTTGATGTTTCCGGAATTTGATTTCACTTAATAAAATAAATGATCGACCGTTGTCATGGACCATTCTCATTTGTCATGATACTTACTGTACTTTTTACATGAACAGGTAACAACACGACTCACCTAAGATCGCCAATCCGTACTCGTTCTAGAGCAATAATGGCTGATGACACCGAACAAGTGCGTGTTGCTAAACAAACTCGTATCATCGCCCTCGAAACAGAAATGAAGCAAGTCCTAAATGCCCTTGAGTAGCTCTCTAAACAAATCGATTCTCTCCAAGCAAATACTATCTCATAAACTCCGCAAGTCGAGGTGGTGTTACCACAACATGCTCCCATGGCTGATTCGAAAGATAAAGGCAAGAATGTATCCACAAGTGGCCCATCAAGCTCTAATAATGTCTCCAGGGAGAAAACTACTGACACGCCTCAAATTATTGTTGATGAGGAGATACAAGTGATACAGCCAATTGTACCGAAGACTGAGCAAGAAAAACGCTTGGCGAAAATCGAGGAGAAACTTAAGTAGCTGCAGGATGCATTTAGCTAAGACCCAACTGATCTGTCCCATTATACAAAGATCAAGATACCAAAGAAGTTCAAAATGCCAGACTTTGAAAAGTATGATAGCACTTTTTGCTCGAAGATCCATTTGCAGACTTATGTGGTTAGGATGATCCCATATGTTGATAACATACCCTGATGATTCAGCAATTTCAAGTAAGCCTGATAGGACCGGCACTACAGTGGTATATTATGAAGAAAATTAATCTCCTAGAGACTTGGGAGGATTTGACTGATGCCTTCTTCAAGCAATATAAGTATAATATTGATGTCACTCCATCTCGAAAAGATTTACTTCGCACCAAGAAAAAGAGGACGGAATCTTTCAAGGCATATGTCACGAGATGGAGGATCGTAACTGCTCAAATTACTCCAGAGCTGATGGATTTGTTCATGAAGACACTCCCGCCTGAATATCGAAATCGAATGTTAGGATCGACTACCGAGTCGTTCAATCAGTTAATCCCTGTTGGTGAGCGAATTGAAGTACATTGCGTGATGGATGGGCATCTGATCAAACCAACTCGTATGGGAGAGTCTCAACCAAGAAGGATAAGGAACTTGTAGCGGAGGTTAATGTAGCTTATGTTCAACCCCCTCACCCCATCTCGAACACTCAACAGGGAAGAGCACGACCATTCTTTGGCCAGCAGAGGAACTCTTCCAAGCGTCAATTTACGCCTCTTCCTAAGCCATTGTCCAAGATCTTGCCAACCCTTTAGAAGAAAGGATTACTCGCTAAGGAGCCTAAGCGACCTAATCCCGAGCGTTTCCCCAACTATGATCCGTCTAAGACATGTGCTTATCATATGGGGGAGGTAGGACATTCTGTTGACGATTGCTATACGCTGCAACACAAAATCCAAAATCTTTTGGATGCCAAGGTGGTCTCATTCCGCGATGCACAGCCGAACATTCAGAATAACCCACTCCCTAACCACCCAAAAGCTGTGAATGCCATTTTCAGTTTGATGCCGAGCCCACTATGTTTCAGATGATGCATGAGGAAGCAGAAGTGATGGACACCCTGAGGCAACCAAGTGGCAAATTCGATTACTATGTAAAGTATTCGGCTCCTCCCAGCTCCTACATCGACCCATGGGATATCATCCCAAATGGATGGGGTGGCATAGATGATCCTGCACCTCCAAAGATTGAGAGCTCTGATGATGCACTCGAAGGAATGACTGAATTATTTGAAGATAATTTAGTGTTTGCCATCGACGAAACTCGAGAGTAGAAGAATTTTAATTATTTGCACACTCCTCTGTGCAGGAGTCTTTATCGCTTTCCATATTTGCATATTTGCATATTTGCATTTTCAATTCTAAGATTTCCCTCATTTCAATAATGTAACTTGCTTTTCATCCAATAAAATATATGGAGATTTTTCATGTTTTAAGGACATGTTGAAGTACACCAAAATAGCCCTGTGATGAAATCCTACCAAAAGAAAACAGTAAGGAGCTAATTCTGAAGGCTGGGCTTCTCCATGTTCCCTTTGAAAAAAATTTTAAAATAAAATAATTTTCCAGCATGCATTTAATTTACCCTGCTTGTTTCTTTTAATTATCTGCTTTATGTTTCAGGTGCAGCCCTGCACACATGAGCTCCCTTACAAAGAATGGGCAAGACATAGACACCTAATAGCTTTGACTTTATGATCCGAGATGCAAGAATAGAGCATGGTCTCTTTGTCATTATAGAATGCTTTCACATGATATTGTGCAATTCGTCAATTCTACTTGAAATTTGTCAAAATGGATAATTCAGTGAAAGATGTCGAGTTACTTGAGCATGCTAAATGAGGTGTGAAAGGCAAGCCTAATCCCATACATAGTTCCCTGTCTATACATTGTGAGGTGAGTATGGAAACATTTTGTATTTCAAGGTGAAGAATTTTCTTGCGAAAAGTACGACAGCTGAAATGACAAGGGGCAATTCATTTCTCTATCCCAAACACTACAGGTGATCCTTTGCTTAACCCTTTTGAGCCCATACACTTATAGATATTCTTTTCAAATTACCCCTGTCAAGAATCACCCCACATTGGGGCAACTGGGAAATAAAATAACATCATGAAGTAAGGAAAATCAATTGAAATTTTCTTGCTCTCACTTGCATCAATTTTCAAGTCATGCTATTACATTGAATTCATATGCTAATTTAAGTGCCTTAGGATGACGAAGAGCATTTCTTTCACTATCCTACACACTTATATCCTTTGCATAGCCCACTTGAGCCTGCAATTTTATTTCTTTTAAACTCAGTTGATGATCATCCCCCACACTGGGGCAAGGCAAGAGACATATGAAGACCCTTGAAAGTTTGAGTGTCATTTAAAGTATACTCGACACACGCATTGTGTGCAAGAACTGAAATCAAAATAGAACTAAGGGGCATGAAAAAGCAGTATGCCTGGTAAAAGTAAGGCCAATGCCTATGAAAAAGAAGAGAGAAATGACTGATGAATTGGGGGGCATAAAAAAGCGGTGTGCCTTATCAATGCCCATCATCAAAGAAAATGATTTTAAAAGAAAAAATGTTGAGAAAAGATCTCCAGTTGAATAGTCATTGGCGTCGGGTGATAAACTCTTGAGTCAATAAAGAAATCTGTCAAGAAGACAATCCATGGCAAAGAAAACTGGTGGTAATGTCAAGATGATCACCAACTTTGACCTCTATTTACATATTTGAGCCTAACGATCCTTTCGTTTCTCAACCCATGAACCCAGCTTATGTTATGTCCCTTACAAAGTCTCTTCAGATAAGGGCACTTGAATTAACATAGGAATTCACATGTTTTAAGCATTACTCAAAGAAGTGCGAGTAAGATTATTTCTTTCTCATTTTGCAGGATTCTTGACTTGTAAACCCGGAGATGATTACAGAATTGTTCTTTCAATTGCTTTGACTTGAAGAGTCCCTTTGTTAAGCCATTGACTAAGCCCGCTTCACAGTCCTTGTCAAAGACCTCTCAGATTGGTAAGGTTGTACTGCTTGCAAGAAAATTCGAACTCTTGTCGACAAGATGATGATAAGATTGAGTGATATATTCTCGCATCAATGGTCGGGACAAATAACCCCTTTTAAATGAGAGTGAGTGAAAAAAGCATTTTCACGCAAAAAGTGTCTCATTTAGCATATCCAAGAGACTCATGTTATACCTGAAAATTGTCCTACTGATAATTTTTCCTATGAAAGCTTGATAAAGCCATCATGCATGGGCCTTCATTGAATTTTTCCTCAAAGACCAAAAAGAATTGTCTTTGAAACCCTGAGTTTGTTAAGTCATCTATAGGGAATTTTTGATTCCCAGAAAACCGGGTTCGACACTAAATCGAACCCCTAAAACTAATGCGAAAGGCGAGCCCGGGAAAAACACATGCATCACCGATCTTGAGGCACATCACAGAATTGAACGTACCTTGTTAACCATAGATTAAACACCAACGCCGATTTGAAGAAGAGAAACTAATCCCGTTCGATCCGATGACGTCAGTTTGCCTTGAAGGGAAGATGGGTGTTGCCTCTTGCGCACTGTTCTTTCCTTTGGAAAGTGTTTGAGGGAGAGAGAGAGGAGGAACGTATGTTATGCCAAAAGGTACGTTCCTCCCTCTTTATTTCCCCTTATATACGTTCCCTCAAAAAGAAACGTGTCCCTTCATCATATTCCTTCATCCATGGGCCCCAATCTTGTGGGCCGGGCTTTTAGGCCCAACATGGGCAGACGGGCCAACTTAGGCCCATCACCATAATTTAATAAAACCATCATCTCACACTCGCACATGGTGGGCCGAGCAGGATTCTCTTTACCTCTCTACAATATTCATACCGGTGAATAATCCGTGCGACCAGCATACTTTGAGAGCTCGTTACTATACATCTGTTAGGAATATATAGCAGCTCATAATGGGCATCACATTCCGAGTAAATTTAGTATGCAGTACCCTAGATCGATTGATCACATTTATATTTCTCTTGATCTCTTTTAAACAATGATATATATATATATATATATTGTATTCACAATTATGATTATCCCAAAGACAGTCATAATTGGTCGACCAGTGAATACAAAACTACAATGTGATTCACCAAATTCGATCTTCCTCTTTCCTTCAAACTCTCAATTTTAGTTCAACTTGCTTTTCTAGAAATGTCCCATTAGATCGAATCAACTCATGACCATTGGCAACATTCTAAGATAGCAAACACTAAATAGAAATCTTGAAAATAAGTAAAAGTCATGAGGACACTAAAAAATTGAGGAACTCTTTTCCTCAAGAGTCTCACACGGCATAAAAAGTTGAGATCAAACTTTTGCCATTTTTATTGGTCGTCTCATGCATACGTAGTATGAAATACGTATTACGGTATTAACTCTTTTCCCATGAAGCGTATGTCTACACCTTCAATACCGTACAGATGATAGTTCAGACATACCTAATGTCTAACTTAAGTTCACATATCTACTCATTCACAAAATTCATCAAAACTCACATCTGGCATCATAGACAGATAAAGTAAAATATGTGGGTTATTTTACTTTCGGACATAGTAAATATCATGTCCTCATCTTAACACTTAGTTAAGGCGACATATAGATTTTAAGCTTGAGCTCTCAATTATCACCAAGATAATAAGCTTAAAAACAGTCTCATCTCTATTTATCACACAGTAAATAGAGGCGATTACCCGTGTGAGTGGGCTAATCTTATATTTGTCCGACATACTTTCTCAACTTAAAGTAATGAATTGAGCATTAAGATGCATAAAGATCAAACAAAGATTCATACGCATTAATGATGAAAACACATTCATTAAATGTGAACAACTCGGAGAAATTACAATATGCAGTACATCAGACTCTACGCAATCCTAGAGATTTTACTTGACCACAAAACACATCTCTAGGTATTGGCTTTGTCATAGGATCTGCTACCATTCTATGCGTAGATATGTACTGTAAGTTCACATCCTTTCGTGCAACCATATCTTTGACAAAATTATACTTGGTATATATATGTTTGGTCTTGCCATGATATTTTGGATCTTTGATGTATGCTATAGCTGCTTGGCTATCACAATTAACTAATAATGGATTTGCAACTTTCTCAATAACACCTAAATGATTCAAAAATCTCTTAAGCCAAACTCCTTCTTGTATTACTGCTGATAATGCCACGAATTTAGATTCCATCGTGGACAAGGCTATACACGTTTGTTTCTTACTGCTCCAACATATAGTGCAATTATTCAATAAGAAAAACAAACCTAGAGGTAGATTTCCTTTCATCTAAATCTCCTCCCCAATCAGTATCAGAATAATCTTCGAGTCGCAGATCCTTTCCTTGATAACTCAGCGTATAATCAGCAGTTCCCTTTAGATACCTCAGTATTTTTTTAACGGCTTTCCGATGTGCTTGACCTGGATTGGATTGGTATCTACTCACCATTCCAACTGCAAAACATATGTCAGGTCTTGTGCACATCAAAGCGTACATCAAGCTCCCAACAGCACTAGCATAAGGAACATGTTTCATTTGTTCCTTCTCTTGTGAAGTCCTTGGACACAGTTTATGGCTCAATCATTCACCTTTTGCAATAGGAGTATCTATGGGTTTACAATCTTGCATACGAAATCGTTCAAGAACCTTATTTATATACGTTTCTTGCGAAAGAGATAACGATCTCTTCGAACGATCTCTTGAAATCTTAACTCCAAGAATGTATGCAGCCTCACCCATATTCGTCATCTCAAAGTTGGAAGACAACCAACTCTTGACAGTATTAACAAACTCCATATTGCTTCTAGCAATTAGTATACCATCAACATATAATAATATGATCACAAATTAATCTTTAGATCTTTTGATATATACACAATGATCCTCATCTATCATTGTAAAATCATATGCCATTATGGCATTATGAAAACGTATATACCACTGTCTTGACGACTGCTTAAGACCATATATCGATTTCAAAAATCGACATACCTTTTACTTCTTGGCCTTTTGTAATGAAACCAACAGGTTGTTCCATATATATTTCCTCATCCAATTTTCCATTGAGAAAAGCAATATTTACATCCATTTGATGTAATTCAAGATCCATACTTGCCACTTTTGCCAGAATAATGCGAATCGAGGTAAATCTTACAACAGGAAAAAATGTTTCCTCATAATCAATTCATTCCTATTGATTATACCCCTTCGCCACAAGGCGAGCCTTATGCCTTTCTATCGAGCCATCAACTTTTCGCTTTATTTTGAGAACCCACTTGTTCCCAATAGCTTTGCGTCCCTTTGGAAGATCAACCAGTTCCCAAACTTGGTTTGACTTCATTGACTCAATATCCTCTTCCATTGCATGAATCCATTTTTCCTTACTAGGGCAATTCAGAGCCTCATTAATATTTCTTAGCTCATCCTCATCTTGCGAAGCAATCATAAAAGTTTCCCCTTCAATGTCAAAACGTCGACGGGGAATACTTTGGCGACTTGTTCGCCGTATGGGAGATTGTACAATTTGCACATCATTCCTCATTATGCTCCCACTAGGATTAGATAATGATGATGTCGTCTCATCATGTGGTTGTAATTGCGAATAAGTTGAATTCAATTCATCATTTCTCATATTACTCCCACTTGGACGAACTCCACTAATATCGTTATCTTGATCCAAGGTTTCATATAGGGAGTAATCTTCCCCTATTTCACCCTTCTTAGGAAATTCATCCTCTAAGAATGTGACATCCCGTGATTCAAATTCAGTTATACTCCCACTTTCCTGCTCACTTATGAACACATATCCTTTCGAGTGTTCGGAGTATCTTATGAAAATACTCTTCTTTCCTCTGGGACCCAATTTCCCAAACTTGTGAGAGGGCTCATGAGTATAGGCAGCACAACCCCATGGCTTAAGAAAACTTAAGTCCGGTTTCCTACCTGTCCATAACTCATATGGAGTAGAAGTAACTGATTTGGAAAGCACCCAATTAAGTATATATGCAGCAACTAACAATGCATCACTCCAAAAAAAAAAAAAAGATAGGTAAGTTAGCATGCGCCATCATTGACCTAACCATTTTCAGTAGGGTTCTGTTTCTTCTTTCCGCAACACCATTTTGTTGAGGAGTATATGGAATAGACAACTGTCTTTCTATTCATTTTTCATCACATAATTTTCTGAACTCATTAGATAAATATTCTCGATCTCGATCGAATCTTAATACTTTTATTTTCTTGTCTAATTGATTTTCTACCAAGTTCATAAACATTTTGAAACAACTTAATGCTTCAGATTTATGAGAAATCAAATAGACATATCCGAATCGAGTATAATCATCTATAAAAGTGATGAAATAAACAGTCTCATGCCTTCCTCTCACATTCATTGGACCACAGACGTCAGAATGGATTAAATGCAGAGGGAATTCAGCTCTTTTACCTTTTCCAAATGGTTTCCTTGTCATTTTCCCTACCAGGCAATGCTCACATATAGGCAAATCGACTTTTTCAATGTTCCCCAACAAGCCTTCTTTGGCTAGTCTATTCATACGTTGTTGGCCAATATGACCAAGTCTAGCATGCCACACATTCACATCATTATCATATGAATTAGGAGACGTGAGTAGGGAATAACAAACATTTGCATTAACATAGTCAATATCTAATACAATGAAACCATCCAGAAAATAACCACAACCATAGAAATTTGTATCCAAAAACAAATCCATACCTCTATTATGGAAGTTCATATTAAAACCTAGCTTGACCAACAATAAAACAGACACTAAATTTCGACGAATCTCCGGAGCATACAATACATCATATGTAGGAATAAAGTACATCCACCACACATGTTCAATTGGCAGGTGTCAATTCCTTTTACTTCAGCTCTAGAGTTGTTTCCCACATAGATCCACTTAGTTTCAGTTGGTACTCGTCGAAATTCCACGAAGGATTCTCTATCCTTCGCTATATGGTCTGTCGCTCCTGAATCTACAGTCCATAAAGGATTAGACTCAGTGAAAATACAGAACTTGACACATAGGCAAAGTTCCCAATAGTATAAGGGGTGTGTACCTTTTTTGGCTCGCGACAATCGCGGACATAGTGACCCTTCTGGTTACAGTTGTAACACTTCACCCTTGTCGGCTTCTTCATTCGAGGACGTTTTCCTCTGTCATGTTGGTCAACCTTTGGCTTCTTCCCTAAAGGACCTGCTCCCTTGCCTTTCTTTTTATCAAACCAGTTAGGACGTTTGCGCTTGGAGCTCGAAGCTCCATGTGAGCTAGAACCAGCATGATAAATTTCAGCTTCCGGCTTAGCTGCCAAGAGGCGGTCCTCTTCCAGCTCAATATGATGCACAACATCCTCAAAGGTTTTGATATTTTCATTATGGGTCAGGTGCACCTTCATATGCTCCCAACTCTGAGGCAAGGAACGAATCACTGCTTGCACTTACTGCTCATCAGTTAGGACATGGCTAGCATCCTTCAACTCATTTATCATGTTTGACATCTTTCTAAGGTGTTGCTTCATGGTCTGACCATGAGGCTTCTTATAAGAGCCAAACCTAATAGTGAGTTGTCTTAGTCTGGTTACCGAAGTATGACCAAACCTTGCTGCCAATGATTCCCACATATCCTTAGCATTCTCAAAACGCCTGAACTCTCGCATGACGTCATTTTCCATGCTACTCAGCAACGTAATGCGAGCAAGGGAGTTCTTTCTTTTCCATGCAGCAAAAGCATCCTTATCTCTCTTATGCTGCGTAGTGTTTCCTTCTTTAGGTTCTACCATGGTCAGTTTAAGAGCTTCTAGTGCCTCTTGCTCTTCCAGCACATATTGGATTTTCATGTGTCAGATTTCATAGTTGTCGCCATTGAGCTTTTCACCTTTCTTCAGCTCGGCAACTATGCTCTTTGTGGCTGAAGCCATTGATCTGAACACATCATACATATATGCACGAATAATTAATGCCTATCATTTATGCATCCATTTTGCATAAACACATCATATTAATGAACAATTTCAAGTAAGGTTTCAGAATCAAAAGGTCACTTTGTTTCTAATCATCTTCAAAAAAATCTTAACTTAAAATTATCATTAATATAATTGTCCATGCAAAATAAATTCTATGAAGCTACAAAAAACTTCTAGATACTACCCACAGCAGTTAACAACAACAGAAAGCAAATAATATTTGATATCCAACAATGATATAATAATAAAGCTTTCACATAATACAACTTATATATCAGTTGCAACATCAACAATAACTAGGTAGGAAACATTTCATAAGATGTCCACAAAGCATACTTAATAAAGATTAGCTAAAAACAACTAACACCACTTCAAAAAGTGAACAAGGAAAGATCATTTTTTCTTCAATTAGAAAGCCTTTCCTTTTGTTTATCGGTAATTACGCGAATAGGCGTACGTAATTGAAGGGGAGCCATTGTTCCTGCAACAAATGCAGAACAAATAAGGGATTACATATAATCCACTTAGACTTAATTGGGAAAAAGAAACAAATCCTTTTTTTTTTTTTTTTTGGTCAACGGTCAACGGTCAACGGTCGCGGTCAACGGTCGGACCGGTCGGCCGGTCGGGCCGGTCGGACGAACTGACCGGCACGTGCGTGGCACACGCAAGGGGCCGAAACGGCGCGCCGTTTCGCGCGCGCATGTATCGCACGCGCTTGGGCCGAAACGGCGCGCCGTTTTCGCTCGCACGTGCGCCGCATGCGCCTGGCCCGAAACGGCGCATCCGATGCGCCGTTTCGCGCGCGTGTGCGTTGCACGCGCCTAGGCGAAACGGCGCGTTCGCGCGTGTTTCGCGCGGGGAACCGAGTCAGCGCGTGCGATGACCCCCGTGCGTTCCGGCCGCGCGCGGCGGCGCGTCCGGCGGCGATCCGCGACTCATTTTTCTCGTATCGACGAGAGCTTCATCCCTACACTATAAAAAACGAATTTTGACTTGCACAAAATCACGAAACACGGCGAACAGTAGGCGGGTGTTGGGTTTTTCCGTCCCCGATCGACCAAAAATATTTTTTCTCGAATTTTTGACCAAAAAATTAATCAAAAGCAATAAAAAGGGGTCGGGAAACATGGACAGGGCTCTGATACCAATGTAGGGATTTTTTGATTCCCAGAAAAATGGATTCGACACTAAATCGAACCCCTAAAACTAATGCGAAAGACGAGCCCAGAAACAAAAACATGAATCACAGATCCTAAGGCACATCACAGAATTGAACGTACCTTGTTAGCCACAGATTAAACACCAACACTGATTTGAGGAAGAGAAATTGATCCCGTTCGATCCGATGACGTCAGTTTGCCTTGAAGGGAAGATGGGTGTTGCCTCTTGCGCACTGTTCTTTCCTTTGGAAAGTGTTTGAGGGAGAGAGAGAGGAGGAACGTATGTTATGCCAAAAGGTACGTTCCTCCCTCTTTATTTCCCCTTATATACGTTCCCTCAAAAAGAAACGTGTCCCTTCATCATATTCCTTCATCCATGGGCCCCAATCTTGTGGGCCGGGCTTTTAGGCCCAACATGGGCGGACGGGCCAACTTAGGCCCATCACCATAATTTAATAAAACTATCATCTTTGTACTTGATGAGAATTCCAAGTACCTATTTATAAAATGTTTTCAAATGTCTAGTGTGAATTCCAGATATTTGAACCTTTAAATGCTTGATGTGATTTCCAAGTGTTTGTCTTTCCAAACATCTTATGTGATTTCCAGATGTTTAGTAAATGTTTTCGAATGTCTAACATAAGAATCATATTTTTGAAGTTTCAAGTACTTAATGCAATTTCCAGGTGCTTGAGATCTTATGAGAATTCCAGATCCTCGAAGACTTTGAACCTTTCAATTATCTAAAGAGAGTTCCATATGTTTGTCAGGTCTCATAGAAATCATTTCATACCTAAATCCCCAGACAGGTACGACAAGTACGTGTTCTTCTTTGCATTTGCATTTCATTGGTCATAGACACATAGAGATCTATGTTCTTGATCGGATCATTGCATTTACATTGCATCCTTTATTCTTTAAAAAAAGAAAAAAAGTCATTAACATTTGCATATTCTTTTTGCATTCATTTTGCATGGTTTAAAATTACATTAAGCATTTCATAGCATTGCATTTAGGATTAAACTTATTTTTTGCAAAATAAAAATAAAGGATAATAAGTAACTTATAAAATAAAAACATTTGGAGGAAGATTTTGAATTTTTTTTTTTTGAATAATAAAATATTTGGTTGTTGAACATATCTACTCATTTCAAATTCGAAATTCAACGATAGTGATTTTGAAGCCATTTCTTTGTTAAGTGGTTGAGTGAAAATCTCCACCTGCAAAAACAAACTCGAGATTTTCCTCTATAAATAGAAAAAGCGAGGATTTGGTTTAAGGGGGGCTTCTCTTCATCTTTCATCGAGGGGAAAAAATAGAAAAGTGTAGGGGGTGCTTCTCTTGGTCGAAAGAGAAGAATACAAAAAGAGCAAAAAAGGAGGAAGGCTTTTCTCCCTCATTTCTTTTGAGTTAATTTTCGCTTTTCTGGGAATGGTCCGATCAAAGGACTGTTTGTCCTTCTTTGCTGAAGCAAAGTACAAGACTCGGGAAAGAGGAAGGGACTAGAGAGTCAGTTCAAAAGAAAAGGGAAAAGCAGCGCAATAAAGGGGGATTGTTCATCGTCTCTTTGGTTCGGCCGCTTCCCCTACCTTCCGCCTGCGACCCTTGCGCCGAAGCCATGCTGCCGCACCTTTGCGTCGTCGCTGGTGCATCACTTGCATCCGGTAGCCAGCCCCAAACCACCGCCACCACTCCAAGCCAGCCCCAAACCGCCGCCACCACTCCAAGCCAGCCCCAAACCGCCGCCACCACTCCTCACCCCGTGAAGACGCCGCTGCCCAACACCTGCTGAAGCTGCGATGACGTCTCCACCACTGCTGTTGCGCCGTGTTGCTTTGCCTCTGATGCCCCACCAGATGACCCGTGAGCACACCTCCACGCCAATCCGTGATGCCCTGCTCGCTCGCCACCACCACCCTCATCTGCTGCCGACACCACCACACCGCCGCCCACGAAGCCCCCTGTTGCCATCTCTCGCCTAGCAACCCGATGGTTCGCCTCCACCCAGATGACGCCATTGTACCAGCGCCCGACATTCGTGACGCAGCACCTCTGCAACCCGTGACCCAGCAGTCTCCGCGCCTCTGCCGTTCGCCGAGCACCACTAGAGACCGACACTGCTGTTGCTGCTTCCTTCCCGTTGTCACTCGCCCACAGCAGCTGTCGAAACTAGTCGTCGAAGATCCCTCACTCGCCCAACGATCCGCCGTCGCTACGCCTCTGCCCTCCGCAACACCAGTAGCTCCGGCGCCGTCCAGCCTTGCTTGAACCTCGACGCCGCTGCACCTCTGCTCCACCACAGCAGCTTGCCACCTTGCCTCGCATCCGTCACCTTTCGCCAGAGCCTCGCACCGCTTGTGCCCACCCTGCAACACCCCGAGCTCCACCACTTACTGCCTCCCCTGTTTTTGTTGTAGGCCTACCTCACCGAACCTCCGACGGACAGCCCTAGCTCCGGCCACCAGGACCCATCACCCTTGGCGAACCACCATCGCAGCTCAGCCATTATTGCTTCCTCGCCATTTCTTCAAGTCCACCGTGAGTTAGTCTAGGTAAATTTTTAGATATTTGGTTTCATAGTTTTTTATTTATTTATTATTTTCATTCTAACTAGATTTGTTTTGATTTATTATCCAATTAGAAAATTTGTCATATTAAATCATGATAATAAAAAATATTGAGCCACGAGCCGTCGGGTTAGATTTTTGATTATTTCGACTTTTTTTATGACAAATTCGTGAATTGCTTTGCATCATTCAAATAATATGTCATTGATTTATATTGATGAATTTTCAATAGGACATATTTTGGTGTGTTATTTGCACATCACATATCGTATCACGTGTCATATCTTGAATTTAAGTACTTAGGTCCATATGCATTCCATATTTAAAGCTTTGCATTTTGATTTTTTAGATTCATATAGGATTACCGACCAAAAAAATAAAAGATTCATATAGGATTAGGTTAATTTTCCTTTAATAAACTAAAAAAGAAACAAAAAATGTCATTTAGGTCATACAGATTTCATAATATGCACACCACATGTTGCACTTTAGTTAGTGAATCATAGTTTAATGTTTTTTTTTAGTATTCCCATCATGTAGTATTTAAAAAAAATAAAAAATATATATAAAAAAAAGCCAAAAAATTAGCATTGCATCATTACGTTACTTTCTTTTGAATAAAAATTATTAGGTCATTTAAAAAAAAAAAAGAAAAAAAAAGAGAAAAAACACAAAAGGTTATTTACTTGGTTAATTAATAGATTAGTTTATAATTAATCCCATTTCATATCATTATTTTTTAATATAGGTTTCATATATATAAAGTCTAATTTATTAGGGTTACATCATTAAAAAAATTACAAAAAGAACATGCATATAGAATTATTATGTCATTCATCCCATATCATGAAACGCATGCATATTTAGGATTATATAAATTAGATTGCATACATATAGTTCAAATTAGGTCATATGAATTGCATTTCACATATCATTAAAGTAAAATTCACGCATACTAAGTTTAGATTAAGATTACATAATAATAAAAATTATGCGTCATGTCATTTAGAAAATCATGTTTAGGGCATGCATTTTTATTAACATTTTTGAGAATTTTTTTTTTTTTATATAGAGAATAGACTTTAATAAGGTTGTAGTTTCTAATTTCTTGGCATTTTGATTTATTGAATGTTATTTCATTGATTGTGCACCCGCATGATCACCATTTGCATGTTAGTATCTTAGGTTAAAATTAATCGATAATGCCTGCAAAATATTTTGAAATAAAAAAATAAAAAGGTATCGAAAGGGCGTTAGATTAATGTAGCGTAACCATGTCCCCGGACCTATTGAATCTTTGGTTCGTAAAAAGTAAAGTATTCTCCCATACTTTACTTGGGTTTCTAATCAACCCTATTTGGTTAGTAGCGGCTTCGAATTGAAATATAATTGCATGTTTTAGTGGGTCAATTTCTTAGTACAAAGTCGCGATTGGTAGGACTTGGGAGAGTACATGCCAAGTCTTCAGACTTAGTAATCCATTAGTCTTTTTTAGGTAATTCATCCTAAAAAATTAGGTCACGACAGTGGGGAAAGTGATTTACTTAAAAAATGATGCACCAATAATTATACCCATTTTAAGTAGATTCAATTATGATTTTTTTCAATTGATTGTTATTGCATTTATCACGTGGTTAGGACTTTCCAAGGAGGAGGCTATTTTTATGGAAAAAAAGTGAACGTAGGGAACTTAGTCCAATCCTTCTAATTTATTACTGCTAATTTTTGTTATTGTTAATTTAATCTTCAAAATAAACATGGATTTCAATTCAACGCCAGCCTTTTCATTGCCTTTACGACTTGCAAGCATGTTAAACGAGTAAACTCCTGAAGCACGAAATATCTTAGACAAACCAAATCGGTGGGTCCTATATGCATTATTGATATAGGCTTGCATGGATGATGAAAATCCTACCTTCAACAACTCGACTCCATCGAAGAAGTTAACCTTGGAATGACTCGACTAATATATTATGAGAGAGAGAAATGGCATCTGTCCTCGTTAGCATTGCCAGAGCTATGGCTCCACAAGCACTAGAAAAAGTTGGAAATTTATAGGGCATCAAGCATGAGATCGGGGTGCTCAGGGACACATGTATGACAAGTTTATGTGACCTAATTTTGGCTTGAGAAACTGAAAGATGCTTTTATGATGCACATAGCGTACTTGATGAATTCAAATTAGAAGCTCTTGGGACAAGAACTAAGGGAGGCACAGTGTGTTGTAATTATTATTGTAATCATAGGTTTTAATGGCTCAACGTTAACGAAACGTCTCTTCAATTCACGCCTTTTTCAATTCACATGCAACCGTTTTGTCTCTTTGGATCATGCCCTAATTGTTGCAATTATGGGTTAATGACTCTTTGTTCTCAGTTTCTGATTTAATAATGTTGTTATTAAGGGTTAATGGCTCAACTAATGTGAGCATAATTGGCGTGACTCTTGAGTTCATGTCCTTTCAGTTTTCTACAGCTAGTTCCCTTGTCTATAAATAGACATGTCTTCTTAATTCAAAATAACAACAAAAACTCCTCAAAGTATTCCTCTAGTTTCTTGGTAGTTTCTTTAAGTGTGCTGATTTAAAGAAGTGTTCCATAGAATCTTGTTCACATAGTGCTTATACGAATGGGTTTGAGATGTTGTATTTTGAGAGGCATAGTTCGCGAAACTAATTGGCATCATTGACATGAACTAATCACTTTTAAGGAGATTTGATTAGCCGTACCTCACCTCTTGTTTATTTTGATATTGCTTTCTTGGAATTATTCTTATTGTCCCCAATACGTATTAATATTTCCCACAATCTTAAGGCGATTATCTTTTACTGTTTGTTGGGTTTATCAAAAAATCAAGATGACTAATAACAATCAAGTACCCAATGATGTCGGAATGTTTGTGAGGCTGTTCATATGGTTGTTCAATGAGTGAGGTTCAAACCTCATGGCCTAGTGTTGTGACAACAAATGCTGCAAACTTTGGGGCCGAAACCATCTATGGTGGTACTAGTAGAAGTCACTTGACGATACACTGGGGACTATTTTTCAAAAAAGTACATATCTAATGGTGTATGGTTTAGTTTCTGGAGAGATGGTTTAACAAGCTTTGCCTAATCTAATGATACCTTCTCCAATAACATCGAATGAGAAACCGTGTGAGTTAACTATTGTGGGCTTTAAGCAACGGTAATAGAAGATGTTCTTTTATTGACCACACTGAATTTAGTCAAGTACTCATTAGAGGTGTGCTCAATAATTAGTCCAGATGAGCAAGATGTCACGACGCTTGGGGAGCTGGAGCCTTGAAGCATAGGGATTTCTTATGCCGAAACTATATCCTTAACTATCTAACAAATTCCTTGTATCATGTTTATTGTAACATTGAAACTACTAGACAATTATGGGAGTCCTTAGAAAAGAAATACAAAACTAAAAAATTTGTGATAGCCAAATTCTTGGACTCAAGATGGTGGATTTTAAATTTATCATGAACTAGGTCCATGAAGTGCAAATGATTTTGAACGTCTTTGTTGAGGAAATGTTCTTAGTGAATCATTCCAAATGGCATTTATTATTGAGCTTAGTCTAGGCTTGCAAATGATTTAAGATGATGGACAAAAATGGAACCGTGGTTTTTAAGTGATTTTCTTTGTTTTGGTCAATTATATTTGTGGATGCATTCATTTTACATGTAGTCGATCGGTCCTAACAAGAATTTAATCAAGGAGCCGCCACGGAAAAGTAAAAGGTGAACTTACTAAAGTAAATTAATTGGTCAGAAGTTCAAAGTGGTATCCGAGGGGTGTCCAAATATATCCTTTTGGATTATATACGGATGGATTACGATAACGAATCAAGACGTATCTACAGCCTTCTTCAGCAAATTTGCAATCTTGTGTTTATTTTAGAATAATTTGCAATAGTGACAAAACATGTGAACCAACACCGACCATGTTTATGTGGGTCTGCAGAGTCCACGTGATCAATTGTCCATATGGATTCGACAAGATCCGACAAGATCATATGGTATCTTCCTGTCACTTTTCTTTTATATGGCTCTCTGTTTTTTTTTTTATCAGAAAGATAGCTGCATTCATTAAACCGGAGGAATACGACCTGCGTCTAAAATATCAGTAGTTAAAAGATCTAACAACAGAGAGGGAGGCGATATGGACCAGTCTTCAGAAAGGGCCCCTGTTCTGTGAAATTTTGCGGCCCAGTCTGCTACATGATTTGCTCCTCTTCGACAATGAGCAACCCCAGCGCAAGAGAAACTTTGCAAGATTGATGTAGCTTCCTCGAAGACAAAACGTACCTCCCACGACAGCAGGGTAATTTCATTGACCACCTCCACCAAAATCAAACTATCCGATTCGATGATTAGTTGATCTTGATGTCGACCAGTCTTTTGCAGATGGCGAAGTGTGATTAGCAGTACCATGAACTCCGCTTAAAGAGCTGAAGAAATAGCAACAGTCCTGGTAAGTCCATCGAGCATTCTACCGCTCTGATCTCTGCAAATGGTGGCTATTGTGCCAATATTGGTGTGTGGCTGAAAAGCCTCATCAATATTAACCTTGATTGTATCGGGTTCTGATGGTCGCCATAAGTCACCGATGTTGATCACCTATCGCGCTCTGTCTGCAGGATGAGGAGAGGATAACAGAGCTGATCGAGCACGTATGAGAGCAGAATCCACAATCTCACGAGGATCTAGCGGTTGTTGATAGAAAATAAAATGATTTCGCGCCTTCCAGAGATGCCAAAGGACGTATACTAATGTAGTTGAGTCAGGTGAGTTCTATTGTTTCAGTAACAATGCTGCTATCCAATGCTCTATGCTGTGCATAATCTGTATGTGGATAGGAATATGTTGAGCCAGAGTCGACCAAACAGGGACGGTTATAGGACAGAATAGGAATAGGTGAGTTGCTGTTTCGGGTAGGTTATCCTGGCATAGAGGGCAAATCGGGTCTGAGGTAATATGACGATGAAAGAGGTTAGCTTTGGTGGGTAAAGCATTATAGCATGGGGCCCAAATAAAGTATTTAACTTTGGGGGCTACTTTTAGTTTCCATAGATGTTTCCACATTGATCGAGGGAGAGGGTGAGCATGTGAACCTTGGGTCTGACTTTGGTCTACTGCTGTTTGCCGAAGTGCATGGTACCCACTTTTGACTGTATAATCACCATGTGTAGATTTTGTCCAAATCAGCTTATCCTCAATATGAAAGGGTTGACATGGATTGTGAGGATCTCCTGCACTATGTGATGATCATACAGTCCGTTTAGAGCAGAAATATTACAATCATTGGTCCGGGCATCTATTAATTTAGAAACCTTAACAGGTTCATTTCGATTTGCCGGACCACCTATAATACCTTTGGGCAACCAACAGTCTTCTCTTATTCTGATTCTTTGTCCATCACCTACTGACCAGCGAATGCTTTAACTAATGGAATACCGACCTAGTAAAAGACCCTGCCATCCCCAAGAAGGTCTAGCACCTCTAGTAGCAGTAAGAAAATCCCAAGAGTGGAGATAAATACCTCTGAAAAGCTTACTCCATAGAGCTATTGGATTTTGATGTAGGCGCCGGGCTTGTTTTCCTAGTAGGGCTTTATTGAAATGCAAAAGGTCCCGAAAGACGAGACCGCCTTCAAATTTACTGCTCTTAAGCTCCTCCCATCGTGTCCAGTGAATCCCTGATCTAGAAGATTCATTCTGCCACCAAAAGCGTGCAATTCTCTTTTCAATGGACATATAAATAGAAATCGGAATTTTGAAGATAGACTTAGTGTACTGTGGGATTGCCTAGACCACTACTTTTATAAGGATTTCCTTCCCCCCGGATATTAAATGTTCTTTCCAGCCTTCCAGTTTTTTATTCACTCGCGCAAGTATCCAAGTGAACATCTCCTTCTTAGATCGTCCCCAGTCCGAGGGGATTCCCAAATATTTGCTAGTCTGAAATAAAATTGGGACTCTCAAAGCATTGGCCAAATTTTCCTTTAAGGCAAGGGGACAAGCCTTGGAGAAATAAATCCCAAATTTGTTGCGATTGATTGCATGTCACATAGCTAAACAGTACTGATTCAGTATATTGGCAAGATTTAGACATTCCTGTAGTTTGGCGTCTATGAAGAATATAGCGTCATCAGCAAAGAAAAGATGAGATAGTATAGGACACCACCTGTTTAGCTTAATGCCTTTGAGATTGCCCATGCTGATAGCTTGACTGATCAAATTTGATAACATATTAGCTAGAAGTTTAAATAAATAAGGAGAAAGGGGATCGCCTTGTCTGATACCACGGGTCGACTAGAAGAAAGGTAGTTGTTCACCATTAAAATGCACACTGTAAGACACAGTTGTAATACATTGCATTACCCATCTGGCCCAAGTAGGGTGGAATCCCAACTTTAATAGATAAGCTTCTAGAAAGTCCCACTCCACGCGATCATAAGCTTTTTGCATATCCATCTTTAGTACTGCATGAAAATTTTTCTGGCGTTTTCTAGTGTGCAACTAGTGTAGCACTTCCTGGACGATGAGAATATTGTCCTGAATCTGACGTCCACTAACAAAGGTACTCTGCCAAGGAGATACAATTTAGGGAGCCAGGGCTTAAGTCTATTTGCAATCACTTTTGAGATAATCATGTAGGTGTAATTACAAAGACTAATAGGGCGGTACTGGTCTAAGCATTCTGGGTTTAAGACTTTGGGAATCAAAGTAATGATAGTTTGATTTAGAGTTGAAGGCATAACCCTTGTTATGAAGAACTGCTGTACAAGTGGGATAAGCTCAGCACACAAAGTATTCCAATAAGTTTGGTAAAAAAGACCATTCATACCATCGGGTCCGGGTGCTTTTGTACATCCCAGCTGAAAGGTGGTTGCCTTGATCTCGTCATCAGTCAAGGCTGTTGTCAAGAGGTCATTCATAGTAGAGGAAACCATTGGCTGGCATTGTTCAATGATCGGCCGGAAGTCTCGGTGACCTACTGTTTGGTACAGGTTGGAGAAGAATTGGAGAGTCATATTTTTCAAAGTACTGTCTTCCCTAACCCATCTCTGGTCACTATCTTTCAACAAACGAATTATGTTTCGTTGTCGTCGTTGGATAGTCATGGCGTGAAAAAACTTCGTATTTTTGTCTCCCCATTTTAGCCAACTGATTCTAGAACACATAGCCCAAAATTGCTCCTCTTGCTGCCATAATTTATGTATATCCTCCTTCAATTTGCTTGCTGCCCTCTTATCATATTAATTGTGTGGCTGGTTGATGATATCCTGGAGTTGTAGTTGGAGTATGGCTATTCGGTTTGTGGCTAGAGAAAACTTCTGACAACTCCATTTAGTAAGTGCTAGCGAAACCTACTTGAGTCGTTGAGTCAGATTCTTAGTTGTGCCATGGCTAGAGTTCTAGGATTTATCAATAACTTCACCGCAGTCCCTTTCTTGTAACCAAAATGCTTCAAAGATAAAGAACATATGACGACTTCTTAGTCTAACCTCAGTTGTTAACATTAAAGGACTATGATTAGAGCCCACAGCAGGTAGTGCAACCACTTCAGCTTCTAGGAAAGCAACACGCCAGTCATATGTACAAAAAACTCGATCTAGCCTTCCTTTCACATAATCAGCCCCTTCTCTATTATTGGACCATGTAAACGCACATCCTTTACTATCCATGTCCATAAATGCACAGTCTTGTATAACCTGTCTAAAAGAAGTCATCCGATGAGCTTCTACTGGTTGCCTACCAACCTTTTCCCAATAGTACGTAACCTCATTAAAATCCCCAAGGTAGACCCAAGGTAAAGTATTGGTAGCAGCAATCTATCTAAGTACACTCCAAAATAATTGGCGAGGTTGAAAAGCAGCAGGTGCATGGACACATGTAATGCGCATAGAGATGCCACAATTAGATTCCATACAAGACATGTCAAAGAAAGCTTGAGAGGATTGAAGCATGGTGACCGTCATATCATCCTGCCACATAAGAGTTAGCCCTCCTGTTATACCAACCGGGTTCATAATATAAGAGTGACAAAATTTCAACCGTCGCTGAAGACGAGTAATCACTTCCTCTTGATTTTTAGTTTCCATCAGAAATAAAACATTGGGCTTTTCTTTGGCCACAAGGGCCATTAGGGCACGAACTGTTAGGGGAGAGCCCAACTCCTGGCAATTCCAACTAATAATCTTCATTTGTGCTGCGGCGATTGTTTAGGGCTAGCCACCATTGCCCACTGATTAGCCTCAGGAGCCAACAACACAGGAGTCTCTAACAAGTTGCAATCATCTATCACCCCTTCAACCGAGCTACGGGACTCATAAGGGGTATAACGCTTAGCCTTCTTAGCTGCCCCTGCTTTTGTGGTAATTCTGGTATGCTTTAGTTTTCTGTGACTTGAACTGTTTGTGCCTTGTTGTTTGGTAATGTGGGTTTCGGTGGGAAGTAGGGTAGTAGTGTTGGAAGCTTTAGTCATATGAGGTTGAATGGCAGAAATATCTTGGTCCGGATTCTGCTGAGGGACCAAGGCAAGAGGAGAAAGCTTTGTACATTGAATCTCACTGCCCTGTTCTAGTGCAGGTAGTATTATACTTCTGGATGTGTTAATAGGAGCTATGGTGGGGCCTTTTGTCCCCTGTACATGTGGCTGCTGGATTCCACTTGCTGATGCAATAGCCGACTATATGTGCTGAGGCAACAGGGCTGTTGGAGGGGTTTCTAGAACTATCTCATCGTCGGTAAGCTAGTGCTCCTCATAAAAAGTTTTCCAGTAGGGGCTACATTCTTTTACTTCAGCCTTTAATCACTGTCCATAAGCCATTTTCTCTTTCCCTTCCATTTTAGCATCATTAAACGGAATATCCTTGCAATATGTAGCATAGTGACCTATTTTCCCACACAAATAACATAAATGCGAGAGTCGTTCGTATCGAAAATCAGGCCAAATAAGATTGTCAGCAATTCGAATTAGCTTTCCTTGTTGTAGTGGTTGGCTGAGATCGATATCAACACGAGCTTTTGCAATTTTAAATGTTGTGCACTCTTTAGTATCCAATCTAACTTCCAGTACCTTCCCTACATAGTGTACAGCTTGGCATATCATGGTATCAGAATACCATTCCAGTGGCAGCCCATATATATGTACCCAAAAGGCACATGTAGAGAAATCGTAACAATGAAGCGGCGTTGTGGGGATCCATGGTTTGAATATTACCAAATGGCCGGAAAACAACCAGGGACCCCCAAACTATACTCTAATTTTATCATCTTCGGATTGGAATTTCGCAACATAAAAATCTCCCTTACGTAAAGTAATTTCAACCTGTTCAGTCCTCCAAGCCCTTTTCAATGTGGTCTGGAAAGCTTGTAAGTTCAGAGAAGTAGCAGAAGGGACTTTACCTATGAGCATCAACTTACATTCATCTATTTTTGCTAGGGGTGTCAGGTCATTCCAGTCTTCAATTTCCTGCGATGTCCATAGTCGACCCAGTCGGTGGCATAGAGCAGCAAGGCGAGAGTCCTGATTATCACCGCTTGGTTCCATTGGTGCAAGATTCGTTAAGAACAAAGCACAATCCGCTCAGGTTGGAGGTCGAATTCAACCAAATTGGGAAGATCGGAGGCCATGCATGAGAGGCAAAGCGAGAAATTGTGGTTCAGAAGGTCGGAGTAGCTCCACCATCACCCACTAGAAATTTGGCTGGTCGAGTAGCTCCACCATCACCCACTAGAAACCGCTCGTAGTATATGATTCGGGAATCTATTGTACAGTCTTGCGTCTAGTGAATCCGGTTCATCGCAAATGTCCATTTTGTGGACTCTAAGTGTGGAGCCAAATTTAGAGTAATTTTCTTTTTCGACAAGTGAGGTTTTATTGATGGTATAAAGGGCAGGTGAGCTACCCTGCTACATGCTCAAGTCATACAGTTCAAACGAGACCCAAACATAAGAACTTGTTTCCCTAAGATATTTGTGCAGGGATGACATCATTCTTAAGAAGTCTTCCTTGGACAGCTTTTTTAATGACACAATAACATTAGCACTAATAACCTTAGGGTAATTATACCTCACACGCTACGTTTCTTAGGTATCACTTTCAAAGGATGGAGCTTTCTTAGTGTTATTCCCACCCGCTCTTTCATGTCGAGGGTCTTTGGAGTTGAACCACTGCCTAGTTCCCAATCGAAATGGAAAAGCAGTGTTGCAAGACCAAGATGAAGCACCCTATCCGCCAATGAAAGTCCGACGCATATTCTTCTGCCTGATCCAAATGGAATTAGCTCAAAGTTTTGACCCTTGTAGTCAATTTTAGATCCCATGAACCTCTCTGGTATGAATGCCAATGGATCCTCCCAAGCATCGGGGTCTCTTCCAATGCTCCATGCATTCACGAAAACCTGGGTATCTTTGGGTATATCAAAACCCATGAATTTGGTTTCCTTTAGAGCATTTCGTGGGATAAGTAAAGGTAATGGAGGATGCAATCTTAGGGTTTCCTTCACCACGGCTTTCAAAAATGGCATCTTTTCCGTGTCATTTTCTTCGAGCTTTCTGTTCAACCCCACAACCTGGTCAATCTCATCTTTGGCCTTTTTCATTGACTCGGGTTGGCGGAGTAGCTCCGCCATCGCCCACTCGATGGTGCTACTTGTACTCTCCGATCCGGCGAAAAACATTTCCTGCACCATCAAGTAGACCCATTTAGTACAAAGATTAGGTCTTTACCACAAATGTCCGAGTCTCGTGCTATAATTAAGAGATTCTCTTTGGCTGGAAAAAGTCACCCTCGAATCGTCAGCGCAATAGTAAAAATAATCATGCTTCGCCTGATCAACAATCCTGATCAAACACAGCAGTTCCTATTCTTCGAATTGGCAGATGATTGGCACACAAGGAAAGGAACAAGAACTTGAAGTTGATGAAATGAATCCACTAGTGACAACAGAAGTATTTATGAAAGAGCAGGGGCAAGTGTTTGATTGACCAAAGGAAATAAACAACTGGAATGGCAAGAAATAGGTTGCTGGGAAATAACTGAAAAAGATTTTCAAGAGAGCAAAATGGATTAACATAAGTAAAGCTTGTTCTTCTTATGTCTACGAGTTTTCATTAAGATGTGCGCTTCTTATAGTCTCAGCTACAATAATTGCTTTACTGCAATTGTCAGTGAAAATTATTCCCGCATAAGAGTTTGATTGCAATAATTATTTGCACTGGTTTTATCCTTGCAATCGATTTGATTTCAGCCAAATTTTGTAAGCCAATGTCAAAATTTCTCGACTTGATTGACATTGACTTGACTAACCTGGTAATTTTATAATAACTAGTTGGAATGCTTGACGAAGACATAAGATTGATTTTAGTGTATTTTAATGAAAAGAAAAATCAGTGCTTGGACGGCCCCATGATTGATTTATTAAGTTAGCTACCAAAACTTCTCCGTAATGCGTGATGTGACCCTAGTTGTTTAAATGTCAGTTAAGTTTATCACACCACTTAATCAACCAAATTAGACCTAATGTCTCTAAGTGTGGTCATGTTAAACGTGGAAGAGAGGAGCAAACTCACCAAAATGATTATATTGATGTTCTGGGAAGAGATTTTGTGAGGGCCTTCTTTTCCATCGCCCTCATAATCCAATACTGCGTCCAAGAAATCATTCGTTGTTCTCATCTCTCCCCTTAGCTTTCGCTCCTCCAACCTCTCTTTCACAAAGCCTTCGGCAATCCTCATGGCTCGACCCATGTCCTCCGCCATGCCTGCCTTGATCCCCTGCGGATCCAACCATTTCAACCATGGCATGAAGTCGGCCACATTGGGCTTGCCGGCCCACTCCATGAACCGGTTCATGGCATCGTAGAACTCAGGCCCATCCTTCGATTTTGGGTCCAATAGATCCCGTGAGAGCACCATGTTGCCCACCACATTAAACGCCAGGAGAAAGAGGAAGTGAGATAAGTCGATTCCTTGCTCTTCAAAAAAATAAAATTTCTTTATGTTAATTCTAGTCAGAGAATGTATAACCACACTTAACAAAATTAGACATGAGAAAAATAGATTGTACCAAGTTGTGCAACTAGTTAATAGAAAGATACAGTCAAATCAAGAGGAACCAATCTCTAAAACTGCTCGTAAGCTCCACTTGACTTACTGTGTATGCTTCAATGTCCAACATGAAAGTTTACCTACACAATTGAATGATAAAGCCTCTCAAGCTTTACATAATTCAACAGTAGAGCCACTCTAGTTCGACTCGAACTCCAAAAAAAGAAAGCGAGTTCGACTAAAAAACAAATTAAATTCCAGTAGCTCTTTGGTAAATTGTGTTATTTACACTAGTATTTAATTTGTTGACTTTGTCAATTACAGTACACACCAAAAAAAAAAAAAAAAAAAACGGATAGAAGTATAAGTAATCCCTAAACTTTTACAAAAGGTTTAATCAGGTCCCTTTTTTTTTCAGTGGAATTAGATCCCTAAATCATATACGTTCTTGTCTGGTTTGGTCTTTTCATTTAAATGGAAACATAAATGTTGAAATGGCAATTAAGTCTTGTTGAATGTCAACGCAGTAAACCTACATAAGTTTTTGAGAGGATTGTGAAAATAATATTCTATTATAAATCACAAATTTTTTAAGAAATGAGCCTCACAATAATTTATAATTATTTATGTTTTTAGATTTTTGTGATTCAGAATTGACTGTTATTATTACCGTACATTAAAGACTGTCACGCACTTATTTCTCTTTTTGAAAAACTTAAAATAGAATAACAAAAAATTCATAAATAAGAAAATTAAAAAATAACATAAATATCAAAAAATCAAAAATAAGGAAATTTGCAAAAGAAGAAATATGAAAAACATACGTGTCGCGAGTGAACTAGGGGGAGACTTTCGTGAATAGAGGCTATGCTGAATTAAGGATGGAGGCGACTCGTCGCTAAGGTGGCAAGGGTGTGCTCGGACGGGAGATGGCGTTCGCGAACGGCGAGCACCCACCGATCCATGTCGTGCCTCGAAACCGCCGCCCACCCTAGCCAGCCAGCCCTCCAATCCCTTGCGCATAATTATTAGTTACATTTATATATATATATATATATATATATATATTTACATATTTTTCTTACCATATCAGAACCATGTTTCGGAAAAAATATTCGTTTCACCAAATAGATTAGCTTAGTAAGTGCCAACGTATAGAGCTGGTGCGACATTCCTCGTAAATATTACATCTACATATTTAAGAGGAGGCCAACTCAAACTAAAAAAATATATAATTGAACATTTTGCGGAAGTGCGAGAAGTTAGATCTAGTTGTAGGTTGCTTTCTTTACTGAAATACATTTTTTGACAGAATAGATCCTTCGCCCCTAACCAAACCATCAATTTTAGCTATATTAATAGGGCCATGCTAAGAAGACGATGTTGTCAAGTGACGGACATACTGATCACATATTCCAAGTGTGGGAAATTTTGCAACCAAAGTATATAACTTTCAAAATCAATTGTCAAGATTGCCTATTGTGATGTAAGCCACAAAAATTAAGGCCGTTAAAAGAAGAATAATAATATACATAGTATAATCATTTAGCATAATCAGAAACCAAAGGTAACGCAAAACCAACCTTTCATATCAATTTTAGATTCTGTGCTTGTACCAAAATTAATTTGTAGAATGTCATGAATGATTCTCAAACGAAAATAAAAATTTTAATTGAATTTTAGAAGTAAAAAATTACATGAATCTAATGCTATCTAGATAACGACTTTAAATATATAGGGGTAGTACACTTCAAGATGGCAAATCAAGAACCATCGCCTAAAAGGCAAGATAGAATATTTCTTAAATCAAAACTATGTATGTTTTGATTCCCCGTCATCTCTCTGCTTTCGTGTTGCTCACGGAGACATCTGATAAAAAACGTTCGAGTTATTGCTTTCAGTAGCCCTAGTCACACCTAAACCAGAAACTAGTAGCACATAGTTTAAATTTGTGTAGACATCGATCATCATGAGAGAGTAGATAATTTCGTGCTAGTGACCAATTAGAGAAGGGATATGAAGATGTTATATTTTACCTATTACAATGATTTAGTAATAATACAAAATGAAACACAAACCTTAGAAATTCTAATTTGACAAATCCTAAGCAAGCTTTGGTTTCCTACAGGTGTGTAGTCATGGGCTAAATGTATATTATGATTATATGATCTAACTTTTCTGATTTTACGCTATGAAAGTTATTTTTTGGCAATTGAATTTTGAAAATGTTATATTCTTGTTGCTAATATCCCACAATTGAGATTAGTGGTCAGCGTGTCCTCGTCGTTTCCTAAATAGTGATCGGACCGTCTTCTTAGCTTTTTCTTCATATTAATTAATAATCAAGGGTTGTGACCCTAGTAAAAATATTGGGTAGGGTATGGGACCTTGATCTTATTTATATGGAGTTTAAGATAAGTTCATCTCTCTCTCCCTGTTGTTTTTTAACTTTTCTAAAAGCTATTACTTCAATCATTCGAGGCGACACATAGAACACAGAGTCAGCAATGACACCAAGTACTTAAGAAATAACCTTTTGTTGCTTGTTTGACTGCCATTTCTTCCTCTATATACATGATCATGCTGTCGACACACTTTTGCCTGAGGTGGGCCGTCTCGTTAACGCGCTTGTTCACGAGGAGCTCCGCGGAGCAGAGACGCCGGAGAGCGCGCCAGTAGTCACCATGACGACCAAGAGCGAGCGAGCCTTGGTCATAGCCAAGAGCAGTAAACGCCTGGGAACACTTGCGGTCCGCGAACACGAAGTCATGGCCCTTGAATAACTCCGTGGCGGCTTGAGCTGATTGGATCACCATGGTGTTCACGGAACCGAGCTTCAACCACAAGACAGGCCCGTGCTTGGCTCGGAGGTTGTGGAGGTTCTGGGGCGGCATGGTCCCGAGGTCGAGGATGTTGCCGATCACGGGCCATGCTGGGGGCTGAGGGGGAAGCTTGGTGCGCTTCCGACGGTTGAGAAGCAAAACTAGAAGTGCCGGGAGGAGGAGCCCGAGCCAAAAGTGCGAAATAGAGCAGGACTCCATTGGCTAAGCTTTGAGCTATTTCTCACCTTACGCTTCTGCGATCATTGCACAGAAAACACGATATAAATAGGCACTCTTATCCTGTTCACAAGAAAGCAACCCAAAACAATAAATAAGAAGAAATACAGGAGAAAACATTAATTTATCTTTTGGCAATGAAAATGGGTAAACATGCTGGTCACGTTGATTCTTGTAATCCATCCATTTCATCGAATTAGGTAAAACTCGATTCTTACATCATCATAATAATTTCATTTTTGGTCCAAAAACTTATGTAAACTATGCAATCTAATCTTCTAACTCTTAATTTGTGCTTGATTTGTGCAGTCAAGCCCTATAACTTTAATTCAATATTCAATATATTGATGTCTTGTTCTTACTTGGATTTCACGGATTGCTTTATCAATTTATTTGTCTTGCCAAAATCAAATAGTTATATACTTACTTTTGCCTTGGTAAGATGGCATATATAATCCAATCATCAATTTGATCGAAATTTCTAATCTCCGCTCTCCAAAGGACTATTGATGGTGAAACATGAATTTCACCATTGAATTCATCATGGATTATCAAAGAAAATCATTTCAGCAATCAAACTCCCAGATAATGGCTGGAGTTTACCCTTGATAAAAAAAACAGTTAGTTTATATGAACTTGAATTCATTTTTCTCGTGGCGTTCCTCTTGCAGATATAAACTAGAGGCATGATAGTTTATTAATAATTAGGTGTAGTTTATATGAACTTGAATTCATTTTTCTCGTGGCGTTCCTCCTGCAAATATAAACTAGAGGCATGATAGTTTATTAATAATTAGGTGTAGTTTATATGAACTTGAATTCATTTTTCTCGTGGCGTTCCTCCTGCACATATAAACTAAGAGGCATGATAGTTTATTAATAATTAGGTGTCAATTCACGTGAGTTATCCGTTTATCTCATGGAGATTAGGTATCTCCTACACTCTTCAACTAGGGATAAAGTAGCATGAGAACAGCGGGCTTGCCAGCTAAACTTTTTATCTATGGTGACTCTAGAGAGGCTCCAGTAGGAAACGGCTTTGGCCAGTATGTAGATTATGTGCATCCAGAAATTGAATCCGAGAGAGATTTATACTTGATGATCCCTCCCATAGTGATGGTGGAACCAAAAAGAATAATGACAACTTTTGGAAATTTGGAACAAGGCACAAATGAAAACTAGAGAGAGAAATAATGGAAATGAAAATGCTCTTTGCTTCTATATAACTACAGATCTGAAGTCCACAACCTTTTAAAGTGGTTAGACGGGTGCATAGCTTAACTAACATCAAATAGAAAACAAGAAAGTCCACAAAGTGAAGAAAAAAACACATGAACAACAAATGAGACAGACATGAAGTCCTTGCTTCTTACGAAGAAACCTCATGTTCTTTGACGAAAGAAAAAAAAAAAAGACAAGACCCTCCCTTTTCAATATGATTGAAAGCATTTACTCCGTGTTGAATGGTGGAGGGGCTACTCAAACATAGCCCACCATAAATCGTGCCAATATTCTTTCATCTTCAATCTTCTTCTGACATCCACCAGAGATCCAGCATTTTGAAGAATACTAACAACAAATCCAATATGCTCAAATCTTCAACAATCAATTTTATATTATTCTAACAAGTGAGGGATCACAATAAGGACATACGTGTTGATATTTCAGCAGTTTTAAAATATTTATTAGAAATTGTGATCGTTATGAAAGTCATCATTTTTGTAACAGTTTTTTCAACGGTCATATAACGGCTTTCTAATGGTTGTATAACGATCGTCTAACGGCTTTATAACTTTTAATTTATTACTTCATAAACTCTTCATTATTTTATAACGGTAATCTTTTTAATTACCAATTGATTTATGGCAATCTCTTAACGACTCTCTCTTTTCTTGTTTAAATATAAATTAAACTTCAAACCACAATCGGTGTAGATACAAATGTTCTCATATCTTTCATTTTCTTTTTGCTGGATTATACACAAAAGTTGTTATGTTTCCTTCTAATAGTTAGTGCGGAGTATAGAGGAAGGTCTGTTGTATCTTGGGAGGATAGCCGTTGAAGCCTTACGCACCGAGTTACGTACTCCGAGGGGCGGAATTATCCTTAAGGACAGTGTTTGCACGCCTCAGACATTTTTTTTTATTTTCTAATCTTTTGTAATGTATTTCCAATAATTATTATTATTTTATGTATTCTAATTCTTTTTCCAACAATACGTAGGTGGTACTTTAGTACCAGTCCACCGACTACCATTTCTGCAACTTCACTTCCCTGCCTCCTGTTCACTCGGACTTATAAAGGACATAAACGTGCACGAAGGTTGCGCATTGTACACGGGATGATGTTTGGCTACGCTGGTTTCATCCATATTCTTTATTTGCGCGATTGTTTTGAACCGTCTTCTTTCGATGAACTAGCGGTGTTGTCCGGTTCGCAGGCTCCATCGGACGCCTGGGAAGGAAAGGAAGCGCGCATGATTTCTTATGAAATAGAAGTATTGGTGTGTCTGAAAGGTCTCTTCATGTGGTACTCCATGGACATTGGATCCCACGAGCGTGAGAAACAAAACGTGTGGACATCAGCATTGATGCTGCCGCCGCTGTTTCTTTTTAATAAGCGACAAATCAGAAAAGTAATTAATAAAAAAAACCTAAATTGTGGTCAGTATACACAAATATCACACTTTCCTTTTTGTTGACACCTAATATTTTTAGAAAATAATAAATTAAATTTGGTTTTGAAAATCCTTGTTGTTGAAAATATATTTTCATTTCAAAATTCAAAAATATTAAGTTTTTTTATTTTTCTTTTCCACTTGTTGACACCTAATTTAAAATTAGTTTTTAGAATTAAAGGATAATCTTGGTTTAGAGGGAAATTTTAAAAAAAAAAATTGAATTCGAAAATTAAACGGCCATGCGATTTTGGAACCACTTTGTTGTTGAAGGAGTTGAGTGGATATCGCCGGATCTTCAACAACTTCGAGTCTTCCCTCTATTTAAAGGAAGCGACGTTCCATAGAAGGGGGGGGGGAATTCAAAAAAAATCAGAGCAAAAAGAAATTCTGTCGTTTAGGGGGGATTTCTTTTCGTCAAAGGAAAGAGTGAAAGAGAGAGGAAATGGGGTTTTTCATTTAAGGGATGAAAGAGAAAGGCAAAAGTGAAAAGTGAGAGAGAGAAGGAGTTGACGTGAACAGGAAAAAGAGAGGAAAGTACAGTGGCAGAGAGAGAGGGGATATGAGATTGACTGGAAGAGAGGTGAGAGTAGAAACAAAAAAAGAAAAAAAGAAGAAAAGGTAAAAAGATGGACTACTGTTCATCTTCCTCGTGAGCTTCCATTTGGTGTCCCTGCCAAGACTACCGCCGCTCAACTCCTCGCGACGCCCACGCCTACATCTCCGCCCAGCATTTGCTCGCCTGACACTAAGCACCGCACCACCTCACCTGCGCCGATCACCCTTGCCGCTGCTCCAGATTTACCCGTTGCAACAACCTACATCGCCGCGCCCGTCACCACTCGCCACCATCTGGGCGCCACTCATCTGCGACCGCGCCACGATGATCCCGAGCAACCACCGCTCCCGCCACCGCATCGCAACACCGAGCCCTTTGCCGCTGCCGCTCCTACGCCCCACACCGCCACCGTTCCACCGGAATCTGAAGTTCCACCTGTTGGTGCCGATCCGCGAAGACGCCGTTTCTTACGCCGCCCCTGTTTGCGATCGGTCGATCCACCCCGGTCCGAAGTCCGCACGTCTGCCGTTCTGTCGCTACCCCGAGTGACGCCGCTCCATCAGCTCCCCTCACTAACTCCACCTGCAGCTCGACGTTGCTACCCCGACACTGGTGAATCCCGAGCCTCTGTTTCCTAGCCGAACCACTTCGCCTTTCGCCGGAGCCCTGAATTCAAAAAAATTCAGAGTAAAAAAAAATTCTGTTGTTTAGGGAGGATTTCTTTTCGTCAAAGGAAAGAGTGAAAGAGAGAGGAAATGGGGGTTTTTCATTTAAGGGATGAAAGAGAAAGGCAAAAGTGAAAAGTGAGAGAGAGAAGGAGTTGACGTGAACAGGAAAAAGAGAGGAAAGTACAGTGGCAGAAAGAGAGAGGGGATGTGAGATTGACCGGAAGAGAGAGGTGAGAGTAGAAACAAAAAAAGAAAAAAAGAAGAAAAGGTAAAAAGATGGACTACTGTTCATCTTCCTCGTGAGCTTCCATTTGGTGTCCCTGCCAAGACTACCGCCGCTCAACTCCTCGCGACGCCCACGCCTGCATCTCCGCTCAGCATTTGCTCGCCTGACACTAAGCACCGCACCACCTCACCTGCGCCGATCACCCTTGCCGCTGCTCCAGATTTACCCGTTGCAACAACCTACATCGCCGCGCCCGTCACCACTCGCCACCATCTGGGCGCCGCTCATTTGCGACCGCGCCACGATGATCCCGAGCAACCACCGCTCCCGCCACCGCATCGCAACACCGAGCCGCTGCCGCTGCCGCTCCTACGCCCCACACCGCCACCGTTCCACCGGAATCTGAAGTTCCACCCTGTTGGTGCCGATCCGCGAAGACGCCGTTTCTTCTGCCCTGTTTGCGATCGGTCAGTCACTGCCGGTCCGAAGTCCGCACGTCTGCCGTTGCTGTCGCTACCCCCGAGTGACGCCGCTCCATCAGCTCCCCTCACTAACTCCACCTGCAGCTCGACGTTGCTACCCCGACACTGGTGAATCCCGAGCCTCTGTTTCCTAGCCGAACCACTTCGCCTTTCGCCGGAGCCCCGAATTCAAAAAATTCAGAGCAAAAAAAATTCTGTTGTTTAGGGAGGATTTCTTTTCGTCAAAGGAAAGAGTGAAAGAGAGAGGAAATGGGGGTTTTTCATTTAAGGGATGAAAGAGAAAGGCAAAAGTGAAAAGTGAGAGAGAGAAGGAGTTGACGTGAACAGGAAAAAGAGAGGAAAGTACAGTGGCAAAGAGAGAGAGGGGATGTGAGATTGACCGGAAGAGAGAGGTGAGAGTAGAAACAAAAAAAGAAAAAAAGAAGAAAAGGTAAAAAGATGGACTACTGTTCATCTTCCTCGTGAGCTTCCATTTGGTGTCCCTGCCAAGACTATCACCGCTCAACTCCTCGCGACGCCCACGCCTACATCTCCGCCCAGCATTTGCTCGCCTGACACTAAGCACCGCACCACCTCGCCTGCGCCGATCACCCTTGCCGCTGCTCCAGATTTGCCCGTTGCAACAACCTGCATCGCCGCGCCCGTCACCACTCGCCACCATCCGGGCGCCGCTCATCTGCAATCGCGCCACGATGATCCCGAGCAACCACCGCTCCCGCCACTGCTGCGCTGCCGCTCCTACGCCCCACACCACCACCGTTCCACCGGAACCGAAGTTCCACCCTGTTGGTGCCGATCCGCGAAGACGCCGTTTCTTCGCCTGTTTGCGATCGGTCGATCCACGCCGGTCCGAAGTCCGCACGTCCGCCGTTCTTTGTCGCTACCCCGAGTGATGCCGCTCCATCAGCTCCCCTCACTAACTCCACTGCAGTTCGCGTTGCTTTGCCCGACACCGGTGAATCCCGAGCCTCTGTTTCCTAGCCGAACCACTTCGCCTTTCGCCGGAGCCCTGCATTGCCATCAGCTACAGCCCGAACACTTGCAGCAGGCCCTCGCCCGACGCCTTGCACGCCTGAGTGACGCCCCCTGCTGCCGCGTGACTTTTCCTTGGGGCTATTCTTTATTTTCTCTTTGTGCAGGTGCTTTTTTTAGCAACAAAAAGCTGTGCTCTTGACTAGGTAATTTCTTTAGGCTAAATTCAAATCAAATATTTTGTTCATAGTGTCTTATTTTAACTTGATTTGTTGTGATTGATTTTTATTATTATTATCTTATTAGAAAATTTGTCATATTAAGTCAAAATAATCAAAAATATTGAGCCGCGAGACGTCGGGTTAGATTTTTGATTATTTAGACTTTTTATGACAAATTCATGAATTGCTTTGCATCATTGAAATAATATGTCATTGATTTATATTGATGAATTTTCAATAGGACATATTTTGGGGTGTTATCTGCACATCATATATCATATCATGTGTCCTATCTTGAATTTAAGTACTTAAGTCCATATGCATTTCATATTTAAAGCTTTGCATTTTGATTTTTTAGAATCATATAGGATTAGGTTAATTTTCCTTTAATAAACTAAAAAAGAACAAAAAAAAGAAATGTCATTTAGGTCATATAGATTTCATAATATGCACACCACATGTTGCACTTTAGTTAATGAATCATAGTTTAATGTTTTTTTTTTTTTTTTTAGTATTCACATCATGTAGTATTTTTAAATTTTAAATATATATATATATATATAATGCCAAAAAATTAACATTGCATCATTACGTCACTTTTTTTTAATAAAAATTATTCTGTCATTTAAAAAAAAATAAAAAGAGAAAACACAAAAGTCATTTACTTGGTTAATTAATAGGTTAGTTCATAATTAATTATTATCATTGTTTAGTGTAGGTTGCATACATTAAAAAAGAATCATTAAAAAAAAATCACAAAAAGAACATGCATATAGAATTGTTATGTCATGCATCCCATGTCATGTAGTATATGCACATTTAGGATTATATAAATTAGATTGCATACATATAGTTCAAATTATGCCATATAAACTGCATTTCACATATCATTAAAGTGAAATTCATGCATATTAATTTTAGATTAAGATTACAAAAGTTAGGTGTCATGTCATTTAGAAATCATGTTTAGGGCATGCATTTTTATTTGATTTTTTTTTCTTGAGAGGATAGACTTTAATAAAGTTGTAGTTTATAATTTCTTAGCATTTTGATTTATTGAATGTTATTTCATCGATTGTGCACCCGCATGACCACCATTTGTATGTTAGTATCTTAGGTTAAAATTGATCAATAATGCCTACAAAATATTTTTGAAATTAAAATAAAAGGTACCGAAAGGGCGTTAGATTAATCTAGCGTAATCATGTCCCCGGATCTATTGAATCTCTGGTTCGCAAAAGTAAAGTAAGCTCTCATACTTTACTTGGGTTTCTAATCGACCCTATTTGATTAGTGGCGGCTCCGATTTAAATATAATTGCATGTTTTAATGGGTCATTTTCTTAGTATCAAGTCGCGATTGATAGGGCTTGAGAGAGTCCGTGCTGTTGGATAAATTCTCTTCAGGTATTTTGAAGTTGACAAAACATTTTCCTTAGTCTAGTCTGAAGACTTACAGACTCTACTGGCAAAGTCTGAAGATCAAAGTCTGAAGCTAGCAAGACTCATGTTTCAAAGTCTACTCTCATGGACAGTCTCCAGACCAATTTTATTCTGATCTTATATGGTTTTTATTCTAATGGCTAGAGAATATCTTTCTATTGGATTCAGCACTAGAAGATCTTACTTTCGTATTCAAATATGTATAGATTCTCTAAAGATTTCGCAACTTATATTTGGAAGGATCTACTTATGGAAACCAAGATCCTGATTGTATGGGCGAGCGGGATTGATGGGCTATCAACACTTGCCTTAAAGAGCTCGAAATCTCTCTAATTGATTCTGTCCAACGGGTTGATTGGAAGAACTTCTTTGGAAGGTGCCAACGGTATAGAAGGCATGAAGAAGTATATAAGAGAGATGCTTCAGTTGTTGAAGGGCGTCGAATAGAAAAATTCCAAAGTCTGAATCTCCTTTTCTATTTTGCGATCATATTATTCGAGCATTATATGTAATCAAAAGAGAGATCATATTGTGGTGAGACCTTGAGGAAGTATAGTAGAGTGTCTACACTTTGTGGACTCAAGAGCGTGGCGTAATCACTATTTTTATTCTTAGTGAAATCCAGCCCGGAAGGGCTGTCAGGTGTGGGAGAGTGGACGTAGGCTTGGTCTAAGCCGAACCACTATAAATCTGGAGTCTTGATTCTCTATCCCTAATCCTTTTATCTTTTATTACTTTTATTTGATGTGATTGTTGGTTTTAATTCATTAATCTCTCATTCGGATTAAATTGTTAGAATTGCTTTAATCACCTATTCACCCCCCTCTAGGTGCTAATTCTAGTCCTAACAATTGGTATCAGAGCTTTGTGTACTCGTTCATAAGAAGTGTCTTTACTTCTGAGTAAAAGATCTATGGCTAGTATGTTGCCTACAGGGTTGGTTGAAGGTCAAAGCAATACTAGACCTCCATACTTTGATAGAAAAGACTACAGCATATGGAAAAATAAGATGAAGGCATTCCTAAGATTGAAAGATCCTTTGGAATGGGAAGTGGTTGATAAAGGAATCATTCTGCTCGCATCGAGAATCAGAGAGAGGAAAAGAAGCTGCTGATCCCACTCTTCTAGCTCAAGAAGAAATCACCAAGAGACAGACTCTTGACGCCAAAGCTATTTACTCCTTATATTGTGCTTTATCCCCTACTAAGTATAACAGAATATCTTCTTGTGATACAGCAAAAGAAGTCTGGGATAGGCTTCACATTACCTATGAAGGAACTGATCGTGTGAAAGAAACGAGGATCAATATACTTTTGGGACAATATGAAGTCTTTAAGATGAGATCAGGACAATCAATAATTGACATGTTTAGTCGCTTTACTGAAATTGTGAATGGTCTTGAATATCAGGGACATCCAATCTCAAGACATATGAAGGTCAACAAACTCTTACGAGGACTCTCTAAAGACTGGAATTACATAAAAACTTCAATAAGAGAGACGCAGAGGATTGCTCCACTCTCTGTAGACGAACTGGTTGGGACTCTTCAATCTTATGAAGTGGAACAAACCAACGAAGAGGAAGATTCAAAAGGTAAGAAATCTATTGCCTTAAAGTCTAATGACCATTCTGATGCTACAGACTCTAAAGAAGATCTAGATGATGAAGAACTGGCACTCATGATAAAGAGATTCAGAAAGTTGAACAGAAAAGGAAGGAAATTCAATTGGAAGAAACAAAGCTCTCAAAGGTTTCAAAACAAATCAACAGAGGAAGATGATTCTAACAAAGAAGTGACTTGCTTTGAATGCAAGAAAAAGGGACACATCAGACCCAATTGTCCTCTGTTAAAGAAGAGAAAAGGAAAGGCGAGAAAAAGGGAAGGCACTCAAAGCAGAGACTTGGAGTGACATTAAATGTGAAGAAAGTGATAACGATTATGCCAATATCTGTTTAATGGCAAAATCAGATTCAAACTCAGACCTTGATTCAGACATAGACTTAGACAGTGAACTCGAGGTTAGTAACCTGAAAATTCTTGTCAAAGTTTCTAAATATATTGATGAACTTTGTCTTAGTCTAAAAACCTCTCTCAAGAGGATCTCCGAATTAAAAAGAGAAAATTCTACATTGAAGCAACAGGATAAACTTATGAAAGAAAAGTTTGAAAAGTTGGAAAATGACTTTGTTGTTGTGAAAGAAAACTCAGAAATTATTTCAAATGAAAATAATCTTTTGAAAAATGATATTACTAACATATCAAAAAGATTTTCAAATGGTTCTGAAAAAGTTGGATAAGATTCTTTCAATACAAAGACCATACTTTGATAAGTTAGGTCTTGGTATGACTTCTGAAACTATTCCACTAATTGATTTCCCAAAGGTAAAGGAAAGAATCAAACAGAGACCAGAAAGAATTATTTATAAGAATAATTTCCATAAAGTTTTTATAAAACCTGTTGGCAGAAATGCCTTGAAATGTTCCAAATGTAAAAGCTCAGAACATTTTGAAAAAGAATGTCCTTTGGTTTGGAGACTTGTTAAAAAGAGCTGGGCTAAGACTGTCTATTGTTCTAACACTTCTGGACCCAAGATGATATGGGTACCAAAGAGAGCTTGAATTTGTGTTATTTGCAGGTTACTATCAAAAGAAAGATTAAGTGGTTGCAAATGTTTTATCCTAAAGAATGCAAATGATCGTGTTGGTAAGTTTGAAGAAAAATCAGATGAAGGATTCTTTCTTGGCTACTCAACTACAAGCAAAGCCTTTAGAGTATTCAACAAGAAGACTTAGACTGTGGAAGAATCAATGAATGTCAAATTTCAAGACTCTCCACAAGTTCAGCAAATTCAGACTGAAGATTCAGAATCTGTTCTAGACACTGCTAGATCTACCTCCATTGAAGCAGTTACTAATTCAGAATCAGTACAACAAGCTACTGATGAAGAATCTACTCAAGAAAAAGATCAACAATCTATCAGACTGACTAGTAACTGGAAGCACAAGTCTAGTCATCCTGAAGAACTCATTATTGGAAACATTAATGAGGGAATTCGAACAAGATCCAAAAGGCGAGAAGAGTCTAGTGTTGTTGCTCTTATTTCTGAAATAGAACTCAAAAATATTGAATAAGCTTTAGCTGATGAAAGCTGGATTGAAGCAATGCAAGAAGAGCTCAGACAATTCAATATTAACGACGTATGGGAATTGACTCCTAAACCAAAAGGTAAATCAGTTATTGGAGCTAAATGGGTTTTCAAGAATAAAGTTGATGAAAAAGGCAAAGTAACGAGAAACAAAGCAAGACTCGTAGCTAAAGGATACACGCAAGAAGAAGGGATAGACTATGATGAGACCTATGCTCTAGTAGCAAGGTTAGAAGCAATCAGATTACTACTTGCTTTTGCTTGTTATAAGAATTTCAGGTTATTTCAAATGGATGTCAAAAGTGCATTCCTGAACGGATTTATTCAAGAAGAAGTCTACGTGGAACAACCTCCTGGATTTGAAGACTCAAAGAAACCAGACTCAGTGTTCAGACTGAAGAAAGCTTTATATGGACTGAAACAAGCCTCTCGAGCTTGGTATGAAAGGCTAAGTAATTTCTTAATTCATAATGGCTTTTCTAAAGGAAAGGTAGACACTATTTTGTTTATTAAAAAGGAAGGTAAAAATTTTCTACTTGTTCAGATTTATGTTGATGACATTATATTCGGATCATCTAATGAGACTTTGTGCAAGAAATTTTCTAAGACTATGCAGGATGAATTCGAGATGAGCATGATGGGTGAACTATCATATTTCCTTGGTCTACAAGTGAAACAACTAAAGGAAGGAATATTCATTCATCAAGAGAAATATGCAAAATAACTTGTTAAAAAGTTCGGTCTGGAAAATTGCAAAAAGACTGACATACCAATGTCAAGTTCCTTAAAGATAGACAAAGATGAAGTAGGGAAGAAAATCGACCAAAAGTTATACAGGAGTATCATTGGTTCACTTCTTTATCTTACTGCATCCAGACCTGACATATTCCTAAGGAATCTCATCTAAGTGCTTCTAAACGTATCATTAAATATGTTGCCACTACTGCTAAGATTGGTCTATGGTATCCCAAAGAAGGAGACTTTACTCTCCTTGATTATTCAGACGCAGATCTTGCAGGTTGTAGAGTTGAAAGAAAAAGCACTACAGGTACTTGTCAATTGCTTGGAAACAGGGCAGTATCTTGGTTTTCAAGAAAATAAAGTACTGTGGCACTTTCAACAGCTGAAGTAGAATACGTAGCTCTTGGAAGTTGTTGTTCTCAAATACTGTGGATAAAACAACAACTACAAGACTTTGGCATTGAAGATTCTTGCACAGAGATCAAATGTGATAATACCAGCGCAATCAACCTTACAAAGAATCCTATTCTACATTCAAGAGCAAAACATATTGAGATTCGACATCATTTTATAAGAGATCATGTTCAGAACAAAGAAGTCTTGATACAATTCATAGACTCAAAGAATCAAGCGGCGACATCTTCACAAAGCCACTTGAGAAAAGCTTGTTTGAGTCTATTTGTTCAAGACTCAATATTTTATCTCTTGAAGAATGTTGAAGCTTAGACTCAGAATCTAAAGTCTGAAAGAGTATCAGACTCAAAAAAATTGAAGAATGAAAATACCAATCGACACGACTGTAAGTTCATTTACTTAAACTGTCATTTCGAAAAGGTAAGATTGTCTGTTTATCTCTAATTGAGTTTATTAAGGAAGTTATATTTAAAAAAGGGTGGTTATCGATTTATTAAGGCAATTATTTTTTTTAAAGGAAATTCCTCATATTTCCAAAATTGCGACGCTTGAATCACCCCGTATCTATTATCTTTTATATACTCCTTCTCCTTCGTTTTCACTTTACCCAGAAATCCTAGATCAAAAGCTTTTCACTTCTCTATATTTTTCTCTCCAAAATTTCTACGTCTCAAAGCTTTTAACTTTCTTGCGACACAAGTGTGAAAGTTTCTCCAAGGAAGCGACAATGTCTTACCAAAGGAAATCCTCAAGGATAGCAAACAGGGGACCACAGGGCTCTGGTGAGGGGCCTACGCACTTCGATCTCACAGAAAAAGTGACTTTCCAACAGAACAGACTCCTCAACAATCTCAACAGCGTACTTCCTCAACTAGACCTCTTGATCGTCACCCTCAAGATGCAAAAGAAGTTCTTGAAGGCATTAAACCTGTAAGATTACTCAAGCCTGCTTTTGTATATAGGCTTTACTCTGCATTGAAGGAAGGAGGTTCTGCAATGACTTTCATTGATGAATTTCTGAAAGAAAAAGGTAACGCAAATGAGACACACTTTCTCACTATAATGGAAAGATCAGGCGTTGTTCCTGCTGGAATGGCAGCAAAAGCTTTTGCAAACTTTCCCAGTGACCCTAGGTTTAGTAGTGTAAATCAACCAGTGGGCAAAGATGATGATGAGAAAATGTTTATACATTTTAAACCTTGGATGGGTGTGGCTGCAAACCTTCGAGGAAAGAAGGATGAATTGTTTCGATCAGACGGACACAGAAAGATGTATGAGAAACTGCTGAAGCGTGGGGTGATGAATCCACGGACGGTGGACTTTGATTTTCTGGACTTATTAAGCATCAATCGAGAGAGAAGTTTGAGAAACTTCAACTTCATAAGTTACATCTTGAATGTGATGTGGCTTATTCTGAATTGACAGCATATTTTTATTCAAATCTCGGTTTCCTTTATGCGAATAGCCTCTCATTCGAGTGTGAGAGATAGAGAATATGTTGTTGATACGGACACTCTGGCAGATGTAATTGGTGTGGAAAGAGGTGCTTTCCAATCAATTGGTGTGTCTGTAAGTCATGCCACTCTAGAACTTGCGAGAGACCGAATTGTTAAAGGTCGTCTCTCCTACTCCAGGATGAATGCAACAAACACTCTGCTTCACAAGATAGTGATCAACTGTCTCAGACCGAAATCAACATCAAAGACAGATGTATCCATCTCAGAGGCTAAGTTGATGTATGCAATCAAGATTAGTCTTAATTTCTCTCTGCCACACACTATCATGTTTCACATGTATAGGTCCATGGCAAAGGACAAGGGAAATCTCCCTTATGCTGCTCTCATTACTCGACTTTTCAGACACCTGAACATTCAGCCTCCTCACATTCTCTCTGTGAAGACTATTGATAAAATGGTCATCGGACTGAGGATGATAACAAAGATGTGTCTGAAAGAACTCAGCAAGAAGCTGGAGCAATTCAAGGTGAAGACTCCTGTTAAGTTCAGACCAGACTCTTCTGCAGCCAAAAGAAAAGGAAAGGAACCGGTGACTAGTTCTATCAAGAAGAGAAGGGCAATCATCTTGGAAGATGAAGATGATGAGGATGCTTTACCCATCTCTGCTCTTGTATCTCAGTTTTCTGCACCTGTTCCAGAACAACATTTTGCAGAAGAAAGAAGAAGAAGAAGAAGAAGAAAAAGAAGAAGAAGAAGAAGAAGAAGAAGAAGAAGAAGAAGAAGAAGAAGAAGAAGAAGAGAAAGAGGAAGAAAAGAAAGAAGAACAAGGGGACGAACTGGCAAAAACAGATTCTCCGGCAGAAAAAGAGGATCAACGACAATCTGTTACTGTGGAAACTCCTCGGAAAGAAGAGTATTTTTCTCCAGAAGACATTGAAGCAGGGGGAGATACCCAAAGAGAACATACTCCTCTTCTACTAACTTTTACAGAAGAAGATACACAAACAGGTGTTAGTCGATCACATCCTGATGCAGAAGATGTTTATGCTGCTTAGTTTCCTGAGGGAGAGGCATCATCTCCAAATACTGATCTTCCTGCTGATATTCATACTGGTTTGACTCCACCATCAGACCGAGTTGACGCAAGCACACAGACTGACAATTCAGGAGATTTTGGAAGGTTGCTTGACATCATCTTGGAACTCAAAAGCCAAATCTATGCTATGGGGTATGAATTTCAGACTCTGCAGAATGAAAATCATGCAATGTTCATCACCATGCATGATCAGCTTAAAGATGTTCAGCGTCAGATTCAGGACACTGCAAAAGGCACTGCTCTTACCAAACTACAGGAAGATTTGAGGAAGCTAGAAGAAACTGTCAAGTCTATGGAGGACTTTCAACTTGTTCGCATTCCTCGTGCTCCTTGATTTTTTAATGCTGATAAAAAGGGGGAGAAGACCTTGTAGATTTCAAGCACATTTTGCACATTTTCAAGACTCTATCTTCAAACCAAACCAAATCTTCATTTTTTAAACTTTTTGATTTTGTTATGATTGGGATTGATATTTTGGCTTTATCTTGAGTTTTTTTGAATGTGTGCTCATCATTGCATTACTTTAAGCTATTTAATTAGATAAATATAATAATGTCTGCACTTGACTAATGAAGTTTCTGTGGATGCAGATCGTGTACTGGGGTAAGTACGTGTACGGGATATTTGTGTACGGGATAACTTCTACTATTTTTATTCTAATCTTTTATGAGATATCAATGCTTGCTTAAAAGTTGTATTGCAGGGCAATAATATTCAAATCTGTAGGAAAGTTTTGTCACCATCAAAAAGGGGGAGATTGTTGGATAAATTCTCTTCAGGTATTTTGAAGTTGACAAAACATTTTCCTCAGTCTAGTTTGAAGACTTACAAACTCTACTGGCAAAGTCTGAAGATCAAAGTCTACTCTCATGGACAGTCTCCAGATCAATTTTATTCTGATCTTATATGGTTTTTATTCTAACGGCTAGAGAATATCTTTCTACTGGATTCAGCACTAGAAGATCTTACTTTCGTATTCGAATATGTATAGATTCTCTAAAGATTTCGCAACTTATATTTGGAAGGATCTACTTATGGAAACCAAGATCCCGATTGTATGGGCGAGCGAGGATTGATGGGCTATCAACACTTGCCTTAAAGAGCTCGAGATCTCTCTAATTGATTCTGTCCAACGGGTTGATTGGAAGAACTTCTTTGGAAGGTGCCAACGGTATAGAAGGCATGAAGAAGTATATAAGAGAGATGCTTCAGTTGTTGAAGGGTGTCGGATAGAAAAATTCCAAAGTCTGAATCTCCTTTTCTATTTTGCGATCATATTCTTCGAGCGTTATATGTAATCAAAAGAGAGATCATATTGTGGTGAGACCTTGAGGAAGTATAGTAGAGTGTCTACACTATGGACTCAAGAGCGTGAAACTGTAATCACTCTTTTTGATTCTTAGTGAAATCCAGCCAGAAGGGTTGTCCGTGCGGGAGAGTGGACGTAGGCTTGGTCTAAGCCGAACCACTATAAATCTGGAGTCTTGATTCTCTATCCCTAATCCTTTTATCTTTTATTACTTTCATTTGCTGCGATTGTTGGTTTTAATTCATTAATCTCTCATTCGGATTAAATTGTTAGAATTGCTTTAATCACCTATTCACCCCCCTCTAAGTGCTAATTCTAGTCCTAACACGTGCCAAGTCTTCTGACTTAGCAATCCATTAACCTAGTTTTAGGTGATTCACCCTCGAAAAAATTAAGTCGCGACACTTTTTGTTACAAAAAAAATTCTAAAATTGCCAATTATGATGCAAGTACTCTAAACTGTTTTTAGTCATAAAAAGCCCAAATCTTATACCAATGTGACAATTCATACGTGTATAAGTTTTAATTTTGTTGTGAAATAAAAAAAGTTGAGAGTATTTGTATCAAGTTTGGAATTTTTGGTGACAAAAAATTAGGATATTTATGTCATAGTGAGTAAAATTTGAATTTTTTATTGGTATTTGCCCAATTAGAAATGAATTCGAGAAAATCCGTGAAACTCGAGATAAAGATGAAGGGTTACCAATGATCCTTCTATGGTGTTTGTTATGGGGACTATTTGTAACGTTCCAAAACGTCACGCAATATGTGTCTTTTCCGATTTAGAAATTATATTTATTATTAACATGCGGAAGTAAAATAGAATTTTCACAACATCCCCTACAAGAAATCCCATGAGTTGAATAATTCACAAAGACAAAATTTCCTTTCATAAACCTTTTCCAAGTATAAGTACAAGTACCAATAATAAGCATAATACAACACAATAACTTTAGGAAGAAAGTCAGGTTGCATTCATGCTACTATACTAAGGATCGACAAATTTGCCAATTGGCATGTTATTGTTGTCGAAACCGGGAGGACCATTGAAGTCCCTAAGTGATCCAACCAACTCCCCATCAATGTTGGTGTACTAGGCAACAAAATGATGAGAGATCTACCTCGGTGCACCTATGTCAATCCGTACCACTGATGTCACAACCCCCTTTACTCAAAGGTTGAGCTGCGAGTTATTTTGCGACATTCCAAGCTTTATCACTGTCTTGAATTCATTTGCTTCTTATTTATGCACATGCAGAAAGCGTAAACATACAATCCCCAACACAAATAACATGGGAACATGAGATGCAAACACCACTAACATACTTCATATATTACATGAGTAGTGATGATTACAAGCCTTTCTTACATACAAAAGTGGCTTGGGGTATCCCTGTCTCCGCTATGGCAGGTACTAACCAAAAGTGAGAACCCTTCTTCCTTTTTATGGGCCAATACGCCTAAACTTAGTCCGAAGCCTCGGACAATTCATCCATATCATTGAGATTCGGGTTCGGATTGTCAAACCCGCAGAGAGGTCCTATCCATAGGTCCTCGTATTTCCTATACCAGGCTCCAAAATGCATTGGGACAAACTCACCCGGGTCCTTTTCTATCCATACAATGGATGACACTTCACAATAAGTAATATTAGTTTCTACATCTATCATGTCCGTTGTCGTAGTATCTATCTTTACAGGGCAACCAAAATGCACAGTAGCCATGGTTCTAAGTACTTGTAAAAGAAACAAGGGTGAGTACTTGGAAAACTAAGTATGTATAGCTTTTGGCCTTCGAATAGAATATCAATTCATCATCAACACTAGTCAATCATTTCGTGCAAACCATGGCAAAGGCAAATCAATTGCAAGATGCAACCAAGCTTCAAGCACAAATGAACGAAAATTCTTGCAATCATTCGTGCATATGATGCATGCCCTGAGCTTATGCACTCTAGCCTTTCTTTCTTGCTCAAGCATGTCATGCTTATTAAGCCTTTCTCTTGTGCTCGAAACTCGAACCCAAGTCTTCTCAGAGCCGTCTTGGGACTCGAACCCAATTCAATTAAGGCTTTTAAACCAGGCTTCCCGGAGCCATCTTGGGATTTGAACCCAATTCAATTTGGGCTTTTTAACTGGGCTTCTGGCTTTTTGCCGGCTTCTAGGACTCAAACCCAATTAATATGCTCAAGACTCGAACCCAAGTCTTATGCCAGCTTCTGGGACTCAAACCCAATTCTTGCCATGAATATGGGGACTCAAACCCCATTCTTATCTCTTCTTATCTTTGCTCGTGCACAAATCCCTTCTTGAGGGTGTACTCAAGTCTTATGCACGTGCCATGAACTATATGCACTTTACGTTCAAACATGATGCACATGCTATAAAATCATGAATTTCCTCATCAATAACATCACGAACGAGCCTAAGCTTAAAGCTCCGCTCGAGTAGCAAGCATAAAGGAACCTCGCATCAATCCAAGACATGAACTTAGTACGCCTCAATACTGAATCACATCTTATGGCTATGGGCGAACCTTGACTTTAACCGCTCGAAAGCTATGAACCGCAACTTCATTCTAGTTATACAAGAAATTCAAGTATATGAACAAGTCATAAAATACGTCAAACATCCAAGAATCAATCGACCTATCCTCGGCTTGTTCGCAAGAGGATTTCCTAGAGTCAAAGATGTCTCGAACATTACTAAAAGAAGGGAGAAACTACACTTACTTGGATGAACCTCGAACTAAGGCTCAAACTACACAAGATGGGTGGCTTGCTTTGAAGGCTAAAGGAGAGAGAGAGGGAGTGAGGAGGAGGGTGACTAAGGAGGAGGAGGGAGGAGAAAATGGGAGCAAGGTGAGGAAATGAGAAGGGCTCCTCCTATTTATAGCCCTTTGTGTCATCATTTCTAAGCCAAGCAGTCCATTCCAATGTTTCCAAGTGTCCTGCCTAAATTCCTTGGGTGGCAAGTCTACTTTGCCTCATGATGACATCTAGAAGATGAGTTGGCCAAGCTAAAGGCCTTGCTTGGCAATCTAAGCTTCTAGGCGTCATCGATTATGGCCCGCTTTTCGCTATTTCATTGGTCCGCCTATATGCCGCATTTAATGGACATTTAATGAAATTTGACAATAATTGTACTATAGTTGCCAACTCGACAATTGTAGAACATTCGGTCATTAATGAGGGCTCGTGTGTCGCTCTCTAATCGATCCACTTATGTGCCGCCTTTTTCTAGAATCTTCAAAGATATTTTGGCCGCCATCATAACTTGTGAATATTCAAAGAACAACCCACCCTTCATTTAATGAGGGGGCTCTAGAATTTTCCTTACTTTTGTCTTTTTCTTCATTAATAAGGTGATCTAGAGAAATTCTATCATCCAAGTTAGTTTTAGGGCCGAAGAATGGATCATTAAGTACATCTCGAAAAATTAAATAACGTACACTCGAGGTTCGGCCATCACGCCCCATATTCTCCCAAACCGTTCCTTTGAACGGTCGGTCGGTCGGCCAATAGGGTCAGTTGTCCTTTGATCGGTTCGAGACCAATCCTAAAGATACCTATGGTCTAGCACTAAGCCAAGGCACTCATGGACCTTAGAATTAGTGATGGAATAGCCAGGTCTATCCCTAGGCTCATTCCGATCGGCACCCAATGCACCGGGTAGGGTTCATGGTCGGTGCATTACCGATCCATGATCGGACATCACCAATTCGAGATTTTGTTCCAATCACTAAGATTAAATAGGGAATGATGCATTTTTGGTAGGAAGATGGTCACATTTGATCAATTCGAATCGTCCGTGTATCGGTGTATAACCGGGCAGAATCACCTGTGACTAGAAACTGCGACCCGTCGGATCAACCTATGACCATCCATCGATCCAAAATTATCCCGTGACCAATTCCCGTGATAAAAAAAAAAAAAATCATCTTATGAGCTAGTGATTCTATCCCATCGGTATGTTCGGTAGAAAATCACGGCCGACACCTTAACCAATTCACGATTGGTCAATCAGTCAATCGAACCATGACCAATCAGTGATTCCTTGCTGATTGAACCAATTGATCCTTGGCCAATTGCCCATGATCGATCCTTTTAGGACCTTAAGACCGATCCTTATGGGGTCATAATCGAGGATGTTATATTTCTCCGCCCTTTAAAATTTCATCCTCGAAATTTCATAACGTACATTGGTACTTGAAATAAGTGAGGGTACTTGCGCTTCATAATTTCTTCAGTTTCCCAAGTAGCCTCTTCTGTTCCATGGTGTTTCCATAGGACCTTGACTAAGGGAATGACCCTATTTTTTATTACTTGCTCACATTTGTCCATGATCCGCACTGGCTCCTCAATAGATGACCCTTAGTCATTTACCTTGATCTCTTCAAAGTTGAGCACATGTGTCGAATCTGGCACATACTTTCTTAACATAAACACATGGAATACAACGTCTACCTGTAACATTCTCGATTCCGACCCGTAAAGATCGGCCATAAGCTCCTAAAAGGATTGATCATAGGCCATTGGCCATAGATCGATCTATTTGATCGGCAAGGAATCAAGGATTGATCATGGTTCGACCAACCGACCAACTGACCGGTCATGAATTGGTCGAGGTATCGGCTATGAATTTCTACCAACCATACCAATGGGATAGGATCACCAGCTTATAACATGACTTTTTGATCACAAGAATTGATCACATGATGGATTTGGATTGACGGATGGTCATGGGTCGATCCGACTGGTTGCAGTTTCAGGTTGCGGGTGATTCTGCCCGGTTATGCACCAATACACGGATGATCCAAATTGATCAAATGTGACCATCTTCTATGGCATCCCAAAATTTATAATAACCCCTGGATATACCATGAACCATGAATAGGTAATGGAAGTGTTATTGATTTATGTTATGGCCATATGAAATTGAAAATTCGAAATCTATAAAGTGAATTATTAAAGGTGAAATTGGGGTTTATTAGGGTTGAACTTTAGGCCCAAGGGTATTGGACCTAAAGTGGGCCAAGAGGCCCGGCCCATGAAGCCCATTGGGCTGTCGACACATGGAGGGGGGGAGGAGGAGGAGCCGCATGGCCTCCTCCAAGTGTCTTCAACAATGGAGACACTTGTCTCCTCCTTGGGGACAAGTGTCCCCCATGCAAAATGAGAATGCATGCAAGTATATAAGCAACCAAAAAGGAAGAGAGAGGGAGGGAGAGAGAGAGAATCGTGCAAGAGAAGAGAAGCCGAGAAGGGGGAGGAGTCGCCCGTCGCCGCCGCACGCCGCCCGTTCGTCCGCCATGTGCTGTCGTTCTCCTCGATCTAGAGGCAAGTTAGGGTCCTCTTGCTACTCTTGCATGTGTGTGTTGCATGTATGTTTGTAGAAATGTCGACTTTTGGGCGAATAGGAGGGAGAAACCGAAGCTAGAATGACTTGTTCTTGAGTGATGTTGCTGTTTTCGCATGAACCGCCTGAGTCAGAATCTTGTGAGAGCTTGCATGCATGTTTTGAGTTCGATTTTGACTTTGATTTCTTCATGAAAGTTGTAGGGGACCTCTTGAAGTAAAACATATCCAAATTTCAGAGGAAACGAAGAAAAATAAGTGGGTAAAAACTCGGTATTTCGGAGATGACTACACTGGACGTTTCGGTATAAGGACCAGAAGCTTCGAACGACTATAGGAAATTATCTAAAACGAATCTGGCCTAGAAGCCTTCATGAAAAATCTAACTTAGGGTGCGTTTGTTTGTGTTTTGTTCTTTTTTTTTTGTTCCGGGGAACAGAAATAGAAAAAACTATGCATTAGGGGAATAGTTTTTGAACAAAAATGAGCGTTTGGTAAACTTGTTCCTAAAATAAAAAAAGAACAGAAATATGTTTGGTAAATTTTGTTCTTTTTTATTTCTTTTAATTTTTTAATGTTTTTTTTATTTTTCATTATTTTTCTTTCTTTTTATTTTTTATTTTTTTCTTGCTTTGGCCGGTCGCCGGCCTCGGCCATGGCCGGCGACCGGCCGACGAGGGCCGGCGGCCTCGCCCGGCCACCGGCGAGGCTCGCCGGCCCCGGCGAGGCCGAGCCTCGCCGTGGTTGGGCGAGGCTCGGCCTCGCCTTGGCCGGGCGAGCTCGGGCTCGCCCAGATCCGGCGAGGCCGAGCTCGCCCGGCCACCGGGAGGCTCGGCCTCGCCGGTGGCCGGGCGAGCTCGGCCTCGCCGGATCCGGGCGAGCCCGAGCTCGCGAGCCTCGCGGCCGGGCCGGGCGAGCTCGGGCTCGCCCGGATCCGCGAGGCCGAGCCCGCCACCGGCGAGGCTCGGCCTCGCCGGGCCACCGCCAGGTCGGCGTCGCCGGGCGGTGGCCCGGCGAGGCCGAGCCCGAGTGGGCGAGCTCGCCCGGCCGGGCGAGCCCGAGCTCGAGGCGAGGCCGAGCCTCGCCCAACCACGGCGAGGCTCGGCCTCGCCGGGGCCGGCGAGCCTCGCCGTGGCGGGCGAGGCCGCCGGCCCTCGTCGGCCGGTCGCCGGCCATGGCCGAGGCGGCGACCGGCCAAAGCAAGAAGAAGAAGAAAAAAGAAAAAAAAAAAAAAAAAAAAAAAAAGAGAAGTGTATCTTTGTTTTTGTTCCGAAACAAGAAACAACTTTTTTTGTTTCTTGTTTCTGTTCTTTTTTTGTTCGGGAACAAAAGAATGCAGATTTGGAACAAAAACGCAACCAAACGCGTTTCTGTTCTTTTTTTGTTCCCGGGAACAAAAAAACAGAAAAAGTGTTCCGGAACAAAAAAAAGAAACACAAACAAACAGGCCCTTAGTGTCTTAACTATAACCTGGTAAAATTTCATAATTTTCGGAGGTCGTTTGGGTATTTTAATCGAAATATTCCCAAAACTGCGCAATCTGACCTTGTCCGAATTTTGCATGTCGTAATGTGTGAGCTATATCTTTTTGTGTGAATCTCTTTTGGGCATGTGTTCTGCATGGAATTGTTACCTTTAAGTCTTATCTAGTATATGCTCTGATTTGGTGATTTTTGAAGATCATTTGAGTATTTAACCAAAAATATTTCAAAAACTGTGCAAGATGAATGGGCAGAATAAGTAATGCCGTGATGCGCTTCTAGTATTGAATTATGTAAAGACCTTTTGGTGTAATGTTCTGCATGAAGTATCAGCCTCTATGTCTTAATTATCACATGTTCAAATTTCATAATTTTTGTAGGTCATTTAGGTATTTAATCGAAAATGTTTCGAAAACTGTGCATGAGTAAGGCTAAAAATCCCTTTTTTGTGATGCATGGACCTATACATTTTCTGTGAAGCTTTGTTTGATAGGGTGTTCTTCACGAAAAGTGTTTCTTTAGACCTTATCTACAATGTCTTAAATTTTCAGGATTTATTTTCATCATTTACAAATTTTCCAAAATTTTTCACAAGCAGAACACATTCTATTTAAAGCTGAAAACTGTTCTATTTAAAGATTATTTGATTTGTTATATAAATTGTGATATTTTGGGTTGTTATTCGTGCAATGATGTGGTGACATTCATGCATATCATATGACATCAAAAGATTGATGGATTTTTATGAATTCAATGAAGTTTTCAAACTATTGCATCAAATGATATCTTTCCAATGCATATCATATGATTTTAAAAAGGCTGATTTCAACCCTTGGCATTTTGCAATCAAATGTGAATTTGAGAAATGAGATATATGAGAATATGCATTGTAATGAGGATACCGTCGGAGGTGTGAGCTGACGATGCCCCGGGAGTGTTGGGATGCCCGGAGGTGTGTGCTGGATGTCCTCGGGAGTTTCGAGATGCCCGGTGGTATACAGTACGTAATTCCAAGGGGAATGCCTGGTGGTATGTTGGTACGTAATTCTGGAAGCCCTGGAGGTTTGTGCCGGGGGGATTCCTCGTGATGCCAGTTGGGATGCGAGATGCCCAGAGGTGTTTGCCGGATGCCCGGAGGTGTGTGCCAGAGGCTCCTCGCGATGCCAAGTTGGGTGCAAGCGATAAATTGTGGGATGCAAACATTGGTCCCTGGGAAGAAAAGTTGATGAGATCCTTGTGAAACATAAGAATTGAAAGTGAATCATGTGCATGGGTGTATGCATATGGCATGATGCATGATTTGCTTATGAAAGTAAATAGATGCTATTTGATATTGAAAATGTGATCATGAAGGTATGAATGGATCTCATGGTGATGTATGCTTGATAGCATGGATGATATGAATCATGGTGATATATGCACATATGGCATGGAGACATATGCATGAATGCTTGATGATAAGTGCATGGTGATATATGCACACATGGCATGGTGATATATGCATGGATGCTTGATGATAAGTGCATGGTGGTATATGCATATATGGCATGGCGATATATGCATGGCTGCAAGGTAAGGTATGCTTGAATGCATGAATGATATGTGCTTTGTTCATGATACCTTGATTATTCTGTTTGACGCATTGAGTAGTTTGGTGGATCTTTACTGCTGAGTGGTTGTACTCACCCCTTTTGGAGATTAACATTTCAGATTAGATAAGATTCCTCTGCTGCCACTGCCACCAGTAGATGGATCAAGTGGTTGGATATGACCGCGAGGAGGAGGATAGCAAAGGAAGGAACTTTTGGACGCCGACACTGATCGATGGACTTTAAGTATACGACTTTTGGAGGAGATGTCGTTCGTCTTTTGAAGTATAGCCAAGTATAGAAAACCATGGCATTTCGATGTACCGCCTAAAGATGTCCATCTGCTTTATGTAAATAAAAGTGTTCGGCTTTAACTTATAAAAGATGTTTAGTTGGTGTGCACAGTTTTCTGAATATAGGGAAGGGAGTTGTTGGTTATGCTTCCGTTATATGAATTGGTGCAAGGGACCGATCTAAAAGATGTAAACCCCAGGTTGTATGGACCCGCTGCAATTGAAATGGTATCAAAATGACACGTTATTAGGGAAAGTGAAAGGTAAGTGAACTATGGCGACCCTAACAGATCAGGGGCCGTTCGGGGGTGCCACATCTTCCAACCAAAAATGTATCATTCCCTATTTAATTCTTAGTGATCAGAACAAAATCTCAAATTGGTGATGTCCGATTATGGATCGATAATGCACCAATCATGAGCTCTACCGGTGGATTGGGTGTCGACCGGAATGAGCCCAGGGATAGACCCGACTATTCCATCACTAATTTTAAGGTCCATGAGTGCCTTGGCTTGGTGCTAGGCCATGGGTAGCCTTAGAATTGGTCTTGCACCAATCAAAGGACAACTGACCCTATGGGCCGACCGACCGTCCAAAGGAATGGTTTGGGCTAATATGGGGCGTGATGGCCAAACCTCAGGTGTACGTGATTTGATTTTTCGAGGTGTACCTAATGATCCATTCTTCGGCCTCGGAACCAACTTGGATGATAGAATTCTCTAGACCGCCTTATTTATGAAGAAAAAGACAAAATAAGGAAAATTCTAGAACCCCCTCATTAAATGAAGGGGTGAGTTGTTCTTTGAATAATCAAAAGTCATGATGGCGGCTAAAATATCTTTGAATATTCTAGAAAAAGGCGGCACATTTAGAGAGCAACACACAAGCCCTCATTAATAACAGAATGTTCTAGAATTGCCGAGTTGGCAACTATAGTACAATTATTGTCAAACTTCATTAAATGTCCATTAAATGAGGCATATAGGTGGACCAATGGAGGAGCGAAAAGCAGGCCATAATCGATGACACCTAGGAGCTTAGATTGCCAAGCAAAGCCTTTAGCTTGGCCAACTCATCTTCAAGGTGTAATCATCAGGAAAAGTAGACTTGCCACCCAAGGAATTTAGGTGGGATACTTGGAAATATTGGAACGGACCACTTGGCTTAGTAATGATGACATCAATGGCTATAAATAGGAGGAGCCTCTTCTCATTTCCTCCTCCTTAGTTGCCCATCCTCTCACACCCACTCTCTCTCTCTCTCTCTCTCTCTCTCTCTCTCTCTCTCTCTCTCTCTCTCTCTCTCTCTCTCTCTCTCTCTCATCAACAAGCCACCCATCTTGTGTAGTTCGAGCTTTAGTTTGAGGTTCATCCAAGTAAGTGTAGTTTCTCTCTTTTTTTAGTAACATTCGGGACGTCCTCAACTCTAGGAAATCATCTCTCGAACAAGCAGAGGGTAGGTTGATTGATTCTTGGATGTTTAATGTATTTTATAACTTATCCATGTTCTTGAATTCCTTGTGTGACTAGAACGAAGTCATGGTTTATTGCTTTTGTTCGGTACAAGTCGAGGTTCACCCATAGCCATAAGATGTGATTCGGTATTGAGGCATACCGAATTCATGTCTTGGATTGGTGCGGGGTTTCTTTTTGTTTGTTACTCGAGCAGGGCTTTGGGCTTAGGCTCATTCGTGATGTTGTTGATAAGAAAATTCATGATTTCATGGCACGTGCATCATCTTTGAGCATAAAGTGCATAGTTCATGGCATGTGTATAAGACTTGAGTACATCCTCAAGAAGGGATTTGTGCTCGAGCAAAGATAAGAAAAGATAAGAATGGGTTTTGAATCCTTAAATTCCTGGCAAGAACTAGGTTCGAGTCCCAAAGGCTGGCATAAGACTTAGGTTCGAGTCCCGAGAATATTAACTAGGTTTGAGTCCCATAAGCTAGCAAAAAGTCAGAAGCTCGGTTAAAAAGCCCGAATTGTATTGGGTTTGAGTCCTAAGATGACTTCGAGAAGCCTGGTTTGAAAGCTTGAATTGAATTGGGTTTGAGTCCAAAGATGGCTCTCGGAAGACCTGGGTTCGAGTCCCAAGCACAAGAGAAAAGCTAAATAAGCATGGCATGCATGAGAAAGAAATAAAGGCTAGAGTGCATGAGCTTAGAGCATGCATCATATGCATGAATGATTGCAAGAATTGTCATTCATTTGTGCTTCAAGCTTGGTTGCACATTTGCAATTGATTTGCCTTCGCTGTGGTTTGCATGAAATGATTGACTAATGTTGATGATGAATTGATGTTCTATACGAAGGCCAGAGGCTATACTTATTGAGTACTCCAAATACTCACCCATGTTTCTTTTACAGGTACTTAGAATCATGGCTACTGTGCATTTTGGTTGCCCTATAAAGATATATACCACTACTACGGACGTGGTAGATGTAGAAACTAATATTACTTATTGTAAAGTGTCATTCGTTATATGGATAGAAAATGGCCCGGGTGAGTTTGTCCCAATGCATTTCGAACCCTGGTATAGGAAATAGGAGGACATATGGATAGGACCTCTCCGCGAGTTTGACAACCCGAACCCAAATCTCAGTGATATGGATGAATCATCCGAGGATTCGGACTAAGTTAAGCGTACTGGCCTTATGTAATAGAAGAAGGGTTCCCAATTTTGGTTAGTACCCACCGTAGCGAAGATAGTGATACCCCGAGCCACTTTTGTATGTAAGATAGGCTTATAATCATCACTACTCATGTAATATATGAAATATATTAGTGGTGTTTGTATCTCATGTTCCAATATTATTTGTGTCGAGGATTGTATGTTAACGCTTTCCGCAAGTGCATAAATAAGAAGCAAATGAATTCAAGACGGCGACAAAGCCTGGGATGTCGCAAAATAACTTGCAGCTCAACCTCTTAGTAAATGGGGTTGTGACAAGTTGTGGTGTCAAAGCAGGGGTTATTACCGGGAGTCATAAGATGCGCTGGAAATCATGGGATAGAAAATTAGGAAGATCACATGCATGATATGTGATTGTTTGCTTGATGTTCTTTCTTTATGAAAGTGATGATTACTGATTTTGATTGTATTATAGATAATTCCTCTAGAACTCTATAGCTGTATTCCTTAGCAGCCAATATGAGTTCCCAAGACCTAGTGACTACCCATGGAAAATCAGCTTAAGACCCGAATGCTTTGAAAGGAAAATCAAGGCAAGACCCCTAACTTGATGGAATTCTGCAAGTTCTGACCAATGTTGGGAGCTTGATGGAACAGCAGGTTCAACAGCAGCAAGACTCTATTTCCACTTACACCTCAAATGGAGATGAAAATGGAGACCGTCCAAAGAATGGATTGGTCAAACAGTTCCTGAAATTAAAGCCTCCAAAGTTTGCTGGAATTAGAAACATTGATGAGGCTGAGTCCTAGATTGGAGCTCCAGAAGATCTTTGATCTTTTAAGGTGTTTTGACGAGTATAAAGTGACCTTGGCGGTGTACCAATTACAGGGTAACGCTAATCATTGGTGGAAAGCCACCAAGAGGATAGTATTTCTTGAAGGTGCTCTTATGACTTGGGATGCCTTTGTGCAAGCCTTTAACAACAAGTATTTTTCTAAAAGTGCTCGAGATAGAAAGATGGCCGAATTTCCGCACTTGCAGTAGTGAAACATGATGGTGGATCAGTATGAGGCCAAATTCACCGAATCATCGAAGTATGCTTCTCGATTGATTGAGAATCCAATTGATTGAGCTAAAAAATTCAAAGATGGCCTTAGACTTGACATTCAAAGTCAGCTGGTACCCTTAAATCTTAAAGATTATAATTAATTGTATGAATGGGCTCAGTTGGTTGAAAAGGATTGGTAAGAACGCGTCGCGGCATCAAATTTCTAAGGGAGGTCTTCTTATTCAACCTTCTGTCCTAATCAACGATAAGGCAAAAGGTTCGCGCCAGGAGGAAAGAGTGTGTTTAAAAAGAATAAGAAGCAAAAAGCGAATGTGGTGTTGTATGAAGTATGCCGTATCTGTGGAAAACGGCATGGTAATGCCTCTTGTTTTAGCTGGAAAAAGAAGTATGTTATGGCTGTGGCCAACTCAGCCATATGTTGAGGGATTGTCCGTAAAGGGGACAAACTTTACTGCCATCAAAACACCTGCCAATGACATCCAGTGGAGTTTCTACACAAGATAATCATCCTTTAGCTCAAAGACAGGTGTATGCAATGACACAAGAAGAAGTAGAGAACTCCAAGACCATTATCACAGGTACGGTCTCTTTACATGATCATCCAGCTTATGTCTTGTTTGATACGGGTGCAACGCATTCTTTCGTATCGAAAAGATTTGTGTGTATGGTAGGATTGAAGCCCGAACCCCTTACGATGATTCTTAGTATATCCACCCCGATGAGATATGAATTGTTGTCCACTATGGAATGTAAGGAGTGTAGAATTGTCATAAGTGGACAAGAGGGAAGAATAGATTTAGTTGTATTGGATATGTGTGATTTCGATGCTATTATCGGAATGGATTGGCTTTGTAAACAACGAGCCAAAGTGGACTGCTATAGCAAAATAATCCAGTTTAGTCCACCTAATGGAACCGACTATCAATTTATTGGAAACGGAGGAGAACCCTCAACGCCTCTGATTTTCGTAACGAAAGTAGTACGACTTCTTAAGAAGGGATGCCGAGGTTACTTAGCAACCGTAGAAAATAAGTCAGTTGAAGAACCAAAGTTGGATGATATCTTGGTGGTGCGGGAGTTCCCTGACATATTTCCAAAGGAGCTATGGGGATTACCACCTGAAAGGGAGATAGAGTTCACTATTGAGTTGGTTCTGGGAACGGAACATATTTCTAAAGCACCATACCGAATGTCTTTGGTAGAGCTTAAGGAGTTGAAGGTGCAATTACAAGAGTTACTTGATAAGGGTTTTGTACACCCTAGTGCCTCACCTTAGGGTGCGCCGGTCCTGTTCATAAAGAAGAAAGACGGGTCGTTACGTCTTTGTATCGACTATCGACAGTTGAATTGAGTTACCGTCAAGAACAAGTATCCACTGCCATGGATCGATGACTTGTTCAATCAACTTCAAGGAGCGGCGGTATTTTCCAAGATTGATTTACACTCGGGATATCATCGGTTGAGAATCAAGAAAGAAGATATTTTGAAGACGGCCTTTAGAACTCGGTACGATCATTATGAATTTACCGTTATACCGTTTGGTTTGACAAATGCCCCAGCAATTTTCATGGATCTCATGAACCGAGTATTCAAGTCGTACTTGGATCACTTCGTCATAGTATTTATTGACGACATTCTGGTCTATTCAAAGAATACTGTAGAACATGAGCAACACTTGAGAATAGTGTTGCAAACGCTTCAAGAACACGCACTATATGCGAAATTCAATAAGTGCGAGTTCTGCTTAAACCACATGGTATTTCAAGGTCATGTGGTGACTGGTGAAGGGATATCAGTAGACCCTACCAAGGTGGAAGCGGTAATAAATTGCCTAGGACCAACTACAGTTGCCGAAGTTCGAAGTTTCCTTGGTTTGGCTTGATATTATCGAAGATTCGTGGAATGATTCTCTAGTATTGTTGCTCCCCTCACTCGATTACTAAGGAAGGATGTGAAGTTCGAGTGGACGGATAAATGTGAACAAAGTTTTCAAGAATTAAAACGAAGATTTTCAATGGCTCCAGTGCTCACAATTCTGTCTAAATCAGGAGGTTTTGAAATATATAGTGATGCCTCGCATAAGGGACTTGGCTATGTGTTAATGCAGCATGGTAAAGTGGTGGCCTATGCGTCCAGGCAATTGAAGCCCTATGAGTTAAATTACCCAACTCATGACCTGGAGCTAACTACAATTATTTTTGCTTTGAAGATTTGGCGACAATATCTCTACGGAGAAAGGTTCGTGATATACACTGATCATCAAAGCTTGAAGTATTTATTCTCCTAGAAGGAGTTGAATATGCAGCAAATGCGATGAATGGAACTTCTAAAAGACTATAATTGTGAAATATTATACCATCCTGGCAAGGCAAATCGAGTTGCGGATGCCCTTAGCCATAAGTCCTCTCTTGCGCAAATGATGGCTCGAGAATGGAATCTCTTATAAGAAGTCCGAGATTCTAACTTCAAGCTCGAGATAGGATAACTTGCGAGTTTACTAGCTACACTTAGAATTGAGCTAGAAATAATACATAAGATAAAACATTACAGCAAGTCGATCCAAAGATTCAAAAGCTTCGAAATAAGCCAGGGATAAGAAAGGAAATGATTTCCACATTGCAAAAGACAAAACCTTGAAATTCCATGAACATTGGTGCGTGCCCAATGACGATAAGCTCAAGGAGGAAATTCTGGCGAAAACGCATCGAAGCAATTATAGTATCCACCCTAGTAATACAAAGATGTACTAAAACCTTCGACAAAACTATTGGTGGAATAGCATGAAGGCGGATGTTGCTAAGCATGTTGCCAAGTGCTTATCATGTCAACAAGTGAAAGCTCAATGTTGCAAGCTTGGTGGATTATTACAACCACTTGAAATTTCCGAATGGAAATGGGAACACATTACCATGGATTTTGTTCTGGGACTACCAAGGAGTCAAAGAGGAAATGACTCGATTTGGGTAATAGTTGATCGATTGACAAAGTCGGTTCATTTTCTAGTGGTAAAGAAGGATTTCTCATCGGAAGATTATGCACAATTGTATGTAAGACAAGTACTACGTCTACATGGAGTACCAATGCCAATCACTTCTGATTGAGATCCTAAATTCATGGCAATGTTTTGGCAAAGTCTTCAAACTGCAGTACAATACGGCTTTCCATCCCCAAATTGATGGCCAAACAGAAAGAACTATCCAGACATTGGAGGATATGCTGAGAGCTTGTGTAATTGATTTTAAAGGAAGTTGGGACGAGCACTTGCATCTTGTCGAATTTGCTTATAATAACAATTATCAGCAAAGCATTGATATGGCTCCATTTGAAGCATTATATGGTTGGACTTGCAGAACTCCAACTTGTTGGAATGAGGTCAGGGAAAATAAGCTTACTAGTCTTGAGTTGATGCAGCTTACTACAGAGGCAGTGCAAATAATTAGAAAGAGACTTAGAGCCGCCCAGAGTAGGCAAAAGAGTTATGCAGGTAAGAGACAAAAGCCTTTAGAATTCCAAGTAGGAAACCACATATTCCTCAAGGTGTCTCCATTGAAAGGCATGTCTCGTTTTGGTGAGAAAGGTAAATTGAGTCCACGGTACATAGGACCCTTTGAACTCCTAGAAATGATAGGGAATATGGTCTATCGGTTGGCATTGCCACCGAAACTTGCTCAGGTACATGATGTATTCCATGTGTCCATGTTAAGAAAGTATGAGCCAGATCCGGCACATGTACTCAACTTGGAAGAGATCGAGGTAGACAACTAAGGGTCGTATATTGAGGAGCCAGTACGAATCGTGGATAGACATGAGTAGGGGTGTGCATGGTCCGAGCGGGCAGTTCCCGACCTAGAACCGGGAACCGCCCGCTAAGGATCGGTTCCGAAAAATTGGAACCGGGATCCACCCGTTTGTTGCATGGATCCACCCGGGAACCGGACCGCCAGTCCGGTCCGGTTCCCGGGTGGATCCATGGAACTGGTCTCACTAACCACGAGATGAAAATCTTAAGCTAAGGAAAACCCAACATCAAAAAAGAGATGACATAATTGATCTCAATTCTCAACTGCACAGCAAGCATCATCAAAGCAAGCCAAAAAGTTTCAGCTACCTAGTTAAACATCTTCGATGAAATGTTTGTGAGCTCCAACTATAGAGCTTGACCTCCTGGATAGAACCTTTGAAAAAGCAAATATATATCTTGATCATAATGTTTGAACACATATAGATGGATTTGGCATTTCAATCTAAAAGAAAGAAAAGAAGGGGTTAAAGAGGCAGCTTAATGGATCCATTTCAATATATATATCATCGATTAGGGTTTGTTATTAGTAATTTTATTTTATTTTAATATTAAAAATTAATCGGTTCGGTCCGGGTGGGCGGGTGGACGGATCTGCCCATGGAACTGGGAACCGGACCGGTACCCAGGGTTCCCATAAATTGGAACTGGGAACCAGACCGGTTCTCTCAAGAACCGCCGGTTCTAGATGGTTCCGGTCTGGTTCCGAGCAATCCGAGTGGATCCCGATTCTCTTGCACACCCCTAGACATGAGCAAGTAATCAGAAATAGGGCCGTTCCCTTCGTCAAGGTCCTATGAAGACATCATGGAATAGAAGAGGCTACCTAGGAAAGTGAAGAAATTATGAAGCGCAAGTACCCTCACTTATTTTGAGTACCTAGGTATGTTATGAAATTTCGAGGACGAAATTTTTAAAGGGAGGAGAATTGTAACACCCTCGATTATGATCCTGTAAGGATTGGCCATAAGGTCCTAAAATGATCGATCATGGGCTATTAGCCATGGATCGATCGGTTCGATTAGCAAGGAATTGTGGATCGGTCATTGTTCGACTGACCGACCGATTGAGCAACCAACTGGTCAAGAATTGATCGAGGTGTCGGCGGTGAATTTTCTACCGACCATACCAATGGGATAGGATCACCAACTCATATGATAATTTTTTGATCACGAGAATTGGTCACGGGATGATTTTGGATAGCGGGTGGTCATGGGTCGATCCGACCGATCGCAATTTCTAGTCGCGGGTAATTCCGCTGATTATGCACTGATACGTGGATGATCTGAATTGATCAAATGCGACTGTCTTCCAACCAAAAATGCATCATTCCTTATTTAATTCTTAGTGATCAAAATGAAATCTCAAATTTGTGATGTCCAATGATGGATCGGTAATGCACCGACTATGAACCTTACTGGTGGATCGAGTGTCAACCGAAATGAGCCCATGAATAGACTCGGCTATTCCATCACTAATTCTCAAGTCCATGAGTGCCTTAGCTTAGTGCTAGGCCATGGGTAGCCTTAGAATTGGTCTCGAACTGATCAAAGGACAACCGACCCTATTGGTCGACCAACCGTTTAAAGGAACAGTTTAAGCGAATATGGGGCGTGATGGTCGAACCTCGGGTGTATGTGATTCAATTTTTCGAGGTGTACCAATTGATCCATTCTTCGGCCCCGGAATCAACTTGGATGATAGAATTCTCTAGATCACCTTATTAATAAAGAAAAAAACAAAAGTAAGGAAAATTCTAGAACCCCCTCATTAAATGAAGGGGTGAGTTATTATTTGAATAATCAAAAGTCATGACGGCAACCAAAATATCTTTGAAGATTCTAGAAAAATGCGGCACATAAATGGACCAATTAGAGAGCGACACACGAGCCCTCATTAATGACTGAATGTTCTAGAATTGCCGAGTTGGCAACTATAGTACAATTATTGTCAAACTTCATTAAATGTCCATTAAATGCGGCATATAGGTGGACCAATGGAAGAGCGAAAAACGAGTCATAATCGATGACGCCTAGGAGCTTAGATTGCCAAGTAAGGCTTTTAGCTAGGCCGACTCATCTTCTAGGTGTAATCATGAGGCAAAGTAAACTTACCACCCAAGGAAATTAGGCGGGACACTTGGGATCAGGAATGGACCGCTTGGCTTAGTAATGATAACACCAAGGGTTATAAATAAGAGGAGCCCCTTCTCATTTCCACCACCTTGCTCCCATTTCCTCCTCCCTCCTTCTTAGTCGCCCTCCTTCACATGCCCTCTCTCCTTCGGCCTTCAAAGCAAGCCGCCCATCTTGTGTAGTTTGAGCTTTAGTTTGAAGTTCATCCAGGTAAGTGTAGTTTCTCCCTTCTTTTAATAACATTCAAGACGTCTTCGACTCTAGGAAATCCTCTTGTAAACAAGGCAAGGGTAGGTCGATTGATTCTTGGATAATTGATGTATTCTATGACTTGTTCATGTACTTGAATTTCTTGTATGATTAGAACGAAGTCATGGATCATAGCTTTTGTTCGATACAAGTCGAGATTCACTCATAGCCATAAGATGTGATTTGGTATTGAGGCATACCGAATTCATGTCTTGGATTGGTGCAAGGTTCCTTTATGCTTGTTACTCGAGCAAGGCTTTGGGCTTAGGTTCTTTTGTGATATTGTTGATGAGAAAATTCATGATTTCATGGCACGTGCATCATATTTGAGCATAAAGTGCATCATTCATGGCATGTGCATAAGACTCGAGTATTTCCTCAAGAAGGGATTTGTGCTCGAGCAAAGATAAGAAAAGATAAGAATGGGGTTTGAATCCTCGAATTCCTAGCAAGAATTGGATTTGAGTCCCAAAGGTTGGCATAAGACTTAGGTTCGAGTCTCAAGCATATTAACTTGGTTTGAGTCCCAGAAGCTGGCAAAAAGCTAGAAGCCCGATTAAAAAGCCCGAATTGAATTGGGTTTGAGTTCCAAGACGGCTCCGGGAAGCTCGGTTTCAAAGCCTGAATTGAATTGGGTTCAAGTCCCAAGACGGCACTAGGAAGACTTAGGTTCGAGTCTCGAGCACAAGAGACAAGCTAAATAAGCACGACATGCATGAGCAAGAAAGAAAGGCTAGATTGCATGAGCTCAGAGCATGCATCATATGCACGAATGATTGCAAGAATTGTCATTCATTTGTGCTTGAAGCTTGGTTGCATCTTTGCAATTGATTTGCCTTCGCCATGGTTTGTATGAAATGGATGACTAGTGTTGATGATGAATCGATGTTCTATACAAAGGCCAAAGGCTATGCTTACTGAGTATTCCAAGTACTCACCCACGTTTCTTTTACAAGTACTTAGAATCATGGCTACTATGCATTTTGGTTGCCCTATAAAGATATATACCACTACTATGGACGTGGTAGATATAGAAACTAATATTACTTATTGTAAAGTGTCACTCGTTGTATGGATAGAAAAAGGGCCTCGGTGAGTTTGTCCCAATGCATTTCGAAGCCTGGTATAGGAAATACGAGGACATATGGATAGGACCTCTTCACAAGTTTGACAACCCGAACTCGAATCTCAGTGATATGGATGAACTGTCCGAGGATTCGAACTAAGTTAAGCATACCGGCCCTACGTAATAGAATAAGGGTTCCCAATTTTGGTTAGTACCCACCGTAGTGGAGACAGGGATACCCCAAGCCACTTTTGTATGTAAGATAGGCTTGTAATCTTCACTACTCATGTAATATATAAAATATGTTAGTGGTGTTTGTATCTCATGTTCCCATGTTATTTGTGTTGGGGATTTGTATGTTTACGCTTTTCGCATATGCATAAATAAGAAGCAAATGAATTTGGGACAGTGATAAAGCTTGAAATGTTGCAAAATAACCTGCAGCTCAACCTCTGAGTAAAGGGGGTTGTGATAGCATTGTGTTTTCCTTAGGGAAAATGTCACAAATGGTCCCTAAACTTTTATCTAATATTCAATTTCATCCCTAAGCTTTCAATTTGCTCAATTTGGTCCATGAACTTTCATCTAATGTTCAATTTCATCACTGAGCTTTCGATTTGCTCAATTTGGTCAATGAACTTTCATCTAATGTTCCATCTAGTCCATAACTATTTGAAAATTGACCAATTTCCCTTTTTTTTTTTTAATACCAAACTGTTTTTTTTTATAAATAAAAAAATTCCAAACTGGGGGTTTTTTTTTTTGGTCGAAAAATTACCACATTTATGCAAAGTAATAAAGGTCAATATTTCTTTCCTTTCTCCATATTAAAAACAAATGGAAAAATGTACAATAATAATAAACAAAGGTAAATCTTGCATTTTGATTTCTTTTTTGTATATGCAAATTACTTAAATTATGTACAAAAGCCCATCAATCGATTTTTCCCTTTTCGGTGAAGTCCATAAAAAAAATCAATTTATTACTTTGCATAATTGTGGTATTTTTTCGACCAAAAAAAAACCCAATTTGGTATTTTTTTTATTTATAAAAAAACAGTTTGGTATTAAAAAAAAAGGAAATTGGTCAATTTTCAAATAGTTTGGGACTAGATGAAACATTAGATGAAAGTGACCAAATTAAGTAAATTGAAAGCTCAAGGATGAAATTAAACATTAAATGAAAGTTCGGGGACTAAATTGAGCAAATCGAAAGCTCAGGGATGAAATTGAACATTAGATGAAATTTCAAGAACCATTTGTGACATTTTCCCTTTTCCTTACCAAATTTAGTTGAGATATGCTTGGAGAACTATGCATGATGTAAACATCTCCCACAACTGGGCAAACTACCTCACCTTAAGTCATTAAAGACTTTTGGGCTGGCTGCATCGGAATATATTGAGTCAAACCATTCATCTACTTTAATTGCATGGTCTACTAAACTTACAGATCAGTGATTGTGAAAACTTGAAAGCCATGCCACTAATTCCACAGCTTGAGGATTTAATGCTAATTAAAGTCAACATAGAGTTGATAAATCATATATTTTGCCTTGATAAGTTGAAGGCTCTGTCTATCTTGGAGATACGGTTTCTAGAATGTTTGCCTGAGAAGTGTTTGAAAAGTCTCACATCACCCGAAATTCTTTATATCTATGATTGTCCTCGGTTAACTTCCCTCTCACTCTGCATGCGACATCTATCAAACCTTGTGCATCTCAATTTAGGGGGTTGTGAGAAGCTTGATTGCTGACCCTATAATCACTTCAATGGCTTGAAATCATCCAATGTCCCTCATTGGCATCATTACTTGAAGGAATGTGAAGGCTTGCATCCCTTAGTCACCTAACAATTGCAGCTTGCCCCGATTTGGAGGAGAGGTGGGGAAAAGATGCAGGCAAGGACTGGTACAAGATTGCTCATATCCCGCACATAACTCACCAGCTCGAATATTATGAGCAAATCCTATACCTTGACTAGAAATTTTCCACTTTTCTTTCTGTAGGTATGTGGACCCTTTTTCCCAGAATTTACATGTATGGTTTCGTTCAAATTGGGCTTCGACAATTGATTCTATTGGGGAACATGGACAAATCGCTGATAGTTTGGGACATATCCTTGTTTGTACCCCATATGCAGGTATTTGCAAGGAGTGGAAACATTGATGTCGACGTTGTTCCTTCAGGATCTATATTTCTTGAACTTTGTGTTCACATGGAATCTGAAAAATCATCCGTTCCCGGCTTAAAGGAAAGGATTTGCTTGTTTGGTTGTTTAGCCTGCTTGGACTTGATATAACTTCGACAAATGCATCTGTTTTCACGTTGCCTTGGTTATTCTTTGAGCAAGTAATTACTTCATCAAGATATTCAGCAGCTTTAATTACTTTAATCTCGCATAAAATTATAATTACTGTTGGAAAGGAAGCAAGTGGTCGCCCTATACATCGTAACAAGAGAACTCACGACAATTCTTAATCTAACACTAACTTATATATAGCGTCTATCAAATGACACATTAATTTATTTAAGTTTTGTATATTTTACGATAATAATTACTAGAAAAAAGTGATAACCGGCGTAGGCAAATCCATCCTAAAAGCAAAAATTCTTCCTCCAATTGGGCATTAGCGAAGGCTCAAGTTCCTAAAAGTGAATGAATTTGGGGCCAGCTTTGATCAATCTAAAATTAGTCTTCCATTAAGGTTGGTCTATTATTGTCTGAGTACAATTTTTCGTCCCATTCTAAATGTTGCCTAACAAATCGAAATTTAATGTAATAGAAACAATTATTTTAATTGGGATCAAGTAATCAAACACGGATTTTCAGAATAAATCCATGTTATGCAAAAATCATTAGTATATTATATCTACAAACAATAAGTAGATATACTATGTCGATATTTTGACTGCCTTGTATTAGCTAAAAAAGAAGAATGAGATACACAAAAGATTTTTTGAAATATAGATTGCCTGGAGACTAAAAGACCAAAGCTTTCACAATTTAGGCACACAAGCATAGAGCTCGGCTACTTGGAGGCCCATGAAATATCCTAAAAGCTTAGACTTTTAGCCTATGCAGGTGGCCTTGACTAAAAGTAGTTGCGTGTAGTTGATAGGATTTGGAAAGTGACAATTTTTTAGCTGATAAGCCCCTCATACCCCCAAACAATCGGGCCAATTTTGCAAGACACTTTTCTCCCATGATTTCACATAATGGTCCACTGCTAGTAGATGTGCATGCCAAAGTTCAGCGACGAAGAGAGTTCCTTTTGCTTGCATCTCATTATATTGGGAGATCGAGCCAAACAAACAAAAGCATCACATAAAGGAAATAAAATATGTCCATATGACACAAGTATACTTAAGTACCTCGATCATTCTTTGTAGTTATCTCCCATCCTTTGGTTATTGTCCGACTTCATGCTTCTCTCTCTTTAGTTGATTTGCAACATGACTGCATAGATTCATACCCGCCTAATGTTCAATTGTTATTGCTCTGAACTTAACCTTTGGATATTTATTTTTTACCCCTCAATTTATGATGCTCAATCTGATAATTGTTCGAGCATTTAAATGCCTTTAGCGTCATTTGCTTCAGCAAACTTTCATAAGGCAAGCTAAGTCATATTCAAGCCCCATGAATGAATCAACTTATTCAATGTAATGCACATGTGCCTTTTAAATCATGAGTTTATTTTAAAGGTTAAATATATATTTTAAAAGCGATCAGGATGTTTTTTTTTTTTTTTTTTTAATAAAAGGTAATAATTATATTGAGGAAATGCTAAATGTACAAAAGATCACTGCACCAAAACTTACACTCAAGATGTGAAAAATATTATGAGTGAAAGAATGCCGGGATGTAAAAGTCACAATACGTGGTAACCAAGACAACAACGTAATCAAATAGAAAAGCACGGCTTGAACAACCATCTACAAAAAGCAAAAAATTAGAGCGATCAAGATGTTATGTCTCAAAAAGCGTGAAATCTCAAGTTTAATTCTCCATTAGAATAATTATTTAGGTCATACCATAGAAGAGTAATTCTTCCAAAATTTCCTAATCCCGACCTTGATAATTTGTCTTTTGACTAATTCGAAAAGATATATTTAACCTCTGGTGCGAGAAAATTTACCAAGACACCACCTGGCCAAGCAAAGGGAAACAGATCAGATCCTTAACCGAAGAAAATGGTAGAAACAAGAAGGAGCTACCGAGTCGCGCGAGTCCCTCTGCTCAGCGCAACGGCTTGTCGTTTAACCGTTCTTCGATCAAAGTTTCAATCTCAACGTCGTCCAAATTTCTTTCGCTTTCTCTTCCGATCCGGCGAAAGCTGATCGCAGCGTAGAAGAAGGCTCCCGAAACCATGCCCACCGTTTGCGGCATCAGAGCTCTCTGGACCCTCAACAGCCACGACGCCGTCGTCTCCTCGAGGTCGCTCTCTCTCGTGGGTTTTCGTTTTAGCGTTCGAAACTGTCGGTGGGGTCACCGGTTTTTCCGATACTAATGCTGTTTAGCAACTGGGTCGCTTCGATTGTGTATGCTTGTTTTGATGCTGGTGTTTAATGTTATTTATAGCGAGACTGGTTCAGGAATTTGGTTTTACTGAGTGGTTGATGGGGCAGAGACCCCCTGTCGGCCGCCATCCGTGACCCTCTCGATTAAACTCTCGGTTAAAGGGTGTAGTGATTGCTTTACCGTGTGAATGTGAAAAGTTGTTTCGGTAGCTCTTATATTGTACTTAGAGAAGGGCTTGGATTGGTGTTAACCTCTGTGCTTTGTAGAGTGGATGGAGTCGGGGAACCACGACAATGACACGACCATCTCCCCACAGAGGCTCGAACTATGGAGTGCCTGGCTCACTGCTGTGGATTGTTTATTGATGGGAGTTTTATTTTTCTTCTTTTGATTGGATGCAATGACAGGAGGTTTCCGGTGGTGGAGTAACAGTGGCGGGCGGCTTGCAAAAGTGAGATTGAGCACAATGGTGGCAGTGTTGATGGCATGGCATCACCGTATTTGCCATCTGATTCAGAGTTGGCGTCTTCATTTGCAGAGAGAAAGAAGAGGTTTGTCAAGATGTCACTACAACGAGGTGAGAGCCTCTCGGTGTTTCACTTGATGAGTTTACTTGGATTTTTGCTTATATTTCTACACATATTGAACACTTCTATTAATTCCCTATGTCAAAACTGCATTTGCATGTTGTTTGCTGATGTATGTCTGATGTAGATAGCCTCCAGGAACAATCCATTTACACTTCTGTTGGTGCTGTCTCATCAGATGCTTTGAAAGTTGGTTCAAGGCCATTGAATAAGGATGCACCAAGGACTTATATTAGTAGCTCAATGCCCTTTGGCCAGTGATGTTTACTCTGCTTATGGCAGCTGCTTTTATCGCCTTTTTCTTCTGACCTGTGCTTTTCCTCTTTCTAGGATAGGCTAATGGTTTATTTGTTTCTATTCTTTATATATATGTACCCCTTTGGATCTCAATGCTTCCAATATTTTCTCTATCAAGTTCAATGGGTTTTCCTCAGCAGATCTGCCTCCTGCAGATGTCAAACAGCCTGCATGGAAGCCATATCTTTACAATGGGAAGAAGAAAATACTTTTTACTATTCATGAAACTGTTGCTGCTGCGTTGTATGATCGTGATGAAATTCCAGACAGAATTTCAGTTTCAGGTCAGGTTAATTGTCGAACAGAATTAGGACTGCCTGATGTGTCCCTTCCTTTGACAGGACAGAATAGCAGCCATATTGAGTCTTTATCATTCAATCCATCTGCTCAAGTTCCAGAACCGGGGGGCGGATAAGCAGTCAGTGATGTTTTCACCACTGTTGGGTACTTTTGTCCTGATGCATTATCAAGCATCCTGTGGGCTTGGACCTCGCATATAGGGATTCTATCAATTGTCAATGGTTTTTGAAGATGAAGGTGCATTTTTGTTCAGACTAAGCTTGATGGAAGGTTACAAGGCTCCTTTGACAATGGAGTTCTGTACTCTAACAATGCCTTTTCCTGGGAGAAGGATTATTGCTGTGGATGGAACTCCTTCAGTCGGAACTATTTCAACTACAGAGCATTCTGTCAAGTGGAAACTTTTAGTAAGTGGATGAGGTCTTGTTGGAAAAAGCATTCAAGCTACCTTCCCGGGGACAGTTAAGTTTGCACCATGGCAAATCCAAAGGTTACCTTTTACAAAATCATTTTTCGGAAGCATGGCAGAGGAAGATAGTGATGTTGACACAGAACCCACCAATAATATGGTCAATGTAGAGGAATTTCTGATGGGGAAAATGACCAAGGATCTCCCTCCAGTTGATTTAAAGGAACCATTTTGTTGGCAGGCATACAATTTTGCTAAAATATGAATGTCTGAGCTCACTTGGGTGTTAATACGTAGTTTATTTTCTTGTGATGCATCATGCATTTTTGGCTTCATGTATGTGGTTCTGTGGGCATAGACAAAAGCTGTACCTTTCTTATAAAGTGGAGTTCACTGGTTGTCTTTCTTCTGCCAAGAGAAACTATAGTCATTCTTCCCAGGATAGGTATTCATGAAATGGTTTTCTTAGCTTAGTATTGTTTGTCTACTTGAAACTATGTTGGTGCACTCTCAATGGTACTGGACTGTTCAACTAATTATACTTGTTTGTAGTGTGAATGGAAAAGGAAACCCATTCATCATTGAACTACTTATACAGCCAATCCCATGCGTCTTTTGTTGGTTGATATGTCAGGTGGGTAATTATCATAGAGGACCTTTGTTAGAGATGTCTTAGAGTCAGCATGCTACAAAATAGTTTGGCATCAGCAATTTGGTTGCAAGAGTACCAAATGTTCTAGAGAGGATTACTCAAGATGTTTTATTAGGTTTACTGTTGATGCACTACTAGTGCTTGCTTTTACATTCCCATTTCAACTAGTGCTTCACATTTTCATCTCTCGTAACTGATGTGGGAAATTCTGTTATGAGCTACTGTTTGCATGCTTGTAGGTGTCTTTTAGAATTGCTGGGGCATCATTGTCTGGGATATCCAGTGATCCTAAATCTGTAAGTTTCTTTCCTACAACTTGCTAGTCCTTTTGGCTTACAGTAGAAAAGTGACTTTGTTGCTCTCCTGCTGCAAATAGTTTGCTGTACCTGTAAGACTTTAGTTTCGGAGAGAGGTGCAGAAATGTAATGTGTGCTTTTTGAATACCTCTTCAAAATGTGTATTTCATTCTTTTATGGTCGTCATGTACTAAATAGTTGAACTTTCAATTTGAGAGATTGCCTGGCTTGGTATGTCTGTCTTATACATGTTCTTCTTTCTATGAGGCACTGTGAGACTGGAATGGGCTGTCTCTGAATGAATCTGAATCATATTATTCAATAGGCAGCTGTTCAATTTGGAAAAGCTGACTTTATCTGCCCATTTGTAGTTTTCAATTATTTGAGAAGAATGGCACTTCAGTTTTACTGCTGTTTGCAGATAAGGGACTTCTAAATATTCCTTTTATTCTCTCTTACAATCATATAGAACTTTACAGAATTAGCAGCTCAAAAATCTTGTCTAATTTTTAGTCAAATAGTAGGTTATCCTGTTCAATATTGTGAGGCATAAGAAACAGCCACTATGTTTTCTCTTTGTTACCGTGTCTTCCATAAATGCAGGTGAGCATCTATTTTTCTATCAAAGCACCAGTGGAGTTCTCAATTCAGGTAGCAGTCCTCTTCTTTCCAAAAACTTAAAATTGATTTTTTTCCCCAATTTGCTTGAGAGGACCACCGTGTAATAAAAAGCAAAGTAATACATATTTCTGTGCATGAAGATGATTACGTTGCTGAAGTTTGGTTCAAGTAGTTTGATCAAGCTTAAAGCTTGAGGCTAGTGGCTGTGACTCTGCATTCTGTTCTTTTGCATGCTTGCACTTCTATATATGATTTTGTGTAGTGGATCTAGTGCATTGCAAAGAGTATGGTGAAATAATCTAACTGTTTTAGAAAGGATCTAGTGCATTGCAAAGAGTATGGTGAAATAATCTAACTGTTTTAGAAAGTACCCATTTGGCTGTACTAATGTGTGCTTTGGTCAAAAAATGAGTTGCCCATGTCATATTCTTTGACCAGAAAATATGTGCAAGTGATTAGTGCAGTCACAACGGAAATTAAAATTTGTTCTGGTATTTTTCCTAGGCCAGTAACCCCAGTCTCTTGCTTTCTTTCCTCCTCCTCTCTATGGTCATTGTATAGAGTGGATATCATTGAACGAAATCAAAGGTTTGCGCTATTTGAAGGGATGCGTGAAATTTCTCATAGTTGAATTCAAGGATGCCAAATTGTCGTGTTTTAGTTGATTCATCAATCACCATATGGTCCTTAATCTTATCACTTCCTGATTCGGTCTTTAAAGTCTAAATTTTGTTGTATTAGTGACTGAAATATTCATTCTGCCTTATCTTTTAGCCTCATTTTGGAAGAATGCTAGTCGTGATCTTGTTTTTCGAGTGATACTACTGCAAATTATAGCTTAGCAGGATGTGATCAGAGCCCAGATGGGCCATCTCCATGATACACATTTAGGGTGCCACTGTTTCTCCAAAAATTTCATGACGAAGGAAAATACTTTCTCGGAAAAGTATTTTCAAGGAAAATGTTTAGTTTTCATTTGTTTGGTGATATAGGAAGAGTTATTTTCTTATTGCCTGCCAGAATGGGATGTCGTTTTCCCCAATCTAAGCTTAATTTCAGTTCATGAAAAGTGTTCTATATAAATCAAATAATTTTCTGTCATAGTCGGAAAGTCGGAAAATAATTTCTCAAAAATAGTTCCTTTTTTCAAAACAAACGGATCCTATGTACTTTTGTTGCAAAGTTTGGCCAACTAAAGAAACCCATGACCTAGTTTTATACCCCAAAAACGATGAAGAAAAGAAAAATATTGGCTAAGACTCTTGAGTAAATTTGGCAAGGATGGGGCACGCTCCGATCAATTAAATTACTTACGAGGCTACGGAGAAAACAAGGAACACTTGAGTGAGTTCAAACCCTAAGTTTTAGGGAACTGGAGTGAAAGCTGCAAAATCCTTAGGTGGATGGCTTGAAAGAGGAATTGCAACAACCGAGTTTGAGAACATGGGCATTTTTCCTTATAGTTTAGATAAACCTATACCTTAATCTATACTATTATATCAAGCAAAGATGATCTCTTATCTTCACAAATATCCTGCATTACTCATCTAACAGATATTGTGTCCATGAACAAGTGTATAAATTCATAATTTTATTTTATTTATTGCCATATTTCAATATAAAAAATTCGGATATGCTCTATCCTACAACAATGAACTAAAAGTTTACGAATCTTAGAATATTTTTCTCTGTTCAAATATAGTTACAGTTTCTTTGCATTATTATCCATGATCTCTTTTCATTATTAAATGATTGAAATATTTCTTGAAAAAGCAATTTTGTTTGACCTTTCAGATTTTAATTTTTTTTGCGCACGCACATCGCTTGTGGGTGTGCACATTTGCTAGTCTGAATTGAAAGGAACATGGGCATTTTTCCTGTAGTTTAAATCATCCAGTAACTTAATCTTAAATTAAAAAGAACTAGACCAGCTAAGACAATCAACATCAACACCTTCAAAGAATAGCACTCTTTTTCATCATGAAGTTTAGAGAAATTCGCAAGTGACATGCAATCATACTTCCAGTATTTAAACAAGTTGCTTCTTGAAATTGTGCACTTTTTCACCAAACCCATCAATACTAACGATTCCATTCCATTAGAGGATCAAATTTGCCAGACAACTTAGGATCTCAAAATTGATTAGACAAAGAATTACATGGCGCATGCGAATTTTTTAAGTAGAAAAAAAGGGCTACTGTTTTTGTTGTCTCCTTACTTTTCATGCTCAGAGCATATCTACTGTAGATACAGTAGATTGACAAACACAGGTACATGGGTAATCGACCTTCTTTGATTAACTAGATCAGGTTTCAAATACTGGATGGAAAATTTATTTTTTTCTTGAGACGGTTTGTTTTTGTGAAAATTAAATGATTTGTAAAATGTTTTCATAAAAATGATGGCTTGTATCATTTGAGATAATTAGCCGATGAAAAATATTTTCATTATTGAGAACAATTTATTTTTAAATATAATAGTAGATGAGGAAAATATTTTGGTTCATTCATATACTTTTGTAAGCTATACAAGCAAATATTTTTAAAAAAATATTTTTCAAATTATTTATTTTTCCACAAAACGAAAGGAGTTTGAGACACTTGAAATTCCCTCCCTTTCTTTTAGATTTGCGCATGGGTCACCGTTCTTAAGTGACCACCTGCAAATGGCCTCTCTCGTCTTTTTTCTTTTCAGTAATTTAATTGATTCCTTCTATTTTTTAAAACGCTATCCTAAGGGCACCAAACACTTGATGTTATCTTCTATGTTCACATCTTCAATGCTTGGATTTTTTTTTTCTTTTTATGGGATTTACCATCTTCCATCGAATTCTAATCCCTGTCTCGACGGATGAACTTGGATATCGATCGCATATGTCCTAGATCTTTATCTAGTGTGGACAAGATATAGTAAAAGGACTGAAAATTCAACATTAGTAAAAAGGAAATCAAGCAGATGGAGCTCGACAAACCAGAGAAAAGGAAGAGGAGAGAATTGGAGACTAGGGAGGTGAGGGGTTCAAATCCCCACCTTCTCAGGGGGGATGGGGTGGGGACGCGTAAGTTTCAAGAGTGGGTTTCGGCTCCCACGCCCTGCAAGAGGCGGGGGCAAAAAAGTCGAGAGTGAGTGTAGAATAGGAATAGAGTAGGACTGACCAAAAAAAAAAAAAAAAACTACGTTGCATTAATGGTCATCCATGTTATAGGATGACGTGAACTTCTTAATTGCTCTCTCTCTCTCTCTCTCTCTCTCTCTCTCTCTCTCTAATTCTGTCTCTCGTCACACTGATCCACCACGATTACCACCATAGACGCAACCACCAAAGTGGTGTTCGTCGTGCATAAGTGACTGCCTTCAGGATACAACCATTTCCACCACTATATTTTTTGTTTTTGCCAACGAAACATATAAGTTAAAAGGTCCGGGTGCCTACTATCAATTTGATCAATCAAAACGGAGCCCCTAATTTTTCTTTATGAAGATTGAGTAATTCTGCCAGCTTCCTTGCTTTGTAATGAGATGACTTTCAAGTCAACTTAATTCTCCACCGATAATAGTTTCTTCCCCAATCTTTTTAAGGCATATCAAGAAATTTCGTTGAAAGACATTCTAAATACCAAGTAGTGAAATAAAAATAACAGTTATAGATATATCACCTTTATAATATTTGTTAGTTCATATAACTTGTCCAATCTCTTTATTAAATGAGTATTTCATGAAATTCTTCCATATCTGATGAGTGCCATAAAAAACTTGAGTCTTTCGGGTCACATCTTAACCATACTTATCAAGTAAATGCTGTCATCTTCGATACATAACACAAATTTCTTTAGTTAGATGTTTAATGAGTGTCGTGCAGGACAACCTTAGATTAATTGGTATATAAAACTACTGGGGCACACCAACTGTCCTTAATAAGTAGAGTCGCAAGACAGGGACCATTAAGGGAAAGATCACCAAATCCTTTCTAGTTTTAGAAAACATCAATGCAATCATTTGACTCGTACAATCGCAATCTAATTCGTCGGGCCAAAAGTACTTCGAAAATTCGTTTGAGAGTTCCAAGATGTCAGGTTTACCTAATCCTAGTGAACCAAAAAGAATGAATTTTAATAACTAAATGTCAAAATTAGATGACAAATCCTATATTTCACCGTCCTCCGTTGCACTTTTACCCATAAGAGCAAGAGACCACCTTGATTTCTGAAGTAATTTCATATTATGGATGAGAATCTGGTGTAATTCTGACATATTGTCTAGGAAATGAGTTCAGCAATGACTTGAATTCAATGTTCATCACTCCCATATGCTTTGAAAGTGCAATGTAATCATAGGAGGTGTACAACTAAGATTTCATTGGCTGCTTTAAGCTATTGGTGGAAAAGAAAAAAAATATATTTGGGAGAGGCCCGAGAAGTCTGCAATATTCCTTTGGTCTAGAGATCTAATTACACCTTCTTCTCTCTAATCACTTCGTAATGTGAAGAGAATTTGTGAGGTAATAATTAGTGGTTATCCGAGCCAAGTCCCTGGTGAGAAACTGGAGATCGATCCATCTAAAGAACTAGAAGTAGCTCAGCGGTTAAACACCAAGCGCAACTAGTATTGAAAATACTTCACTCGGTTAAGTAGGTGAAGTTAAATCATTATAATTATACTGATTATTTATATTTCGATGGCATTTCAAAAGTTTCACAGAAGTTGTGCTTAGACTAAATTTCTTTGGTAATCAAATCATGATCAAGTCCCATTTCAGGATTTGGATATTTGAGCTCTCCAACTTTGGAGATCTAAGTATTTAAGATTTTAACGGCACAACTAGGTATGGCATTTTTGCATAGCCATATCTCAACTCTAAGAATAAGTACTAACATATAAAAATCGATTTCCAAAGTCAATTAATAAATTATAGGATGAACTTTTGATTTTGCTCACTCACAATTTGTTGCATCAATCTTTAAACTGATTATCCTTAATCGGGTTTGGTGTCTATAATGCTCTTAACTTCAAACTGAAGACAGATGGCCTAGCTGTCACCTTCGAGAAACAATGAGCATGAAACTCCTAAGAGGGATTAGACCGCCGAAGAAACGTGTTAAAGAAATGGGTCAATCTGAGATATGCTTCAACCCCATCTCCATGTTGGTTTCACAAATGCAATGATTAGAGGTGTACAATTAGAATCTAATTGGCTCCATTAATAAAGTATCATGTGCAAGAGTTTCAAGATGTCAGCAAACAATCTTTTGGTCCATGTCCCAAAATCAATTCTCCCTCCCTCCCTCTCTCTCTCTCATACATTCTGTCTGGAGGAAGTGAAAAAAGAATCCTAGAAGGGCTAGAAGAAAAATAATAGGAAAAAAATCTCTGGGGACATGGAATTTTCTCTGAAAAGTTAAGGTACAAGAAAGGGAGATGCATTTTTAGTGTAAATGACAGGGTTTGAAGCAGAGGAGACATGATGGCTTCCATTCTTACATATCCATGCCTGAACCTGACATTATAGTACTTCAAAAAGTCTCTCTCTCTCTCCGACCCCCCACCCCCTCCCCCTTCCTTTTTGGGGCCAAGTGTGAGGTTAGAATGACGCATGGCTCTATCAGCATTATATTGGCAGCTGGCAAGCTACTTTGGACAAGAGCAAAAGGGTTTTTCGAGGAACGTTGGGAAAGGATCGTTTAAGAACCGTAGAAAAGAGTAAATCTTGCTCGTTCATAGTAAAATTTTTAGATTTGTGTGATATGATCTTTCATATAGAAATTAAAAACACGTAAGAAGTGGCGACCAATTATGATCCGGAGGGTCATAGCAAAATGGGGAGATAAGGGCAAATAAAGAAGAGAAGAAGAAAAAGGCAAAAAAAAAAAAGAAGAAGAACAAGAAGAAGAAGAAGAAGAAGAAGCAAGCTCATTGTGAGATAATACTTAAATCTACCTTATTAATATGCGCTCAATATTATAAGTCATCATTTTATACGTGAACTTAATACAAAGTTAAGTAGAGGATTTAGACCTTATAGATGCTTGGAGAATGAGATACAATTGTAATTTTTCTTGCTTAAATATCATGTTACTATCAAACATCATCATTCATGACGCACTTTTTAGCGCATTTTTCGCACTTTTTAGGCATTTATTGGCATGCCCTTATGACATATTTTGATTGTATGCATTCACTCTTCCATATGTAGTGATAGTCTCAATTACAGCCTCACTTCTACCTCAAATTGTAGCATTACCTCTATCTTACTCATACTTCTGCTTGTTTTTAAGGACGAGTTTGACAATCGATATCAATCCTTGTACAATTTTGGCATTGGTACTTTGGACAAACCAAATTGGCATGGCAATTGGATTATCCATTTGATTAAGTTCAGTTGACATTCCTCTTTTCCTACAACTCACCACTCAAATTATCATGTCATGCCAAACCTGTCTAGTACGGGGTGTATACCATCTAATCAAGTAAGCAATGCCAATCATCACTCAAGGCTTATGTATAAAGATCACATATACAATATATTTCTCACATTTTGAGATCTAATGCTGACTGTACTCGAGCCAAATAGTACTTGGTTCATATGCAAAGTGTAAACGACTTCGTTCTTAGAGATCAATTTGCTATTCTCTTCAAAGTACCACACAAGGTTTTGTTTCCCTTTCTTACGACTTTCTGCATAGAATAGTCAAACAGAGAGGGGAGGTCATATTAACATTATCTGAATGAGTAAATATCTCGAGTTGAGCAAGAGAGAGAGAGAGAGAGTTGCTGGAATTCCACATGCCATCTACCCTAGGACAGAACAACGCCCATTGGCAATTGCAATTGGAATTGGAGACAGGGAGCCAATGAGATAGCAGAGTAAACGATAAGGGTCACAGGTCACCGGGAAGAATGATGTTTGTCGTGGAACAATTGGGAGGGAGAGTTTGCCATTCATTTCTTTTCCTTATTTTACATTCTTCCATTCTTTTTCCTTTTGAGGCGAAGCATGCACAGCATGAGGAATGATGTGGCGTGCCAATCGAGATAGATTTTGTTTTTTAATTTCCCCCCCTTGAAGGGCTCGAGGAAAATGAAATTATTTGGTCACTCCCGAGTAGTGTCAGTGTGTGAGTGTGCGTTCTGGTTTTGTGGGGGCAAAGACTATTATGTGCACTTAAGAGCTTGCCCTCCAAACATGCCTTGTTTGGATCAAAACCTTTTGGCATAGTGTGAGGCATACATGATTCATGTGGGAGCTCCTCCAAGTAGATTCATTCATTCGACGTCTCTTTTTCTAAAACGTTTGGTTCCACTTTGTATTACCCATGGTGGCCCCCCCACCAAGAATGACACCCTTAACCAAAATGAGAGAAAATAGAAGAATACGAGTAACTGCACCCTAGCTTATGAAAGAGAGAATTCGAAGATTGTGGATTGGATTGGCCAAGCAATTATGCACTTGATTGGATGACGGTGGATTGCGTGTTCGAATCATGATGTCTTTTACTTAGAGTAGAATGAGGGTTTTGCCTATCGGAGCTTTGCTGGATACACGTGGACATGATAGTTTGTGTGCATTCTTACAGGGATAGTCAAGCCAAATGTTGGCATTCCCCATATTATTCAAAAGTAGAAGAAAAAACAGATGGAGGTATTATGTAAGGAGTTGGAGAATTCGCATTAGGAAGTATTTCAATCAAGAGATTCAATGTTTGCTAGCTAAAACAAGAAAAATATTAGTGGTGGTCTCACCTCTCTCTGGCCTTTAAATAGTCTATCGAGATGATAGTTTTAAGGGAATTAGATCTTGAATGCAACCGAGAATTGGTTTACTTCGAGATTTTAAAAATCCTAACATGGAATTCACATAGGTTTTACTCGCCCAACTCTTTGAAGAACTTGCAATCTCGAACAACGTCTATATGAGATGGTAGTAATAATTGTAAGACGTGACTTAAGTTCAATAAAGAGATTGCTACCTCGCGGTTGAGCTAATTTGACTAATGATCGTCCCATGTGAAGATGTAATTAATAGTGAAGTTCCGGGGAGAAGTTTGAATGGGACCAAACTATATGCATGCATGAACATGTTGCTGGCATATGTATATTAAAGTAGCATACTTATCCAGATTGCCATGATAAGCCATCGATTCTTTCAAAGGCATTTTTTTGGGTCCAGATGTACTTTGTTTTCAATGCTTTTTGATGATTTGTGACTCGACATGTGCCGTTCAAGTCCTAATCAGATATGTCTTCTCCATTCCAGCCAGTTGATGTCTCTTCATGTTAATGAAAAAGTGTAGGACTGGCTACATCAACAGCCTTAAGGCATTTGATTGTCCTAAGTTTAAATGTTAGTTCCACAAAGGACTCGGTGAGTTAAGAAATTTATATCTAATCTGGGCAAACAACCCTTCCCCGAAAAGAAGACAATTGTTTCTAAATTCGCCTCAATTCATTATGCAATGTCAAGCTTTACCTCATTCTACCTATTTGCTCCAAACAAGTACCCAACCGCATGAGTTTCTCAATCAAAACTTACAAACTTAGCTGAAGTATGCATTTAGTTTCCTCTTTCGTTATTTACACCGGGTGTCTTGACCTCTTAGAACACTAGATAAATCTCTATCGAGTCGCCACAGTCCCTCATCTCATCGTAATGGGTAGGTAAATTAATCAACACCACAAGAGGCTCTTAGTGGAGAGAGATGTCACGTTTTCTTGTATTAATGGAAAATAACCATACGCATCTTTGATGTTGGTATTTCCCAAAATAAGACTAAAAAGGTGGGTTCCATCCACAATTCAGCGAAAGAATTGGGTGCGCATGGAACAGTAGCACTCAGGATTGTTCATTAGTGCCCCTAAAAGATCAACTAGCTATCCGGCTATAGAAATGTATAAAAGTGCGTATCAATCTGCTACGCACACGCACATGTGCGGGAATTGTGCGCGTGCAAGCATGCTTGGCGGCTAAAAGGATTTTTTGGTTCAATGCCAACAAGAATTGCCAATGTCCCTCAAAGCAACGACCTAGTGGGGACTCCCATGTTTCTTACAGGCTAAAATAATGACAAGCAGATGGAATATCGAAACCCTATATCAAGAATGGCCCTTGTGTTGCCAAGAAGTTGGGGCACATCCTAGATTATGCTAAGCTAGTGTGGGACCTCCTTGTGGTGGTCTGACGAGGGCACAATCACAGTTGATATAAGAGTGGGGTCCAATTATGATTCTGGTCCATCGTTTGCGTAGGAATAAAATCATTTTAATTTCTTTTGGAAAATCACTTTTATAATTGAGTGACTTTTTTCATTCTAATCCGACGATGCTACCGTATAAGATTGTAATAAAATAAGTGACTTTCCTTAAGATCCTATGAAGGTCTCATTAGTTTCCGATGCGTGATAATTACATATGATAAAATTAGGCTGGACAACAATTTGGTGATTGGTGGTAATAAAAATATACTCTGGAAATACTCGATATTTGCAAAACGCCTCTTCCACTTTGTGGGACCAAAAAGCCCACTAGCTACCTCGTAGCTACTAGCTTGTGCATCTACTCTACAATTGCTTTCCTTCCAGCTTTAAGTTTCAAAGTTGAAAAGACTTGATTTTATAATTGTAAGGAGATAAGATTTCGTCAAACTTCTCTTTATGTGAAAAGGCGGGTTTAGGATTTTAGTGTGGGAGTTCGATTTGGGGACTTTTTAGGGTAGATTCGATTCAAAAAATATGCATGCATGGTTCCACACTTTGGAAAGCTGTTGACCGAGGGAGGTGGAGAGAGATGATGCGTGTGCTGGCTTGCGTGTAAGATGTGGGCTTATCTCTCTCATGGCGATGCGCGTGCAAGCCAGGGGGTGCAATGTGTGGTCATGATGGGTCCAGCATATCGCCCACACAAAGTTTTGAGCGACAATAAATAGCTATTTCCCAATTCTAACAGGGTTGTGGGGGCATCACACTAGAAAAAATTGAAAGGCTTGGAAATAGACAAGCAAATAATGCCTATCCAATCACCGATAAGGATGGACAATCTTAAATTGAGTGAAAGTCAATGAACCTTACCCTAAGTCTAGGACGAGGGTGAATTGGACCCTCACTTGAATTTTAGCAAGGAGTCTACGACCCCCATTAAGGGCTAGTAATAGTTACGGTCAGAATTTTAAGTGTCACTTTCTTAATATATATATATATATATATATATATATATATATATATTAAGAAAGTGAGGTTTGCTTCAGTATGGTCAAATAGTATAAGATTGGATGGCTGTATGTGATTGTTTTAACGAATCAAGTTGTATACATTTTGGAGTTTTTAGGGAATTTTATACCCCAAAAAACTGTGTTGCTTAAAAAATTAAAAAAAAAAAAAAATGAGTCTTTCAGCATTTTTGTGTATTCATTGAACCTAATTATTTGTCTTTGGTTCCGGGATCCATGTTGGGTCAAGAGTCAATATAAGTGTTTGATTTTCTCTAAGGAATATTGTTGTTATCTTTAAAAGTTTAAAATAAATTATCTTGATTTTCCCTATGCTTGAAGGATCTTCCAAGTTAAGTTTGTTGAAATCCCCCTAAGGAGTTGATCTTGAGGGTGTGAGAGTGTTTCGATTAATGACTTTTCTATTTGAACTCCTAGATTGGAGTTTTATCTTAGGCAAAATTACTAAAAAAAAAATCATAAACCTATTATATTTGTGCTAATTTAGTATCAAATCTTTTAATTATGCAAATTTAATTTTCAACATTTTCGCATTGCCAATTGAGTTTATCTGGCCAATTTTGGCTATATAATTGCTAATGTAAACGCCAACCATATTTCATAGCACAGTCAAGCACTAACATGGACAATTTTAAATAATTTTTTAATAATTTTTAAAATTCTTTCATTCTTTTTTGTTCCTTTTCTTTTCTTCACTTTTTATTTTTATTATTTTATTTTATTATTATTATTATTATTATTATTATTATTATTATTATTATTATTATTATTATTATTATTATTTTGGATTGAGACGAGCAAGGGTTGCTCGCCAACCCTCATTGGCCATAGGCAAGGGCTAGGATGTGATGCCCCATAATGCCATGCACGGCATCCATCTTTTCCATTTATTATTCATAATTATTATAAGCATGTGAAAGTGCAAATATTCAAATCGCATGAGAAACACAAATTTGGCAAGTTTGAATAATTTACGTATGCATTTTTCCGTTATCTTCCTTTTTTTAAGTGTTAATATAAGTATAAAAAAAAAAAAGCATAGCACAACGCATTAACTCTAGGAAGAGGTTGGGTTTCATCAATACTATCCCATACTCATATACCCAAAAAATTGCCTGCACAATGTCATGCTACTATGTTTTGGATTGACAACTTCGCGCATTGACATGCCATCATCGTCAAAACCTACGGATAGTCGAAGTCCCTAAATGGTCCAACCAATTCCCCATCGATGTTAAAGTACTAACAACAAATTGATGAGGAACCCACTCCAATATACCTACATCAATTCATGCCAGTATAAACTATCTTTGATTCAAGTACTAACACATCTTGGTACACGTAATCAAAATATACGGGAACTCCAAAATGCAGTAGTGGAGAGTGATCCATCCTACAAATCTTTAAAATAAGAAATGAGTTAAAGCCTAATAAATGAAATATCTAAATCTAAGGTAGGAGCTCATCTCTGCACTTAACCTAGTATCCAGTACCCAATGTTGAATCAAGACAAGTACAAATTAGTTATGGGAGGCAATTGAAAGAATAAATGTACTATCCTTCCTATCACAACATGTCAATAGGAATTGATGAACAACTTTGCATAAGATTATTCACTTTATTGCAAACATATGGCATAATACATTTGATGCACGACCACCATCGATTAGCTCGTTGATAGGCACATATGAACATATGCATTTATATATACACGTGCACACACACATATCATATTCATTTTTAGCATATCGTCTCATCAAGAACACTCGCAAGGCATCTTGACACATAGGGCATCTCAACTCTGAGGCATCGTTCCTATCAATATATGGGTGATGAAAACATAACATTACTTTCCATATTTACATAACATTAGTGCACATAACAACACTCAAATCTTGTGATCTTCCTTACATCAACAATGAATTCAACACCTATTTATCATTCTTGCATAGCCGGTCTCAAAATGAACATTTGATACACAACATCATCTTATACAAATCATTATCAAAATATATTTGGTACACGACATCATCTTTTCCATGCATTACTTACATAAGTACTAATAACACCTTATGTCTTTTCCTTTCTCATGCATGCAATGATAACATTCAGAGAATTGACAACATGAATATCAACAATTTAATTAATCGACAATGCAAACATCAACAACTTGGTCTCAATCAACAAGTCAACTTGAAAATCGACAATGTCTAAAGTCAACCAATACTTAGTGGGTATTACAAAGTATCAGTTTCTAGTTTAATTTCACTATTTCTACTTTTTATACCGTTGATTCTAACGGAAATTGATAAATTACAATCTCAGCATGTAAAAGACTCATCGATTCAAAGCAAAGGAATACAACAATTCAACATGCAATTATTACAACTTTCTCACACTTAACATCAACATTCAAATTAAAATTAACAATCATCAAACAACCAAATTAAAAGTGCTAAGTAGATCAACCTAATTTGTCCCCTAGAGTTTCACTTAATTGGATAAAAGGCTTGAGCTAAATCAAAACTTTACTTACCTTCAATGCAAAATAATTAAGAACATGAGTAAATAACTTTCAATCCTTTTAAATAACAAAACTAGTTTAATAAATGGGAATAAAGCCCACAAAATCATAAATGCTTGAAAAATCAATATGAAAGTTTGATCAACGTAAGATTGGAACCCTTGCTTCTACTCAAAAGATTGGAAGTGAATTTTTTTTATTTTTTATTTTTTTGGGGAGGGGGATAGAGAGAGATGTATTTAGAAACTCGATGAAATACAAAAGGATAAGAACAATTAACTTAGGGTTAAAAGTAATGCTGACTTGAGTTAAAAATACTTGGTGGTGGATGAGGGAGAGGTGCACAAATCATATAGTGACACTTGGCTTAACTATGGCGTTTCAAGGTAGATATTTTAATAAATTGCCAAGAGATCTAGCAAATCGGTGCGTAAACAAAGAAATCAATGTTTGTTCTAAACATTGATAATACAAGAAAATGCTTTCAACCTGTTAAAACATTTATCAATAATTACCGGATGCTAGAAGGGACTCAACTCGGTAAATTTCCAACCTACCATTTATCCAATACGTAATATCAGTCTCCATTAGCAACTAATATGGTGATACATATATCATCATCACTCTAAATGGTCGACCCGAGAGGAAATATTTACTAATTTGATCCTAATGATATCATTTTCCAAGAAACTACTAATAAGAAGAACACAATTCGGACCTTCCTCTACTATATCATTAATAATCTAATAGGAATTTTCACCAGTGACATTTATCTTCTTCACATTCATACATATTTTTTGATGGAAAATTTTATGGAGGTGACACGAAATGCTCTTGTCAGATTTGGGTAAGCGCCGCAACACCCGCACCAAGCAAGGGCGTGCGGGTGGCTCGGTGCGAGTGTTGCGGCCCTCACCGGCCTTGACACCCAAATTAGGCAAGGTGGTTGCATCCCTTGCCTAGAACCGGTAAGGGTTGGCCAGTGACCCTTGGTGGCCCTCAGTCTAAAAACAAATTGAAGAAAATAAAATAAATAATAAAGATATAAAAAATCAAAAAATAATTACAAAATTATTTAAAATATCTACATCAGTGCCGACCATGCCATGTAGGATGGCTGATGTTCACGTTAGCGATTTCTAGTTACAAATAACAAAAATGGAATCAATTAACAAAACATAAAAATGTTTTGAGACTATATTAGCACAATTGAAAATTTTGAGATTGAATTAGAACACTTGTAATAGATTTAATATTTTTTTTTTGGGTAATTATCCCCTTTATCTTAAATCTATATCTCCTGTTGAATTCAATCATACGTAGAGTTATATCCCATGTATCCTCATGTGAATTATTTAGGCCGTGAGCATTTTGCTTGTTGCATTGTTAATTTAATGCCTTCCATCAGTTTCGATTTTGTTAAGAATAATATATATTAAAAGCAATAACATATCTATCCTAATCACATCAACAATATTTTCAATTACATCAAGTAGACCGGATTGCACAAATCAAACAATTCATTGGAGAACCTATTTATATGGAACAAATTAAAATTTAAAGGGTAAATGATAGAAATTTAGAGGGAAAATTCCAAATAAAGGCCTGAAGTTCTCTCATTTGCTCAAATAAGAACTTGAAGTGAACCTTATTTTATATAAGAACCTAAAGTGGCTATTTTAATCTCAAAGAAAAGCCTAAAGTGGTTATGTCATTCTCAAAGAAGGGCGTGAAGTAGTCATGTCAATCTCAAATAATGGCCTAATCTCACCGACTAGTCAAGGGAACTTTCATCATTCTTTTTTTTTTTCCTTCTCTTTTTCATTTTTGTTTTTTCCATAAAAAAGACAAACTCAAAACCGGGAAAAAAAAAAAGTGGCTAAAACATTACAAAAAATACACTAAAAAAAAAACCTAGGCCAGCCCATGGCCACTGCCCCCATCGTTGGTGGGGTGTTGGCAATGGTCAACTGGGTTGCCGATACCTTGGCAAGTGCCAATGACCTTTTTCAACCGGAGGCAAATGCTTGCCAAACCTCTCGGAGAGGGCCATGACCCTCTTCCAAACTGAGTAAGGGTTGCTGGCCCTCAGCCACTAGCTGATATGTGGCCTTTTCAATCTCATTGATAGCCATGGTTTCCTGGAACAATGCTCTAGTAACTCTCTCAAAGGAGATAATACCAATGTTCCTACTTCTTTCTTCGTTTCTCTTCTTTGGTGAGACTTTTCTTCTTTTCTATTGTTTTCCGATATGATAGCATTTCTATGTGCGTTCTTCGATTCGACGATTCCAACAAGAGACTATGCTCTTGAATGATCAGCAAGTGACCGAGTGCATTGGCGATATTGCTCCTCGACTTACTCGAAGCCTTGTTCATGATTATCTTGCGCTACTTCGACTCCAATTGTCTTTGGAGGCACTGCTACAATTTCAACGAACTCTTCCACATTGCTAAGAACATGGAATATCTCTCTTTCATCATCTGTCCTTGTATTGTCATTGTATGACAAGGGATTAGTCGAGAACATTGAGTTGACTCAGCATCATTTTGTTGTTTTTTTCTTTGCTGCAGTTTCTAATAATGAGATTGAAGCACTACTTGAGCTGTGTAAAAAGTTAGAGGGCTGGCGACCCTCGCCTAGATTTAGGAGAGGGTTGCACCCCTCTCCTAGCTCTGGCAAGGGCCAGCAGGCCCTCATTGAGGTGCCAATGACCCTACCGGCCATTGCAACACCTCATCGGCAATGGAGCGGCAGTCACAGGTAGGCCTATTTTTGCGTGTGTGTTTTTTTAGCCCTTTTTCTTAGTTTGTCCTTTTTATGGAAAGCAAACAACTGAAAAAGGAGAAAAGAAATAAATAAAAAAAAGGAAAGAATATAAAAATTAAAGGACAAAAATGCCCTTAACTAATTGGTGACATTGCCCCTTTTTAAAATAAATATGGTTACTTTAGGTCTTTATTTGAAATAATGTTCACTTTAAGTTCTTATTTGAAAATATGATGGTATTTTTGAGAAAATAATGCAATTTCAGCTCTTATTTCGATTTTTTTCCAAATTTAGAGGATGAAACCAAAAAAAAAAAAAAGGGACTTAATGTCAATACAATATATATACGTATTATTTGATGTAATGCCTGGGAGGGAACTTCATTTGAAATTTGGAAATCTCGAAAACACAATCGATGTGCAACTAAGGAGAACAAAAGTAGAATGATATGATAATGCCACCACTTGAAACTGCATTGGCAAAAGTTACTGGTCAACTTTTTCAATTTCATGTACGATCCTCCCGAATTCAAGGAAAATGTTGGAAATTATCGGCTGTCAATTTTATTATATATGATTTCTTTTCTTTAACATATAATATAAACGTTATGTAGGTGTAACAAGAAACAAAGGCGTGACAATTTTCGAATTAATTTTTTTTTGTCCACTAGTTTAAAATAGAGCTATTTAAGGGGACCTATGAAGAAGCAAATTATCTGGCTAATGATATCGGAATCTACTAATTATGAGCGAGATGCAGAGATTGCCACGCATAAGGGACATTTAGACTTATGTATGATTGTGTTTGTGTTTTGGAGAGAACTGTCGTGCGAATGATTTGGACACTTATAATTTCCTTACACTGTGCATGGTTAGGGTTTGACCAGATGCATGCCCGACTTTCTTTGAGTGTTGCCTCATTTCTTGCAACATGTATGGTCTCCAATCTATTTGAGCGTGATTGCTTACTGAAAAGATAGAGATAATTTTCTAGGGACACGAAGTTTCCTGCCGAGTAACCTTAATTAATATGGCTAATTAGGATGAAATGTATCTGGTTCACCAAAATAGTGTCAATGAAATATCTTTCAATGTATAGATAAATTGATGAGAGAATTGGCAAAGGTTGTAAATGGTCCTTTGTTGAATTGGACAACAAAGTAAATGGCAAGAAAATTAAAGGTACGGAGGCTCGAAGCAATTGTGGTTGACCATGTAAATTACACCATTGAGAAAATTAAAAGATAGGTTTGCGAGGACATCGAGTTTTTTTATTAATTGAGGGGGTTTACAAAGAGTACACTTGGGGTATTTATTTTTGGAAAACATCCCTATGATATTTTGATGATTACCAAACTCTCTCTGGTATCTAACTTTTATCATGACGAATGCAAATAGGGAAATTGGTTGTACAACATCAATGATCTTGCTTATTAGCAAAGACGGAGAAACTAATCCTTGATAGTTTGAGTTTAAGGACCAGTCAAGATAGTGTTCTTGAAATCTTTGGTACTAATAAGAATTGAAGAATCATTAATCTTAATATCTCATGTCATTCAATTGGTATTGTCATTAAAAATAGCAAGTTAAGTTACTAATAATCGGCACCGGAGATAGTGTGCAAATGATAGTGATGGTGATGCATTACGTTTGGTATTAATTAGATATGCACTGGAAAGATCACTGATGATAGTATAGAGCGTAGCCATTACAAAACTGGACTTTGTAGTTAAAAAAACTAGGAAAGCAATTAGAAAAGTAGCAGAAAGTTTATTATTTTGACAATTGCAGCAAGCCTACTTCTAGAAGCCTCGACATATATGACTTCATCTTTAGTGAAGATTCTCGTTGATAACTGATGTTTGTTAATTGATAAGTTTACCATAGTTATCGATTCTCTTTAGGTTGTTGACGGTTCAGTTCATCGATGACTCTGTACACCACACACTACTATTATCAACTAAATCTATCACTTATTGATAACAACAATCAATTTTTTGATATCAAGAGTAAGTAAGTATAAATCGCATATTGCAAATTACTACGTTGGTCATCACGTCATTCTCTCATACTAGGAAGAACTGTAGTTACATGTTTTGATGATACTTTTAATAATATTATTCATTAAATATGAATTTAATTTATATTTGTCAACTATGAGCCCAAGATGATATTTGATCTTTTACCATAAGTACTTGTTGAATATGAATCGAATATGAAATAGGCATCTCTAATTGTCAAACTCTTTCAGAACACCATCATAAAAAATAATTTTCAAAATTTCTTAATAAGATATGCATGATTCTACTATATCTTGTACATCAATTGGAGATTAAACACGCATAATCCATTAATTCGTGTACATTCGATCATATATTTATTACCAAAATATGCATAAATATTAGATATGCAGATTGGAGATTTACTAAAATTAAAGATTTGCTAAAGTGGGCATGAAAACTAAATTATCAGGTTAAGCTTACTTGCGGACAAATCACGTGACTCAATCCCGGACAAGCTTTACTCATAAATAGGTTTGCATTTGGCAAGGGGGAACAAGAAAATCCGCGTGGCCAGAAATTTCGTTCTTTTGTTCTGGTCCGACGAATCAAAATCTCACAAAAACAAAAAAAAAAAAACCGAAAACCTGAAAATTTGGACACCATCGTATTCATTCCATAATGCCTGCAATCATTGTTCTTGGTTGCTTCACCCGCATGCCCCCCCTCCTTCACTTCCCCTAACCCACTTACTCTCTCACTCGCTCTCTTCCCCCACCTATAAAAACTGTCCACTTCCCACTTCTCTCTCACTTGCAATCCTTTCACATTTCACACCATCTCTCTCTCTCTCTCTCTCGCTCAAACCTTACCTTAACGTCCCAGAAAGAAAAAGAAGAAACATCTTGTCTCAAACTTTTTTTATATTCTTTCTTTTGAGCTGAAATGGCTGTTTCTGGTTTTGAGGGCTTTGAGAAGCGCATAGAGCTCCACTTCTTCGGCGACGACCCTTTATTCACGGGCTCAATGGGTCTCAGAAATCTCGACTTCGAGTCGCTGGAGGAAATACTCCATGCGGTGCAGTGCACGGTGGTCTCGGCCGTGGCCAATCGCCACTTCGACGCCTACGTTTTGTCGGAGTCGAGCCTCTTCGTCTACCCGACCAAGATCATCATCAAGACATGTGGGACCACCCAGCTGCTGAAATCCGTCCGTCCGTTGGTCCACTTGGCCAGCGATCGCCTCGGCCTCACGGTGCGCATGTGTAGGTACACCAGAGGTAGCTTTATCTTCCCCAAAGCCCAGCCTTTCCCCCACACAAGCTTCGAAGAGGAAGTCATTTTCTTGGAGGAGAATTTGCCAAGCAGGCTTTGCTTTAGAAAGGCGTGTGTCATGCCCTCCAATGTGTCCTCTCATTCATGGCATGTCTTCACTGCTTGTGATGGTGATGATGATGATGACTCATCTCATCATCATGAGCTAGGGGAAGATCAAAATGATGCCCTCTACACCATTGAGATGTGCATGACCGAGCTCGACCAGGCTTCAGCACGTAAGTTCTTTCGTCGAGGGGCTGGCGATGATGAGAAGTACTCCGGGGACTCTGCCGGGAGGGAGATGACAGGGCTCACTGGCATCGGAGACATCAATCCGAGGGCTCTCATTTGCGATTTTGGGTTCGACCCATGCGGGTACTCCATGAACGGAATCGACGGCGACCGTTACTCGACAATACATGTGACCCCTGAGGAAGGGTTCAGCTATGCGAGCTATGAATGTGTCGGGTCAATCTATGATGACCCGCATGAAATTTCAAGGGTTTTAAAGAAGGTGGCACAGGTTTTCCGACCCGGGACCATGTCAGTGGCAACCACTGGCGCGAGCCACGACCTGTGGAGGAGGGTGGCCAAGGCCCTAGAGCTCGTTGGGCTCAAATGCCGGAGTTGCTCGGCCGATGAATTCCCTGCTGCCGGGACCGTCGTCTTTCAAACGTTCACGACGACTCGCCGGAAGTGAGAAGCGCTGGCAAAGTTCTCCGGTTAGAGTGTAGAGACTATGAGAGAGATAAAAAGGAGTAATTATGAGAGAGGGAAGGGACAACAATTAGGGTTTTAGAACAATTGGGGGGGTTATGGATTGATTAAATTATGTTCACGGTACTTGAGATGGGTAATAACGTTATTGGGTGATGGGTTATGTAGTTAGAGAGGGATAAATATTGCGGGGGAGAGGGGGTGGGGGCGAGGGGGGAGAGAGAGAGAGAGAGGAGTACTAAGAAGATAGAGAGATGATGTTGAAGTTGAGAGAGAAAATGGGAGGATCATGTATATCATGATAATGCTCCCACTTAGGTTTGTCACGCCTAAAAGATCATTTGAGGTTCTCTGTGTAGTGGCGAAGTGCCGATGTGGAGGGATTGTAAGAGAGGAATTTGAATTTCCCTTCCCTTTCTATTTTGATTAAAGCTTTCTTTTCCCTCTCTCTTGCACTTTTTCTTCTCTTTCTTCCTTTTCTCATCATTTTTTTTCTCCCATCGTGCCTTGTTCTGTCATTCGCTCCTAGATTCTTCATAAACAGAAGATCCAAATTTTCCAGTCCTTAAGAACGTCAGTTCTATGACGATGACGATCCCTTAGAATGTCAGTTTATTCCACCAGTTGAATTGTTGGAGCCATAATCAACCCGGAGAAAGCACAAGAGTTTTTAACGAGTTTCATCGCTACCAGTGGCGTTTCTTGAACTTGCTGTGGATATTTTTTCAGGATGACATTCTTTTTATAATTAAAGGAGTGAGAAGGGGAGATCAATTAGATGACCCTGCATGTAAACACGTGTTCTCTTCATAAAGCCAGACAGATAAATAGGTAATTAGGTCAAGCTTCGTTTTTGTGGGCCTTGGGAGGTTTCCAACTCGTTGCCGGTATAGTTTCATGACGTGGTTTGATTTCTTCATTGAGGTTTGCATATATGTTATATATACTAAGAAGCTAGAAGCTCATGAAAAACTAGCTCACTAGATATATGATATGATGCGATGAATTGGATAATTAAGACAAGACCCGTATTCAATTGTTGTCGGATCACCCATTAATTTAATTTGAATAATTAACCTTCTTTGCACCTAGTATTACTATATTACATACTTGAATTTTGTAAATGGGGTCGATTGCAGGCCCTCCTATTCACATTTCTATCCCTCTTTCTAATGTGGACATCTGCTTCAAGATTATTCGCCCTCATATTCATAATCAAACCTTTGGCATAAATTGACATATAACAATTCCGAAAAGATCTATTTATCTAGGTTAAAAAGTGACCGAAAGACCACAAGGCCATAAAGGCCCCAATAAAAGCAACCGAAAGGTCACAAGGCCCAAGACCGAATACAAGGCCATGGTGAACCTCAAAGGCTGCCAACCACGTGTGTAGTAAATCAATAAAAGAAGGGCAAATGAGATAGATAATCCACGAACTTTGGTTCAATGTGTAATAAGGTATCTGAACTTTAAATTTATTCGATATGGTCGTGAAACTTTGGCCTAATGTGCAATACCGTCCTTACACTTTTAATTTGTTCAATGTGGTTCTTATACTTTTTGTACATGTTCAATTTAATTCCTAAACTATATGAAAATGTTCAATATTGTCCTTGAACTTAAATCACTAGAAAGACAACATTGAACATTCTCATACAGTAGAAGGACTAAATTGAACATTTACTAAAAGTCAAGATATTATATTAAATAAATTAAAAATTTAAGAATGACATTGCACATTGGACTACAATTCATTAATTATATTAAACAAATTTAAAGTTCAAGACCACATCGCAAATTAAATTAAAATTTATGGACCATTTGTGTTATTATCCCACATAAAAGATCTTAGAAACTTCCTTATTGATGGAGAAAATATTCAGTGCTTCTTATATCACGTGGAGAAATCACTTTATAACAAGGGAGACTTTCGAAATTCGAACATAATATATTTGAGTTGCATGACCGTCATATGAAACGCGTTTTCCACATTGGCGAAAGTGGCAACCGTCCGGGAAATTGAAAGTTGCATTCGACAGAGACAAGCAAGGTCAAACGATGGCAATACATGAGCAAGGTCACTCGACCACATTAAAATTAAATGATGCAGCAGCAGCATACTTCCAAGGGTTCCAGGGTGTCGACTGTGCGTGGAAAAGCTATATAAACCATTGCGAAGGGTCGAGGCGCAGTGGGGATGATATGGGAAGGATTGTGGTAATAACTGGGCCCAGCCCAGAGTTTAAAGCCTCGGCCCATTATTTGCCTCTACCGCCTTAAAAGAACGAAAGGGAACGATAAAACATAAACGCTACCGGGGGGGAGAGAGGGACTTCTTCGTAGTTCGTACGATATACAGAGAGGGAGAAGAGAATAGAAAGGAAAATTCGTGCGTACTCGCCTCGGACTTTCCGGCAAGTCCGACTAGCTCCGTTTCGCAGCATTTGGTAAGGGATCAAACCCTTTGTCCATTGGAGAAATTTTCAAAGTTAAGCCATAAATTCAGATATTTGTAGATATCAGTTTTTTGGGTTAATTTTAGAGCAAGCTACAAAATTATATAGAGATGATAATTTAGGGTATGACCCCACAACAATAGTTTCGGCCCCAATTCTATCATAATCTTTTTTACATTAAAAAAAATTCAATTTTCATTCTAGTTATAAATCTGCCTAGATGTTAAGAGAAAATATTTCAGTGCCAAATCTTCTATGCACTAGCCCACTCAATGGACGACAAGTAGCACGACGGGGGCCCACTGTCAAAAAATTGGAAAGTCTCTCTCTCCCTCTGTCAGTTCGATTGGATCTCTTTTTTAATCTCTTTGCAACTCAACAGAACCATCGATCTCTCGGGTTTTGCCGCCATTCACTCCTTCGCCAACCACCACCAAAATCCCCGATGTGATAGCCAAAAGCAAAATAGGGACTTCCTCCTCCACCTCGAGGCCTAGCTTGCCAGGCAAGATGGCATCGACAACGCCCTTAAGATCTCTAGAAGATCAACCTCTCCTCCTCCCTCTTACTCAAAACCTGGCCTCAAGAGCTTTGAGTCAAACGTCGGCTTGAGCCGGAAGGCCCGCGAGTTCGTCCAAAACGTTAATGCTCTTGGGTCTCACATCTTGACTTCGAGCAGGACTTGATCCTCCCCGTCATCGCGTACAGCAGTGAGGGAATATACTATTTCGTCGAGCAATTCATCTGGTTGGCAAGATCAGGCCTCATCGATGGCCGCCACTCGCATGTTCTATTGAAGATCAGTGCATGGGGGAAGTTTGTCGGGTACCTAAGGTGTGAATCTGAAAATTAGGGATTTGAGGAGGCTGTGAGAGGATAAGACATGCATTGAGTCATGCATCGAGATCGCGACGTCAATGGGGATTAATTGCAAGGAGGAAGATTTGAGCTAGACTATTTATTGTCTTCCACATCTCCATAGCTCAAATGATCATCGGCTTCAACCAAGAGTCTATTATGAATTTTTGAAAAACACGTGCATAGGTGAAATTATAAATAAATAAATAAATTTGCAGCGGATGTCAAAAAACCCATAAACATATCTCCAAAGTATTGTTGTGCATTTTAATAAGAATCGTGTGGAAATGAAAAAAAAAGGGCTAATTGTATTACTGTTGGATCCTACCCAAAGCAATTTGGTTATGACATTCTTCGGATTCACACCACAAACATTTGATTTCCTCTTAATGTGCCTAAAGTATTATGGTTCTAATATTCTTCCATTCTAGCGCTATAAATATCAGACCTCTAGTTCAGACACACCACCAATCACACATCAAATGGTAGAGAGAAATTCGAGAGAGTTCACTGCTTCAATTATGCTAACAATTATTCTTGTGTGTGACTAATTTGATTGGTCTCTACCATCACATAACCATCTCTTAATCACATCTTGTTACAAGTCTCACATCCCATTTATTTAAATCAATTCAATCACTGGGATTCGCCCTAGTGGCCACCCTTCCAACATGAAAGGGGGAGGTGAGGGGTTCAAATCCTCACCTTCTCAGGGGGGGATGGGGTGGGGACGCGTAAGTTTCAAGAGTGGGTTTCGACTCCCACGCCCTGCAAGAGGCAGGGCAAAAGTCTAAGAGTGAGTGTAGAATAATAATAGAGTAGGACTGACCAAAAAAAAAGAAAAATCAATTCAGCTCATTAACTATGAAACAATTTCATAGCATTAACTCAGCAATCTCAATCTGCTTCAAAGTCTAAATCTGAACATTGATTCTGAAACCGTTTGAGATGATTAATTTGAGCATTAATGCTATGACCGTTACATAAATTATTATGGCTATTAATTCTACAACCATTATAAAACTTTAATGCGAATGTTAAGTTTGAAATTGTTTCAAAACATTGTTTGATTCTAAAACCGATTTAGAGCATTAATGTGGCCATTGATTTGAAACTATTTCATATTATTAAATTGGAAAATGGTTTCAAAATTGGCCATTAATTCTAAAGTCGTTTAAGTCCATTAATTTGGTTGTTCATTCTAAACCTATTTCAAATCATTAATGTGACCATTGATGGTCCCATTTCAAATCACTAATATGGCCATTGATTCTGAAACTTTTTCAAATATTTAATTTTACTATTGGTTTTGGAACCATTTCAAAGCTTTGAGTTCCAATCGACTCAATTTTATTGCCACACTTGCCCATGCATTTGCAATATTATCTCTCCTATTCAAACACAATTCTGTGTACGACATCCCTAGGCTCATTGAACTGACAATAAGACTTATACTAACACATTAGTACAATCAACATAATTAATTGTCTTTTTCAATCTCCGGTTTCCACAAACCATAAGTAACATCTAACAATATGTCATGGCTACTTAAGTAGTATAAATGTTTTAAGAACACAATAAACATGTCAGCTTTGGCTACCTTTGTAACAACCTTATGGGGTTATTGTTGTGTCATCCCCAGCACGTCGCCGGCCCATTTCTTTCTATTGTATCTTGATCTTATGAGCATGCGAAAGCGTGCACAACAACTATCTCCCAAACAACACAACAATCAAGCAACCAAGAAAACACACCATGAAATATATTACTTTTATTCAACATCAATATATTTACAAGCCCTTTTTCTACAAGTACTTTCTTATTTACATTAATCTTCTATCAATTGTAGGATGGGGGATTCCTATCTTCTCTAGCGTGGCCTCAGCTCCAAAGGGATGAGACTTCCATACCTACAGATCTAAGGAAAAATAACGAAGTTAGTTGAAGACTCAACAAGTAAAAGCACTAAATCTCAGTTAAGATAACATCTCGTCACTGAATCAAGCACATGAATCTCAACCTCATTAAGGTGTCGATGGCAAATCAATAACAAATCCATTGCAATATCTTGACTATGTGCATGTGAACAACTCGGCTTACTTGTGATGTAAGCACTACCAAAATCATCAAACCAAAACATAGAAACATGCACGCAAAATTTCATCTATTAACTAAAATGAAATCCCTCAATTCATTCGAAATCCACCAAGTATCTCGTTCTCATGAGGGAGGTAACATTATGCGTCGCTTCGGTAGATGCATGCTTTTAGCCCATCTCTCTTCTCAAATTGATATTGTCCTCTTCAGGGCATGCTCCTTGTGACATCCTAGGAGTGTCACATACTAAATGCGAACATAAGCTATATAGACGGGACTTGTTTTATTCAATAATCGCACTAAAATATTTTGACCTAATTGGTTAGCATGTATAAGATGAATATTACATGGTGTTGAACTCTTCTAAGGCATGAATAATCATGTCCTATCCCGTCATATAGTATGAGCTATTCTAGTTATAAACACATACAAAGGATCATAAAAGAGTTCCATTTCACTTCTTGTTAGAGTCATCATAGGCTTTACTTACATTGACCTAAAAATTAACAAGTACTGCGCATATATACAAAGATTATTACAGGTCAACGCCCAAAAATATAAGTACCAGGATTGGGAAAGGGTCAAAAGGGAGCCTAACTTCACTACTCCTTAAACTAACCCGCGTCAATAAAAAAAAAAAAAAACAAAAGAGTCTTCTTCAGCTTCAACACGAACTTGATGCCCTAAGCACCACTCGCCCCAGCTCTAGGTCCTTCATATCTATATCCAAGAGGGCCAAACAACTCCTTTTCATGGTTTATGAACCAAACATTAAACCTCATTAGTATATAATTGACCCATCCATTGTCCATCCAAAGAGTGGTTTCATAACACATATATGTCATCTTGATATTAGGGTCGTACACATCAGGTAAAGACATTTCTATGTAAGCTATGACCCTATAGCGTGCCACTGGTGGTACGTCTATTCTAACAATATGAGAAAAAGAGAGAAATTAGCAATACCCAATAAAGAAATGATAAGGTCCTAAACTAGATAATCTAGCAGTCATTAAAGAATGTAAGATGCATAACTAGACAGCATACATAATAAATTGGGGCAAAATTTTCACATGGTCCACTTTATTGTCACCTCAACTCACATTTATATGCCCCATATGCAAAGTACACCACTATCAACACACACTTTTTATGCCACTGACCAATGCTATGATGTGATGCAACAACATGCAAGCACACATGCCAAGAGGAATTATTTTATAGTGTATTTCAAAATCTACCATTGATCAGTTCTCCCATCAAATTACAAGCCAGGCTGATCAAATTACTTCTGAATCCCTCATCCAAACTTCCATGATATTACTATCATGGACATTTCACTCCAAGGCATCCTAGTTTCACACAACTAAGGCATCCCATGAACACACAACATGGGCATCTCATTCCGACGTATCCTGGTATCCCACAACCGAGGCATCCCTAATCACAAACAGGGGCATTTCACTTCGAGGCATCCGATATCTCACTCAACTGAGGCATCTAAGAATACACAGCATGGGCATCCCACTACCCGGAGCATTACTGGTATTACAAGACCGATGGAAATCTCTTAAATCCAGTTTGTTCCACACATTTCATGCATCACGCTTTAGAATTACAACACCACAGCACTATGCATATCCACTTAAATGCATAAAACCATTCCAAACTAAGAATCAATGCTTGTACACACTATCTCAAAGCATGCTTCACTCATTGCACTTGTGAGACTCAATTAGCAACAACTTATATCATCTTATTTTAAAAATGGAAGAAATACATGTATATGCATCAACTACTAATGAATAAGAGGCTATTGGACTTCCAAAGGTCCCCAAAAGAGTAGACAAAAGAACTACCATCAAATTCATAAATTTGAACCAGGACAAATTTGAGACTTGTTTGAATAGTTCATAACATAAAAGCGAAAATATAGTAAACCTTGTTGAAAAGTTATGAAATTTTAATATGTTGTAGAAAAGACATAGATTAACATTTTTCATGAAGGAACCTAAGCATATTTCTCGTTGTACAAAGAGTAGCAATTTGCTGAACTAACCTCTAAATCTGTAGCGTTTTCAGAACTAGCGCCCGCAAAAGAAAGGTCATCTTACTACCCAAACTTCGATCATTTGCTCTCAAATATTAATGTCATTCCTAAAAATGTGCTCTACAACTTTCATTGAAGTGAGTAAGGCCTAACTATGTCCCGAAAAGTGCGGAAAATTCACAAAAACCCCTAAGGTTCTTTTGGTTCGCACAAGACAGCTTGCTATTGCAATGGAAAGATGCTCACACTAGTTAAATTTATGCGAGAAAACTCTTGTAAACAGTACGTTGTAGCTTAAAATCTTTAGTATACTCTTAAGAAGATTATTTGTCCCAATGATAGCATGTCTGAACTCAAAAGAAACACATAAACTAGCAACTACTGTACTCTTCCATACAGACCACACCCAAGTACAATCCTCTATACTCCACCACTCCAAGCTAGTTAATTCACCTACAACTACATTTAGAGCCTCGACCACATAGCCATAGTGTCGAAACAAGTCTTGACTACCCACTATTCCCCGTAGTGACTTGATAGTCTCAATCCGAACCAAGATCAACTCACAGCCGCCCAAAACTAACATGCAGCTCACTTTACTGCCTATCCGACCCTCCTACGTAGCAACCTTGATGCCCATAGCTTCTTCTCACCATGTCCTACATCTCTCCGACCTTAATCCTCAAATGCAAACTATCTAGCTCTCATCTGGCCTCTCGACTAACCCGTACATTCTCCAAAAAAAGACATCAAGCCTTATTTCACTCTTGTCCAATTCGCTTAACATTTATCTCGGCCACGGACAGATAAATCAAGTTTAGCACCCCCACCATTTCCTTACCTGGTGGCTTGGTGGCGCTCGCATGTCGCTACTCTTCAAGAAATGGCTTGCGTAGCTCGGATTTGGAGAAGAAGAAGCTATTGAGGACAATAGGATTTTGCTTTGTTCAAGCCAAGGGAGGAAACGAAAGAAATGGAGAGAGAATGGAGAAAAATTGGTCAGTGAGGATGACCTGAAGGTTGAGAAAGCTTTTTGTGAGGATTTTTGTTATGAATCTCAATGAGGAGTAATCATTATGGAAGGCAATGATGGTGTTCCCTATGAAGATTTTGAACTGAAGGAAAACCTTGAGGAGATGGGAGGAGGTGGCTTCTTGCATGAATTTTCCTTCATGCACGACACTTGGCATCTGAAAAAAAAATGAAATTAAGTCCTAATCCTTATTGTAATTAGATCACTTGTTTGTAATGTTTTTCACTTAGTTTCGCTCTCGAACCCTACCAATTTCGGTCCCCTCACAACCACAAGGGTCTATTAGGCTCATATGGACTAATTAACACTTTAATATCTCGACGTTAGCCTTTGATTGAAAATAAATGAAGAATTGTGAGAAAATATTAAGGTTAGTGTTTAAAGAATTATAGTCACTAGTAAATTCTAGTAAGATCCAAATTAAATTCCATGTATGACTAATCTAAAATCTTAATTGTAAAAATAAAGTTCTTAGACCTTAATACACGTCACTAATCCATTGAGCTCATTTCATGGCCTATTGAACCTAATCCATGGCCCTACCGAGCCCAAACCTTAGCCCATCCCATGCCAGGCCCAATTTACGGCCCATCTTGTGGCCCGTCGAGCCCACGTTTGTTGTCCTTGTTAATTCCTTAAATCCATGCTTTCCTTATGGCCCACCAAGCTTGTCATCTAGCCGTTTGTGACATCCTAAAATTTGACCCCATCTCGATTATATGAAATGGTTGTTTCGTCAACACGCCTATGGTCATTTTACTCTGAGCTAGCCTCTCATGTGACGTCCTGATTTTCAAACCCTGCTTTCGATGAGATGAAATGAGCTTTTCATCAACATGTCTATAGTTCTTTCCTCTGAGTTGGCCACTCACGAGAAAACTAACCTATCAAACGAAGCCGTTAAGGAATCTAAACGCGACTGATTAGAGAATTCGACCAGAAATCGACTGCTCGACTATGCTTATCTGCAAGGGTCATTACAGCATAATTAAAAATCAATTAGAGATGGGAGATAGGTCGATTCGACATAACCATGTGATTAAGTGTGGGTGATTCCACATAATTGTAAAATTCTTGTCGATCGGCACTAGACCAATTTTTCTGTCGTTTTGGTACCTTGTGTCTGTATTTGAAATTTCGAGATTTTTACGACAACCGAGAGTCGCCAATGTGTCAAAGATGTACACTGTGGTTCGAAAATAATCGACCATGGGTCAATTGCGCTAAAAATTCCTAAAAGCTACCCAGTAGGTTGGGTCAAGTTAAAATTGCGTCCGGTTGAAATTAACCACGAAATTGAACCCGGTTTCAGGAATCGAAAGTTCTGGCATGTCACGATTTATTTTAGGAACGTCGACTCATCCTTCGAAAAAATTTTGGCGAGCCTGTGATTTTTTACGGAAAATCAATTCGAACGATTTGGAAAAGAAAAGAAATTCGGATGGGCTAAATTAAGTGGATGTTTGGCCTCCTTAGTGAGCTATTTAGTGAAGGGAAATTGTGAAAATTGTGTAGGCTTCCTTTGCAGCAAATTTAGTCATCAAATTAGAGAGATTAGTGAAGAAATTGAAGCACAAATTGATGAAATTCGGAGGCTTGTGAGGGGGCTGCAACATTTGGCATCAAATTAGTGTTTGGGGGAATTATTATGCAAAAAAGTATCATAGGGAACAAAGGGGATGAACATGAAGGCTTGTGGGACCAATAATTGATGAATGTGGATAATTACATTGACTTTCTACCCCCCCTCATCTAGCTTCTCTCACACGCTTGCTGCTTCCCCTTCGCAGCTTCTATCCTCTTTTCATTTTTCCCTCCTGCTCAATCACTTCCCCGACCACTTATGTTCCTGCTTTTCTTCCATTTCCTTCGGATACTCGAGCTCCCTCCACTCGCTACAACTCCACATTCTTTGCCCCTCCACCGAAACAACCCCTGCTGCCACACGTCCGAACACCATTGCTCCATCTCCACCGATTCTCGCCACCCGCAGCTCATGCCCTTCCACCAAGTCAACTCCCCTCCAGCGAAGCCTCCTGACGTTGACGCTAGAGGCTCCTTCATGTTTTCTTGTTCGGCCAACAGTCACGAAGCCAGCCCGCATTTCCACCAAGTCAACCCACGAGCTCCCTCTACTTTTGTCCTCTTTTCTGCTTGACCATGCAGCCCATGCATGTCCAGCCCATCCTGCGCCTCTCCAAGCTTCAGCAACCTCAGCCCAGTTTTCCCCTCCACCGTTGCCGCGCCGCTGAAGTCAGCTCAGCCGTGTCTTCGCCAAGCCGCCGCCGCGTGCTACAATTCTGATCAGCCGAGCCAAGCCATGACCAACAACCCCCTTCAAGACCAGTAGCAACCATGAGCCTTGCGGGCTATTTTTCAACCTGGTTTGGACCTCCTTTGGCATCGCCGTAGACTCGAGTTTCGGCCGCCGTCACCGTGGACACATTGGCTCTCTAATCCGATGAGTTTACTTGCTAAAATATTCTTAGTGAGTTAATGATGCTTAATGGGTAATTAGTTTAGGCTAATTAGGGATTAGATGGTTAGTTAAATTAGATTAGTGATTTAATTATTCAATTGTATATGTTAGGTGGTTAGAATAGCCTAATTAGGGACTAGATAGATCATACTATTTATCTAGATAGGTTCGGAAATTTTCTAGGCCTGTTTAGGTGGTCAATTTAGCATTTTCCGGCCTAAGTTGGTATTTTTGGTATTTAATTGCATTTATTTAATTATTTATTATTTTTGGGAAATTATACCGAGATAGTTAGTGATCGGAATTTCGTGCTGATTGTAATGGTGTGCTTAGTTTATACAATTGAATGCTAAATTGTGCAAATTGAGTGGTAATTGTGATTTTGGATATTTATTCCAAAATTGTGAAATTTTGATATTTAATTAGAAAAATCCCGGATGTCGGGTTTTGACACTAAAAATGGTTTTAAGGACTATATCGAATAGTGAGATTTTAAAAGTGTGGATATCAATTTTTCTAGTTCAAATTGACCGTGTACCCATACACGATCATTGCTCATACATCCAATAAAAATAATCGTGTATGGGTACACGGTCAATGTCATCTTGTGTCAGCTTGTGTGAATAACAGTTCATGTCAGCTTGTGTGAGCAATAATCCCTAGCTATGCCAAAAGACCGATGTGCATTGGTAGTTCATGCTTGTGCGAGCAACAGTCGAATTAGAACGTGTGATTGATTGAATTGATTGAATGGATTGATTGATTGATCGATGGTATTGATTGGATTGATTGATTGGGTATATGAATTGTACTGACATGCAGGAGGGAACTGAGGTGAGGTAAGTCCTCTATCTTGTGTGCATAGACTGCCTCTAGGCGTATTTCCTTTCTAGTCGGGGTTTAGGGGGTGAACTTGTTGAGACATTGTCTCATCCCGTCATGGGCTTAATCCTTTTAAGTCCTTAGATGGAGGACCCGAAGCCCCGGAGCTTGTTGAAGTGGAGACCATCAAATTCGTGTCTAGTTAGATCGTAAATTATTGTTGTCACACCTCGAACCTCGAGTGCGTGCGCGCACCCCTCGGTGGTTGATAAAATTGTGACATCCCAGGACACGTCACTGACCCTTTCATTTTATTGCACAAACAAAAACGTATAAACAAAACCCCGGACAACACAAATATGGGATAGAAAGGCATGATACAAATTTCACAAAACACTTTTATTTACAAACTAGTCTGTCTACAAAAAGATCGGCTTTCAAAAAGAAGCTGTCCAACGACCTACTAGTCGTACACATTCACTGATCCTTTGGACTCCACCTCCACAGGCTCTGGGGGCTTCGGGTCCTCCATAACCCCATCAGGAGGGTTAGCTACGCCCTCGCCCAGAGCAGCGTTGACCGCAAAGCGAGGATATCAAATCCCTAAAGGGGACCTACCCTATACCCATTGAGTCCATGGAGAAACCATGCCCTGAATCGATGAGGTACCCTCTAATGTAGGCCCTCATCGACCCAGACAGTGGTTACAACCAGCTCATAGACCCAATGAATCCAAGGGACAAGGACATCTATGCTCCACTCGGTAACCCCTTGAGGCTGACAAAAATGTTCCGGAGGGACCACCATCTAAGGACCTGAAAAGAATGAGCCCACGACGGGGTGAGACAATGTCTCAGCAAGTTCACCCCTTAAACCCCGACTAAGAAAGAAATACGCCTAGAGGTAATCTAACCACATATCACAAAAGACTTACCTCGCCTCAATTTCTTCCTGCACGTCAATACAATTCATATCATGTATAATTGCATTAAAAACACTCATCAATCGGGACGCCTCAACTTATAACCCAAACAATTACTAGGGTCCCAATTAAAAGGCCAAATCGTTATGACACATCCCATTCCATGCCACACAATTTTGTCTCATAATCAAGCGCGTCAATTTTAATCAATCATGTGTCCCAATTGATTATGACCCAACGGCCACGGCCGACTCAACAATTAGTAGTCTTCCGACGTAGCCGAGTGTCGTCTCGCACTATCGAGCACGGTAACATCTACATCTAGACGGCATTCCCTATGAGCATCGGCCTAGCCTCCACTACAACCAGCATCTGTTGACTTGAGGCAATCTCGAAGGAGCATCGTTCGACCCAAAGGCTCATGACGGGTTCTCATATCATTCATGCACCCATCTAATCCCAACCAAGACATCGTGCTTTGCACTCAAATGTTCCAATTAAAATAATGTACTTGGCCCATTTTCTTCGTATTAAAAACACACGGTAAAATAATCATATGTGGGTACACGGTCAATTTGAACCAGAAAAATTGATATCCTTCCTTTAAAATCCCACTATTTAATATAGTCTTTAAAAATATTTTTAGTATCAAAACCCAACACCTGGCATTTTCTAATTAAATACCAAAATTTCATAATTTTAAAATAAATACTCAAAATCACAATCATCACTCAATTTGCACAAATTAACCATCAATTGCATAAACTAAGCACACCACTATAATCAGCACGAAATTTTGGTCACCGGCTATCCCGGTATAATTTCTGGAAAATATTAAATAATTAAATAAATTAAATAAGTGCAAATTAAATCAATAAATACAAACTTAGGCCTAAAATACTAATCTAACCACCTAAACGGGCTTAGAAAAACAATGCACCTATCTAATTAAATACCACACTCTATCTAGCCCTTAATTAATCTAATCTAACAGCCTAACTATCTTAATTAAGCAATTAAATCACTAATTACAACTAACCACATAATCTTATTTTAGGCTAAGCTAATCAACCCTTAAACATAATTAACATCTTAAGCAAGGTTTAGTGAGTAAACTCACCGGTTTAGCGGGCCAATGAGTCCACGGCAACGGCGACGCCAAGGCGAGCAAGAACCAAGCCTAGAGCGACACCAACGGAGGTCCAAATGGGGCCTAAAACGGGCCACAAGCTCTCAGCTCTAAGCTAAGAGTTCGGCTTCCGCTTGCTGCTGGAAAGGCTCGGTCGAAGGGGCTAAGATGGCTTGCGAGCGGAACTAGGCTGGTAGGCGACGATGGCTGGCTTGGATGACGGTGGAGACAGCTCAGGTGGAGCTGGACGGCGGCTCGAGGGCTTTAGGACAGCGTGTGAGGCGGACAGAGCTGCTACGGCACAAGCTGGAGGTGCGGATGCAGGTGACGCGCGAACGGGCTCTTGGCGGCAACAACAATGCTCAAGCGGCTTTGACGAGCGGTCGACGAGCTGGCTGGTCTCTTGGCTAGCTTGCTCTGGTTCTTTGAGCTCTCAAACACTCCAACAATGGATAAAGTGAAGCCAAGGAAGAAGAAGAAGACAACTACTGAAGGGAGACCCAAAAATGCCTCAAGTCTTCAAAAATATCCATTCTACTCATCACCAAAGCCCCACCATCCTTAGCCACTTTCCCCTTCAAGGCTTCCCAAACAATCCAAAATGTTGCAGCCTCTTGGTCCTACGAATTTTGCAACATTTCCCCTCCAATTTCATTCAATCCCAACTCAAATTAACCCAAATTGATGCCCATAAATTCAGCCAAGGTGTCTACACTTAATTCCACATTTTTCTTTGCCAATTAGTCCAACATGAATGCCAAAAATGCAACCAAAGATGGCCCTCTAATTTTCCCGGTCCAAAAATGCCTAACTTTAATTTTTTGCCAAAAACTCGGGTTTGCAGAAAAATCTTCGGAGGATGAGTCGATATTCCTAAAATAAATTGTGATATGACAGAACTTTCAATTTCTAAAATCAGGTTCAAATTCGCGATTAATTTCAATCGAGCGCGATTTTAGCGTGTTCTAACCTACCGGATAGCTTTTATGATTTTTTAGTGCAATTGACCTGTTATCGATTATTTTCAAGCCACATTGTACATCTTCGACTCATTGGCAACTCTCGATTATCGTGAAAATCTCAAGATTTCAAATACGAGCACATGGTACATAAATTATAGAAAAATCAGTTTAATGCCGTTCGACGAGAATTTTGCAATTAGGTGGAATCACCCACACTTTAATCACTTGCCTCAGTCGAACCGACCTATCTCCAACTTCTGATCGATTTTGACGGTGTCGTATTGATCCTTGCAGATTAGTACGGTCAAGCAATCGATTTATAATCGGATTCTCAAGTCTATTCGTTAAAATCCCTTAACGGCTTCACCAGATAGACTAATTATCTCGTGAGTGATCAGCTCAGAGAAAAAGACTAGAGGTGCGTCGATGAAAAGTCCAACTTATTCAATCGAAAATAGAGTCAAAAAATCAGGATGTCACAATTGTCTTCCCATGTCCTTATATAGCGGAACTTTCAATCAGTCGCGTGGTTTACTTAATTGAAGGCAGAAGAACAACTCAAGTGCCAAAACTTGGCACGAAGGGACACTTATATGCCAAAATTTCAGAAATGTACACTTAAGTGCCAGCGGATCACTTAAGTGCCACTCCGGCCAAAATCCAACCAAATTGCTGACATGGTAATTTTCCGGCTAGTTGGGTGCAAAACGGTGTCTTTTTGCTCGTTGATGTGGTGAGAAAATGCAAAAACGACGTCGTTTTAGCCTTGATGTGTAAATAATTAATATAAAAATTAATTAAATTAAATTTCAACTTAATTTTATTTAAAATATTAAAAAAAATTAAAATTAAAAAAGGGAGGGAGGGAACCGCCGGGGGGGGCGAAGGGGAGCGGGCGAGGGCCGAGCCCTCACCGATTTGGGCAAGGGCCATGACCCTCGCCCCAGATCTGGTGGAGGGCTCATGGGCCCTCACCGCCGATCGACCGACGTCGCCAACCCCTAGCTAAGGCTCGACGACCCCAACCGATGCTCCCCCCACCGTTGCTGGCCCTTCTCGGCGATGGCGGGGAGGGCCCGAAAGCCCTTGCCCAGATCTAGGGCCGGGGTCACGCCCTCGCCCGGATCCAATGAGGGCTTGCGGGCCCTCGCCATCGGTCGGCCGGCATCACCGGCCCCTCGGCCAAGGCCCGACGACCCCGACCAATGCTCCCCCCACCGTTGCCAGCCCTGCCTAGCAACGGCGAGGAGGCAACGATGGCTCGCAGCCCTCACCGCGATTCGACCGGGGGCCGACGACCCCAATTGACCCTCCCCCTTCCATCACCGACCCTTCCCGACGGCGACAAGGGCTCGGCCCTCAACCGCCCCCTTCCCCCTCCCCTTTTTTTTTTCGTTTTAATTTTAAGTTTTTTAGAATATTTTAAATAAAATTAAGTTTAAATAAAATTTAATTAATTTTTATATTAATTATTTACACATTAGACACAAAACCACATCATTTTTGCATTTTCTCGCCATATCAGCGTGCAAAATGATGCCATTTTGCACCCAATTCGCTGGAAAATTGTCACATCAGCAATTTGGCCGGATTTTGGCTAAAGTGGCACTTAAGTGATCCACTTTACTCCGAAACTAGTACTTAAGTGTACCTTTCCGAAGTTTTGGCACTTAAGTGTCCCTCCATGCCAAGTTTTGGCACTCCAGGTGTCCCAACCTCCTGAATTGAACGACATAATGATAAGATAAGCATAAAAAGGCTAGTAAAAAAAAACAAGACACCTTTCAAAGTTAAAGAGAAGTTTTGGCACTCCAGGTGTCCCAACCTTCTGAATCCGTTTTTCGGTGTCATGTGGAGCAACAAACCTGCATGCGCAATAGGTACCCTTAAGCCTCTAATAGCAGATAGGAAATCCATCGAGTGAAAATAAAGGCCCTTAAATAAACGGCTCCATAAAGATTGAGGCTGATGAAGTAACCGCCAAGCCTACTTTCCAAGCATTGCTCGATTAAATGCAATAAGGTCTCGGAAACCCAATCCACCTTGATCCTTTCTGTTTTTCATTACTTCCCACCTTTGCCAATGGATACCCATTCTATTCCGATCATTTCTCCACCAGAAACGAGCAATTCGTTGTTCAATAGATTTATAAACCGAAAGAGGTAACTTAAATATAGACATTGCATATTGTGGAATAGATTGAACAACAAATTTAATGAGAACTTCCTTACCCCCCTTTGAAATATATTTTTCTTTCCATCCCTCCAACTTGGCGTTGACTCTTCCAAGTAACCAGGAAAACATTTCCTTCTTTGATCGGCCCCATTCTACTGGTATGCCTAAGTATTTTCCATATCTTTGCAAGATAGGAGTTCGGAGTTGCCTAGACATATTTTCCTGAAGAGTAAGAGGGTAGTTTTTGTTGAAAATCATACCTGACTTGTTGCGATTAACTTGTTGTCCAGTAGCTGAACAATACACATTTAAAATGTTTGCTAAGTTCTGACACTCTTGAACATAACCAGTCAGGAAAAAAATTGCATCATAAGCAAAAAATAAATGGGATAGGATAGGACACCATCTATTTAACCGAATACCCTTAATGTGTCCTATACTAATAGCTTGAGTAATAAGAGTGGATAGAACAATAGCCATTAGTATAAAAATATAAGGCGATAAGGGGTTGCCCTGGCGGAGGCCACGAGATGGAAAGAAAAAAGGCAACTATTCACCATTAAACTTCACACTAAAAGATACTCTGGTGATACATTGCATAATCCAGCCAACCCATCTCTGATGAAATCCCAATATAAGGAGGTAATCATGGAGGATATCTCAACTCTGTCGTAGGCCTTTTTCATATCTGTTTTCAATATTGCCTTAAATTTACTGACCCTCTTTCTTGACTTAAAGTAATGAAGAACCTCTTGGATGATGAGAATATTATCCTAAATCTGTCTCCCCTTCACAAAAGCTTATTGTTCTTTAGAAATCAGAATATTTAGCCATGATTTGAGACGGTTTGCAAGTACCTTTGATATAACTTTATATGCAAAATTGCATAAGCTGATAAGGCAATATTGCTCGAGCTTTTCAGGTTGGGTAGTTTTGGGAATCAGCATAATAAGCATCTGATTGAGACCCCTAGGCATAATCCCTATGCCATCTATGTCAACAAAATGTTCCTGAAACCCTAGAACATACATTTGTCCAACGTACATGGACCCATGCTATTTGGTCATCCCCACAGATCAATCTTCGGAATTCATCGCTTACAATCACCCAGTTAAATTCCTGGCTTACAGAAAGGGCTAAATCACCTCAGCACTCACCTAGATTCACGCTTGTTGCTAACATCCTTTGGTAGATCTGGCGGATGCGGAATAACTTTATTTTTCGCAATCAGCTCCCGAATTCATCCCTCGCTGTACAGACAGCTATTGCTCTTACCAGTACATACCAAATCTCATCTGCTACATCTCAACAGAGCTCTAGTCTTCCCTTTGTCGATCCAACTCAACTCTGGCATCCTCCGGAGCTGGGTACCCTCAAATGCAATATTGATGGAAGCTTTAAGGCGGGTGGCAACAAGGGGTCGATCGCCTGTATTTTTCGAGATCACAACGGCAGACTCACCGATTTATTATCGAGCCGAGTACTAGCACAATCAGCCTTTCAAATAGAAGTTCAGGCTCTTACCTTTTCCCTTTGCCATCTACTTCGACAACAACTCCATGACGCAAATCTGGAGGTAGAATCCGATTGTCTCAATCTTGTTGAAGTGGTGCAGGGTGTGAGATCACCTCCATGGGAGAGCCGTGCCATTATCGACGAGGTTGTCGCTTTACTTTCCAACTTCTCAAACCTCAGGTTGCAACACTATCGGTGTGAAGCTAACCTAGCTGCCGACTGGGCCGCGAAGGCCCATACCTCAGCTTCGGCCCAAAACTGGTTTCTTTTTCCTCCGTTTGTATTGCTGGATATAGTTTATGCGGATGCTTTATCTGCAGGTTGTAAATTTCAGTTATCTTGAATGCCAGCAGTGTTTTAGACCAAAAAAAAAAAAAAAAATTATAGATCGTAATCCGTGGGAAAATAGGGGCATTTTCAAGGCGGGAAAAAAAAAAACTATTATTTTCGTTCATTCAAATGTCGTGAGTTGTGATTATTTTCCCCGACATTACTCATGTGATTGGTTTAGCGATTCACCTAGAGCTTGCGCATGTGGATTAAGCGCATGTGATGGAATCGATCTTCGCATAACCACATTAATACAGATAATGGGTTTCGCCATCCGGATTTCAGCTTACACTTTTTCTTAATCCATTGTCGTTTTTTTTTTTTTTTTTTTTTTTTTTCCAATTTAGCAGTCGATTGGTACTTGATCTATCTTTCACGCGCCTCAACTCACTTCAATTGGGTGAATTAACATGGCCTTCACATATTTAGTGTTTATCCACTGAATGAGCAATCCCATATCATCATGGCAAAGAAAATAATGATAATTTTCATACACGAAGTACGTACTTAAAAAAAAAAACAAAGAAGTACGCACTTCATACGTAAACCATCCAGCCCAAAAATTCATATAAAAAAATTCCCTGTGATGTCATTTTGCAACATATGAGCCGGGATGCCTGCCTTATTTGTTGAGTAAGAAAGCATCTAATAGACCAAAAACTAATTGTTAAATAGATATAATGTCAAAACTCAAAAGAATGTCCAATGCACACAATGACAATAGTAGGAAACGTTGGTATTATTTTCTCACTTTTCAAGCCGACTGGTAAGACTAGAAACGTTCATTTCAACAGGTAATACTTTGACTCTACTAGTGTTTGGCGGTCCTTGTCGTGTGAGATTTCGATCCATTCAGATTTGATTTCAGATGTGGATTTCATTGTTGTTTTCACAACCGTATAAGGGCATGATTGTGCATACCGACCTCTCTTCAACTGCCTTGCAGATTCAATCACTTGTTCAGGAGAAATATCTTATCAGACCACAAAATTGGTGAAACTGATGAGAATGAATCGATCAGGGTATTTCTAAAAATATTTAGTTTGACGATCAAAATAATTTATGATTGAACTGAAATCTATGTTGTTATCAGACATCTAAATTTCAGTGATTGAACTGCCTAACAATCATCCTCTCCATACACCATATCTGTGGATTCCTGGAACCCGCAAGGAGAAAATTGGCGAGACTGATGAGAATGAATCGATCCATTTGCACTTCTGCTCTTCGCCATCTTGTTTGAGAATCCGGTGATCTCGACAAACCTCACTCCTCATCCCTTCTCTGCATCCAACCATCTTATTTTACGTCACTCTTGCACTTACCCATCCACTGCTGGAATGAGTGATTCAATGGATTGATCTGAATTGTGGCCTTTGTGGTGAACAAATGCAGAAATGGCAGATTGGTGGAAGCTGCCGATGCTTTTTCTACTTGGAGAGGATGATTTGGATGAACCCTTTGCCTTCACCTCCCTGTTTCACCCAGATGCTTAGGGGTTGGGGCCAAGATGAAGCATTACACCATCACCATTGACATGATCGAGCAGATGGGTTCGAAAGGAATGACTCCCAATGTTTTCACTTGCAGCATTTTGATGAATTACCTCTGCCAATTGAAAAGATTCGATCTCCGGATCTCAGTTTTGTGTGAAAGGGTCAAACTTGGACTTGAACCCAATACTGTGAACTTTAACACTTTGATCAATGGGCTTGTTGGAAAGGGTGGAATCGCCGAAGCCATAAGCTTGGCGGATGCAATGTTGGCCAGACAAATCGAGGTAGACACGACCACGTGCGGAGCCCTGGTGGGGCTTGTGCAGAATTGGCAGTACTAGGAAAGCCGTTCAACTGAAGAATTTGGAAGACAGAGGCTGAGAGCTAGATGTGATCATGTACACCACGATCGTCAGCGGTTATTGCAGGGAGTATCAACATTTTAGTGGTATAAACCCCCTGCAAAGAATAAAAAAGAACCTTCAGTTCCTTGGGAATTGGAAGACCGGACTTTTGTGATGCTGCTGCTGACACGAGAGCAAGTAAAATGAAATTGTGCTAGCTCATACTACTGAATAAATGAAGAGGACTTGGAAATTAGCACTTTGGCATTATATTTCATGAACTAGTCATCATGCCAGTTAAACCACAGAGGAGGTGGCCCCGGAGTCCACGTGAGAAGGTCCCGGTAGCAGTGGTAGCTGCCATCCTCACCATTCCGTTTGTTATAAAATGGCGTGAATGCCACCTGTAGTGAAAGGTGCTCCTCCTCCTCCTCCTCTTTCTGCGCAAGTCTCTCATAGTTTTGAACCGCATCATCAAACATAAACCTTGTACCTATAGTGAAAGAATGTACGATAAATTCAGGTCGCTTATAAATACTTCATCAAAAGTTATGAACACTAGCAAATTCAACCTTACGAGACTTACAACTAATCTTCACCTGAGAACTAATTAAAGATGGTCAGAAAATGAGGGGATGCATGTGTCACGTGAGATGGTTGAGACTAAATCATCTCGAAGAAAGAGAAAGGTGCAGCTGCAGGGATCCTTAGTTCTGTCTATTTTTAGATGTATTTGGTATGAAGAGTCTAAAATTGGCTGAAAGTAGTAAGCATAGATTTGAGAGTCCATCAATTTAACAAGATTATTTTGACCTGGTCTAGATTCTGGCGATCTACAAGTCTCCTCTACAATGAGTCTCATATATCAACACCAAAATCTGGGGACATTATTTTGCCACACATTCCAGGTGTCTCCTATTAGTTCGCAGTTGGATAGCACTCAACAGACTTCATTATCGGCCAAGGAAAAAGAAACGACAGACTTAGGAGAAGAGAAGTAAGCAATTAGCACCATCTTCCTTGTTAGTGTTCAGGAACGGAACTGATGCTAAAAAGGTGAAGTGCCCAAACTATAGAAACGAAAGACGTACATGTTATTTTTTATTATTATAATTATTATTTTTTTTGCGATATCCGACTAGCAAAATCAGCAATATGGGATTGTTTGCTAGGAGGCTAATTCTAACTTTACAAATTCGATGCCACATTCATGAGATCTAAGCTCATCATATCAAGACCTATATCACAACATTCAAAGAAAATTATATACTGACAGAACGAGGAGATTGTCATCGTGCATCCTAGTCTAGGGATTTTCAGGTGAAATTCCCCAGCAAGCCTTTCATAGTTATGTGCAACTAGCAGTGCAGACCAACCTCTACAACTCATACAGTTATGGTGCATCATGCCTAATTATGTACGAAAGTGATATCATCGTAACAATACCGCATCAAACAACTCTGCATTAGGGTAACACGTATTTGATTAACAGAGAGGTAGAACCTGATGAGCATATAGAAAGTGCATACGATGAAGTATAAGCACACAAGTTACTCTTTCATAGTTATGGTATGACTGACAGTGTATACCTACCCCTACAGAGTCTCATCGAGTTCGTGAATGATATCATTAGAAGGCAACTGTGTCAATAACATGCCAGAATATCAGCACGTACGTATTTGATTAATAGAAAGGTAGAACCTAATGAGCATACAAAAGTAGATTCAATCGAAAAACAGAACATTCACAATCATGCAGTTACGTGATGTGGAGAACAGATCAAGGGTTTCGATCTTTACAGGCGTAAAAGACTTCCTCGTGAGCCTCTTCAAGGTCGGCACAAAAGCTGGCCCTCAAATGTTGCTGATGATTCCTCAGAAAAATCCCTCTTCTTCATGTTGATCAGTCTCGGGAGTGGAATCCCAATTTCCTCAGCCAAGTTTGCCAGAACCAGATCAATCATGTGATAAAATGATTCCACAACAACAATAGGATCAAACAGATAGCAGAATCTCAAGCTCCTCTCCCAGCTTGTTTTACTGAACGGTAAAAAATTGTCCCAATTATGTAAAAGGTCATCATTGATTCATTGGTACAGCTCTTTGAATTGAAGTCCAAAAGTAAGCCTCGATCGTTACATAGACCAGCCAGACCTGTCACAAAAACAGCACAAGTTTACTCCGCTTGATAATCTTTCAAAACAACAGTCTGATAATTGATTATAGAAAGCTTGCCTACAATCATCTATTAAATAGACTAGCCAGAACTAATATTCAATTTTTTAGTTATTAACCAGAAAAACTTGAACCTTGATTTTTATTTTAGCTCAGTTTCTCTTCATTACTGGGAATTCATGCTCGAATGAACAATCAGAAACTTGACTAGCTTTCCTATCATCACAAAAATGGAGAGGTGTTTGTTCTAACGAGATATCTACCATTAGTCAAATTTGAAACATAAAATAGCTCGCAAAAGGAGTTCAAAATGGCCCGGGATTTTTTAAAGGAAAATACTAGTTTGAGACAGAGAAAAAAAGGCTTCTGGCGGAGTTTACAATAGAGTAACAGAAGATCATCAGCCTCTTCATGAAAAATTCACGCCCTGGGTTTACTGAGAGGAATCGCTAGGTAATTTTTTTGGTAAGGAAGGGATCGCTAGGTAATTCTTCTTTACCTATGTCAAAATTTTCATTTGTTGCCTCAAAAGCCGCTAATCTGTCTGCAAAAACCGCCAAAGGAAGGATAGCTGAAAAAACATTGCTAAGTATATTTAGGCAAATCCAGATTTAACTAGATATCTAGCGTCGAGCAAGTAATTTTTAAAAGATATATCCTCGAGAAAAGTATTTGTCTGTTCGCTCATGCTAGTTGTTAAAGGATGAAGAATCTTATCAGATGACCAACACCTTCTAATGGATGCAGAACCACTGTTCGATCTACATTTTGATCTTGCCGGAAGCATCATGTCAGCTTCGACGACCACAACCCCCTCTTGCAATTACGTAAGACTGGGAATTGAGGAAAGGGAGAATCCTGTCCCGGAAGACCTTCTTGTTAAAAGAAGATCGTGATGGAACGTCGGTTAGGAATCTCAGAAAATAATGATAGTGTATTTGCTTACCTCTATTAAGAAAACATGAGTCGTCTTGTTGTTGTAACATGAGTACAAGAATTATCACATCAATAATATCACAATATGATCTTACCAAACCGCAAATTCATTAAGCCATGTTTCATAATCTCTAAAGACCCTTGTTCCAGGCAATTCCGGTAGCATTTCCAATGAGTTGCACCCAGAAATATCCAAATACCTCAAATTCAACTTTTCTAGTCCCCGAAGCTGAGTAAGTTTCTTGCAACCTCGTACCACTAGTGATCGTAACTTCTCACATCGCGACAAATCTGGCAAAGTCTGAATTGATTGGCACCCTGTGATATCCAAGTGTGTAACAGATCTTGATTCCTCAATTCCAGGAATCTCCGTAACACCAAGCGAATACTCCAACATGAAGTTATCTAAATTTTCAAATTGCGACAGGTTTGGTAGTTTTTCTAGAAATTGGCACCTCCCCATATATATGTGTTGGCAAGACAAGAGTCTCTCGAGACTTTCAAAGCCACGTAAATTGCAACAGTCATTGATAGCCAACTCTTTCAGGGTAGTGAAGCACATTAGGTCAGGTAATCTTTCAATGGACTCACATTTATAGATATTAAACACCTCTAACAACTCCGCTTTATTAAGACCTCGAATTTCGACTAGATTGTCGCAAGAGTTAACCTCTAATTGCTTCAAACACTGTAATTTTGGAAGGATCAGCCTCTTAATGGAAGGGCACCTTTTCGTAACTATCATCTCCAAAGACTCCAAATCATCATGGCCCTGAATTTCAACAAGATTTTCACATTTCCTAGCATATAATCGTTTCAGCCAATTTAATTGTGGAAGGTTCATTCTATCAATGGAACTGCAATTTTCTATTGACAACTCTTCCAAGTACTTTAATCCGTCAAGCTTAGGCAATGTCAGCTTATGACAAGATTGAAGATGAAGTACCTTGAGTCTTGAGGGAAGCTCCGTGATGTGTTCAAGTAGAGGGCTTAAAACATGAAGTTCTTTTAGGTGGAAGAGGCAAGAAAGTTGTGGCAACTTGGGAGTCTGACAAGAGACCCTCAGATATGTTAAGTTACAAGGAAACTCTGGCAGTGATCTGAGCGCTTCACAGTGCCATACGTTGAGGCATTGGAGAGAAGAAAGATTTTGGATGCTTTCTGGTAGGTCAGATATTGGCGTGTAGGCGATTCGGAAAGTCTCAAGCAAAGACAAGTCTCCAATTTCACTTGGAATCTCCCCTTTTAGACTATTGCAACCCATGAGACTTAGCATCCGCAGATTTTTCGTCCTTCCAATAGCATTGGGAAGCTTTTCAATTGCAGAATAACTCATGTCCAAATAATGTAAATTCTGTAAATTCCCAATTGAGTTAGGGATTTCTCTCAATGACAAACATCCTGATAGATTAAGGTGTTGGAGAGAAGAAAGATTCCATATTGAGCGAGGGATTTCTCTCAATGATCGGCAATCCCTTAGGTCAAGGTGTTGGAGAGAAGAAAGATTCTCAATTGAGCTAGGAATTTCTATCAATGATGAGCATTCACTTAGGTCAAGGTGTTGGAGAGAAGAAAGATTCCCAATTGAGCTAGGGATTTCTCTTAGTAACTCACAACCCCAGACAATTAGTTTCTCCAGCTTCCATAGAGAACCGATTGATGTAGGAATCTTTGTAACAGCAGCATGATTTAAGATAAGTACTTTAAGTTCTTTTAATTGGTCAACTTCTCTTGGAAGCTCCTTGAGACGGTTACAGTAACGCAAGTCCAAGGAAACGAGGCTTTGGAGTTTGCCAATAGAATGGTGGATTTGCTCTAATCCATAACAATATTTCATGTTGAGAATCTCTAACTCTTTGAAATTCGAGAGGTCTGGAGTACATCTTAAATTAGAGCAACTTTTAAGGATGAGAACTTTCAGCCGCTTTGCTGTCTATGAAAAAGAGAATAAGCTGTCATGAGTAAATCAACAAGGAAAAAAAACTAAAAAAATCACGGAGGATGTATTTTTTTTCCATTTTACCTTGATCGAACTCCATCCTCTCCAATCTTTTGTGATTTGACTGCGTGACAAATGCAACACCACTAATTCCGGCAAATGCAAATTGGTTGCCGAAAAAGATAGGTTGGATTCGATTTGGAGCCATCTTAATTCAGAAAACAGTTTGTTAAAGTCTCCGTTTAAAGTCGCCCGCCCCAATTGAAGGAACCTTAACCTCTGTAAGTTTATATGCTTTTCATTTGAGTATGTCCAGTGATTGTCATAGTATTTGTCGAGACAAATTGCCTGGATCCTTTCAGTTCCCTGTCAAATCAATCGAGTATCTAAATTAATTTTTTTAATTTTTCAATATATGTTATTTTTACTGTGGATTGGACCTGCGACTCCGTTGTTAGTTTTTTTAAGTCTTGGGCTCGCACAATTTTTATCTTTCTACCATCACTTTATATAAATGTTGACACATAAACTCACATTCAATTTTTCAATAATCTTCTGAAATGTGAATGATATTTTATGACATTAAAGTGAAAAGAAAAATACCTCTTGCTTTAAAAAATCTAAGACAAGCGCACCTCAATATTTTATCTTTTGCTTTTTTTGAATTTTGTAGTGCATGCACTTTGACTTTTAGTTAAGGCGAAATACAAGAAACCTTTTACAAGATACAAAGTTTTACTTGTAAATTTTCACGAAATTTGTATAATCTTTTATAAGAATTTATTCAAGAGTGCTAGTGGGTCACTTGTTAAGTAGCAAAGGAAGCACCCGGTTTTCACTTCATTAACCACTCTTATGAAGTGTTTAATCATTGCTTTGAAAAATTGAAACTTGTTTTTGTGAAGTATCTTTAAAAAGTGAAGTATTGACATTCATTAGCAATACACTTTTGAGATTTTGAATAATTTTTAATGTTTTGGCAGGGATCGGAAAATAGTTGCTTTCGGACCACTTAAAAATGAACTAATTAACTTCCTTTCATGGTATTATGGTTAGATTAAGGTTTCATATGGAACAATAGGTTGTCGATTCTGGGGAACATTTTTTAGCAAACTCAGCCATATGAAATTTAAAGGATCGTAAATTACTTGTTTTGAGTAAATGATTTTTTTTTAAGTGTAGAATCATTGTTACAGGATCTTAAATTGATTATTGATTAATTTTTTGACAGGATAAATTTATGTCAATGAATTTGTACTAAATAATATTGTTTTTTCTTCCTTGGAATTTGCTGTCATAATTAATATACAATGGACATGAATTGTTTAACTAGATTTTTTCGTAGAAAGTAGGAGCATCTATTATTGTAGATGAAAGATTGGGATAGATTGGGTTATATACAAGAAAAAATGAAGGTGAGCTAAAAGAAAAAGGGGTGCCATATGTTACCTTTTTCTCCATTAGTACTCTGAAGGCTTCGTCATATTCCCATAGTCTACTATGTCTCTCAAGGGGTCCTTGGCGAATAATGTTTCTTCCAAGATCTCTCAATTGATCATGCATCCTTAACTTACCATCATCATCAAATTTTATTAAGCACCTCAACTTCAACTCCTCAATTCCTTGATTTGGATAAAGCCCACAGTCCTCCCACATGTAAATAGCGTATTTGCTTTTTTTACCAATTAAGAAACAAGCAATATCGAGAAAAATCTCCTGATGTCCTGGTTCCAATGCATCATAACTTATCTTCAATATCTTTTGGACATCTCTATGTGGTTCTTTTTTTAACTTCTTCAGCATATCTTGCCATACTTTTCCATCTACTTTTCCATACAAGTATGAACCTACAATTTCAAGAGCCAAGGGAAGCCCACCCATAATGGATATGATATCACAAGAGATACCCTCGAAGTCTTTCAAAGAATGGTTCATATGAAATGCATGTCTGTTAAATAAAAGCAGAGAATGCTTCTCATCTATTTCATTCAATTCATACTTGTAGTCAACCTCAAATTCAGATTGATCAAGAATGGCTTTGTTTCTAGTTGTCACAATAATAATACTTCCCAAAGCAAACCACTTCCGTTCTCTAGCCAAAGCATTTAATTGATCCTTGTGATCTATGTCATCTAGAAGAATGAGAACCTTTTTTCCTTTAAAACTAGATTTGATCAAACTAATTCCACTATCAACATTCCAAACTTGATGTTTGATCTGCAGTATTTCCTTAATTAGTTGCTTTTGTAGAAAAGGAATAGTGTGGCGATGAGCTGTTTCTCGAATATCGGCAAGGAAGCTATGATGAACAAAGTCATTCGACAATTGGTTGTAAATTACCTTGGCAAGAGTTGTTTTTCCGATTCCACCCATGCCGTAGATTCCAATCATTCGAGCATCACTGGCAGGAGTGTCTACCCAATTCCTAATTTTGTCCACATGATCCCCAATTCCAACTAAGTGCTTAGTAACATCAAGCTGAAAATTTTGTTGCAACTTGCTCAGAACATATTTGACAACTTTTTCCACTAATTCTCCTTCATGCCTGTCAAACAACAAAACTCAATGATGACTTCATGATTATACTTAATCTCATCAAAAGACTGACATTTATTGAAGCATGCATGGGGCCAATCAACATGCAAGCTGTTTTGGTTTTACAAATAACAATGGGGAAAGATGGCTTAGCGGTCATTTCATTTTTTTTTCTCTATCCTTTTATGCCAATAGGTGGATCTTATTGAAATAAAATAAGGTGGTCCACCTGGATCATGAAGAATCTTTCAAACTACAATGTTCGTTATAAGGATTAAGGTTGCTGCAAGTTGAAAGGAGGTAATTTTGTTTTTTGTTAAAAAACTTTAGGAGGAGAGAAGTTATATCTAGATCGCCTCCCATTAGAGATGATTAGCAGTGGAAATCAAACCTAAACGTGGTACATGTGAAGTGTCCGATTCTTATCAGCAGAGCCAAGCTGTTGGCATAAGGAGGTCTATTTTATCTGGTAGTGATCAAGCTTTGGAAAACCGAGCATCGAGTTCTTTCTAGGCATATTTTTTATTGATTGATAGTACAGGCTGGAGGGCTTGTTGTTTCTTTCGTTTTTTGCTATGCACCGGAGACAAATGTAAAATTCTTGGGCACAGCACTTGGGCACAGCATGATCTTTGGTTTAAGTTGTCGTTGGTTTAGTTTTGACATCCTGGGATGTACTAGTGTTAGTCTTCGAGGCATTGTCGTTGTATAATGGGACATGTTGGGATCTTTTCTGAGCTTACAGTGAAAGTAATAATCTGCATTTCATCAGTTTTGCATGAAGAAATAAATTTACTTATTAAAAAAAAAAAAGAAAGAAATCAGTGAAGTACCCGTTGGCAATTTTCTCAGATTCCCATCCATTTAAGTAAGTGACTTCAATAAGGGCTTGTTGCCCTTCCAGGATATCCTTCTTATCAAAATGCTCTTGACTCGAATGGAAGGCATTTCCAAAATTTCCTTTAAGATGCCGCACGTCCCATGGAGCAACTTTGTAAAAAATGGGCAAGACTATGTGTGATGAGCTCTTCTTGTAGTTCATAATATGAATGAGCTCGCAAAGGCACCATTTACTCGAAGCATAATTTTCAGAAATGACGGGGATCGAAATCTTAGACCGTGTTATGGCATCAAGAATCTCTAAACCAAATTCCTCCCCAATTGGGATGCTGTTATCATCCATGAACACACAAAATGGTATAGTCCCTACCTTGACTAGACTGTGATAGAGGTGATTGGTGAATGCCTTGCGGGTGTCTGAGCCTCTAAAGCTCAAGAACACATCGTATTGGCTGCTATCTACACCAGTGGATATCGAAGAGATGAACGAAGAAGTGGATGCTACCTCACTGCTCTCTTCCTCCGCTCTCTTTCTCTTTCTCTGACCCTGCCCTTTGTCCATGGTGATCTGAGGGGGAAAGTTAGAAACCAAAGATGCTCTGATGCTGCTCAAAGGGATTGATGAACAACAAAAGATGCTTTTAGGACGCTTTTCTGCAAATGCTTTAGTCTTGCCTTGTCTGCTTTTGAGCCTCACCCTCTAGTCAAAGTCAAACTTAGTTGGAAATTATGTTGGAAACCCGTATTTGAACAACTACATCACTTAACGAGCATCTACGATATTTAGAGATGATTCTTTTAGTTCACACCTAAAGATATTGAAATTATGTAGGGAACTCCACGGAAGCATCTTCCTCTGAATATAAGCTCACACGACACATAATCCTTATCATAATTTTCGACCTTACTCTTATTATTTTCAGCCTGATAGACAAACAAACCTCACTATCTCCACCACCTCATTTTCCTAACTCTTTCTGCCTAACCCCATTTACATTGGCAAAACTAATGTAGTGTCATATAATTGTTGCCCAGTGAACCTCGTCCACTAGGCGTGTGCACTTCCCTAATTTGAGGAAATTTCTATCAGTCATGTTTTTAATTGGCTTGGTTTCAAGTTTTAGGCATCGTGCATGTGTAAAACTAACTAAAGCTAAAATAATAATTGAGGAAAAAATTTCAATTGCTCAGCTGTTCAAATTATGAAGGAAATTGATGAAAATAATTTTGAATAAAACGGAAATATTTTTTTTTTGGAAAATTTACTTTTTTTTTAAGTATTAATAGAATGAAGGATAATTAAGTCTATCAATGAAATTAAGTTCCATTTACATCGTTTCCACTCAACATGTATCCCAACATATTTCGAGGAATTTTAACTTTCCCTATGTTCTTCTCTCTCCGTTTCATTTTTCCACTCTACCAGATTCGTCTCAGCTTGTGCATGCCTCGACTGCGTGCTCCCTTAGCTGGCGGTGTCTCAGTAAATTAAAAGTTGCCGAAAGAAAAACTCGAAAAAGCTCCGCAGGAATTTCTTTTGTGGTCCACTTGTTTTTTTTTTTTTTTTTTTTTTTTTTTTTTTTTTTTTTTTTTTTTTCATTTGTAGGTTTTGAAATTTACGGCTTTAGCATGTTCGAATTTTGGCGCTTTTAGTATAATAAAATTTAAAGGCTTGTAAATAGGATTGTTATCAATACAAAAGATTGCGTCTCATAAGTAAATAGAGTATTGCAAGAAGCAATTGTGCTATTTGCTTTGGATGAAATGCAAAGTGAGGAAGGAACATGTTGCATCTTTTTGCATGCATACAGGTTAACATATTACATGGTGTTGTGTTGACATTACATATGGTGACACGTTTAATAATTGCATCTGTTGTGTCGTGTCGCCTAACCTTCTTTATTAGCTGTGTTGTATTCGTATTGTGGCAAGTCAATGTGTTTATTAAAAGTTTTGCCATATTCGTGTTATATCCTATCTAGAAATGCCACGGTCAAATATGGCATGATGTGAATTGTTAGCCCTATTTTTAGTAACATGATTGCTCACGAAAACAATGAGGAAAATGAATGTCCAAAGTCTCTAAATTTTCGCGGTCTTTAAGGACTGCTTGGCAAAGTTTTGGCTTGTTTTTTTAAGGAAAAAAACCACCATAAACCCGAAACTATGCCCACTATGACATATTTTACCTTAAACTTTTTTTTTGACCCCAAAAATCCCAAATTTGTATCCATGTTATACATTTACCCTCTATCAATGTTCGATCAATGAAGATCATTAAAAATCTATATGAATGAATGATGGAAGGCAAATGGTGTTAACATGGTGCTTAGGTGACTTAAGTGAAATAAGAGCAAGTTGTTTTGGCTCGAAAATTATTTTACGGAATCTTGACAGAGGATAAATGTATTATCACAGTATACATAGTTTGGAATTTTTGATGTCACAAAAAAAATTCAAAGTAAATGTTCAGTGAATAAAATTTTGGATTTTTGGTGGCTGAATGAACAAAGAAGCCCATAAAGTGAACAAGTCTCTCAGCCTTTGTTCTCCCGAAAAAACTCGAGCTTCCCGGACAAGCTGAGTACTCTCCCTGTTTCTTAAATTCAATCAATATTAGGCCGTCCTCGTTCCCTCCCTCCCTCCCTTCCACCAACGCCGCCCCCTCCCCTCCGGGGCCCCGGCTGCGGGTTCTTTTCTCTTTTTGTGTCTCTATTCGTTTCGGGTCGGTTGCTTCACTTTATTTATTTTATTTTATTTAAATTGTCATATTCTTAATGAAGTTGGAAATTTGAGGTAGAGATGAACAAATGGTCGTTCTTTCCGGGTTGGCCTCATGTGCCTACAGTTCCATGTAAAATGAATATATTTTAAACTGATGCAATATTACTGAGCTATTCACCTTAAACCTTCAAATTTGATCGACATCTTGTCTTTAGAATAGTGCTACAATTTGTTAGATGACACCAGATAAGCGTAATGTATTGGTGTTAATTTATCGATGAAATATAAAATATTCGCATACCTTCCTTGAATTCTTTTTCCCAAGCCATTTTTTTTTATCACAACTTTGTTGGCATATCCTTCAACTCTTGAATAGACAGTAAGCCAATGAATAACGACGTATCTAAAATGTAAGACATTCGATGTTTATAAAGGGTTAGAACTCACCTAATGAATAATACAGAAATATTCCAAAAATTAAAAGATAATTTAAGAAAAAATTAGAAAAAGGGAATGAAATGTCCGGACTTACCTTTAGAAGGAGGAAGCGATATTGAAAGGTGACGTACAGAAGGATTTCAATGAAGAATTCAAGACACATAGAAACATTTAGGAACATGAAATTTTTCAAAAATAAAAAAGCAATGAAGTGTTATCAACCTCTTTCTCTAATCTATGAGGAGGAAAGTTGAAGCGAAAGATGCTTTTTCGCTGCATGAACAGATCGGGGAGAAGTGCCAAAAAGTCCTAAACCTTTTGCCTTTGTACCGATTTAGTCCTAAACCTTTTTTTGGTGCCGATTCAGTCCTAAACCTTTTACGTTGTGCCAATTCAGTCCTTTCCAGCCAATTTTGGCTGAATTTTTATTTGGACGCCGGCCGGCCGACGCGTGGTCGATCGCGGCGCATGGACAACTTTTAATAATATTTTAATATTTTTGAATTTTTATTTTTATTTTTTTATTATTTATTCTTTATTCTTTTTGTCTTTTTCCTCCAGCCGGTCACCGAGGTCCGGCGACCGGCCGAGCCGAAGGCCGGCGAGGGCAAGCCTCGCCCATGGCCGGATCGGCGAGGTCGAGCCTCGCCGGCCATGGGGAGGCTCACCTCGTCAAATCCGGCGGGGAGCCTCGCCCATGGCCGGCGAGGCTCGACCTCACCAGATCCGACGAGGGTGAGCCTCGCCCATGGCCGGATCGGCAAGGTCGACCCTCGCCGGCCATGGGCGAGGCTCACCTCGTCGGATCCGGCGAGGCTCGACCCTCGCTCGCGAGGTGGCGGCGAGGTCGGCCTCACCCTCGCCGGCCATCGCCTCTGGCCGGGACTTCAGCGACCGGCTGGAGGAAAAAGACAAAACAAAAAAGAATGAAAAATAATAAAAGAATAAAAATAAAAATAAAATTCAAAAATATTAAAATATTATTAAAAGTTGTCTACGTCACGTCGATCGAGCCACGTCAGCCAGCCGACATCCAGTCAGCAAAATCCGGCCAAAATTGGCCGGAAAGGACTGAATTGGCACAACGTAAAAAGGTTTAGGCCTAAATCGGCACCAAAAAAAGGTTTAGGACTAAATCGGCATAAAGACAAAAGGTTTAGGACTTTTTTGGCACTTTTCCCGAACAAATTGATAGTCTAATCTATCGACTTTTACCAATCAAGATAAGACTACCATGGAATCTTTAATTAATTATTAATTGATTGAGTAGGAGCAGTTGTAGATGCTTCATCGTGCTCACCTTATCTTCTTTTCGAACTCAACCTCTAGTCAATTTAAGTTTGTTGGCTTGGTCCTTTCGCGAATGACGTGTACGTTAATCACTTGATTTCTTAATTGCTTAATAGGACAAGCATATAATTCACTTAAAATTGTCATATTCATAATGAAGTCGGAAATGGCAGGGATGAACAAACGGTTATCATTATTGCTCCTTTCTTTATTTCATGCTAGGCCCACATGCCAACAATTGAATGAAATGGAGAAGTGAAGTTTTATGAGCACTCAGAGGGTGCGTTTAGTTCAGTATTCCCAATAGACTTTCAGTTTTCAAAGCCTCTTGGAGAAATGCTAGATCGTTTGACAACCATATTTAAGTAGCTTTTCAAGTGAAGGCCAGCATTGGGAAGGCTAAAAGCTCAATACTAGTACGGACTAGTTTTGAGCTTTTAGCATTTGATGAAATGCTAAAACTTATTTTTTTTTTCCAAAACTATCCTCACTCATTCTTCAAATTTCAAATTTTTCCCTTGTTATTATTTTTTTTTTTTAAATGCCAAAACAATGCTAAAAAAATCAAATATATATAAATGCTAAAAAATTTAATATATTTTGGTCTTTTTAAAAAATTATTTATATATTTGATTTTTTAGCATTATTGTCAACATCTATATTTCAAAAGTTGCATATATTATTAACTTTTTTTCAATTTTAGACAAATAAAAATTAAAAAATTCCGATAAAGGGTTTGGTCCTTTAAAAAAAAGTATATATATATTAGCATTATTTTCAAATTTATATTTAAAAAGTTGCATACATTATTTTTTTAATTTTAATTAAATAAAAAATTTCGACAAAGGATTTGGTCTTTTTAAAAAAAAAATATATATATATATATGTATTTGATTTTTTTAGCATTATTTTTATTTGGTCTTTTTAAAAAAAAAAAAAAAAAATGTGTGTGTGTGTGTGTGTGTGTGTGTGTGTATTTGATTTTTAGCATTAATGTCAATTTATATTTAAAAAATTTCATGCATTAGTTTTTCAATTTTGAACAAATAAAAATTCTAATTAAAGGTTTGGTCTTTTTTTTTTTAAATATATATATGTATTTTATTTTTTAGCATTATTTTCATATTTATATTTAAAAAGTTGCGTACATTATTTTTTTCAATTTTAAACAAATAAAAATTAAAAAATTTCGATGAAGGATTTGGTTTTCTTTTTTTTTTTTTAATTATCTATATGTATTTGATTTTTTTAGCATTATTGTCAAAATTTATATTTAAAGGTTGCATACATCATTTTTTTTTTAATTTTAAGCAAATAAAAATTAAAAAATTCCGATGAAGGGTTTGGTCTTTTAAAAAAAAAAATCAAATACATAATTTTTTTTTTTTTTTAGTATTATTGTCAAAAGTTATATTTAAAAAGTTGTATACATTATTATTTTTTTCAATTTTAAACAAATAAAAATAAAAAAAAAACTAATTAAACACCAAAATAGTTTTTTAAATGTGTTTTCTACCAAACGGCATTTCTCTCAAAATTGCTTCTCAAAGCATAGTTTACCAAATGGTTTTTGCATTTGCCTAAAGTCTTTTAAGTTAAATTGCTTTGCATTTTCCCGAAGGGCTTTCAAAATGCTTAACCAAACGCACTTAGAGAATGGGTTTGCTGATCATCTACAATTTATCCTTTTAGGCATCCATCTATTTAGGTTGTTTTTAGTGTGATTGAAAGATCTCCAAATTCATACTTCATGTAGTAGTGATATCTCATACAAGGATTTTGACATCGTCTTGGTATATTATACTAAGAACAAAATATAATTATGACAAGAAAAATTTCTAAAAGTAAGATCTAAACATCCAAAAGCTCTTTTTGTCTCACTTCAAGTACACCATCATACAACTAAAACTAGGGAAAAACATCACAAAAGTCTTAAACCTATGGCATTGATACCAATTTAGTCATAAACTTTTCAATTGGACCAATTCAATTCCAAACTCTTTTACATTGGTATCAATTTAATCCATCTAACCAATTTTAGCCAGCTGGTGCTAACGTGGACACCGGCTATCGGGCCAATACCGAAGTGGTAATTTTTAATAATTTTTTATAATCTTTTTTCGAATTTTTTATTAATTTTTTTCTTTTTCTTTTTCCTTTTTCTTTCTTTTTTCTCTTCTTTCTCCTTGGATTCCTTACAGTGGCCAACCATCCTCTGGCAAGGCTTGCCGACCACTAGGCAAGGGCTACCAAGCCCTTGTTGGCCGCCGGTGAGGGTCACAACCCTTGCCCAGCCTTGCCCGGGGCTGCAGGCGAGGTGGCTTCACCTAGATCTAGGCGAGGTCATCAATACAAGGCTGGCCTCGCCTAGATCTAGGTGAAGTCACCTCGCTTGTGGCCTTAGGCAAGGCCTAGTGAGGGCTGCGAAGCCCTTGCCCACCGGTGAGCCGCCGAACGCTGGCTGGCCACTGACGAAGAATAAGGGCATAGGGAAAAGAAAAGGAAATGGAAAAGGAAAAAGAAAAAAAAAAGAAAAGGAAAAAATTAATAAAAAATTCGAAAAAATTAAAAATATAAAAATTGCCATGTCAGTGTTCGTCGGTTGGTTAGCATCCACGTCAGCGCTGGCTAACCAAATTTAGTCGAATGGACTAAATTGGTATCAATGTGAAAAATTTTAAGACTAAATTGATCTAATTGAAAAGTTTAGGACTTAATCGATACCAATGCTATGGATTTATGACTTTTTTGGTATTTTTCCCACTAAAACTCAGCCATTTTTCTTGAAAATGATTTTCATATAAAATAGTTTACTCCATCAAACAAACCCTAAGCTGATATGATATTACCGAACTATTCTCTATAAACTTTCGAATTTAGGAAATTGATTGATTTCTCACCTATAGAATCGAACTATAATTTGTTTGCTGACATAAAATGAGTATCAAGCTTTAATGTCAAATTATTAACAATATGAAGTACTTGTATACCTTCCTTGAGTTATTTTCCAGGGATTTTTTTATCACAACTTTATCAGAAATCGCCTAACCTCTTCTCCTCCACATTTCCATTTTTCAATTGCAGCACACCAAGGTCGACAGAGGAAAAAAGAAAGCATCACTCATAATTGAAGACAAATCAGAGTACTTAGGAGATATAGTGAAAGTGAAAAAGGCATGTGGTTTAAAATAGATGGCGAAATTCGCTTGCGAAATTGGCAACCTGACGAATGATCGACCGCAACCTTAAACGATGCTAACCCGCAATTCTGCCTGATTTGAATTGTTGATTATTTGCAATTTACATTTTTAGGGCATCCACTTCTTTGGGTTGCTTTATTTTAATTAAAAGAATTCAAAATTCATACTCCATGTAGTAGTAATGTCACACCCCGAATCTCGGGCGCGCCAACATCCCACCATGGTCATTCAAATGCGACGTTTCCAAGTTAAGTCACCGACCCAATCAATTCTTTAATGCACATGCTGAAGTGTGTTATAAAACCCCTGACAATAAAATATGGGATAGAAAAACGGGAAGCAATTTCACCACAATACATTTTCATAAACGCACGGAGTCTACAAACAGGGGTCTACAACCAAAAGTCTACAAAAGACCGGCTCTTAAAAAGAAACTGTCCTACGACCTACAAGTCGGACACGAACTCCAATCCAACAGACTTCACCTCTGCAACTCCACAAGGCCAACTATAACGAACTGGCCGCTCCGTCCACTAGGAACCTGAAAATGTAAGCCCTCAACGAGGTGAGACATTGTCTCAGCAAGTTCAACCCCCTAAACCCTTATTAGAAAGAAAATACATCCAATGATAGCCTAGCCACACCATCACAAACAATGAGACTCACCTTTGCCTCGGTTTCCTCCCTGCAGGTTAGCACAATTCGTATCACTCAACCACATGCAGTAATAAGGATTTTAAACAACCAGAATGCAATCACTTCCATAATAACAACAACCACAAGAATCCTGATCATAAGACCAAACAATCATGACACGTCACATACCATGCCACACAATTCCGTCCCATAATCCGACTCATCAATCAACACCCAACATGCGTTCCAATTGTCATTCACTGCCACACAAGGGCATAGCCTACTCGCAGTTCGGCTATCCACTAACATTAATGCCAGGCATCGCCTCCCCACCTTGGAGCGCAGCTTCGTCACTACGTTGACGGCGTTTATAAAGGAATAAAGGTCTAGTTGGCCTAGCCTCTACTGTGACCCGAGCCTCGTCACTATATTGACGGCGTTTATAAAGGAATAAAGGTCTAGTTGGCCTAGCCTCTACTACGACCCGAGCCTCGTCACTATATTGACGGCGTTTCTAAAGAAATAAAGGTCTAGTTGGCCTAGCTACTACTGCGACCGAGTCTTTCAACCAGCACACGAAAATTCAATACTGACCCTCGGACACTTTGCATTTCACTCAAATGCTCCGATTACAATAGTAATCCTTAAAAATCCAATTTCGATGCCAAACCCGACACCTAGGATTTTTTCTGAATAAATCTATATTTTTCACAATCAACATTCAATTTGCAAAATCCAACCATCAAATCAATAATATGAATGCATACCAACGATCAGCGTGAAATTCTGAGCAAATAAGGTCCCGAAATAATTTTCGGAATTTATTAAATAATTGATTTTATTCCGAAATTAATTAAATAATAATATTTTAATAATTTCGAGTAATAAAATATTATTAAATTATTAAACAATTTCGAAATATTTATTAAATCCAAAAGTAATTCATTTATGTCAAATCACCATTATACTAATATAAACCTCAATTTAACATTAACTAAACATACTTTAAATTAAACCAACCTCTTAATCTAATTCACAATTAAATAAACTAAATTAACCACCTAAGCTTACTTAGCTTAAACTAAGAACACCCTAAGCATAATTAACTCACTAATCAAGGTTTAGTGAGCTAAACTCACCCGATTAATGAACCAAGCAGTTCCAAACGACGGGGACGCAACGGGGATTGACTTTCCTCAAGGTGGGCCAAGCATCCGGGGTCGGGAAGCCGGCCAAAATGGGCCAAAATCGAGCTGAAATACCCATTTCCGCAGCTGCTAGTTGAGGCCGAGAAGGGGCAAATCCAGTGTTGGTTGGGCGGAGGGATGGCGGAGGAGAGGGCTGGCAGCTCAGGTGGTGGCTCATGGCGGCCTGGCGGGATCTTCAGCGACGGCTGGCAACTCAAGACGACATACAATGGCTGCTGGCGCGTGGACGAAGCAAGGACGGGAAGGCGGAGCAGCTTGTGCACGGGACAGCGTGCGTGTGGATAGACGGCGACGGCAACAAGCTCCGACGATGGGCGAGCTGGCGGCCGAGCGACAAAGGGGCGGTCGGGCTTAGCCGAACCGGTTGGCCTCTTCTCTCTCTCTCCTCCTCAAGTCCTAAGACACCCCCTTGATTCAAGGAAGAAGATGATGTTGATAGGCCACCTTTCCAAGAGCCAATATCCACCCTCCACTTGTCAAGATCCTAGCCACACAAGCCCCACCATGACATCACTTGCTGATGTCACACCCACCCACTATCTCAATCTCCCACAACCTTATTCCAATGGGTGCAATTTCATTTTCCGCCGAGGCACACGAATTTTTAAACTTTGTACATTACATTCTTCAATTCTCTTCTAATTGAACCAAATTGAAGTCCATAAAATTAATCAAATGTCCCCACACTTCAATTCACATAATCACTTGACCATAGAACTATCTTGATCTCAAAAATACAACCAAAAGCGGGCCTACCAATTTTCCGAACCAAATTAGCCATAACTTGATTATTTTGCTGAAAAACTCGGTTTGCATGAAAAATATTCCGAAGATGAGTCAATGTTCCTAAAATGATTTGTGACACACCAGGACTTCCAATTTCTGAATTCGATCTCAACTCACGGTTAATTTCACTATGGCAGGATATTAGCACGTCACAATCTACCGGATAGCTTTTAGAAATTTTCATGCATTTGACCTGTGGTTAATCAAGCCACAATGTACATCTTTGACACATTGGCGACTCTTGGTTGTTGGGGGTAATCTCAAGGTTTCAAATACGGACACGGGGTACCCAATTGACAGAAAAGCCGATCCAATGCCGACCGACAAGAATAGTGCAATCTGGTGGAATCACCCACACTCGATCACATGCCTTTGTTTTTTTTTTTTTTTTTTTTTGTCAGTCCTACTCTATTCCTATTCTACGCTCTTTCTCAGACTTTTGCCCTGCCTATGTCCAGTCTCTAATCGATTTTTAACTATGCCGTAATGACCCTTGTAGATTAGCTCGGTCGAAAGGTCGTTTCCTGGTCAAATTCTCGAGTCTGATGCATTAGAATCTCTTAACGGCTTCACCCGATAGACTAGCTTTCACATGAGTGGCCAACTCAAGGAAAAGAACTATATGCGTGAAGATAAAATGCCCGTCTCATTTTATTAAAAGCAGAATTGGAAAATCGGGATGTCACAAGTAATATCTTAGACAAGGATTTTGATACCCTCTTAATAATATTATGCTAGGAACAACATATAATTATCATGACAACTATATTTTTAAGTAAGATTTAAACATCCAAAAGCTTTCCCTATCTCACTTTCAAGTACATCATCAAATAACTGAAAACCAGCCATTTTCCTTAAAAATAATTTCCATAGAAAACAATTTCCTTTGTCGATAATTTTTTTTTTTTTTTGTTAAATAAACACACCCTAACCTAATATGATATCACTGAACTATTATCTTCAAACTTTTGAATTTAAAATGGATTGATATTTTTTCTATATGATAGAGCTATAATTTATTCGATGACACTAAATGAGTATAAGGCATTAGTACCAAATTATTAACAATATATGAAATACTTGTTTCCCTTGAGGTCTTTTTCTATTGCAACTTTATTGGCATATCATTCAACTATTGAAAATCAGTAATTCAATGGAAAAAAAAAAAGTATTTAAAAATGTGAGACATTCAATCGACAAAGGGTTACAGATCACCTAACCTCTTCTCCCACCCATTCCCATTTTTCAATTGCAACACGCCAAGTTTGATAGAGGAAGAAAGAAAGCAAACTCATATGTGAAGACAAATCAGAGTAGTTAGGAGTTAAAGTGTAAGTGAAAAATGCATGTGGTTTAAAATAGAATGCGAACTTCAATTGCAAAGTTGGCAACTTGAAAAGTGATCAACCAAATCTTGTGCGAGGCAAACCCGCCATTCTGCCCTCTTAAGTGATGCTCCAACGAATTTTCGGCGACAATTGGGTTATGAACAGACATTCCACTTAACCTTGTGATAAAGCTAGTAAGAACATCTAGAGGGGGTGAATAGGTGTTTAAAATAAATTTTGACAACTAATTTCGGAATAAGGTAAGTAACAAGTAAAGTTTGGATAAAAGACAAAGTCAGTTTCGTGAAACACTAGATTTCTGGTAGATATTTAGAATTCGATATGCAACAAAACGTATTTGCACAATAACCTATAATAGTACAACAAACTCAAGTAAAAGAATTAAGGGAAGAAAAGATTGTACACGAAATTTATAGTGGTTCAATTTTAGTTTAAGCTTACGTCTACTCTCCTATGTTGACAACCTTCTAGCTGGAATTCACTATAGTGTCAATAAAGAAATACAATCTATGAGTGCAAACTCTCAATGAAAGATCCTTCTAATTCATTAAATCTTTTTTTTTGGTGATTTTCTCCCTTGAACACAATTTGTAAAGTGCACCAAAGAAAAATAAGTTGTCAAGAGAAGCTTCAGACTTTGGAATTCTAATTTTTATGTCTCTACTTTCAAACAAACCAAATGACCTCCTTAAATAATCCTCTATACCATACTAGCCATTGACATTTTCCGGATGAATTTCTTCAAATCAATCCATTAGACAGAATTGATAAAAGTGATATTGTAGCCATTTGAAGATAGAGATGAAATATCCATGATTATGGTCGCCTATACAATCATAATCTAGGTTTCCATAAGTAGATGTTTCCCAAAAATGAACTTGTCTTCAAGATTGAAATCGTCAATTTGTGATTGATTCCATCAATGAATTTATAAAAGGTAAGTGAAATCATTCGCTAGAGAGCTAGACGTTGTAAAATAAATTTCTAATAAGTTCATTATGAATCCGTGTCGCAAAATTGATAAGTCTCAATGTAATTTCTTCCTCGTTCTAAACATCATCTTAGTTTGGATTTTGTCAGAATGGGAAATACTTGATCTTAGTCTGGATTTTGTTAGAGTGAAATACTTCTGGGAATGAGTAGACTTTGGCAAAAGTCTTTGATATCACCTCAAAAGTAACTTTAAATGCATTATGTTCTTCAAAATAAGAGTAACAAACAAAATGTTTTGTTAACTTTAAAACTTGGTTGGAATTTTCTCAACAATCTCCCATTTCTTTATGGTGACAAAACTTTCATGTAGATTTAAGCATAATATCTATATTATCTTGCAAAACAACAATTTAGCAACACAAGATATAGAGTTTACAAATAAGCAAACATTAGATAAGCATTATACTAATTAAAGGCAATCACAACTCAAAAGTCTGCAAAAGTCTACACAAAAAACATACCAACAAACCACATTGTCAACAAAGCATGCCAACACAATCTACAAAACAAATTTGCCAAGACTCCCCATTTTTGTCAATAGCAAAAAGAAAAAAACAAACTTAGCACAAAAAACCAGAGATGTAGTTTTTGAAAAGAATCAGGGGTTTCTTGGAACACGAACAAGAAGAAAATCCTTCGAATTCTACATGGTCTCCTCAAGTTTTGTCAAGCATTGATCAAAGACAGTCTCAACCTTAGCCAAGTTCTGAATGGCTTGCGAATTGATGGTCTGAACTTTGTCATCAAGAGATTATACCTTACCATTAAGAGATTCTGAGGTAGTACCAAGAGCAACATGCAACTTTTGGATTTCAACCTCCATCCCATACTATTGTGCCTGAATCTCCAGAAGAAGCTCGACTATCAAAGGATAGTTTGAGTCTAGTTTGGTCTGAGCACTAGCTTTTGCAAGTTGTACTAGAGGTATATCCAAATTGGAAGGAAGATTGGTCTGAACATTGGAGGTATCTTGCTCCCCCTTAACATTAGCTTGTTAGTCCTCAGCGCCATGAGATTCCTTAGGGAAATGAGATGCATAAATATCCTCTGCATTCAGTGGAGAACGACTAACACCATCACTTATGGTTGGTTCTGCAGTCAGGTCTTGAAGAGGAGTTTTCTCACCTATTTCCCTTGTCTTGATGACTTCAACTTGAGGAAGAATATCTCCACCTTTTGGAATACTTCCTTTTCCAGTGCCTTCAACACTGATTTGTTGATCATTTCTCTCGTTCTTATCTCCAACATCACGTTAATCATGTTCCCTTGCATCATCTTCTTCAGAATATTCATATTCCTTATTCTTATCTGCATCTTCTTCTCCTTTGTCTGGGTCATCCTCCTCACTTTCGTTTTCTCCAATGTCTTCTTCTTCACTTTCTTCTTCTAGATCTTTCTCGCTTTCTTCTACCTCTTCTTCAAAATCATCTATTCTTGCAACAGGGTCTCTCACGGCAATATTTTCCAAAATATTAGAAATAGCATCGTCTTCATCATCTTCCTCATCCTCATCTCGTAGCAAAATGATATGTCTTTTCTTCTTTGGAGTACGCAAGACGACACTTTTTCCTTTTCTTAGCTGCAAGTCTTATTTTAGCTATACTAGCAAATTCCTTTTTCATAAGTTTCAAAACACTAGAGAGATCATTTAATCTCATATTCAAAATCATTTTAAGTCTAATTTGCATAGGAATGATGGTTCTAGAGCAAAAGCTAGAAGGAGGTTGAATTTGAAAGTGTTGAAAGAGCCTAGTAATCAAGGTTGTGTAAGGAAGCTGACCTTTCTCCTTTATTACTGTTGTACATATGCAGTAGAATGGTGTGAGGAAGGGAGAAGGTGACTTCGTTACAGATAGCCCACATCATTTTGGCTTTAAATTTCGAAACGTTAGTCTTAGAGGCAACCTTGGGTCTGATGTAGTTGATAATAACATTGTGGAGCAAAATGTTATAAGCAGACAGCTTGGAATAGGTAATACTTCCCTTAGGAGTTTTGTCTTTCACAAAAACTTAATAACCTCATTATTCGAGACATTTATAGACATGAATCCACTTCGTTCCACTCCTAGTATATCGGCCAGCATATCAACATCCACATCATAGACTTTATTACATATAGTAAATTGAATGCGTGTGGGATCCAGAACAGACAAGTTAGAGTAAAAATAGGCAGTCAATTTAGGTCAGGCATCACACGACTCCACACAAAACTTTTCCATTTTAAGTTTGGCAAATTTCTGCCTCAAATGTACCTTGATCGAATCCAGAAAATCAAATTCTACTGTGCGAGGGTTGATGACTCCCCTATTTAGCATCTATGCATAAACCTTCTTGTATTCTTTTGACCGAAACAGCTTCCCTTTAGACCTAGTAATTTCAGCAACAACACCCAATTCGAGTTGGAAATTCTTAAACATTCTCTTCTCATCTTCTTTCTTCCCTTCAGATTAATTTTCAATTCCGACATGAGGATCAACCGGAAACATTGCAAATTCCTCCTCTGCTCTCTTAGATTTTACTAGCCCTAGTTTTTCCATAGCTTTCAAAAACAAGGTTTCGTTCCCATAGCCATTTTCTTTCAAGAAAGTGGTAATAAAATCTATAGGACTTCCTTCCTTTTTCAAAAACTCATAGTGCTTAAGAAGAACATCAGGTTTCCTTACCCAAATAGGAGTTACATCTTGAGTGACCTCCTCCTCCACAGATGATCAATTTGTGCTCCTCGGTGATTCATATAGCCAAAAACACCCAAAATCCCTTTTCAAAAATCAACTTGGCAACTCTCTTTGTTTTTTTTTTTGGTTCAAAACTTTCAAAAATAAATTCGTACGGGGTCACGTATTTGAAATCAACCCGCCAAACTTTGCACGCATTTAGTTTGAAACCTCACGATTTTATTAAGCACATAAAACTTGGCATCCAAACCCGACACTATATTTCTTTTCTAATTCTTTGTCCAACCCCTCTTTTTTAAAACAATTTAGAGTAACTTCCTTTTTTTTTTTGTTTAAAACTTTTGGAAATAAATTCCTAGGTGCTCTCGTACTTAAAATGTTTAGAACATTTTTCAAGAAAGAAATAACCTCAAAATCGTAGCACATTTTAACCCACGAAAATAACAAGCAGCGAGTGTCTAGTAAACTAATCTGAAGTTAAACTAATCCAACTTAATTAACACTAATCCTTCTTAGCAATGATCCATCTTAGCACTAATTTAACCATGATTAGCACTAATCTAAACACCCCTTAAGCATAATTAACGACCTAATAAATGATTAGGGAGTTAACTCACCATAATTTGACAGCGGCAGGCTCACAGTGATAGCAATGCAATGGCGACAGCAATGCAACGGCGACGAGAACCCACGACAACCACATCTTGAATGGAGGCTCAGCAAAGGAGGGGTTGGCCTACAAACCTTCGGCCAAAGGAGAGGGGACTCGGTTCAAGTGATGGTGGCCAGCGGTGGTGCTGAGCTGGAACGAACGGGGATGGGCAGCTGTTGGTCGTGAGAGGAAGGTGGGATGCTAACGTGAGGGTGCTGCTGGATGTTGTGCGACAGCAACAAAGTGAAAGGGAAAAGGGACGGTGATGGAGTTGCTGTTGAAGCTGGACGTGAGGTTGATGAATTGTGGGTGATGGGATGATGATGGAGTGATGTGGCGGTGGTGTTGTGGTGGCAGCAAGAAGATGAAGGAGTTGTTGGCGTGGGTTGGCTGCTAGGATGGAGATGCTAGAATTGTGGGCTATGGTGGAGCAAAAGAAGGGAAGGGATGAGGAAGAAGAGAGAATGGGCAGAGAAGGGGAGCGCTCATGCATGAAGGGGGAAAGAGAAGTGAACGAAAGAGAGTGGGGGTTGTGAGTGTAAGAGAGGGAATTGGGGAGAGAAATGGGAGGAAAATAAGTCAATTGAAGGGCCAATGGAAAGCCTTGAGAAATATCTATGCACTCATGACATTTTACCCCAAAGTCTTCATGCCCAACAAGTCTTGTAGCCAACCAATGAAGAATTAATCCCAATTTCACCCAAAATAAACCATTTTGGGCAGCCAAATAGCTTACTCCTCCTCCCATCCGAATTTCCATTTTATTCATTTTTGTCCGAAATCAATTTTTCCGCAAAATTCCGAACTAGACGAAATTTCTCCGAAAGATGAGACGACGTCCTAAAAATGAATCGTGACACGCTTGAACGTCTGATTCCCGAAACCGAATTTAATTTTGTGGTTAAAATCGACCGAACGCGATTTTAGTACAACCTAACCTATCATGTAGCTTTTAGGGATTTTAGCGTGTTTGACCCATGGTCGAAAATTCTTGATCCACATTTGTGCAGCTCCGAATCGTAGACAACTCTCGGTTGTCGTAAAAATCGCGAGAGTTCAATTATGTGTCCCAAATATAAAATCAATAGAAAATCGGGTTATCGTTGTTCGACGCGAATTTCGCAATCGTGTGGAATCACCCGCAATTCAATTACGTGTTTCCGTCAAATTGACTTATATCCGATCGCAATTCAATTATAACGATGTCGTATTGACTCTTACCTATTATTATGGTCAAGCGATCAATTTCCGATCGAATTATCTAGTCTGCCGTGTTTATGTCCCTTAACGGCCTTACCTAATAGATTAGTCAACTCGAGAATGATCAGTTCCAAGTAAATTAACCATAAGCGCATCGACGAAACAATCATTTCATATATCTAAGACATCGAGACAGGCTTGGAGGATTTTGAGGACATGATTGTGAGTGAATGATACTGAGATTTGCATAGGGAGTAAATTGAGAACAAGAGAAATAGGGGTTTGTGAGATTAGGGTTTGTGAAGGAAGAAGGTAACTGGAAGAAAAAATTTGTAGACCTATTTAAAATAACTGAACCAAGACAACTAAACGGACGCAATAAAAGAAAAAAAATAACTTCCATTTCGAAAATTTACAAAAGAATAATCATAAATAATTTTGAAATATTGACTCCAAAAAATCAGCAATAAAAGATAACAATTTCCACTTGATGAAAAGGTTCGAACATTCAACTAACAAGTCATTCAAAATTTGGATAAGTTCGATATTGTTTTTGGTTAGTGCCTGACAAAGCTTGAGGAGACCACGCAAAATTTGGAGGACTTTCGTTTTGTTCATGTTCCTAAAAATCTCTTATCTTTTCCAAAAACTTTATTTCTATTTCTGTGTTAGTTTGATTTTCTCTTTTTAATGTTGACAAAAAGGGAAAGACTTTGCAGATTTTATGTGTTTTTGGTGTGTTGGTGTGCTTATTCTGCAGACTTTTTGAGTTGTGATTGCTTTCAATAAGTATTATCTTATCTAATATATGCGTAAATTCTATATCCTATGCTGCTAAAGTGTTGTTTTACAGGGTTATTTAAAGTATAGTTCTTCTTAATCTACATGTTAGTTTTTTCACCATAAAAAAGAGGGAGATTGTTGAGAAAATTCCTACCAAGATTTTGAAGTTGACAAAACTTTCTATTTCTAATGCTTAAATTGCTTGTGAGTTACTTTTGTGGACTTATCAAGATTCTATCAAAGACTCCTACTTAAGTCTATTTCATTCTAGAAGTATTCCTCATTTTGACAAAATCCAGACCGAGATCCTATCCAAAACAAAGAAGAGTCCAAGAAGCAAACGCAGCGATGTGCGACAAAAATGAACTTTATTTGGAAACAAAAGATTCCTTCAATGTCTATCTTCTAGCCAAGGATTTCACTTTCCATACATATACATATATATATAGGTCAATCACAAAATTGACAAAATGAATCTTGAAGATAAGTTCCTTATGAAGAAGTTCTACTTATGAAAACTTAGATTCTAATTATATGGGCGACCAAAATCAGTGGAATTTTCATCTCTATCTTTAAACGGCTCTTCAATAGATTCTGTTTAACGGGCTAATTGGAAGAAATTCCTGGGGAGAATGTCAATGGCTAGTATGGTGTGAAGGAGTATTTAAAGGAGATCATTCAATCAAGTTAGAAGAAGAGACATGAAATTCGAATTCCAAAGTCTAAAGCTTCTCTCATCCACTTGTCTTCATTTGTGCGGCTTATGAATCGTGTTTAAGAGAGAAAAATACACAAATAGTGACTTAGTGAGTTAAAGAGTTCTATCATTGAGTGTTTTCTTATGAGCTATAATTCTCTATTGATACTATAGTGGAATCCAGCCAGTAGGATGTCAATGTGAGAGAGTGGATGTAGGCTTAATCTAAATTGAACCAGTATAAATTTCGTATGCAATCTTTTCCTCTCTTAACTCATTTTACATAAGTCTATTGCGCTTTTACAGGGATCGCATAACAAACTCTGAATATCTATCAGAAGTCCGATGACTTGTTTAACAAACTCATATCTTTATTCAGTTTTTGCTCAAAACTTATTTTATTCCGTAATTAATTGTCAAGATTTCTTTTAATTACCTATTCACCCCCCTCTAGGTGTTGGTATCAGCTTTATCACACTTTGCATTAGTTTGGAACTTTCATGGAGCTCTAATCCTAGCAAGCATTTCAACTTGCCACATCCTGCAACATGAAGCTTCAATAGTCTTGGAGGAAGTTCTGGGAGATTTTCGAGCAATATGTAATCATAAAGAGTGAATTCTCTTAGATGGGTTAGGTAAAATAGTGGAGGCAACGCACAACTCTAACTGGTGACTTACAGAAAGATTAATCCAGAAGGAAGCCCAGGCTGTGATTGAAGCTTTAGGCAGCCCCCTAAGTCAAGATGTTGCAAAGAAGAAAGTTTCCGAATGCTTAATGGCAAGCCAGAAACGGATGTATATGTTAATTGAAGCTTCACGAGTGAAGACAAGTTGCCATTTTCACTTGGAATTTCCCCTTCCATGCTAGTGCAACTCAAAGCATCCAACTCCAGGAGTTTCCCCAACCTTCCAAAAGCACCTGCCAACTTTTTGATCTTGGTAAGATTAATCTTAAGGATTTCTGAGTTATGCAAACCCCCATTGGAAGATGGTAATTCCATTGTGCTGGACAGGTTGAGCTCAGAAAAGATCCCGTCTTCCCAATGGAGTTTGGGTTCTTTGTCAATGGGCAACATAGTGTAGAAGTCACGCGAAACAACAAGATCTGCAGCTTTTTAAGGTACACTATGTTGTCTGGAAGTTCGGCAATTCCTGGACAGTTGCATAAATTTGAGGGTCAACAGATTCATTAGATGGCTTATTGAGTCCGAAAGTTGAACCAGAGCAGAACAACGTTTGGCACTAAGCTTCTCCAGCTTCCTTAAAGAACCAATAGCAGGAATCTCTATCATAGCAGTCGAGTCCAAAACAAGTTCCTTCCTTTCTGCTAATTCATTAATAGAAGGGTGAATTTTCTCCAAATGTTCACAGGATGAGAATTACTAAATTGTGGAAAGCAGAGAAGTAGGGAGTTCATTGTAAATGACCACACTTAGTAAGTTCAAGAACTTTGAGCCGCTTCGCCGTCTATAAGAGTGAAAGGTATCATGGGAATTAGTCATCGAGGAGTAATCAGTATTAGAAACACAACATTGGATGTGTCATTCCGGCTTACCTTGACCGAGCTCCGTCCATTCCAGTGTTCTGTAATCATGCTTTGTGTCAATCCCAACATGACTAGTTTCTCTGGAAGCAAGTTAGTCACCTCGAAAGATGAAGGACATCCCGTACGCTGAAGTCATCTTAATTCAGGAAATAGCTTCTCAAAATCTCCGCTAACACTCACATTCCTCGCTTGGAGGAGCCTTAAGGTCAGTGACTTCTCAAATTGTTCACTTGTGTATGTCCTGTCCTCTTTGTCATCTGTTCCTTCTGAGCCTTTGTCGAGACAAATGGCCTGAATCCTTTTCGTTCCCCATAAGTAAGAAAGCAAGATTATTAGAAAATTCCGTGTCCCTTCCAATGGAAAAGCAAGCGATGTCTAGAAAAATCTCTTGAAGGAGGACGCGGATGCTCCGGCGGCTATTTTAGTTTTTGCATGGTCACCGCTGGCCCTCTCTCTTCTTCATGTGACGCATTCCGCTGCTTGCATTGCTCTGGATCTGCCCTTTCTCCATGGAAGTCTGACAAAGGTAGATGAAATGGCTGATGAACAAGTCTGCCTAATCATGCACATGCTTCGTCATCTGCGTAATTACTTACGAAAATCATTTGACTCATGGGCATTTGATAAGCAGACGCGATGTCGTTCACGTATTATAAAGTTGTTTGCCTTGGAATTCTTCTTAACCTAGTAGTGACCATCTCATATCAATTAAGAAGTTAACATACTTGGACCGTCGTCTTAGAATTTTTGCATGATTGTTTTCTTTTTTATAACACGCCGGCTCAATTAATTGCATGGATGCATGCAAACCACCACATCCGTGTGCATCAGATAACACTACCTACAGAATGGCAGGTATGGCCTCAAAGGTTACCATGAGTTGAAAAAGCTGCAATTTGAATATGAAATCCGTTGCATTCAAATTTAACGCTTAATCACTTGATCTGTTATGAAAGTCCATTGAAAGTAAAGCCTCTCTTTTTTCATTCTCCCATACTCTATCTACCTAGCCCCAATTGTTATCAAAAAGCATATTTACTCATATATAGTGTAAGACGTGATTTGTCAAAGTCTCACCAGTTTTTAGGTTCTAATTCCAAGTAAATTATCTATGAAAAATACATCAACTGATTCTACCTTTTCTTTCATACACATTGCACGTGAATCCACACTAACGTTCATATGTTGTTCATCCCATTCTAGCTTAAGTTTGATCTAGGGATAGATGGAGACCTTATGGGCGAGCTTTTTTTCTTTGGCACGTGAAAGTTATTTTGTTGGCAAAAAGCTTAAGTTAGTCTATTTGCAGGTAAGGTAGCATTTTGATTGGTTTTGATATCATTTATCGCTAAGTTGATAAGATTTTGAGTTCGTAAGTTTGAGCAATTTATGGGGTTTGGTTTTGCATTCCCAAATAAGTGGTGTTTATCTCTTTTTTGACTTTGAAATCTCATATTTCAAAAGTCATTATTGTGTGCAAGATATGACTTTTAAAAGGAAAAAAGTGATGTTTAAAGCATCTTTGTTGCATAAAAATTGAATTGGGCTTTTATTACCCTTTTTGGTTAATTGAAATAATGAAATATCCTTTGAAATAGTTTTAGTTGATTATTTGTGAATGGTTTAAGAAAGGCTTTGTGAAAGGGATTGCGAAAGCATGTAAGTATTGATTTATAAACATGGTTTTTGAAAGATATTTCATTTGATAAATTGAATTGTGAAAGACTATATCTTTTGTTTGGTAAACTTGATTTTTTATATGGATTTTGGATTGAGACTACAAAGAATCATGGCAAAGGGACAAATATGGCAATATGAATCCACGACGGTGATGGAGGATAGAAGCAGCCAAGTATATGATAGAACTCATTTAATCACTTCCATCAACTTCATCAAGTCTATAACTAAGTCATAGAAGAAAGGAAAATTTCCAAATAAGAGCTTAATGTGCCCACATTTTTTCAAATAAGGTCCTGAAGTAGACATTATTTCAAATAAGGACTTTTGGCTGGCCGGTGACTATTCCAACTGTCTTAAAAAGGGTATTTTAGTAAAAAAAAATCAAAGTATATGTTCAAAAATTTTTATTTATTTTCTTTCCTTTACATTCCTTTTTTTCTTTTTTCTTTATTTTTTTCTCTTCTTCTCCATTGATCATGGCAGAGGTTGCCAGACTTGAGTGAGGGCCACCCTCGCCGGCATCGCGCAGGGTCACCCTCGCTCGAGTGGATGAGGAATGCCCTCACCAAATTCTGCAAGGGAGAGGGCTACCCTCATCGAATTGGGCAAGAGTTGCCTTCGCCCCACTAGCGAAGGGCAATATTCGCTAGCATCAGGTAGCTCACGTTCGACATCGCTCAAGCAAGGGTAGGCTTGGGGCCAGCGACTTTTGTCATGGCTGACGAACTCCATCATGGCCAACAGAAGAAAAAGGGAAAAATGAAAAAAAGGAAAAGGAAAAGGTAAAGAATAGATAAATTTTAATAATCAAAAGACTAGAATGCTCTTCAGGCAGGAAGATTAAGCTGTTCTTTGAAATTTGTATGATCACTTCAAATCTTTATTTGAAACAAATTCTACTTCAATTCTTTATTTGAGATGATTTGGCCACTTCATGCTCTTATTTAAAATAAAGCCCACTTAAGATTTTTATTTTAAAAAATAAGGGCATTTCTTCATGTGCTTATATAGAATTTTCCCCTAATTCCCCTAATTCTATTATGATTAATCTGACCAAACCCAGCGAAAGATTACAACCCGCACCAGATACAGCCCCGATTCACGTCCCCGTTCACTTGGCCTCTCCTTGAAAGCGTCCAAGTTCACGTTCACCTAAATCTTGTATAAAGAAGAAGGAAGAACGAGGAAGAAGAAGAAAGCAAGTAGTTCTCTCTCTCTCTCTTTCTCGATACAGACATGGCTTCGACTGGTAAGATCGAAAAGGCGGAGGAGGAATGGAGAGCTGTCCTCTCTCCCGAGCAGTTTCGGATCCTGCGCGAAAAGGGCACCGAGTAATTCTCCCTCTCCCTCTCTCTCTCTTTTCCTTATGCGCCATTGCTCATTTATCTGGTGGAATTGGGTTGATTCCAGCCTTATCCTGTTTAATGGGCGAATTTCCCTTCTTTCTTTGCGGGGGCCTTGGCTTCTAGGATATGTGCTTTTCCTATTGGGTCCTTTGCTTGATGATTCATCGATTCTTGATTGTTCAATTGGGGTAGGACTGCGGGGGGTCGGCGCGCTGTTGATTGATACTCTGATGAAGTTGGGTCTTAGAATGATTACAGAAGCGAAGATGGTTGGCCACTTGTTTTAAACCGAAAGTTTTCAGATCTCAGAGAAATTTAAATGAGTGAAATGTGAGTTCAATTTGTGGAATATTGTTATGGCTTGTGCACACTGCGGAGGACCCGGAAAAATGTTTGCGATGTGTCCTCTAGGCTTGTGACATCTTAGGTTACTGGGGAATGAAGAAGGAACAATGGTCAAGGTTGAGCGCTTCAGTTGTAATCTGGGCGATATAGCAGATGATCTTGTCGTTGTGAATTCAGAATGTCTTTTTATATAACTATGTTGCCGTTCACGGTACAATCAAACCACAGAGCTGAGACACATCTGTTGGGTGCTGTACTGTGCACAAGTAGATACTGCACCCCAAGAAACCAGCTGCTTACATTTGTGCTTTAGAGTTCTGATTTAGCTAGTTGTGGTCGTTTTCAGTGAGAGTGGATCTTCTTTTGAATTTGTTATCGATGCTTCTCCTCTCGCAAGCAAGCTAGAACTCTTGAATTGTTAGGATATGACTTTCGCAGGCCGTATTCAGTAAATTTTTTTGTGGTCTTTTGTTTAAGATTGATAGATTTGGAGAATACCGTATGTTTGTAAGGCTTAGATTTGATTTTTGTGCAGGTTGCGAGGCACAGGGGAGTACAACAAGTTCTTTGCTGAAGGTGTTTATGACTGTGCTGGATGTGGGACCCCGCTTTACAAGTCCACCACCAAGTTTGATTCCGGCTGCGGCTGGCCAGCTTTCTATGAGGGTCTCCCCGGTGCAATAAATCGCAGTGTGAGTTCAATCTTTGGTTCAGTCTTTGTCGTCATTCTCAGTTATGTTGCTGATTGCACCTCTAAGAAGAACTGTTTTTCAGCCTGACCCAGATGGAAGAAGAACTGAGATTACATGTGCGGCTTGTGGCGGGCACTTGGGCCATGTTTTCAAGGGCGAGGGATTTTCCACACCGACTGATGAACGCCATTGTGTCAACAGCGTTTCGGTCAAATTTGTGTCTGAGAAATCCTCATGAAATTAGTCAGTAGTGTAAGGGAAAAAAGTAGACTCCTTGTTGGTGATGACCGGACTTTGGAATATTATTGCCAAGCCCGACCTTTTCTAATGGTGTGTGTGGTTGTACTGAAGAATGAGATTATGATTCTGCATGGAATGTATTCTCTGCTTCGTTGTACGGATGAGGAGAGCAACTGGAGAATAAACTGAAGATTTGACTTTGGCTTTGCAGTGAAATTGATTGAATTCTGTTTACAGTAGTGATTCCATCTGAGATTCTGAATCATCTGAAGACATCCATATAACTGATCGTCTTAATCATTATCAGCCCTCAAGAGTGCCACTACTGATATGCAAACTGATTATTTTGAACTGGGATCTAATCTAGAAAGACAGAGAATTAGGCACAAACATCGAATGGAGAAATGAAGCAAAAGAGAGGGACCGGATAGGTCGTATGTGTCCCGAAAGAAGATTGATCGAAAGCTTGAGAGGAAGTGAGCATTGCCTGGACTTGTTCTAATAGGCAAATCACATGGTACGAATATGTGAGACCCAAAATCACTCTTTGAAGAACACTGTTAGTTTTCGCACGTGATTGGCTCGGTTCACCAAACTGCTCACCTAATGCATGTATTTTGCTTTAGAGGAGAAGAGCGATGGGAACAAGTTAAAGATCCCACCAATGAGACATGAAACCAGGCATACCCTCCATCCACATCAAGGAGAATGGATTGTTAATTTTCTCCCAGTGTAGTACAACAAGTGAAATACGTGGAGATCAGATGTACTTAAAAAATTTTTGATCAAAGTGCGTGCGACTGAAGGATGGCCATGTCGAAACTTAGGCGTAGATCTAACAGTTCTTACTCTATACTCGTCGATGGGGATAGAAAACTAAGACACGGTCAATTAAAAGAGAGACACAATGGCCATCGAAAGGAGATGATGGATCACGTAACCTAGAAGCAATAGCAGTTTGCAGGGAAGAGTAATGGCCACTTTATATGGTTAATTACAAAGGAAATGCAAGCCGTGGATCTGTGACAAGAAGTTTAGGCGGAAGAGGTCATGTACAAAAATGAAATCTACGGTGACTTCTAATCACACCGACCTCAATTGAAGATAAACAAGTCGAACATAGTGCAGTATTTGTCCAGTTTCAGAGAGATTAATCAAAATTCACCGGAGAACATTGTTTATAGACTACACCTTCAAAACAAATTAGACATCCTAATAAGCTAGCATGCATTTCTGGAATGAGACAGCTTATTTTAGGCTCCGTTTGGGAACAGCTTTCCCAAGTGTCTTTGGAGGGCTAAAGGCCTTTGGGCCAAATGTTAAGTGTTTGGCAATTTTTTTTCACTTGCCTTTGCCAAAGGCAAAGCCTTCCCAAGGCTGAAAGCCCAAGGCAGGTTGAGGGCTGCCTTGGGCATTCTCGGTATGCTGGCTTTGAAGATAATAAATTTTTTCTTCCGAAATTGTCCTTGTTAATTTTTTGTTTTTCCGGCTTTACCCCGACTACTGTTCATCATCTTCATCCTTCCCTTCTCTCTACTGAGAACACGGCCAGCATCTACGCACAGTCGTTGGCGAAGGGCAGGTGGTCCGACTAAGGTCCCATGACCCTCCGATGAGGGTCGCCGTGCGGAGGACGCCGGCAACCCAGATCGTGCGCAGATCTGGTCGCGCAGATTTGGGTCACGGCGACCAAATCGCGAGCACCAACGACCTCCGCGACGCCGTGGGTCGCACGACGGCTCAACGAGGGTCGCGGCGACCGGGATCTTGCGATCTTGGTCGCCGCGACCAGATCGAGCGGCACCGGCGACCTTCGCACGGAGGTCGCCTCGCGGCGCGGCGGGTCGCGCAACCTTCCGACAAGGGTCGCCTCGACCCGCCGCGCCGCGACCTCCATGCGGACATCGCCGGTGCCACTCGATCCGGTCGCGGCAACCTAGATCTCGCGATCCCGGTCGCCGCGACCCTCGTCGAGCCGTGTCCTCCGCACGGTGATGCTAGCTGGACGCTGCCCTTCGCCGCGCCGCCTCCCCCTCGCCGGACAGCCTACCCTTCACCGCGCCACCTCCCCCTCGCCAGACTGCCTACCCTTCGCCGGCGGTAACCGGCGAAGCCCTTGGCCAGCCAACTCTCATTTTTTCCCTTTTTTTTAATAACAAAAGCATTTTGCAAATTTAATTTATCCAAACACTATTTTACTCAAACATACTTCACAATGGACTTTCACAAACATCATTTTCCAAACACAATTTGCATTTTGAAAAACACCTTTAACTCAAGTATCTTTACATTTTCTCAAAGACTTTCCCTAAAAATCTTTCCAAACGCACCCTAGACTCTTTTGCCATCCCTCCTCCTAACTCCTTCCACTTCTTCCCAGGACAGAGAATACGGCTTGATCTTCATGGAAGAAATATGACATGGAAGGTGTAACTTAAAATCAAAGGACCAATTTTTACATCGGCAATCAACCTGCCTCTGGCTGGCTCTCTCGAGTTATCCAAAGAACGGTAAGGGTATTAAGCCCGTGAAGAGGGTATTAAGCCCGTAAAGGTGGTCATGACTACACTCCTACGTCAATATTCAATAACATTTGCTAGGTATTATATAACATAAAGGAGTGCAAACCCATATACAAAAGGAGCTGAGAACACCAAGAAAGAACTCATCTAGAAGACAAAGCAACTATAACGTGAATCAATGCATTCATCCCAAGTAACTTCCCACTCAAGAAGTACGTTGAACTAGCTTCATCAGTTAAGAAAACAGAGATACTGTTTCCTTCAAATGCTATCTTGTTTTGCTCTGTCCAAATCTGCCAACCCGCACAGAATATTCTTGTCCAAGGACAACAAAGGAGATGCCTCACAATTTGTCCCCTTATGCATAGAACCATCTATTGACCAGCACATCCCGTCTTTTTCTCAGATTTTTATGGACAGAATTGGATCCCAAGTTCTCAAATCAAGGGGAAAAAAGGACACAAAAGACTATTTGTGCACTCTCGTTGCTTCATAGCAAGTGTCAAATTCTATAGCTGCTGGTATTCCTGATAAAAAAAAAAAATTAGTAACAAGTTCTTAGCAGGTATCTATAATCATGCCATTTGCAACACACCAGATAAAAAAGTCCACATCCAAGTTTGGTTCAGTAGCAGTGGGCCAGCTTTCTAGAGGGTGTCCCGAGACCAATGATGCTGCAATGTGATCTTTCATCTACATTGGTTTATGTCAAAAGCAATGTTTTGAATATTGCGCCTACAAAAAGAACAGATTCGCAGACAAACCCAGCTGGAAGAGCAACTGAGATTAAGCATGCAGCTTGTGGTTGGCATTTGGGCCATGTTTTCGAGGGCAAGATGCTGCTGACTCAGATTGCTGGACAGCACCATGCCAACACTGTTTCAATAAACTGTCTGAGAAATCCTCATGAACCTTGAAGAACAACAGGTTTGTGCTCAGAAATTTGACAACAATGGAAGACTAAATGGGACTTCTTGTGGGAAATGACAGGGCTTTGGAGTGTAATTGCCAAGTCCCTTGACTCCAACCATTGCATTTATCGTATCTTATTGCAGCAAAGAACAAGATTATGGTGTGTTCTGGCATGTACTTAACCTAAGACAAGTAAAGGCAGATTTTTTGTTTGATTTTCCATGAGAGTAAATGGGAGGTTACACTGGCGTATGTTAGTATTGGATGCAGTGACCACTATATCAAATAACCAACAGTTGGCTTAGCTTTGAGGTGAAGTTTATCGAATTCTGGTTACCACAGCAACCAAGTGCCTAATAAAACTCCAGCATCTGTACTCCTGAAAATGGCCAGCAATGAGCTCACAAATCTACTAAGACAAAAACCATAGTATAATTGCCTATCAAGCTCGTTTGGAGGACCAGGCCAACCAAATCACACACTTTGACAAGCATAACCTCACAAAGATCTCTACAAGTAAAATGGTTGATATTAGTAGGGACAAAAATGGCTTCCTTTGTCTCCTGGAATAAAGAAAAACATAATGGAATTTATGTGAGAACACTAATATATTCTACGACCATCTGTTCCTCAGTTTTAATGCAGAACTGCTCACAAGCTGAATACATTTTCCTGGGACCCACGTTACTGGTTTCAAGCCCTGCATGCTTCCAAGGGAAGCTTCAACCTAAGCCAATGATTCATACACTAACACCATGAACTGGTCATATCTTTTGAATTGCAACAGCTTCAAACACATCATAGATGTGCAATATTAGAGTCATCATCTCAGAATATCCACCCAACAAAATGTCTAACTGATAAAGGCCCTTCAAGGTACAACTCTCATGATCCAGATAAATCATTTTCAAGCTGTATCCAAACTAGAGATAAGCAAAGAACGAGGTGTTACAGGCAGCAAAGCAAAAGAAGGACAAGATATAGAGAGAAAAAGTAGAACAATCTACAACAGAACAGAAACAAGGGCAAGCCCAAGAATCCCACCAAGGAGAAAACGCATGCATGTATGTCCCCATTCAAAGTGGAGGGACAGCTCTCACTTTGTAAGAAAAACTGACTGCATTCGGATGACACACCTTCAGACACCACATGAACCAGGAGAATCATTTTCAATATTTGGAGGGGGGCATTTCTTAGGGGTTCCAGAACCCAACTCCATCAAATTAATAGGATGAGCTAGCCTCATTCTACTTGCCAATCCCAGTTGGAAATTAAAGACGCAAGAGCCACGTCAAAAGGTTTATTATCAAAGAGCAAAAGCTCAGCTTGCCGGAATTCTTCCAGCAGATGGTCATACGAACAAAATTAAGAATTTCCGACCACGCTCTCATCACATCGACCTTCAATTCGAGATACACAAGCCGTGCTTATCGCTCCATCAATCAAATCAAATCAACTGACTTCTCTCATAAACACCCACTACAGGAAGAATTTCCAAAAGAGGTCAACTTTCTGTTTCCTGAAGTTAATGAAATAATGGGTATGAAGCAAACTCGCAGTTCACGATGCAGCATTCAGTACCAGCTAAGAAGTCCCCCCTCGCCTCCACCTGCAAAAAAGAGAGGCAAATCTTTAGCCCTTTAGAATACAAAAGGCAACGGGAGTGTTTCATGGTTCAACCTTAGTAGAATCTTCACTTCCCTCCTCTGCCGCTCCTCTTCTCATTGCACGCCTTGAGAGCTTGCACTTCTGTTGATCACGTCAAACAACACAAAAAGCACGATCGCCGTCATCAGATGCGTCGCTGATTCTTCGACGTAAATTACGCGATAAACCCATCTCCGGCATACCTTTTTGGCACGATTTCCAGTTCCTATTGTGGTTGACGAGACAATCCTGAAGATACCCACGAAGGATTTTACAATCAGAAGCAGCGAAAGGGAATGATCGGAGGTGGGTTCACGGTTCAGCGTACCTGCAGCGACAGGTACAGAGCAGAGCACTCGCGGAGCTGCTTCACGTTCTCGTCGTCCTCGTCGGCGTCGCTCTGGTGGATCGGCGGCGGCGGCGGCGATGGGACTTGCCCGCCGGCTAAGGGCGGCGATGAGGTCATCGTTGGAATAGTCGTGGGCGAGTCTCCCCTGTTGTCGGAGTTTGGGTTACTTTTTGTGGGCTTCGCCAGCCCGGTCCAAATTAATGCACGAGATTCCGACAACCCGTCCGATAATGATTTTACTGAACTGCCCCCGGATCAAACTCTTGTGAGACAGGTGCATTTGGTTCAACTTTCTTAATGGTTTTTAGCCTCAAAACCCTCTTAGGAAAATGCTGTGGTGTTTAGCAAGTCTGTCCAAGAAGCTTTTAGTTAAATGTTGATCTTAGGCTCCGTTCGTTTCGCGGAAAATGTTTTCGGGAAAATATTTTCCGGATTTTCAGGCGTTCGTTTCACGGAAAATGAATTCCTGGGAAAATGTTTCATGGAAGGGAAAAGTCTTAAATTTGAGGAAAATATTTTCCACTTTTGAAAAGTGGAAAACATTTTCCTCACTGATCTCTCTTATCTCACACATCTACAAATCATCACTTTCTCCTCCCATTTCTTCTTCTTCTTTTCTTTTTTTATTCGAATTATTTTTAAATTGTATTTTTTTTTTTTTTATTCAAATTATTTTAAATTTTCTATTTCTTTTTCTTTTTCTTTCTTTTTCTTTTTTTTTTTTTTTTTTTTTTTTTTTCTTTTTCTTTTCTTTGTTTCCCATCTTCTTCTTTCTTGACTAGTCGTCGGCCATCAGGGTGGTCGTGGATCGCTCGTCGATTTAGCGAACCTCGAGCTTGACGCTTGTGTCGCCAATCTAGTGAGCGGAAAATATTTTCCTTATAGAACACCGGAAAATATTTTTCAAACATTTTCGGTTTTAGCCGAACACTGAGAAAATATTGTCATTTTCCTAGAAAATGACTTCGGGAAAATATTTTCCGGAAATGACCTATTTTCCGCGAAACGAACGGACCCTTAGAAAAACTAAAAACCCAATATTAATAGTGACTAATTTTGAATTTTCAATATTTGACCAAATGCTAAAATTATTTTTTTTTTCAAAACTACTATCATAATTTTTTTAATTTTTCGATTTTACCTCTCATTGTTCCAAAACTACCCTCACATTCACTAGAGTCGACAAAGAATTTAATATTTTTTAATAAAAAGAAAAATGAAATTAAAAAGCCATTTATTAAAAAAGATTTAACCAAGCACTCTTTATGTCAAAATAGCTTTGCAAAGAATTTTTTATTAAACGTAATTTGCATTTTCCAAAAACCCTTTAAGCCAAAGATGTTTACATTTCTCTTAGTCTCATTTTCAAAACTGAATCAAACACGGCATTCATTTGAGAGGGCTCTTGCAGTCAATGTCCAATCAAGGTTTCAACCTTGGTTGGAAACCTTGATTGGACATTGACTTTTTGTTTTTTCAACTTCAGCTTGGCTTCATTGGAAATTCCAAATATTCAAGGTTGATCCATGGAGAAATCTAGATATTCAAGCTTGACTCGATTTCATTACAATTTCAACCATAAATGAAGCCGAACTCAAAATTGAATTTAATAAGCTCAAAATGTATATGATTTTAAGGATTTTGTTTATTTTTATAACTTTATAATATTTTCATAAAAAAGTATTAAATTATTTTTGACGTGTCTCTCTTATTTTACATTCATGCGCATAATGATGAATTATTTTCAACATGTCTCTTTTTTTTTTTTTTTCAAATATATAATATTTTTAATCAATTTTGGAATTTAAAGTAATTTTTCTTTTTCAATTCTTAATTGGGAGAGAAAGGATGGTCATGTCTTATAAAATAAAAGAAAATAAAAAAATTACCTTGTACTTCTTCCTATTTCCCTCTATTTTCCATTGCTCTGAAAAATACACTCTTTGAGCCAAGTTGTAATCCCACATTTTTTTTTTTTTTTTTTTGTTGGTTGAACCGCGGAGATCACCTTTTCGGGGATCACACAACTCTCCAGTGCCTAGTGGTACCGTCGAGTCTCGCCGCAAGCCCCTATTTAAACATAAACCTTGAGGGAGGCTAGCCTAGGACCCTAACACTAGGACACCCCCACTTCAGACATTTTAACAACGAGAGAGTTTTAACCCTCGACCTCTGTAATGAGATAGAGAACTCACATCAACTGCGTTGTGGTTGAGTGTTGTAATCCCACATTCATCTCAACTCTAATCAAGGTTCTCCCATGGAATTTCGACATTTGATTAAGGCATAATCTCATCATCAGAGATAGACTTCTAGCCTCAGTGGCGTATCTATTGGATATACAAGGATGGTGAGCCCCATAAATACATTTTTAGGGCCTATTTTGTAACATTCCTAAAAATATATTAATCATATTCTTTTGTTCTTCAGAATAAAAAAGAACAAAAATCCGTTTGGTGAATTTTTTTCTTCTTCTACCTCCGAGCTAGTCATTGGCCATTGCCATGGTTGGGGACCGGCCACAAAGAAAAAGGAAGAAGAAGAGAAAAGGAAAAAGAAAAAAAAGAGAACAATGAGGAAAATTATAATAAAAATGTTAAAAAAAGTAAAAAAAACAAAAAATAAATAAAAATCCTACCAAACACATTTCTATGCCGAGAATATAAATTTTGCACAATTATCAGGCGTCTTCAAAAACTCGGAAATTTTTCTCAGAAATAGAATAAAAAAAACATTTCTAAATAAAAATATTTTCGAGGACTAAATATTAGCAAACGCGCCCTTAGTATCCTCATTTCCACTCAAATGGCGTTTTAGCATTTACATTCATGTACTTTAGTCCTCGGTGAAAACATCACCTCCTCCTCCTCCACCTTCTGGCTCTCTTCCTTCCTACAGTCTCTCAGATCTAATCTGCAATTTCTCAGGTACTCAGTCAAATTTCTAAGCTCCATTCGGGCCTTCTCTTCGGCAGTGCGAGTGCTGAGATACGGCCAGCATCACCGTCTGCCACAAAGAGAGGCTCGATCATGGCGATTCCGTCCGTATTGAGCGGACAAGGTGCTTGACGAAATTGTCTTTCCTTTTCCTTTTCCTTTTCCCCTTTTCTAATTTTGCAGTTGTAGTCGGGGAAATTCGGTTCGATAAGGTTGTGTCTGCGATAGAAGAAACGATGGTTGCAGTATTTGCAGAAATGGTACTGGTTTTGATTAATTAAGCTGTGATGATCTCAATGTCAATGGTTGTTCCAATGAAAAGGGAGGAGAGTTTCAGTTCAGCTTCGACGAGGTGTTCTGCGACGACTCGAAGTGAGATGATGTCTATTCGTTTCTGGCTCATCCTATCGTTCGATGTATATCTAGCATCACTGTGGCACATTGCAGATGTGAAGTCTGTGAGTCTAACATGACGACTACTCGTCTTAGTTCCAATTTCTTTATCGTTTCTTCAAGGAAAAGCATATCAATACTGCTTGTCCATTGTACTAAAGATAAACATGCTGAGAGATTTGGATCATGCTCCTCAACCAAAGATGAATCATGTGAAAAAGTAGAATAAAAGGTTAAGATTTTCAAGACATCTAATGAAAACCAATTGATCAATCTATATCATCCTCTCACATTCGACATTCATAGTCAATGGAGAGCATAGATGCTGAAAATGTCAAGTTTCTTCAGGATTTGTTCACATGGGAGAGAAAAGCACTCCATCCTAATTTTCTTAAGGACTTGGAAGTTGATTGTGGGAGGCTGCTGCACCAACTAATATTCCATTGCAACAAGCCATCAAGGAGCTTCTTGCCTCCGCCGTCAAGCTGGTTAGTCAAGACTCTGTTGCACTTATCAGCATATTTTACAGTTTTTCTTTTAATGACGTGACAATGTATGCCATTTTACTGTAATAGAAACTCTACTCTGGTGACTGAGAATCAAGTTACCAACTCATTTTAAAAATGGAGTCCTGGTGGGAGTTTTTTTCACTTTCATGGAACTGAATAACTGCCTTATCCATTTGTTTTGCAGAAAATTTTACACTTACTAACAGTACTGATTGACTACCATTTTTTTCTGAATAATTTCTGGTTAGCTTTCGGATTTCAGCCAAACAATAGAAAACATTGTCATTTTCCTGGAAGATGATTCGCGAACTCATTGTTTATGTTCTGAAATTTGTGCTAGCGAGATACTGGTAGGGCTAACGGGGGCCATCTCACAAGAGAATCTAGTAATATCCGAGTAAGTTTGGAGTTGTGGTAAGGATATGATTTCCATTTGGACCCCAGGTCAAGGCATGTGCTAAGATTCCAAGCACCAAGAGGGACTTATCGATGGTCTTAGCTTCTTCGAGAACCCTGCCCTCCGCTTCTGCTTTCTACGAAAAATTTACCAAGAAATCACCATTGGATACTGTTTGGTTAATTCTCGGTGCACCGAGAATATGTAAACACAATGGCTTCTGTTGTTGCCCGCGTTAATTTCTTCTTCCGATTATAGTTTGTAACTATATGCATAATAAGGTAAGGTGGCAGATATTTTAGAAGAAAGTTCTGATCTGGGTACGCAAAATGAAGAACAATACAAGAGGAGGAAATCTCAGCTTTGTGCACTTCGTTTTGTAGTCTCCAAAGCCCTCCATCGCATTATCAAATTTGGTAATCGCGTTGGCATCCCAAACTTGGTAATCACATTATCAAAGTTGGTCGACGACTTTTCTTCCTGGTTGTCGTGATCTTGATGGCCGAAGCCTTTCGCCATACGGGACAACGACAATTTAAGTCATTCCATTGAGATTCGAAATTGTAATTTGAGATCATAGACCTCTTTTCCTTCATTCATTGATGGGTACGACAAGGGCTTTTACTGAAAAAAGCATACAAGATGATCTGCATTCCATGTCGTTGGTATTTCGTGGAGACATATTAGTGCTTCTTGAGATTTTTATCACCATGAAATTCAGATCGGTTTTTCTCTATCAAGGAACATTAGAATTACGCGAAGACAAACATTTTGACCCTATCTTCCAAGCTTATCATCCTGGGATAGACTAACATCACACGCTTCTGTCAAAACTCTGCACGCTGCTAGTACCATTACCAGATATTCGTCATGCTTATGACTCAACGACAAAGTGAATCATATACCAGTTCGTGCACACACCAACTAACGACGGGTCAAACGCTCCGATGTAGGAATATTACAGAGAGTTCCTTCCTCGTTACAAAAATACAAATAGTCCTAAACGGATCATGTAACAATGTTTCATCACCTTGCGTCTTGACAGTTGAATCGTAGAAGTCCTACAGTTTGCTTGCTTGCTTTTCTTTCTATTTTTTGTACTGGAATTGAGCCTACCCAATTTATGTAAAGCTCCACACCGAATTAATTGACGTAGAAAATGACATGGCATGAACTAATTCTTTTCAATTGGAAAAAAAGTTCATTGTTAATGGAGCAAAGATTTGCCAGTACAACATTATGGTAAGACTCAAGCTCGTCTATCTGGTCTGATCTCTTATTGAAGTGGCTGTTTCAGGGCATAAAGGCCTTGTTGTTTAAAAGCAAGTACATGAGCATGATATTTGGTGATCCAGCCTTTTATAATCTCGACCTCCCTTTTTCGTTGCCTGACCAACCAGTCTGGATCAGCTTGTTCTGAAGCAAGTATGTCCAAACAATGGGAACCTGCAAAATATATAGCCATGATATTAGGGGAGTATTTGAATATATATTTACCTTTCACCTTTCACTTAATTTAAATCTAACTTAAAAAAATTGAAATACCCAAAACTTTCACAACAATGCAAATAGTGTCAATTATTTTCGTACGATCTAGATGTTTTTCATACGATCCATGTGCATTCAAAATGAGTTAGGGGACAATAGGTATATGCTTGGTTAAGGATTAATCTTTTGATTTATCTGCTAAATCAAGATTGTAATAGTATATATACCTTTTTGTGTATAGACGGCGACGATAGTGTCTGAAATGTTCTTGAGGATCCTGAGATTAAGATGGAGAAAATGTTAAGCCTGATTAAATGGAAATTTTGATTCTTCAGCATATAAGTTAGTCAAGTTTCGATACCCGCCGCTACTGTAAGGATCTCGAAGTCCATTTGAGAAAATAATGTTGCTGCCGAATCTATGCAGGACTCGTTCCATATCCTGCAATTTAATGAACGAGAGGAAAACGAGTGGTAAGCAAAGATTTTAGGGTTTTCTTCGAACTTTAGATACATGGAAAGTTGCTGAGAGTCATACATGACCGCCATAATAGGTGGTGATCCAATGCGGCCGAGGCACGACACCATACGAGCTGTTGCATCCATTGATGAAGTCGGTTAAGTTGAAAGGATAAGCTTGAAACATAGAATTGTTTGTAATGCCTATGCCCATTACCATCTCGCTGCATCTCTGCAAACAGCTCTCTTTCAGTCCAAGCGTACTGATGTGATTTAATTACATAATTACATTAGGACATCACGTCACCATGATAATTGCGAAAACAAAGATTGTCTATGGGATGAGCGGATTCAATTCATCCTACTTGGACAAAAAAATGTTGTAAAAGGTTCTCGTACCCCCAAGGATATGTAAAATGCAAGCAATACATACTTATGCCATATGATGAAACACCCTGCACTAAATACTTATTTTATGAAGTCCCTTTTCGCAAAATTGTATAGATTAGACAAACCCATGATCGTCTTTAATGGTTCAAATGAGCAATGTTTGGCTGATGATTGACTTAGGAGGTGTTTGGTTGGGCATTCCCAAGGGGCTTTGGGCCCCCAAAGTCCCTTGGGGGAAATTTTGGGTGTTTGGCAAAAATTTTGAAAGCCCCTTTGCCCAAATATGAGCGTTCCGAAGGCTGAATGTTGAAAGCTGGGGAGGGGCGGCATTGAGCATTCAGCATTTGGGAAATGCAAAAATCACTGTTCATTTATCTTCCACCTTCGTCTTCCTTCTTCACGGCGTCTTCTTCTTCCCGGCGCCGTCTTCTTCTTCCCGACGTCTTCTTCTTTCCCGCCCATCAGGCTTCTCCGGCAGCCGCCACCACCGCCTAAGGGTCACGCTTCCCCGGTGACCACCGCCCAAGATCTTTTTAAGAACCCGCGAAAAGATTGCGGGTCGCACGAGGCATTTTGCGCGCGAACCAGGTGACGCCGCCCGAGGTCGCGACGAAAGGTGGCATCGCTTAGTTTGTGCGGAACCAAGCGACGCCGCCGGGTCCGCGCGACCTCGGGCGTATATATAAAACATTCTTAAAAGGTCACGCCAACTGGGTTTTTGTGCGGAGGCCGAGATCTAAGGAAAATGCACTCGGCCTTTTTGCGTTTTTACAAATAAACTTCCGCACTAAATACTTATTTTATGAGGTTGCGACCTTTTCGCGAAATTGTATAGATTAGACAAACTCGTTGATCGGATTTGATTTTCAATTTTTTTAAAAATAAAATAAAAGCAAAAGTCCATTTACAAAGATGGATTTACAAAAAGTAGTTTTTTAATAGATATATCAGACTGTTAACGTCACTCAAAATAAAGGGATCATATTCAAGAACGAAAAATCTTTCACTTCACTCAATAAAGCAAAACAAAATGTAGAGTAATATACCTGCCAACCATAACCCAACTCGGTTTGAGTAGGCGCAGTGCCATTGGGAGGAACGATGTAGCATGTGGAGTTTCTATCCAAGGCAACGACGCCTGCAAATATTTTTCAAGAATGCCCTTTCCAGAAGCATTTGCTCCATCAATGCCTCTACATACTATTTCCACCGGATGTCTTGGTGGATCGTCATATTGAGCTGCCGCTGCGTACCGTGATATCAGATAGTTCTTCAGCTCATCCCCACTCTTCAAAGGCCTAAGTCATCCAAAGTACATTCAGAACAACTACTAATTGGATATCAATTTAGCCTCGAACATTGATGACATGTTATCGACTCTAGCAACAAAAAATTAAAATAAAAGAAGTGGTTAAGTTGCGCATGTATGTTGTACGTCATGATTGGCACCATTAGTAAATGAAGATCTTGTTTAGATGTGTGATTGTGACATGCGTGGGTGCTTAAAAAGCCATACCTACAAGTTTTGAAGATCTTGCTTAATCGGGAGAGGCCATTGGGCTTGGAAGCAACTCTATCAATCTCCGCCCACGAGTCTCTTATAGTTTGGTAGCATGTCTTGCTTGCTTCCTATGTAAACCAAGCAAGGCAAAGCACAAGTTATGAAAGAGACGTCAAGACCCCAAAGATTACTGAAGTGATACGTGCACCATCCTTCTCACTTATGTCCTGCTTTAAATTACCACACTGGCACATTCTCTTAGTGTTAACACTTAGGCAAGAAGGCTGCCTCATCTAATTGATATGCAAATTGGGTGCTCATGAAATCTTGGGCAATCCGTTATTGGAACAAATAGAAAAAAGAGATAATTAGGAGGAGTGCAATTACCTTGAAGTCCTTGGTGACTACCGAAAAGTATCCATCTTGTGGGGTAATGCCGTCAAAGTAAAGTATCGGAGCCGACGAGGCTAGAGCTCCAAAGGCCAAATGTGGATACTTCAGCCGAAACCACGAAGCAAGCACTGGAATCCCCATAAGCTAAGCCATTAACAATTTGATAAATAAAATGGATTATATATATTTCTTAAAAAATTCCTATTTTCCTTGAGTCATAATTTTACAAGAAACTGATTAAAATGAGAAATTAATAGAGATGTTGATTATGTCATTTTTTGTCTTCTCAATATTCTAATGCAATGGTAATAAGGGAAGGCCAAATAGGTAAGACAAAACCCCATTTTTCTCTATCGAGTGTCTTATTTTTCCTATAAGCATGAGAAGTTACAAATGTATATACATGTCTTGAAAATGTATTGATATGTGTTATACTTACTTCCCCCATACGATCCTCCCACGACGATCACTGGACAATCTCTGGCCTTTAGTTTCTCCTTCACGTGCCTGATTATATCTGCGTAGTCGGCCAAAGCTTGGGACGAGCTAAAGTATCCACGAGCAATAGGGTCATTGAGGGCTTCTTCCAAGCTCATCCCAAAGGGAATTGACCTACCATAGTACCGATGCTGAACAGGGAAAAGCATTTCGCCAAAATTAAAATGAATTTAACTACTTATTTGACGCCTAAATAGATCAAATCGTTCGTGCGTAGACCAAATAAGGATGATATAATCCAAATGTGTACCTCAATATAAACTAATAAAGCTTTGAATTGAGCAGCATTCTCGGTTAGAAACCCGATCGCGTTTAGGTCGTTTTCAATCGGTGCTTCGGCACCGAGGTAAATGAAGATCGGAGCACTAGAATTAGCGCCACCCCAGTACCTGGAGTTGATCAAGTACCTTTGTCTAAAGGTGGTGTAGCTCTTGGGTTGATAGTTGAAGTGATCAAGCGTTTGGTTGAAGTAGAAAGTTGCGAAATCATTGGTTACAGATGCTGGAACCCTGCGTTGGGGATCTTGGAGGACTTCCTCGCGGTGTAAACTCAGCCTCGGAGAATCAAACTTCTGTGCACAAACGGAAGCTGCGATTGAAATGAAATAGACGATCAAAGAGAGCCAAGAAAGAGTCATCGCTTGTGGAGATAAAAGAAAATTTGTTGTGATGAATGCAAAACTTAATAGGACAATGAAATGGGAGAGTGTCATGACCTTATATGGCAATTTGCCAGCAACTAATTGTGCAATTTCTGGGGTCTTTTGTGTTCTTATTCTTGGATAATTGAAAAGAGGGTCAATAGTTAGGTTCTCGATCACAAAGACAGCTGAACACATCCTGGCATGGCATGCTTTTCACGCATACCTATGTCACGTCTACGTTATGCGTTTGGATAAGAAACTTAATAAGGATTCTTCCTCATTTATGGAAATAATCATGTGAAGGCTCTTTTTGTCCGTTTCCCACTGTGGACATCAACAAGGATCATAGACTGGTACAATTTATTTCTGAATCGAGCTTCATGGACTGACTCAACAAAATCGTGTGTTCTTCTTATATCTCTTGCTGGTCATATCAAATTGGTAATTGTCTACTGCACCATCCAATGGACGGAGCAGTAGCTGAAGTATACTGAGATTTGGAAGGAAATTTCTTCGATGGATTTGTCAGAGACGTGCGAACCTCCTCAGCTTTGATGGTCGCAACTTGTGCTTAGAGAAGCCCTCAACTTTTTGAAGCAAAAAATTGATACGTGGTCAGTAAGTGACCCGAAGGTTTTGGGTACAAATCAACCTCCTTAGGAACTTCGAGCTTTGATTGAAGAATGCAAAAGGCGCTTGGTTCATCTCGATTCATTACAAGTGGCCCACTGTCTGGGCTCTAATCAACTGGCTGACTGGATAGTTAAGGCCCGCCAAGGCCCATCGTGCGGAGACCCTCCCATCATCCCCCTCCCCCTCCCCCTGCCCACCCCATGTGGGATATTCTATGTTTTGAAGCTCGCCGACTATGTTCTAAAAGTGAGGCGATGAAATGAAGAATGTCCTTTTGACCAGAAAAAAGATAGGGGTAAAGGGTTCCAAACCCATTTCTCAGCTTTCAAGTGGCTATTTATAGGTCATTCATCTCATGCTCGTTGGGTTGGTGTTGAAGGTGGTGACTAAGCTATGACAATTGTCGGTTGGTCATAACAAATTGCAACATATTATGACAAATTTAATATGACTTGACATGTGAAATTATTTATCATCTTACACACTTCTAACCGGGCTTGGTCTTTAAAGTAGTCTTTTCACTATTAATTCTTTTATAGGATAGGTTTAAAGTGGAGGTCTTATAAATGTATTTTCCACTAGCATGACCCGTATTATATCAATATTGAAATAATATCATTCTTTCATCATTCTCATTTTAGTAAGAGTATTCTGATCTTGAAAGGATCTGTATGGACATGTGCCGGGTGCCCAATGGTTTGCCAAAATCATTATCATTGCCCTTGACCAAATCTAAAATTTTATGCTGCATTTGGTCGTCGGGATATTCTTATTGGATAGAAAAAGGTAATATAGAATAAAGATCGGATAGGATACCGATGGAATTTATAATATGATGTCCAATACTTGGTAAATGTCTGGATATAACATGAACAATAAGAGAACTCGACAAGAAATCCGCCGCTCTTGATCACCATCAACGAGTTTTTCAAGGAGTCCAAGATGCAGACGTGAGAGTGAAAAACGAAAAAGATCGAAATAGGGACCTTCCAGGGAGAGATGGCTCGGTTCTTCTCCATCGATCCACCGTTGCTATACATCCTGCAACTTCAAATTCCACTGAGCCTTGTCTTCTTGTCATCATTACAACTCCCATCATATTCCCTTTCACCCACCGATCTTACTAACCTTCATCGACAATGCCAAGGTTTGTCAACTCAACACCAACACAGCCCGGAAAGTCATGCACACTTCCATCCTCATCTATCTTTTGTCTTCTTACACAGTCATTCGCCAATCTCTCTCTCACTTGACCAACACCCAACAACATGGCCATGAATCATAACCTAGCGTTGCCCAGTTTTCCATAAGCTTTGACCTGGAACGATCATTCACCAATCTTCCAAATCAAGGGATGTTATGAGAGCTCGCAGCTGTTAGTCCCCCATTGGCGGCCCCAATTTCGACCGAAACGATTTATTTGAGCCCATTTGTTTACAGCGTATGACTGATAGTTCTTTAGAGGGCTGTGTAGGGTGATCCTAATCTTTTGCTTCCCAATCAACGTACAAACAGGGAAAGGTAAAATTTTGGTTTTATCCATGGTTCGCGGTCCTTAGTAGTTGGAGCGTAGCGACACAGCTTTGCAGACACGACCGTTCGAAATTCCAGCCATAGTTAGAACTTAGAGGCAGACTTCTTGATGTTTCATTAATTATAATTCTCAAGTAATCTGAATTTTTGGAGCACACACTCAGACAGTAGGATGGCGTGATCCATGATTTATCCACAACTGTTACTTGAAGCAAACTTGGGGGTAATTAAACTTTACATTATCAAATTTTGATTATAGGGAAATAAGAAACAGGGAAGACTCTAGTTTCCTTATAAGAAAGATCACATAACCTAAGACAGGAAATAGAGATATCCTTTAATCTTTGCAAGATTGCCCTAGATCAAGCTTATATAAGGACTTGTTCTTATGATATTGAGGGGTTGAAAATATCAAAATGTTTAGAATTAAATTGGCACAATTGAAAAGTTTAAGACTAAATTATAAATTATCAAAAAGTTTAAGACTAAATTGACACAATTAAAAGGTGAATTAGCCTCCATACGTTAGATTTAGGATTTTTTAGACAATTTTATCCATCTTTTTCCTATCATGATTATATCTATTAATGTTTTTTTTTATAGAAAATCACGCACTCTACCCTTTTGGTGTACATGTAGCTTGTCTATTAATGCACATTTATCACTAATTAAGATTACTATAATACCCACTTGTGTAATTGTTGCAAGACATACTGACGCAAAATTATCAAATTGTGTTTGGAACAAGCTATATGTTCATTTGTGAGTTGTAATAGATACAAGTGATGCACATAAGTCATATGCATGTGTCACGGGCCGATCGATTCACTCTCGATCACACGTAGGCTGACCCATGCGGCCTTAAGGTTTTACCCCTAAGCAGCCTTTCACACTCGACTCACAAGACTCGTGTATAGAGAGAGAAACTCTTAGAGAGAGAAGCTCTGGTTTTTGTATTGCTTGTGAATGAATTACTATGAAGGGAGGAGACCCCTTTATATACAAGTACAAGGCAAACCGTATCCGTAGATCTCCCTTAGATCTAACGGTGGAGATTGCACCTCCCCAACTACCCATATTTACTCCCAACTACCAGCTACTCGCATTTATAACGTATGCGTACAAATACCGTATCGCCCGCCCCTAGGAGTATTCTAGAAGACTCGAGAATACTCTAAGTCTCGGGATATCGGTCGAGGATCGAATGTGTCACGTCCGTCTTCAAGAACCCTCTTGGCTTGTCTTTCTCACGGGCCGTGACATTCTCCCCCACCTAATCAGGCGACGCCCTCGTCGCATCTTCGGCATGAAAGGCTTCGATCTCTTTCTTGAACTGCCAAAGACTCTCCTCGGGCTCCCAACTGGCTTCACTCTTCAGAAGACCCTTCCATCGGATCAAATATTCACGCTTGGCCGCGCAATACCTCTTCCGTATGACTCGATCCGCCAAAATGCTTTCGACTTCTCGATCATACGAGGTCTTTGCCCCGAGCGGCGCCCTTTGTGATTCCCCTCAATCCGGGTCTTCTTCATCAACTTGGAAGGGTTTAAGCATACTTACGTGGAAAACCGGATGCACCTTTAGCTTTGGTGGTAGTTCCAGTTTATATGCGACCTTTCCAACCCGTCGTAGCACTTGAAATGGCCCCTCATAGTGACGGATCAACCCCTTGTGCACGTCCTTGTATCGAAGAACCACGTGCAGCTTAGCCAACACTTGGTCTCCTACCTGGAACTCCACATGCCGTCGCTTCTTATCCGCCCATTTCTTCATGCGTTTGGAGGCCTTGTGTAGACACGCCCGTGCCAAGTCCGCCTCTTCTTGCATGTTTTTGGCGAACTTGTACGCGGGTGGACTACTCCCCCAGTAACCTGAAGCAATTGTGCTCGGGGTGTTCGGTTGTTGCCCAGTTGCAACCTCGAACGGACTCTGGCCGGTCGACTCGCTCCGCTGCAGGTTGTAGGAGAACTGGGCTACGTTGATCAGCTTCGCCCAATTCACTTGCGTCGTGCTCACGTAGTGTCGGAGGTAGATCTCCAAGAGAGCATTGACCCGCTCCGTCTAATCGTCGGTTTGGGGGTGCAAACTTGTTGACATATTCAGCTCCGACCCCAACAGCTTGAACAATTCGGACCAGAAACGTCCCGTGAAGCGGGGGTCCCGATCGCTCACGATCGTTTGTGGCACTCCCCAATACTTCACTACATGTTTCATGAATAGCTTGGCCGCCTCCTCGGCTAGGCAATCCTTTGTCGCAGGCACAAAGGTTGCGTACTTGGAGAACCGGTCAACCACCACCATTAGAGTCCTACACCCTTCAAACTTTGGTAGGTTGACAATGAAGTCCATGGAAATGCTTTCCCATGGACGAGTCGGGATGGGGAGTGGCTCCAACAAACCTGGTGACGATCGTTGCTCCAACTTGTCTTGTTGGCATACCAGACAAGTCTTTACATACGCCTCCACGTCGTCGCGCATTTGTGGCCAATAGTACCGATCTTCGACGAGGGCCAACGTGCGGTGGATCCCTGGATGACCCGCCCACTTCGAGTCGTGGCACTCGTGCAAGATCTCCTTCCTTAGCTTCCCATAGAAAGGCACGTATAGCCGCCTTCCCTTGGTGTAGAGGAGTTTGTCCTCACACCAGAACTGTCGGGTCTTACCTTCTTTGGCATACCCGATGAGGGCTTGAGCTCTTAGGTCGTGTGTCAACCCCTCCTTGATGCGGTCGACCCAAGGACAACTCGACCGACTCATCGTGTGGCTCATCAGCTCCGTCTTTCGGCTCAACGCGTCTGCCACAAAGTTGGCCTTCCCCGGCTTGTACTCCAACGCGTAGTCGAACTCCGCTAGAAATCCTGCCATCGAGCTTGCTTCGGACTCAACTTCTTTTGGGTCTGAAAGTAGCTCGTGGCCACGTTGTCCGTCCTCACGACGAACTTTGATCCCAGGATGTAGTGTCTCCACGTCCGAAGGCAGTGCACCACCGCGGTCATCTCCTTCTCTTGGACGGTGTAACAACGCTCGGTGTCGTTAAGCTTTCGGGACTCGAACGCCACCGGATGTCCATCCTGCATAAGAACACCACCGATCGCATAATCTGATGCGTCGGTCTCTACCTCATAGGATTTGGTGTGGTCGGGCAATGCCAACACCGGTTCCTCGGTCATGGCTCGCTTCAATCGGTCGAAGGCCCTTTGGCATCGATCCGTCCACTCCCACGCCTTCTCCTTCTTCAACAAGTCCGTGAGTGGCACGGTAATACTCGAGTAGCTCCGGATGAATCGCCGGTAATAGTTGGTGAGGCCCAGGAATGACCTCAACGCCGGCACCTTCATCGGTGGCTCCCATTCGACGATAGATTGAATCTTCGCCTTATCCATTCGCACTCGCCCTCCTCCGACAATGTGCCCCAAGAACGGAACTTCTTCTTGGGCGAAGGCACACTTCTCGCACTTAACGTACAGTTCGTTCTCGCGCAGAACTTGGAAGACCTGCCTTATGTGTTCGACATGCTCTCCCAACGTACGACTATATATAACAATGTCATCTAGGTAAACCACTACGAACCTATCTAAGAAAGGGTGGAGTACCTTATTCATCATTGTGCAAAAGGTAGCCGGAGCGTTGGTCAAGCCGAACGGCATCACCAGGAACTCGTAGGATCCATACCGCGTCACGCAAGCTGTTTTTGGCTCATCCCCTTCAGCGACCCAAACTTGATAGTAGCCCAATTGGAGATCCAGCTTGGTAAACCACTGAGCTCCACCAAGTTGATCGAAGAGATCTGCGATGAGCGGGATCGGGTACTTGTTCTTCATAGTCAGCTTGTTCAGCGCCTGGTAGTCGATGCACATCCGGAGTGATCCATCGTGCTTCTTCTGAAATAAGACCGGCGCACCGAACGGGGCTTTTGACGGCCGTATGTAGCCCGCGTCGAGCAACTCCTTGAGTTGTCTCCTCAATTCTTCCAATTCAGGCGGCGCCATGCGGTAAGGTGCCATGGCAGGCGGTCGAGCATCAGGCACTAGCTCGATCCGGTGATCCACCTCTCTCTTGGGTGGCAACTTCTTGGTAGCTCCGAAGGCATGACATCCTTGAATGAGTCGAGGACTTGGGTTGCTTCCGTCGGGACTTCTTTCCCTTCACCCTTGTCGTCCTCGATCTTCAAGGTCGCCAGGAAGGTCACTTCACCCTTCCTCGTGCCTTTGGTGAGTCGCATGGCCGAGATCATCCTCCAATCACGATCCGACTCACGATGCACCGGAATCACGCATTGACAGTTCTTGTCCAACACACATATGCATTCGGCAAAGGGAACTACCACTGCATGGATTCTATCTAAGAATCTAATTCCAATGACAATATCATAGTCGTTAAGTGGAATTACCTCTAGAATTTTTTGCCCTTCCATGATCCGAGTTGTAGTTCCACATCCCTCGCCACACCGATCGTAGGGACTTCCTTTGAATTCACCGTTTTGAGCCAATCGGCTCCCTTCTCAACCCGTAGGTTAAGTTTCTTCGCGGCTTCCTCCGAGATGAAGATGTCGGATGCTCCCGTGTCCACGAGCGCACTCATCGTGGTCACTCCGATCTTCACGTCCGCGAACATCAAGCCTTTAGGCTCCTTCGCCTTCTTGGCTTTGATCGTGCCAAGGAGTCGCAACGATCCCAATCGTGCTTCCTCCCTCGGCTCTTCCTCTTTGCAAAGAGCGGCCAACTTGGCCTTGTTCGGGCAATCCCGCGCCATGTGTGGACCATCGCAAAAGAAACAGCTAAACGAGCGTACCTTCCTTTGCCCTCCTCCATTTGGCCCAGCATGAGCCCAGTGAGGATGAGGACCAGCCGGTGGTGGTCTACCTCTGGTCGGGCGGTTGTATCTCCCCCGATCTCCCCCACCAATGGCTTTGTCCCTAGGACGAGTGTCCGTTCGGGATGTGGAAGGTGACGCCTTGTACTCCACAAGCGACTCGGCTACGGTCATGGCCGTAGTAAGATCTCCCACGTTGTACCGCTTCAACTTTTGCTTCGTCCATGGTTTGAGACCACCCATGAACTGGTGAAACACTTCAACTTCATTCATCGAGGGGATTTGGAGTAGCAACTCCGAAAACCGCTTGATGTAGTCGCGCACACCACCCTTCTACTCGAGACGCTTCAACTCGTCACGAGCTTCCTCCTCTGCATAAGCGGGAAAATAGTTCCGTCGAAACTCTTCGACGAAACCACCCCAGGTCGCGATAGGATTCCCGCACCTATCATCCGACCGACGACGCCACCACAACAATGCACTATCAGCTAAATACATCGATGCAGTGTTTACCCGTGTTTGGTCGTCGTTGATTCCCATGGCTTGGAAGTAACGCTCCATGTACCACAGAAAGTTGTCCACATCCTTGGCCACCCGAGAGCCTCGAAATTCTTTCGGCTTCGGCGTGTCCACTCGTGGACTTTGCACCGTGATTACTCCGTTCACGCGTGCAGCTTGTGCTTCGGCGAGCTTACCCGTAAGCTCCGCTATCTCCGCGCGCATGGCCGCCATCGTGGCCTCCAAAGGTTCGTACCATTGCACGAGTTCCTCCTATAGGGTCCCCAGCAACTCGTGACGGAGTTCTCCCATGCCGGTCTTGAGCTCTTGCACATCCGCAATCAGCTCCTCTCTTCCGGCGTCGACTCGTCCACGGTCTGGGTCAGGTCGTCGACCGATCCTTGGACATCGGTGATGAACAACTCTAGTTTCGCCATCCGTTGTGCAAGATCCCCCATTGGATCCCTCGAACTACCATGGGACTTCTTCCCCTTGGCACCGCCCTTCTCGGCGTTCCGCCCACGATCAGCACCATCACCACCCATGGCGAGTGCCTCGTCAGATCGTGGGTCAGCCATTGCACTTACGCTTGGATCACAAATCAGCTCTGATACCACTTGTCACGGGCCGATCGATTCACTCTCGATCACACGTAGGCTGACCCGTGCGGCCTTAAGGTTTTACCCCTAAGCAGCCTTTCACACTCGACTCACAAGACTCGTGTATAGAGAGAGAAACTCTTAGAGAGAGAAGCTCTAGTTTTTGTATTGCTTGTGAATGAATTACAATGAAGAGAGGAGACCCCTTTATATACAAGTATAAGGCAAACCGTATCCGTAAATCTCCTTTAGATCTAATGGTGGAGATTGCACCTCCCCAACTACCCATATTTACTCCCAACTACCAGCTACTCACATTTATAACGTATGCGTACAAATACCGTATCGCCCGCCCCCAGGAGTATTCTAGAAGACTCGAGAATACTCTAAGTCTTGGGATATCGGTCGAGGGTCGAATGTGTCACGCCCGTCTTCAAGAACCCTCTTGACTTATCTTTCTCAAAGGCCGTGACACATGTCACGGGCAAACATATTCTTGATCAAGAAATAATCTGTGCAGTGCCTAGTAAGCCAAGAATACCAAGTCAGCCTTCCTTTTAAAGTTGTTCTTAAGAGCAATGTGATGAATAGCATACTCATATGACATTGTACGATATGCAATTTAACTCAAGCATCCAATCTCTTGAACAAGACATACAGAATACTTCAATGCAATAATTGGTTTCGGCTTATCATGACCTCATTAGAAGATGAACATTAGCTTCTCATCAATTTATGTATGAGAGGTCAATTTTGCATTTGAAGCTATTCAGAGTTAAAGCTGTTTAATCCTAGAACTCCTAACACAAATGTCCTCTTATAGTACTTTTACAAACCAGTTGTATCATCCATTTTGCATGAATCACTGTCCACCCTGATGCCACAAAGCTTCCCTCTTTTGCTGACAAGGGTACGGAAAATTCGATCCGGGACACATGCATGACAAGCCCTCAGTTTTGCAATCCGCCAGAGCCCGTGGTATTACACTACGGATGAAACTGACATCGTTTTCTCGTGTCATTCAGTGTCCTTTTGAACTAATTAATACAGGGAAGAACAGATACAGTAACGACATATGAGGCTTTGCATGAACGATTTTGTTTTTCGACAAATGCATGAACGTTATTGATCCTGGTTGTTTAACGTGAACCGTACTCTATTACCATGAATTATCTTGGCTCCATTCGCTGTACTCTGAGCAAGACTATACTTGATCTATAAATTATTAATTTCATCAAATCACGGGAATATCCCGGTGTGCGAATACGAATACGTGCCAAAAATAGTTAGGAACCAAAATTTACCCTTCTGACATACTCAGGAATATTTCCGCGAACTCAAGACAAGTTTGGTAACAAGTCTATTTTTCTGTTTTTATGCTTTTTTTTGTTCTTTGAAATAGAAAAAGAGCAAAAATTTGTTTATGCACATCAGTTAATTTTTCCCCGGAATAAATAAGTGGTCAAAGAATAGATTTGGAACGGAAACAAAAAATAAAAAAGAAAATTGCTTTTTTTATTCTAGGAATAGAAATAGAAAAAATTATTTATGAATAAAAATTGTTTTGGAGAACAGAAATATTACTAAATACACCCTTAGTTAACCTATAAAGATGGTTCAGCCACACAGCGAAACAATTTGGAACCAAATTTATTACATGTACTAGGAGAGTATCAGCAGATGTAGGCTTACGCATTAGCAAATTAGGCGTCGCATTTTAGAAAAGGCATAAGTAATGTACGCGTCGGTATTTATACATCCCCGTACGGGCCCTTGGTATCGGATGAAATTGCCATCATCATTATATGTAGAGGGTACAGAAACGGCTTGTTTTTCCAGGATAGAGTAGGATAATGCTTTCAACTGCATATAACTACCGTAATTGTGAAGGTGGATCCTCATTTCGTGGGGTAAACTGAATGTCATTTTGGGGTGCATTTGATGCATGGAAAATAAATAATTTGAAAATATTTTATTAAAAATGATTTTTATATTATTTAAAAAATGAATAAATAAAAAATATTATTATCGTCCACAAAAACGTTTCAATATAAATTACTATCGATAATAAAAATACTTTCAACCGACTAAAAATTTGAAGTGATATAGGCGATCATTTTTTAGAAAAATATTCAATTTAACTCAGTTCTAAGCTTTTTGAGTCGGCCAGCAATGCGATTTGAGCTATCGAGATGGTTTAGCCTAGTGGACACTAAATCCGAGGTTACGAGTTCAAAGTAGGGACGTTGTTCCACCAACGGGTAGATTAAGCTACTCTTAGAGGAGGATACTAACGTTAGTAGCCACTGCAACCTTTTCTTATACATGAGAAAAAGAAAATGAATGTATCATCAAGTATGATTTTTGGAAAAGTTACAGCGCTATAAAAATGGTATGTTCTTTCGTTTTTTTCCTTATGGTAATTGTATTATTAATTATATATTAGAAAGTCTTTGTCAGAAAAGAAAAGAATTCCGTTATATCCATTTAATTGTCGCTATCGTGTGGTTTTAGGTCTTCTATATATGTTTTTCGGGAGAAGTGCCAAAAAAGTCCTAAACCTTTTGTGTTTGTGCCAGTTTAGTCCTAAACCTTTTTTTTGTGCCAATTTAGTCCTAAACCTTTTTATTTAGTGCCGATTCAGTCCTTTTGGCCGGATTTTGCTGACTGGATGCCGGCCGACTGACGTGGACAATTTTTAATATTTTTTTAATATTTTTTTTTTTAAATATTTTAAATATTTTTAATATTTTTAAATATTTTAAATATTTTTTCTATTTTTTCTATTTTTCTATTTTTTTTTCTTTATTCTTTATTCTTTTTTCTTTTTTTTTTTTTTTTTTTTTTTCTTCTCTCCTCCCTCCTCCGGCCGGCGGACCACACGGCCGGCTAGAGGAGACGGCCGGCGAGGCTCAACCTCAGATCCGGCGAGGGCGAGCCTTGCAGCTGCCGCCGCCGGCCGCGGCGGCGAGGTCGAGCCTTCGCCATGGGCGAGGCCGACCTCGCCGGATTCGGCGCGGTCGGCCTCGCCCATGGCGGCGAGGCTCCACCTCGCCGGATCCGGCGAGGGCGAGCCTGCCCATGGCCGCGAGGCTCGACCTCGCTAGATCCGGCCCCGCGAGGCGCTGGTCCAGGGTCAAGCTTCACCGCCACCGCCCGGGCCGCGATTCGGCGAGGTCGAGCCTCGCCCATGGGGCGAGGCTCGGCCTCGCCGAATCGCGGCCGGGCGGCGCTAGCGAGGTGGAGCCTCGTCGGCGCCGCCCAACGCGAGGCCACCCTCACGGCCGCTGGCGAGGTGGCCAACGAGCCTCGCCGGCCGTCTCCTCTGGCCGGTTGCCGTGGTCCGGCCAATGACCGGAGGGAGGAGGAGAGAACAAAAAAGAAAAAAAAAAAAAGAATAAAGAATAAAGAGAAAAAGAAAAAGAATAAAGAATAAAGAAAAATAGAAAAAATATTAAAAATTGTCCACCGTGGTGGTGTCCAATCAGCAAAATCCCGCCAAAATGACTGAATCGGCACTAAATAAAAAGGTTTAGGACTAAATTGACACCAAAAAAAAGGTTTAGGACTAAACTGGCACAAACACAAAAGGTTTAGGACTTTTTTGGCACTTCTCCCTATGTTTTTCTATTTGGTTGAAAGTGTTAATGAAATTTAGTTGTGGATAGGAAGCCACAGTCGTTACTGAGCTCAACCTTTTAGAGATTGGGATAATCGGGTTGGATCATTGGGGATTTTCAATACGCATAGGCCAGAGACCTTTCTCTCTCTCCCTCCCTTGTCAATTGGCCCGAAGATGGCACCAAGAAGGGAGGCCTTTAGGATTATAGTTTATGACACGGGTTGGAACTGTGTGATTCAAGCATTCGGCGAAGAACAAAAAACTATGACATTGTAATTAAATTTGATATTGATCAGTGTCCAAGTGTAATTTGAAATCTAGTAATACAAGTTAGATTGCAAAGTGTGCTTTTAAGATTAGAGAATGGACCTATGAACCGATTAGGATGCACATAAGTGAAAAAAAAAAAAAAAAAAGAATGTACAGCAAGTGAGAAATGCTGCATTGCTGCGTATCCTAAGTTTGCTTTGGAAACTGATGTATAAATTGATATGGCAAACTGTTAATAGATTTGAACTTGACCCTATCTATCTAAAATTTTTATATAATCAGTCACATTAATTCAAATTGTTAAAATATTGTCTTACATCGTTTGACAACAGCTCTTAAATGCTCTTTATATCCTGTTTATAAAGGTATGTCCTCCCCTCATAAAATGCTCGCAATTCGACTTGTACATTTAATAATAGTCTTCATATTAATGTAGTCTATTTTCACACGGATATAGATCGTTCCAAATGCATCTAGGACTTCGCAAAGCAGACTTGAGTCTAAAAGCTAGACGGTGGACTTTGGCATTTTTCCAACAAACGCTTGTGAACGATCATTAGGTCCAAAATAAAATTGGACCGTGGGTCTGGACCTGTCCATGAATATGCTGTCCTTTTTCTCTGCCCCTCGTGAATCTTGTATTTTACGTTGCGTTATCACGAAGATGTTTTGGATTGGCATGCAGAGACGACGGCTCGTGAGGGGTCTCGGGGCTCGAAAGAATAGGACAAGACGGAAGCCAATTCTCATCGTGTGAATCCTTTTGTTTGGATATATTCTAATTGTCCTTGTCGGAGCTGCAAGCAAGCATTAACTCTGACACTTTACGGGAATATGTCGCCCCTAAAATTCATCACCAGTTGGATTTGATCATGAGTAGAGAGCTCAACTCGTGCAGTCTCTTATGGAAGGAAATAAATTATTGCATCCCTGGCCCATGTACATTGTTTTCTTTTTCAGTTGTTTAACCAAAGTCATACCGAGCTAAGTGAGAAAATGAATTTATCACTTTAGAAGATTGGAACTTGAGCAAAAATGTGTTCCGTATACGGCGTATACACATATAACTTTGGGTGAGAGACTGTCTTTATTGATATTGTAAAAAAGAGTTGATAAGTAAGGTAAATGGAAGTTATATTGGTAACTCAAAATTAGTTGGTAAATTAATTACGGAAAAATCAGTAAATCACACAGTTGTTAACTTCACAAGACAATTGAAAGATGATGATAAAAAGGTAACTAAAAGTCAGTAAAAATAAGAAAATCTTTTCCAAGATAAGAGAAATTTGGAATTAAAAAAAAAAATAGACATAGGTAACTTGCTGAAATAAGAATTGGCGACACAAAACTAATTGGTAAATTAATCAAAGAAAAGTTGGCAATCACTCTAGTCAGAGTTATTGATTTCTGAAATAGTTGATAAATCTAAGAAATTAGCAAGCAAGGTAGATAAATGTGGTAACAAGATTAGATACTAACTTCAAGAAACAATAATAGTTAGTAAGTTGAAACTGCTGTTAAAATTGGTTAATAAATTGTAGTAAATGATAAGAGACACTTTACTAGAGATAAGAGATGTTGGTAATTTTGTAAAAATCAAATAAAATTGTAACCAATGCAAATAAAAGTAATGCAAACCTAGTTGGTAATTTAATCTGAGAAAAGAAAGCATATATATAGACTTTAGTAAATTACTTAATAGTTGTATATAAAGTTTAGTAACTCAAAACTAGTTGATAATTAATCAGAGAAAAGTTTGTCCTTCAGTCAAAATGTAAAATAAAAATAAATATTGGTAACTCATAAAGTTAGTTGGTGATTTAAGACAATAAATAAAATTTAGTAACTCAAAAAATAATTAATTAAAAAAGTTGGTAGATGATAAATAAAATTGGTAATTTCTATCAAAAATAAATTTAAGCCAAAATAATAATTTCAAAAAAGATTAGACATTGGTAACTAACACAAATAATAGCTGTAACAAAAAACTAATTTGCAATTTAATAGATGACAATTTTGTAATCACAATAATTGAAGTTGGTAAATTTTAAGAAGTTCGTAAATTTCAAAAGTTTACATGCAAGACGAAAAAAGTGATAACTCTAAAGAAAAGTATTTGAATTAAAAATAAATACATATTGATTCAATTTAAAGTTGACAAGCAAGGCAAATAAATGTGGTTACTATTAAAAAGTTGGTGAATTAAAAAAAGAAAAAAAAAAAAATTCTGGCAAGCGACTCAAGTGAGAGTTGTAGTACAAAACTAGCTAGTAACTTAATTAGAAAAAAGACAATAGTCATTGAGATGAAGTTTAGTAATTTCATATTATAGTGGGCAAGTTCAAGCTATTGGTAAAAAACGAGAATATAGTAATATGTGAAAGATAAAGATAATTTTTCTGTTAGAGATAAAAGAATGTGATTATTTAAGAAAACCAAATAAATAGCGACAACTAATAAAAAAGAGTTGAAAGAACCTAAGTTGGTAAATTGATGAATAAATAAAGAAATGTCGGTAAATAGAATAAATAAATAAATAAATGTTGGGATGATTGAAATTAGGGTGGATCGGTTCCTATCCTAAAACCAAATCGGACAGGACCAGCTCCTATTTTGTGGTATCAAGAACCAACCCTATTGACCCTAAAATTAGTGGCGTTTGTTTGTTTTTTGTTTTTAGTTTATTCTATTCAAAACTATTTGCAAATGCCTTCTCAAGAAAACTATTTTGACAATTTAAGTACCATGCCTATTCGGGGAGCTACAATTATTCTTTGCAAGGAAATAACTATTTCTACAAGAAAAGTCTAAAGATGATTCCAGAGGAGATCACCGCTGTTGGGATAAAATACACGGAAACGACAGAATCTTGCAATTTACGTCAACGTGAAATCACCAGAGAAATAAACGAGAAAAATAAGGACACTAGAAATTTATTTGGTTCGGTCCGAGTATCGGTACCTACGTTCACGAGGAAAGCCAGCAGCAAATAATCCACTATAATTGGAGTATCAGAGTTTACAATCACTCATACCCAAACCCAAAATGTTTATAAATAAATAACTCACTTAGAGATAAATTCACGGCATAAAATTACTGCGCGTTCAAGCTCAAAACCAAATGCTAAAAACAAGAACTCTTTTTCTTGATAGCGCAGGTGACTTCACTTGACGTTGTGCGGCAACGGTTCCTCGTAGGGTTTCAGCAGCAACCCTTTTACGTAGGGCTTCTTTTCCCTTTTATATGCGTGTGTCCAAAGAGGAAACCTTTATTTTATATTTATTTCTTTTTTTGTAAATCTTCAAGAGTCCAGCAAAATTTTTCTGTTACTTGGGAAATATTTATTAATAAATTCGGTTTAATAAATCGTTATCCGAATTCAAATTCGAGACATTAATTTAACAGCAATAGCCAAATGTTTCTGAAGGCAGTAGCCAGTTAAATTTATATGAGTAGAATTTGCAGCTATATAACAAATTTTGTATATGAACTCCAAAGGAATTGATTTCTAAAGGTCAGGAAAAATAGACATTGCAACTGGACAGTGTTCCTACTCTTGCTGGTATTTATAGATCATTGGAATCATTGTTCTGGTATCTTTACTTTGTCTACACTGTGTAGATCATTCCAACTCAAGGGCCAACTCGGTCCACAAGTGGAATAAAGACGAAGACGAGTACAACATAGTTGGGGGAAGTGAGAGGCTGAGACTGGGCACGAGCAGAGGGAGCTGTGAGAGAGAGAGAGAGATCTAACGTTGATTTTAGGGCTTTTATAGGAAGATTTTGCTGGTTTAGTTTGGTCTGCTTCCCAGTTGGTTCCACACAAAGAATCAAGAACTGGACCGATTTCGCTCGAACCACCAAAAACCAGCAAGTCTGGTCCATTTTGGTCTGATTGCTGATTCAACCTAGGACTCATGCTCTTTTGGTTAGCAACTCCAATGAGATTGAACCAAAACTAGTTGGTAAGAATAGCTTATGAATCTTAAAAGTAAAAATTGGTAAATTCATGTAGAATTTGATTAATTTAAGGCATTTACAAGAAGGTTAAATAAAATTGGATAAACAATACCAAAAGTTGCTAATTTGAGAGGTGGGAATAAATTTATAGTCAAATGAGAATTGGCAACCTAAAATAGTAATTTAATTGGAAAAAGTTGATAAGCCGCTCAATATAAAGATCATTAAATTCCTATAAGAGTTGGTAAATTTAACATGTTAGTTAAAAAAAAAAAAAGCAAGTCAAAGTTGGTTAAGAGTGAGAAGTGTAGCTAATGAAGACTTGGTAATTTAATAATAAAAAAAGGGATAATGTCACAAATAGTTTCTAAATTTTGATCCAATATGCAATTTCGTCCATAAGCTTTTATTTTGTTCAATCTGATCCTTGAATTTTTAATTTATTTAATGTAATCTCTCAACTTTTATTAAATGTTTAATACAGTCCCTAAACTGTGTGAAAATGTTTAATATAATCCTTCCATTAATTCAAGACTAGAGACTACATTAAATATTTTAATATAGTTCAAGGGCAACATTAAATAAACTGAAAGTTCAAGGACTACATTGCATATTAAGTTAAGTTCAATGGACCAAATTATACATTAAACCAAAGTTCAAGAACTTTTTGTGTTATTTTCTCTTTAAAAAAAATTCAATAACTTAGCAGGTCAATACTCAGAAATTAAGTGATCAATAACTTTTCATAATAATAAATGTAATTTTTGAATTTTTTTTTTTTGTATGTTTTTTAACATGTAGTTCTTATTCAATCATCCTATTATTGACATTTCTCATATTCGTAAATTGTCAAGTCGCATTATCCTTTTTTTTTCTTTTTGTCTATCATACAATCTCCCATCTCTCTTTTGGACTTTTGCTATTGTACAGCATGAAAGTCGAATCCAGCATCACCCCTCACCCAATTCCCTCACTACTGGGATGGGCGCCCAGTGGGTGTCAAGTCGCGTTAATAGGTTGTGCCTAAAAGAACTAAAAGAACAGATAAGCAATAAGGTTGGTGATACAATTCCAGAATTGATGTCATCCAGTCCACTATGAGAATCAGCAGGCATGGGCGACAAACTTATCTAAACTCAGAGAAAAACACACAACAAAACATTATTATCCATCGTCAGCTTCGGGCAAGACACACATCGTTTGCCTACATTATACAAATCAGAGCCAATCGCATGTAAGGTCGTTCTGTCCGAGTTGCGCTTATTTTTTGGGAAGAGAGAGCAGCCACAAGAGCCGAGCCAGGTTGTGGATTGTAGCCGAGCTGGCAGCTTGAGGAGCCGCCACTAAGTTGTGATGACTCACGCTCTCCCCCGCCAGAAACTATAAATTGGTGGTTTTGTCTGTCACTCTCTCTGCTCATCACACGCTGAGGACACTGCCATTTTCTCACTCCAGCACTCAAACCCTTCGTAGAAAACAAAATCTTCCACACAGCAGGTCTCTATAAGCGTAGCAATTCCTATTTCTAGAGCACAGAGAGAGAGAGAGAAAGAGATTGTGTTGGTGAAGATGGAGAGCAGAACAAATGGCCATGCGTGTGCTGACTCATCAGTCAACAGCAATGCCTCACTTGAGAAAAAGGTAGGAGAGACCTTCCCTATTTTCTTCTCTCATGTTTTGGTTACCCTTTTGGAATGTATGTCTGTCTATGCAAAGTCTTTCTCTTCTTGTACTCGAGCGAACTCCTGCAGACTGTGCCTTCACTGTCGTGCGAGTTCTCTGTACCCCCACTAGGGGGTGTGACCAAATGAAGGATGTAAATCTCCACTGGACTAGCACAAAAATGAAAGAAAAACAGAGGGAGCCTGACATGATCTGCCTATGCACTGTCGTTGACTCCGTTCAAGGAGTAGCAAAGCTTCTAACGCGGCTCTTGAACTGTAAGAGGAGGCGGACCTTTCCCTCTCTCACAGGTCTGCTTAATATGAAGGATCGAGAAAAGTCAGCATGCAATTAATTTTTAAGGAGTTGGGCCCTTTTAGTTTTTTTTCCCTTTTTTTGGGCTATATGGTTTGTAAGAGTTTTCCTAATGTGGACTACATTAATTGATTGATCTAAAGTGAGATAGAAGATTTCTTAATTAATCTAATATGAGACTGGCTAGTATGGGCCGAGTTAAGCCTGGCCCATAACGAGGGGCCTGGTTGAAAACTCTATAAATAGTATTCAATCTCTCCTCTAACCATAATTGAGTATTAACCTAGCGCTAAATGGTGAGGAGCCAATACGAAGGGTAATAGAGGAGAATGATTTCACTTCAAGAACAATGGATCTCAAATCAGGTGCGTTAATCCTTATGGATCCGAGAAAATAGGTGCGTTAATATTTCTAATCAATTATACATGTTCTTGTTCTGGTTATGGAGATTTGGGATTGTGCAAATTTGCATCCAACATGGTTTCCTCAATCATGCCCTGATTGGTGGATTAAACTTTATGGACAGTACCAAATTTGAAGGTGGGTGATATAAAGCTACCGATCAGGTATGGTTGGAATGGTTCTGAGGGAAAACATGGCCCCTTCTTTTGGAGGAAAAAGGTCGAGCACATTAGACAACATCAACCCTCTGAAATTACCTTCCATGGGAAAATGGATATGCTGGCTATCATCCTTAGAAAACTTACAAGGAGATACTTGTGCGGTTCTAGAGCACCATGTTACCACCTCATGCGATCCAAGTCCACCCACTTAAATCGCTCAATCATTCGAGTAATTATTGCATCCATCCGATGCATTAGGCATTAGGCCTAATGCATGTAGTTGATTGGATAGGGAGGTCCACATGATCAAATGGATCACTTGCACTAGGCCTATATACTTCAACAGAAGTATAGCCTTCGACTTATCATTTTGAGAAAGGGGAAGGGAAAATAAATACCATGCTTTAAATCGTCCATGTACTCTGCTCGTCCAGAAGGGGTCAAAGTTAAGATGCAGACGAGAAGTAACTTTGATTTGTACTTTTCTTTCATAAAGATGAATTACCAGAAAGAAAACTTAAATTTCAGCTCTTTCCTTTTCAGAATATCTTCAGTGCCAAGCTATATGATTAGTTTTATTTTATTGAGTACATCATCAGATGACCCCTATTTGCTCTGTAGGCAGTGAAAATTTATCAACGTTGTAATTTCGTTTTTGCTTTTCCTATGTTTTTATGGCCAGAGAGTGTATATCTTCGGCAAAGGATGGTGCGAGGGAAACAAAGGGATGAAGTCCCTGGTGAGCATTCTTGAGCTTCATATAGATGCAAGTCAAGCACAAATGATTGTCTGTACCAGTTAATATCTAGTTCCAATTATATGTTAAGCATTATGTGTTTAGTCAGCCATGATATATAGTTTTACTTCTCACATTTTCAGGATTATAATCACTTAAAATGCATTTTCATATCAGAAGTCTAAATATGCACTAATCATGGAATATTTCATGAACTTGAACATGCCAATGTATTAATAGTTGGGAGGGAAAGGAGCCAACTTGGCCGAGATGGCAAGCATTGGCTTGTCCGTGCCACCTGGACTGACAATATCAACCGAGGCATGCCGCGAATACCTGCTGAATGAGAAGAAGTTGCCAGATGGATTGTGGGATGAGGTTTTGACAGCTTTGGAACGTGTTGAGAAGGAAATGGGGGCTTCACTAGGTGACCCTTCAAAGCCGCTTCTCCTCTCTGTTCGCTCTGGTGCTGCTGTAAGAACCCTATCACAACTTTTATGTCCTTAATCAGTTGAACTAACCCGGAAAAGAGGTTGAAGCCACCAAGCATTGCATGGCTTAGCTTTTGCTCTTGAAGTAATTGTATGTTAAAGGGATGCTTGGAATCGTTTATATTGATGCATGAGGCATTGTTAACTGACTGTTTCACATTGAAATGTGTACTAGATCTCTATGCCTGGCATGATGGACACTATCCTCAACCTGGGATTGAATGATGAAGTAGTGGCTGGTTTAGCTCTGAAAAGTGGGGAGCGCTTTGCTTATGACTCGTATAGGCGATTCTTAGACATGTTTGGAAATGTTGTAAGTGGACTATTCTCCTTCAACTCTGTACACAAAGGAAAAAAGAAGGAAAAACCTAGAGAACAATCTGTCGAGTTAAATTGTACAGTTTTGTTCCTTATAAAACCAGTCCATTAGTAAGATTGTTCGCTTCTTTTTCATATGATTCGACAACAAAGCAGAATGGGTCAAACTCTGAATTGGTACTTTCTTGATAGGGAATAACTCTTTTATCATCTTGTTTTCTAAGACTTCGACTTATTTGTAAGTTTTTCCTGCAATCTGAAGGTACTGGGCATTTCTCACTCCTCATTCGAGGAGAAGCTAGATATGTTGAAGAACGCAAAAGGTGTGGACCATGATACTGATTTATCAGCCTCTGATCTCAAAGATCTGGTGGAAGAGTACAAGAAGATTTACACCAGAGTTAAAGGGGTAGAGTTTCCTTCAGGTATTGAACAAAGACCTAGCAACACAGGATTCAATGTTTAGAAAATAGATAATGAAAGTTATCTGCAACAACTTAGAAAAGAAGTCGAATTGGTCATTTCTGTTACTCTAACTTATTCACAGACCCGAAGACACAACTAGAATTGGCTATAAAGGCTGTTTTTGATTCGTGGGACAACCCAAGGGCTATCAAGTATCGAAGCATCAATCAGATAACGGGTTTAAAGGGAACTGCTGTGAACATCCAATGCATGGTTTTTGGTAATATGGGGAACTCCTCAGGAACTGGTGTTCTTTTCACCAGGAATCCAAGCACGGGTGACAAGAAACTCTACGGGGAATTTCTCATCAATGCTCAGGTCATAGTGCTGGTTTTCAATGCAATTTTTGCTTGAGTTTCTGCATTAATGAGCTTTACTGGCTCATGATTTGCTGTCTGAATATGCTCTAGGGAGAGGATGTGGTTGCGGGAATTAGAACTCCTCAGGACTTGGATTCCATGAAAAATTGCATGCCCGAAGCTTACAATGAGCTGGTGGAGAATTGTGAAATCCTAGAAGCACATTACAAGGATATGATGGTAAATGACCTTCCTCGAAATGGCAAGATCAGTCCTATCATCCAGTATCTTCTGGTCTTGCTTGAATTTCTTTCCTTGCTTTCGGATGTGATCCAAAGTGACAAGTCAAAGTTGCCAATCCAGTTCTCTTCACTTTTTTTTTTTTTGGTCGAAAGTTCTCTTCACTTGATTTGTTTGAATTCTTTGTGCAACTATTGCAGAATCAGCATAATTAGCATGATGCTAATATTGAGCTGGTCCAATATTGGCTTTGACAGGACATAGAGTTCACTGTGCAAGAAAATAAGTTGTGGATGTTGCAGTGCCGAACCGGAAAGCGCACTGGTGCAGGTGCTGTGAAGATCGCAGTAGACATGGTTAAGGAAGGGCTAATTGATAAGCATACTGCAATCAAGATGGTGGAACCGCAGCATCTCAACCAACTTCTTCATCCACAGGTAATTGCATTGACCCAAGTCCATTGCTCGTAACTGGATCGGGAGTATCAATGAAAATAGCACAGTTAAGTGTCCAGTGGTAATTGCAATTTTAAAGGAAGAAACAAGGAGTATTGTTTTGGCACACCTCACATAACTAGCAATGAGTCTTATGACCAACCATATCACATTTTTTCAAGGGTTTGTACACGGGCTTCAAACCAACCATCCTAGCAAAAAAGCCTCAAGCAAAAGTGTCTTCTCTAAGAACACACAAATCTCTCAATATTCATTGCGTATTCTGATGGTGGTGGACTGCAATCTACATGCACGTAAAAAAATCTGTCATGCACTGGTTTATAGGTCATTGATAGTGAAATGTGGCATCGATACTGATGAAGATTTTCTTTCTTCTCTATAGTTTGATAAGCCATCTGCTTACAAGGACAAAGTGGTTGCCACGGGTTTGCCTGCATCTCCAGGGGCTGCAGTTGGCCAGGTTGTTTTCAGTGCCGAGGATGCTGAAGTGTGGCATGCTGAAGGAAAACAAGTCATCTTGGTATTCCCCCTCACTTGCTCTCTGTGTATACAGATACCACTGTGAACATGTAGTCCCTACCATTCTATTGGTAGATAAAAGTGAATAATGCAAAACCGTGATTTTATGAGCTTCAGTCAAAAAGTGATGTATAAACTACTTGATCATAAGAACACAAAGTTATGTCGCTGGTATATGTTGCCAATTTGCAAGAACATTCATGTTATTAAGTAATAAACAATCCCCCTCAACTTTAAGAACATAATGGTTGAAAAACTCAGTTAATGAGAATTGAATAAGATATTGTGGCAGAGCATATGCTCGGTTAAGAGTAATAATCTAATATGCCAAATGTCATGTCAAAATGTCAAAGTTTGTAGATTTTATTAATGTTCATAGATGCATTGCACGATTATTCTAATTTGTTGAATTTGAATTACTGATTATAGCATGTATAACTTAGAAGAAAAGTAAATCCAGTGAAATCTTTGAAATCAAAGCATATTCAGTGCTCTTGCCACACAAAATCAGGATCCTCTCCGTGACTGTTGCAATGATGTGGGTCACGTGAGTACAGGTCATGGGCAAAAGAGTCATAAATTATCTCCCAAGTTGACCTGATCGCTGGAATGTTATGTAGTCAAGTTAGTGCGCTTCGGCTAGAACTGCAAATTCTTGGAAAATCCATACAAACTAATAAAAATATGCATCCCCGATTATCGTTTATCCCTTTATTGTGATTTCATTATTGCCATTTTGTTCTGTTATATGCAAAAGGTAAGGACGGAGACTAGTCCAGAGGATGTTGGAGGAATGCATGCTGCTGCTGGTATTTTGACAGCTAGAGGTGGCATGACATCTCATGCAGCTGTCGTGGCGCGTGGCTGGGGAAAGTGTTGTATCTCTGGATGCTCCGATATACGGGTCGATGACATTGGGAAGGTACAATGCAGTAACCTTTGGGGAATATTGAAAAGAGGAATTCATGTAGCGAACAATGAAGAAAATTTCATTTGCAGATACTTGTGATGGGTAACCTGGTAATCAAAGAAGGAGAATGGATTTCGCTCAATGGGTCAACAGGTGAAGTGATACTGGGAAAACAACTTCTCTCTCCCCCAGCTTTGAGCAGAGATCTTGAGACCTTTATGTCATGGGCTGATGAAATGAGGCATCTCAAGGTGCTTCCTTAAACGTTAAATGGAGAGAGCATTCTGTTGATTTTGTGCTTTCAACATGAAATCAGTTCTAAAATGTACATCGGTACAATGCTTGCAAGGTCATGGCTAATGCTGACACTCCTGAGGATGCTGCAATAGCAAGGAAAAATGGTGCTCAGGGAATTGGACTTTGCAGAACTGAGCACATGGTATTTAGTTTGCTATCGCACTATAGTCCATACAATTGCTCGATTTTCTGCGACATTATCTGGCTAAGGCAGTCGATTTGAATACTTTTCTGTTTGATCAGTTTTTCGCTTCTGAAGAGAGGATAAAGGTTATGAGAAAGATGATCATGGCTGTAACGCCTGAACAGAGGAAAGCAGCACTGAACTTGTTGCTTCCTTTTCAGCGATCAGATTTTGGGGGAATTTTCCGTGCAATGGATGGTACCGTTCTTTTTCTGATCATCAATCAAGCAATTTGATGCAAGAAGCTACTGTTTTGTTGGACGGTTACTCATGAGTTTTTTTGACATTTGCTACGTAATTTTCTCAACTTCAGGTCTTCCTGTGACGATTCGTCTATTAGACCCACCACTTCATGAGTTCCTCCCTGAAGGCCACATTGAGGATATTGTCATTGAATTGACAGCGGAGACTGGTATTAGTCAGGAAGAAATCCTGTCAAAGATCGAGAAATTGTCCGAAGTTAACCCAATGCTTGGTCTTAGAGGCTGCAGGTTTGTGGTACATCCAGAGAGTACATTCGCGTGATCATCTGTGATGCTCTAAGATGATGTAGAATTCAGTTTTGACAGTTAATTTAATCCGACTCACTTAATGTTCTTTCAATTTTGCACTATGATTTGTACCTGTCATATTGAATGGCAGTTTTCCATAGAAATCCCGGAAACAGAACCAGAAATGCTTCTTCTTATTTTATCCTGCTCGCTTTTGACAGATACCAACTAAGGCATCCAATCTGCCCCTTAGTATACTCGTCTCTTGCAGCTTTTACAACAATGTTTTCAGAGGGAAAAATCCATGTCTAGAACAGGATTAAGGCCATTTATTCATTACATTCTCAAGCTAAGATGCCAAAATGGTTGCCTGACAAAGGGACTTGAGATATTGGGTACAACATGGACAGATCATTATCATGATTTATGCAAGTGCTAACCGTATGTGTGCAGGCTTGGAATATCATGCCCTGAATTGACGGAGATGCAGGCACGCGCCATATTTGAGGCTTCGCTCTTGGTAAGCAGGAGGGCATCACGGTCCATCCCGAGATAATGGTTCCGCTCGTTGGAACACCTCAGGTATAAGTTCTTCAATTACCTATTACTTAATATTTCTACAACATTCCAACCCAAAGCAATTACAGTTCATCATGCATCAACAGCGGTGAAAATTCATTTCAAGGTTGTACTCATCCAATGCAAACAGTAGACAGTTTGCAGCATTTCCATATTGAGGTAAAGGCAGATTCTGAATGTTAACTCGCAGGAGCTAGAGCATCAGGTCAATCTGATACAGAGTGTGGCGAAGAAAGTGTTCTCTGAGATTGGTTCTTCCATAAGCTATGAGGTGGGGACCATGATTGAGGTCCCGAGGGCATGCTTTGTTGCAGATGAGGTACGTAAGAATGAATCTTCTCTGTATTTTCTTCTCCATCCATTTCCATCTCGAGTGTTCCCCTGTTTTTTGCATCTCAATTTTTTCTTCTCCTCCAATTCAATAATGATAGATAGCGAAGAACGCAGAGTTTTTCTCCTTTGGGACGAACGATCTTACACAGATGGCTTTCGGGTACAGCAGAGATGATGTCGGCAAGTTCTTGCCAACATATCTCTCAGAGGGCATTTGCAAACCGATCCATTTGAGGTGAGCCATTTATATATATCGACCACTCACATGAATGATCAACCCTTCAGCAGTTTTTAGCCCTTTGTCATCCTTCTAAGTTGTAACTGCAACTGTGTCAAACATAACTTGCAGGTACTCGATCGGAAAGGCGTGGGGGAACTTATCAAGATTGCCATACAAAAGGGAAGGAAAGCTAGGCCTGCCTTAAAAGTAATGAACAGATTCCACGTAATACATGCCTTCAAAGGACCAGGAACATTTTGAGAGTTGGTTCAAAGAATTCGCGTTACCATAGTCTTGAAATTCCGGGTTCACGAGTCTCACATCGAAGTTCATGCTTAATTCTTTTTTGTTAACGCCAAAACAAGCAAATCGACCATTTTCACGTGTTGTTTTTTAGGATAACTCTAGTACATAGGAGGTTAGCCAACTTGATGTTTTGTGAAACAGGTCGGAGTATGCGGGGAGCATGGGGGAGAACCATCGTCTGTCGCGTTCTTCGCAGAGGTTGGGCTGGACTACGTGTCTTGTTCGCCATTTAGGTAAGAGAGGCTTTCTTCATCGTCAAGTTTTTGGTGATTTTGCTTCCAAACAACACCAGAGACACTACACATCTTCCGACCAAATTTATGTCGCGAAATTTAAACCGGCATTTAAACAAGTCCACTACTAATTTAGTTAACCAAGTTAGTTGTTGTTGCCTTTAAATTGTGTTTAGCAAAACTGTTGTATGCTTCACCTGATAGATGTGCTGACGCATTGACACTTGAAACAGGGTTCCTATTGCAAGGCTAGCTGCAGCTCAAGTTGCTGCATGAAGAGTAGAGTTGGCTATGTTCTCCTGTTTTTCTAGAGAAGTATCAATTGGCAAAATAACACATCCTTATAGGATGCTCATGATGATGATGATGATGATCAATTCCTTGTAAAATGAGTAGCTATGCGAGTGCCATGCACGCACAGCCTGACTGAGCTTTGTACGCACTCTATGTTTGTAAGACTCATCTGAAGTTCTGCTATATGGATTGATCACTACTTTATATGTCTTCTTTGCAAGATTAGGCTAAGTAGGTCTTTTGAGTTGTCTGGATTTTTCATGTGTTTTAAATGGGTTTGGTCACGTAGATCATTATGGTACAATGCGACATGCCAGATGCGGGACTTGCCTTTAGTGACAGACAAGTCATTACCTTGGGTCACTTACTCTAAGTCTCAGACTTTTGTTCTGTCTCCTTACAGAACATGAGAGTCGAAACCCACACTTAAAACTAAATCGTTCACATCCTAACTCCCAAGAATGTGGGAATTCAAACCCCCCACCTCCTCCTTCCATGTTGGAATGGTGGCCACTCTTGTGGCCACTGGGGCAAACCCCAGTAATTAACATGCAGTGTATCTACTAGCACATTTTTAGCAAAGTTAATGATTCATGGGTTGCTACTTCCCTATTTGTTTTAAATCAAAATTTTCCTTTTTCATTCTTATTTTCACCCATGCTTGAAGAGAACAATTTATTTTTTCCTTCAAAATAGCAAAAAATAAAATCCAAAGGTATATTCAACTAGAAGTTCAATTCAAGATTTTTAATTCTTCTGTTTCTTCCCATCTTTTGACATAAAGACTAGAATAGAGAAAGAAAAGAAAATGGAAAAGAAAGATCAAGACTAAACTTTTTTTATTTTCTGATCATGAACAATGTTATAACATCACTCGTGAACCTACTTTTAGAATTCTTTCTACCAATCCATATAAGTTTGAGTGACAATGAGAGTAGTTAGATTTGGGCTTTCATCAAAGTCACTCAAATCTTCAATAAATTAATGAATTCATGGTCGTGAAAAGGAAAAATATTTTTAATTTTATAACGTAGTTTTACTTAGGATCAAAGACATCTCTTGTTCAATGGATCGAAAGGACATCATCAAGTACAAATTAACTAATTTGTTCACAAATCTGGTATGTGAAGGAAAGAGATGATGAAATTAATTTTGAGAATGTGAGGGAGATGATGTTAATTATGAATGTTGAACCAAATCTCGTTATTGAAGCATAATTTGATCGGTTAACATCGAAATAGTGCGTTTCAAATAAACAAAAAAGAAAAATGGCGGGAAAAGTGATCACCATTGTTATTTAAATTGATGTGTTCCTCGCTTGGCCTTGCACGGGGCACCAAATCAATGTAACCCATATAGCCCAAGCGGTGTAGGAGAGTATAAGTTAGGAGTGTCAAGTGTCCTTACGGTTTGGTCCGAATTGAATTAAATCATGCATCTCTCGCTCCCAAAGTTGGTCGTCTCCTTCCTCTTTGTTGCTCTTCGCTTTGCTTTCCACTCCGTCATCGTCATCTCGATCTCCCTCTTCGTCGCACCGCCGCTCCTCCAGCCTTTTCATGACATCATCGCCTCTCTATGTCTCCCATCACTCGTCCCTATGATCCAACCACATAAATCTAATATCCAATTTATTTCCTCATTCTGTTTATTTTATTATTCAAATCACTTACTTCCGCAACATATGTTCAAGCCCTCCAAAGGTTTCGATCGTTCATCATCCTTCCAAGCCCTAACCAAAATCATGCCGAAAATAACTTGCCAGAACTTTGATCGGAAGGGCTTGGAGCAAGTGATCAAGATCGCGATACAAAAGGGACGGATGGCTAGGCCTGCCTTGAAGGATATGAACATGTCCTGCGCGATTCATGCCGGCGAGGGGCTAATGAACATTTCGAGAGTTGGTTCAAAGAATTCGCGTTGGGCTGGACTACGTCTCCCGTGCGCCATTTACGGAGAAGCGATTTTCTTCGTCGTCGAGTTTCAGGTGACTTTGAGCTTCTGAATAACGCTGGAGATGACCAAATTTATGTCAGCCAAATTTAGTGTGTGTTCAAACAAGTCCACCTCTCCTGTATAGTGCCTTCAAGCATTTAAGTGCTCAATTAGAGTCCATTACATCGATAAAACTCCATTTTTTTTGCAAAAGATATGATATTTCAGAAAAATATTTTTCGAGGAAGTCATTTCTCATTAAAACAACAATATTTTTTTATATTTAACTATGATCTGAAAATAAACTAGAAAATATCGTGACTCATATTGAAAATCTTATTTGATATTCCCAGGGAAAATTATTGAAAAATTCGAAGTTTTTAATTCAATGATTTTCCTGAGAACTCAAGCCAAGTCCATAAAAGTCGTGTGCGGGTTCTCGACGCTCGGATCCTAATTAATATCCAAACGTAGCCTAAAGTCCAATTCCCAAGGTGTGGCGTTCAAAGCAAAGGACCAGAAAGATAAAAGGCAATTTTCCCACCATAACTTTCACTAGCCTGAATTCTTAAGGCACGCAACATAAAGAAACATCGTCTCTTGCTTTTTTCTTCATTAAAATTCACAAGACTCCACCTTATTGAAAACTGCATGCAACAAATGTTACAAATCTATTCAGTCTTACATGCAAACAGACATTTGAAAAAACCAAAAAGTAACCCTTATGTTTTCCTCCACTAAGGTTGACTAAAAACCTTAGAAAGCTATGGCGCCTGAATGAAAGTATCAACAGAGTTCACAGCCAGAAAATGCATGTCCCTGGAAACTCTGGATAAAAAAGAAAGATTTAAATTAAAGAAAGGATCTAAACTTTCCAAGTACAGAGCCCCCTTCTCTTTCTAAAGGTCCACGCACAGGTAGGTGATCACCGACCCCGCCCTGCGCCTGGTCCTCTCGCTGACCTTGGACTTCTCAACCAGGACCTTCTTGATGTTGGGGCAGCTGGAAATCACCGTCGCCACCCCGGCCGAGGTTATGCCATGGCAGTACACCATGTGGCACGTTTCCAGCATGCTGCAGTTTCTGACCAGATGGGACAGACCGGCGTCTGTAATGTAGCGGCAGTGAGAAATGATGATCTCTCTGAGCAAGGGACACCCTTCTCCTAGCTTAGCCAATGCGATGTCCCCCAATCTCTGCGGAGAATATTTCGATTTTGCAAATAAATTCATGTCTAGTAAAATACAGGGAAAAAAATAATTGAACATCAACTATGCACCCTTGCATCTAAAAGCCAAAAGGAATAAAAGATCGGGTTTGTGGCAATCCAGAGAGAAACAAGATTGAGAGCTAACTACATTAAGACAGATCGATGAAAGCAAACACCATACCCGCCCATTCAAGACTCCTGTACAACTGCAGTAACGCCTCCATCAAATTGAAAAAGATTGCCACCAGATGGTGGGCACGCCCAATAGTGAGCAGATCCACCAGAAGAAATCAAAGGACTCATATTGGAAAAGAAAAAAAGCAAAAAATTTCCTTTGGTTGCAAAATTTGGACAGAAAGGCTACACAACTGCAGATGTTTTATTGTCAAAGGGTAGAGTGCAAGCACTAACAGGATTATGGGCAAACAGAATGCAAAAGTTTCCCCAATAGGAAAGAATAAACACAAGCAGTACATCACTTAACGGAAAGATTTCAAGGGAAGAAAGCGTCTATGGGCTTCATGTGCCAACTTTTCTGAATTAGCTGTCTTATTACTCTTTCTTCTACTATTCTTTTATATTCCTCATGCACTCAAAACAGTTTTCCCAGTTAACAAATTACTACTTTATAAAGAAAAAGAAATATTTCAAGGGAAGAGATAGGAGTGAAAGTATTTGAGAGAGAGAGAGAGAGAGAGAGAGAACCGACCTGAAGGACACTAACATCAAGGGAACGGAGCTGAGGGCAACCTCTTGCAATGGCTATAATTCCAGGATCACCAATCTGATGACAGCCACTGACATTCAAATCGGTTAAGTTGCAGCCCTTTCCAATAGCTATTAGGGCCCTATCACCAACTCTATATCAAGAAAATCATAGAGTCAGCAACACTCAAAGGCATCAAGAAATCCAATAAGTTCACAAAGTTACAAAGGAGTGGCCAAAAAGAGTACAACCCCCACAACAAACTAAACTTTACTCCACTACTGAGGCGTGCAGATAAGTGGGGTACACTTTATTGAAGGGGTAGAGAAAACAGATAATAAACAAGCTTGACAGCTCAACTATAACAAATGATAGCTACTCCTTTAAAAAACAAATGACACAGAGAGAGAGAGAGAGAGAGAGAGAGATTGCTGAACAGAAGTGGAAGATATCTAGAAGCCCATTACCTATCACAAAAACGAATGCTCAGATCTGTCAGAGACTTGCAATGCCGACCAATAGCAACAATCGCCTTGTCACCAATCTATTTGAGAAAAGAAAATGATTAAACAATAATTCATGTTACATGAAGAACAAAATAACAACCACGTAACAACCATGAATTCCTCCCTGCCTCTGGTGACCACCATGCTGTGTAATACAGGAACATAGTTTTCATTGGGAAAAGTAAACTAGAAGTCCTAAAAGGACAAGTGTCATGGTTTAAGAAACAGACCCAACAGAGCAAAAATCCTAATGTGCAGATCGCAAATGACTCTAAAATGATTTTCTCTGGCCTGTTACTCTTCTTCTCCACCCTACTTTCAGCTTAATTCACCATTCATCTGCGGTTTCTACAACTCCACCCACTTTTTCACCACCCGTCCTTTGATCATGGCCTCAATTGCTTCCTTCTTCCCAAAATATGTAACTTCAAGAACACAATGCATTGCCACCATGCTCACTTGTATTAAATGAATGTTTTACATTAAAGGGGCAAAGTAAGGAACCAATCCATCCTCTCATCCCCAGAAAAACAAATGATAAACAAAAACAATGACAAACTCTATTCGAAACATTTATTCTTCTGAAAAAGAATCAAATCATGGCAATATTTAGAAAGAGAAAGCTCCTTAATATCCTTTTATATGACTGACATCTGCCGGAGACAACAAGTGAAATAGCGCCAAGCATAACTGAAATTAACCTGAAAGACTTAATAAAAAGACAGAATTATAATATGTGGTACTTTCTGGATAAAATTACAGTGGTATCATTTAGTAGCACCATAAAGTTGGCAATAAGAGGCACACAGAGAGTCAACCTCATAGCATCGACGAATATGAAGTCTCCTCAGATTTTTGCAGCCTTTGGCTATACTAATAATTGCGTCGTCTCCTATAATGGAGCAATCGACCAAGTGAAGAGCTTGCAAAAATTTACAGCCCCTACCAATTTCAAGAAGTGCACGGCCACCAATTCTTTGGCAGTATAACAAAGCCAACTCAGTGAGATTCCTGCATCCGGTTGAAAGCTTTAAGCCAAAACACGCAAAAACCCACAACTATATAGCTCAGCTAAATGTGAAGATCTAGACATGGGATACATCTTGCTCTTTCTGCATCAAATGCAAGCTGTAGAGTTCATCTTGGTTGAAGACAAATTGAACTTACTATGTCCATTTCAGAATGTAAGGGAGAACATAGAAAATTAGGCAAGAAATAATTCCATGAAAACCATGTCTATCAGTAAAATGACCAGAGTAAAGGATAACTCTGTTTGTCTGGTTGAAAAACAACAGACACCCTACTGAAAATTGAGACATATTGCAAAATGCATGGTTAAATTGATTATCTAAGTTGGCAATTTTGTTGGTCTACACATTGGACATAAAGACATGATACCAAATCAAAGGAGGATATATTTTATTATAGGTCCTAATCACAATGTTGGCAAGCTATGCTGTCAAGTCAAAATGCAGTACCAGTGAAAAACTAGGGAATACTTCTCATGATGGGAGAAAACATCATTTGGAACAAGAGTGAGAACCTTGAAATATAAATGAACTTTGGTAGAGTATACTAATGAGAGTAAGAAAACAGCCAAATTAAATGAAATTAACAAGCTACTTGCGGGAAAGGCACAAATTCTACATGTTATGGCTTATGACTCATAAAATTCCTCGAAGTTATAAGCCTGCAGCTAAGGGCTGATAGAACAACCAAAAGAAGCTACCATCCAAATGAAGGCAACAAAAAGAACTCTAAAGAAGCTCTACTAGTTTTATATGCAAAAATTATAGAAACATACGGGCAAGACCTCCCCACTGACTCCAGTCCAACAGTCCCAATGCCATGGCAACCATTCACTTCCAGATGAGTAAGCTGTTTGCAACCAGTTGCAACTTTTCCCAAACCCTTGTCGGTGAGGAAATTGCAGTCAGTCAGAGTTAGACTCTTCAAACTTTTACACCCATTCCCAACCGAGTGTAAACCCCTGAAACAACAGCCAGCGAAAGTCAAAAGAAACCATAAACAGTAATTTTGAAAGGCTGGATTAGTGAGCTTTTACTTGATACAGAGTAAGATCAAAAGGTTATTAATATAATACTCTATCCAGACAAGCCCAGACAGAATACAAGCATATCCTAGCACTGTGGAAGTGATCTATCAACAATTTCAATTAAAAGAATAATAATGAATAACAGGACGGGGAGAACAGTATCTGCTACAGTGCTTCTTCTTAGCTTTAAAACCTTTTCATGCATCATCAACCAAAAATGACAGGAAAGTGGAAGTACTCATGCAAAGCTTCATCAAATATACAGAGAAGAACTAGCCAGGGGAAACGTGTAAAGTTTAATGAGAAGAGTTACTGACGCATCAGTGAATCTCTGGAAACTGTGTAGAGCTAGCTCCTCCAATGACAAACAGCACCTGCCTACAGTCCTCAGGGTTTCATCTGTAACATTTGCACAATGAAGCTTCAAGACCTTCAAATAATGACATCCTCTGGCCACAGAGAGAAGCCCAATATCATGCATGAACTCTGAATCCAGTGACAACGTCTCAAGATATTGACAGTGAGAGCCGACTGCTTCTAGAGAAGCATCACTCATTTTTGCACAGGCAGCAATTCCAAGAGATTTCAGTGATCTCCCACACCCGGCGGTTAATTGAACCAACCCCTTGTCAGTCAAGCCCTCACAAAACCGCAAATTCAACTCTTCAAGTTGCTTGCAACACTCTCCAACAGCTGCTAAGCCTTGATCTCCAACATAGCAACCCTAGAAAGGGGAAAAAGAAATCATTGGAATTGCAGAAGGAAGAGAGAATAGAATAGAAACAGCGTGCATTAAACATTCTTGATAAGTAAAAGTGTAAGTGTACTATTACTAGTTTGTATGAAAACTAATGACTCCTTTGAAGGCTCTGATTAAATAAAAGGAGTCTAGACACTTGGTAGAAGCTTGATGAGATTAGGCAACAAAATCTACAAATAATGAGATGGACTCCTGAAAATTATATGTTGAAGTATTATCCCATATCAATTGACAACGGGTCCTAAATGCTCTTTATATTCATGTTATCTCCCTCTATCTATTAACTTAAGCTTTTGGATTAGAGTTTCTAACATGATATCAGAGCCAAGCCGTTACCCCTTACGCAAAGATGCATAGTAAAAAAATTCCACGTGAATGTGCGGAATCAAAATTCCACGTGTAATTCATAATCCGCACAACGATTGACAACAGGTCCTAAATGCTCTTTATATTTATGTGGTCTCCCTCCACCTATTGACTTAAGCTTTTGGGTTGAAGTTTCTAACATTATAACAATCAATAAATTAAAGTATTTACCTGCAAGTCCAAAGACTTCAAGAACATACACCTCTCTACAAGTGATATTAACCCCACACTTGAGATGTTGGAGCACCAGATCAAGCTTAACTTCTCCATCTTTGGAAAACCTTCACCAAGAACAGCCAATCCATCATCTGATAATGAGGAAGACTCAGATACGTCTGCAACACTCTTTCTCTCAGTTTCATCATGCATCTGAAGAAATAAAAGTGCCGGGTCTGCGAACTGATCATTGTGACGCCTTCTTCCCTGAAAGGTAAATAAAATTTCTCACAAACCATGCAAATGACAATAAACCTGCTTAAAACAGATATTGTAGCCACTGTAAATCCATGCTGAAGATGTTGGTTCTGCCACCATGATGCACTTGCGCATGGTAGTCTAGCTGCTTCACAACCCCATTTCTTTACTTTTCAATTAGTTACTAACTTTCAGGTGCAATCAGGACACTTCTATGCCAAAAAATTTCCCCCATATGTCTTTTCATTTTGAGTTGTTTTTGTCGTCGTCTTCTTCCCATTTGCATATTAAATTTTTATAATGCATCTAACTCCCTCACATTTGCTTGCAGTACCTCTAAGGGTACTTTTTCGTCTCTCTTTGATAGAAACCATTGTCTTCTCGCAAATCAAAAAACTTCATAATTATTTATTTTACTCTTTATCCTAGTAATTCTCACTCAATAAAATCAATCGCCTTAATCTTCATTGGACATTGACACTGACTGTTCACATCTGTCCATCAAACTAGAGCTTCGCCCAATAAACACTTTGTCACTCACTCTGATAATGATGAAACGAAAATGGAAAGGATAAATGCTGTTAATGTGGCGCTCCCACTGAGGCCCGCTATGCAATTGATTACTGCATACAATTTAGGACCGACTGGTAAATCCAAATCGCAGCAGGTTTGGGCTCAATAGGAAACTCAGTCACCTTTATGATTTTCCATATGGAAAATCCCTATCTTGTTCATTTGGGAAAAAAAAAAAATTCTTTGTGCAGCAGCAAAAAAAGAACACTCTTTTGGAGCAAGATACTATTTCATCAATCAATTCATAGGTATCTAATGTATTCACACCTAATGATTTTCACAAAGTGTTGAAAGAAAGGTCCAACTTGTACAATTTTTTCTATTTTACAATTTGATTCAATCCATTAGAACATAATGCTGTTTACTAAATCGCAGACATTTCTAGAATACATCTAATAGAAAGACAAATAGTCAATTGTGAAAGAACTTATTGTCAACCTCTTTTTGATATGAATCTATCTGATTCAGAAGAGAAAAACTCATATCAATCTGTCAATTTCAATTTAAACATGGGTTTGCTTCATGCTCTATGTTCTAAGCACTTAGTTGACCTGTTGAAAGTCAGCCGCTCTTTGAAGATAATTAGCTTCTAGAGAAAAATAGGATCATTAGAGAAAGAGTCTTTTAAAAAAAAAACAATAGAAAATAACTACAGCAGTCAACAAAGCAACGAATTTTACCTCTTCCTGAAAGTATAAACTAAGAAGCCTAGCCAAATTATGTGTTTACTAGCTTTACCAGTAAAGGCAAAGGCCGCATATAGATATACGCAAATTATCTTTCCCTCTGGAAGATACAGGCTTGAATATTATTACAACACAACAAACAACAGGTCAATAGCTTGAGACTAAGAACAATGTCCAACTAAAAACGCTGGTTGAAGGATTTTCATTTGTATGTGAAGAATTCTTTCCCCACTACAGAGCTGAGCCTATGCTAGGTTATAGTTGGTCTGTTAACTAAGATTTATGAGTGAGACAGTATATTTAGATCCCTCCTTCTAAGACAAAACGGGTATCCTTAATTTCTCTTTCTATAGTTTGATTGGTTTGGAAAGATGGGAAGACAAGAGTCTTTAAAGGGCAAGAGTCTGCTATTCAGGCCTTAATCACAAATCAACTATTTGATTTAGTGGGGATTTACACGAGGATGTAAATGCTTTGATTGATACCATATATTTTCTGTCTCTATAAATGAGCTTCTTTCTGGCTTTGAGTTCTTTTGGGTGTTGGCCTTTGGTCCTCATACTTGGAGTGAGTTCCTCTTTTCTTATAAAGTACTACAAGAGTAAGATTGAATTCCAGCAATAAATCAATTCAATAATTAACTAGCGCACTTCCAGAGCCTAAGACGGTAAAATTAAAGAATGATTTGATCGTGAAGTCATGCAATTCAAATGCCAACAACTCCTTCCAACAAAATTTATTGCAGCTCATCAAAAAATATCATTCACCTGGCAATCATAGTTTAAAATAGATGCTTCATTTATGGTACTCTACATCCTCAAACAACTAAAGCCATCCTCTCGTTGTTCCACAAACTAAACCTTAATAAGGTTAGTAGTCGAAGTAGTCCTACCACATTGATGTTCAGGACGATGCTGCTAACAGAGCATAGCTCGTATTGATGTCATCAAATGACTGGATAATCAAGATCATCCTCCACCATAAATATTCGCCAAAAATTAATACTTACTTCTCAAAAGACGAATCTTTCCTATAACCTCACGTAGGATGTCAACAGTTAATCTCGGAATTCATACCAAGTGACAGTTTCTAGTTTAGCGTCGAAGAACTTAACCATCTATATGCCATCTCTAGGTAAAAAATTTATGGAAATTGACCCCACACCGTACCCCGCTTTTAGACATGCAATTTTCCCCAATTTCCTTCCACTATTCCATGCACACGAAAGATCTATGGTCCAGGTAATACAAAAGACGCCATTTTTATTCCTTCCTTTGGGGCTAGGCAGGGACACCATCATTCGTCCCAACACAGAGGCTTAAACTCACATAATCACAGAGCGATCAAGATCAACGAGCCTTCCAATCGCAACCTCTTCGACAGCCCTAGTTCTCGAGACCCGCTACCGAATTCCACAATCGACGGACGGCACGCGACCCCAATCGCACCGGCGCGAATCATACGATAAAGGAAGAGAATCGCGATCGAGCAATGGCGAATTCGATGGCTTACGAGGCGAGCGGGGAGGGAGATGGAGAGGCGCTCGTCGACGTGGACGTTCCTCACATTGGCGAAGCGGGCGGCGAGGAGCTTGAAGAAGCGGTCGGAGGCGCCGGAGGCGCCGACGCGGAGGGTGGCGCGGGTGAGCCGCTCGAGGCCGAGCCACCGCTTGCAGACGAGGGAGCAGGCGTCGTGGGCCGACTTCGAGCCCAGCCGCTTGAAGATCTCCACCATCAGCTCGTCCGGCAGGCAGCTGTTGATCCGGTCGCGGCCTCGCATGGTCGGTCGATCGGCGCCGATCCGATTCCGATGAGAACGCCGGGGAGAGAGAGAGAGAGAGAGAGAGAGAGAGAGAGAGAGATTGAATGTGCGTCGGTTTTGTGGGGGTGTCTCCGGCGAGCGCAGGCGGCGGCGGGCGGCGGTCTCAGGCGGCGGAGGAGGAGGAGGAGGGGGCGGAGGGAGGGGGCGGGTTTTATATGTACTTCTCGGCTTCGGGTGGTGCATGGATGACATGTAGCCAAACGGTCCGCTTCGATTTTACCTTTTTACCCATCCTTTTTCTTTTTATGTGAAATTGATTTTTTTAATATTTGTTTCGTTTTAGAGTGCATTTGGTAATATTTTAGAGAACAAAAAAGTAATTTTTTTGTTTACGTCTTGTTTTTGTTTCGAATATAGTCATGAGCTATTTTTTTATTCCAGAAAATAAAAAAGTTAGCTAGTGTTACCAATTCGAAGAACAAAAGAATAGAGAATTGAGAAAATAAGATGGCTATCAAGCATAATCTTAATGTATAACATAAGCAACGGTCGACATTAACATTGTCTGAACCCCAAGAAAAAACATATCAGGAATCTTTTATGCGTTATTATAGAAATGCCCCGTGCTGCGTGGTCAAAATGTTTAGCTCAAACTCATAATTGCTATTTATTTTAAGCGAGCCCGTTATCGCCACATTACCAACTACAGGTTGAATTGAAGTCGAATCGAAGCGGACCGACATTTCATGAGTAAGTAAATCCTATTCAACTCAGCCACCTCGAGGATTTCAAATGTGTAATTTGCCTCAACCATGAGCCCTTTCTTTTAAAGCTGTTAATTTGGATAGGGAATCAGGCTCTAAAAGGGAAAATCTCAATACCAAAGGTGATTTTGGTAGGAAATGCGACCAAAAAAGAAAGGAACATAATTGTGCGCCAATGACAAGTTCATTGCGGTGACAAATGATTGGGTAAATACATGGAACAATATAATGAGGCAAGTTCATCACATCAATGCACATATTAAGAGATATGACAACTTGCGATGAATCCAGTATATGACCCATTTAGTTGGAAAGCTATTTACAACTTAGAATACTTACTAGATTGATCGTAATATACCTAATATAGGCATTTTTTATTTTATCCATTTTGCTCTAATTTTAGTACTTAAATGTTACTTTCCTAATTTTTAGCATTTAAATGACCATCCGTGTCAAGTTTTGGCACTTGAGCTGTACTTTTGCCCATACAATTGTGTTTGGATGAAGAGGAAAGAGACGACAAGAGGGATTAGAAAAGATAGATCCGATCAATTTTACGTACATTTTAAACCCCTTCGAATTCATAGATTTATAGAGACAGTTGTGGGAATTTGGAAATATATATATGTTTTTTTTTTTGGTCGAATATATATATATATATATATATATATATGTTACCTAACAAATTTATTCACTTATACTTGAATTTTACATTTACTTATAAATAGATAAAAAGATATCTACATCATAATAAAATTATTTTTAATCTCTTTTCTCTCGCTAGCATCAAAACAACATTATAACTTAATTCCTCCGAATCCTTTTTCCTCTTTCTCCTTGTAATTGTCTAAATCCCGTCTTGTCCTTCCTAATTACTCAATCCAAACCGAGTGCAAAGTAGTTTCATGCATGATAAATACACGGTTGACACATCCGGTGTGTGCGACACACGCGGTTTTAAGTATCGTTTAATAGAGTCGTAACGGTCACGCCATCTACTGTCTTTAGTTTTACATTTGTATTAAAAGTACTTTTATGCCTTAGTATGAAATGATCGAAAGTACATTACTACATAAACATTAAAAAAGTTTTATTCATGTTCTTAAGATTTATGTGTTAGTGCAACTAAATTTTGAGGCCACTTAATGATCCATCTAGCGAAAATTGGAAAACTTATGAGGAATTTAGTTCCAAAATACCTAGATATCTCCCACCCAATGATTTCCTCTACTGTTCACACATCAATCGTTATTTTGCTAATTCTGTGCCTTTTAAGAATAAGGGTTAATATTATGAAAAGTCTAAATTAGTATATTTGTGATGAATTTATTATTTCAAACTGATATATTTATGACAAATTTACTATCCGTTAGTTTTCGTTAAATTTTACTGTCAAATTGTTAAATTAGATCACAATTTATGACTTTTGTGGTATTAATATAATTTAACGGAAACTAATAGATGGTAAATTTATCACAAATTTACCAATTTGGGGCTTTTCATTATGGTAAATTTATCACATGTGTACTATTTTAGAGTTTTTGGTAGTCAAAAACTAGTTGAGGTAAATTTATCATACATGTACTAGTTTAAGGTTTTCTATAGTATTAACTCTAAGAATAAAAACTACCGCCTGCGGTGGCCCAGTTGGATAAGGCTCTCATGATCCTTTGCGTGGAGGAGAGGAGTTCAAATCCCGTTGGCCGCACGGGATCTTAAGTGTGACGTTGAGATGGTGGGTCCTCCGCTAGCATCACCTCGGGTTTACCTCGCCGGCTACCGACTGTTCGGGGGTTCCCGGGTCACCAAAAAAAAAAAAACTCTAAGAATAAAATGTCATTGACGACGGCACGGTTGCCATGCAATTGCACATCATCGTATCAAACTTTTTTCGACCGCCCGACGAAAGAACTAGTCAGATATCGATCATTGAATCTAGGGTTTTATTTCAATAACAAAACTATCGACCCTGACGTCCATTGTCATATGAGATCGAAGGTATATAAAAATGGAGTCCATCCGCACTTTTCTTTGCTTGCGATTTCATGACTTAGGAGCTCGATTTTTTAGCAATCTTAAGGGGCTGACGAAGAGTTAGTAAGGATCAATCAAAATTAAAAACATTTGACTCGACTAGCCAAAATAAAAGGTTAATAATTGAATTGACAATTTTACAAGACGTTTAGAAACCCATGCTACTCGATTATTTTTATCTAGATGGTGTTTAAGATGTGCTAGATTCAAATATGCTTGTGAGTATTTTTTTTTGCCATTATATAGATTATACCTTTATTCGTACAATTTAATGAGGATACTCACGACATTTTCTTATTATAATATTTTTGTACGTTTATCATAGAGAGAGAATTGAGGCTGCTCGGGCGACTAGGGGAGAGCTTTGTTTGAGGGTGCTAAGGCCTCAACCTTAGGCACACTCGAGGCCTCGAACTTAAGCGGTGACCCACGGGGCCTCAACCAAGGGTCACAAAGGGTGGCGACAGCTCTACTAGCTACCCCCTCTCTTCATAGCTTCTGTTTCTTTGAAAATTCTTATTTTTTATTTCCTTTATTGTAATTTCTCTTAGTCTAGTAAAGATTCTCTATATTAGTGATTCTATTTTAAAAAAAAAAAAACATATGCTTTAATATGATCATAAGTAAGACTTTATATTGCTTCATTTGAAATCTATAACATAAAATCTAAGGGTCACCAAGGGTGGCAACAGCTCTACTAGCCACCCTCTCTCTCTTCACAGTTTCTGTTCGTTTTGAAAGTCTTATTTTTTTTATTTGCTTTTTTATCATTTCTCTTGGTCCAATGAAGATTCCCTATATTAGTGATTTTATTAAAAAAATATATGTATGTTTCAGTAAGGAAAATGTCAAAATGTGCTCTTGGAGCACTTGTGAAGCCCTAATAAATAATGCCTTTATAAAGATGAATTTGCCATTTGAAGTAAGAGACTTTTAATTAACTACATGAATTTGACATTTTTAAAGAATTTAGAAAAGCATTATTTTACTTTTAGTTACTTTAACTAGTGTCACTGACGCACTTATTAACAAAGGTCATGTCAATTTTCATGGTGCTAGTTAGCCGCATCAAACACCTATAATGATTTATTTTCTAAAATAACATCTAACCGATATAGTTACAATTGACATAAAATGAAGATCGTCCACTTTCTAGTGGTGACCATCCCCCTCTATCTTCACGGCATCCGTTCTTCTTTATACTCTTTTTTTTTTGTCCTTTCCATCTTTTATTTTAATTTTTCTTAAATTATTCGAGATTGTCTGAATTACTTATTTTAAATTGAAATACATGTTTCACGAGGAGAAATACCACAAAGTAGTCGTGAGCACTTGTTAAGCGGAGTATATTCTATAAATGCAAACTTTACCATTTGAAACAAACAATTTTGTTAAAACGCATTTTTTTTTTTTCATTTTTGAAGAATTAAAATAATATTATTTCTTCTTTTAGTTAATTTAACTAGTATAATAGGGGCACCTGTTGGTAAGGTCTAGCTCATGATGCCATTTGGGACCTAACCTAACCCTCTTATTACCAAAAATGTAAAAGTGATAAAAAATCTTAAATTATATTTATGTGTTCCAAACTTTCTTTATGATAACAAAAACTCTAAATTTATACCTATGTGACACATTTATTCTAAATTTGCACAACATAACGCATTTATTGGAACTTTTTTATAACACCAAAAACTCCAAAGTTGCATTTGTGTGATATATTTATCCTAAAAATTTAGTGTCACAAGTATAAGTTTGAGGTTTTAGTATCATGGGAAAAAGTTCGGGGTAAAAGTTTTTTATGTTACAAAAACTAGTTTAGAATAAATGTGTTACAATAAGCAAAGTTTGGATTTTTTTTTTTTTTTTTGTGTCTCTTTTCCTTACCAAAATAATAACCAACTAAGGGAGCTAAAATGTAAAAATGATGTAATAGTGATAGTTTCAGTTTGGGCCTCTCTTGAATAAATTTTAATTTATGGGGGCTCAAATTGATAAACAAGAAAACCTTAACCCTGCAATTTTTCGTTTTTTTGCCATTCCGTCCTTGCCATTTGCAAAAGGCCCCCTCGTTTCTTCATCTCCTCCCACCGCTCAAGCTCCAAATCCATTTTGCCATCATCTGTCAATTCCCTGCGAATCAAGAATCAAGAACGACGCCATAAATCCCAAGAAGAAGAAGGAGGAGGAGGAGGAGGAGGAGGAGGAGGGGCACGAGGAGGAGGTTCTCTGCCGGTACGGTCGGAGCTTGCACAAACCCACTTCGTTCTTCTTCCCCTCCATCCCCAGAGACATGACGGTCGGGGAGAGAACGCAGCACCGTCCGCTCCGTCGACGTCGAGAGGTGAAAATTCTTTACGAGGCGTTGTTGGATGTTAGCACCGTTCTTGATTAGCATGCTTCGCTAGAGCCCAAAAGGGTTTCAAGAATGATTGTCTATGGTAGCTGCGCGCGCGTTCACGATTACAATGTGACTCGGTTGATCGACATTTGATGAAACGGTGCATTTTCGTGTCGCGAATCTGTTTTCGACTCGCTCGGAATTTTTGTTTCGCCGACCAAGAGGGTGTGAAGGAGTGACCGACGAAGCGGGAGGTTCGTACCCGCTAGGAGTGCTTGCTTTTCACAATTCCAACTGCCAGGGCTAGTGCATCCATGTGGCCTCATGGATGAAATTTCCCAGATTGCTATGAATTCGACGCTTCTTGCGAAATCTTGTCATGGTGACATCCGGCCATCGGGCTACTGTGCCTGTGGTCGCTTTGTTTAGAATTGATTCGGTTGGATTTGATTTCGACTCTTATTTGGAGTGGAAGAACAAATTAATATTCTGTCTGTTCTATCGTCCTTACAGATTTTTTTGGTTTTAGTGTAGAATTTGTGACAATGCAACAGCGACTATTGATATTCCTGATGCTGCTTTCTTTTGGGCCTGGTGGCTGAACTAAATCAGGAGATGGTCAGCTATCGATTAAAATGGTTAAATTGAGTTTTTGGCTGTATAAGGATAATGCTATGTGTGCATATGTGGTTTACAAAAAATGGTATACTGTTGAGTGTCGACTATGATCCATTTAATTAAAGGACCATTTGCAGTTGGTCGAATCACTTTGTTTATGAATTTTGTAGACTAGTTTAAGTAAATTTAGCTTGACTCTTTCTATGTTCACAATGCTAGCGTTTTTTAAGCAATGTTGCTTATGTCTTGGGTCCTTGATTCTCCTGATATTTAGCTATAGTTACAATGAGCTGATTTATTGAGGTTTCTATGTTATCTTGCTTACTTTATTTTCTTATTTCAGGTACAGCTTTAAAGACTGAGGAATGCTTGGTGCTGTATGTGAGAGGGATTTCAATGGGGGTGGGGGAAGAAGAGTTTGAACATGAGCCATATGTGGGGTTGGAGTTTGATACTGCAGATGATGCTCGTATTTTCTATGGCAATTATGCATCACGAGTGGGTTTTAGAATACGATCTGGTCAATTGTATCGATCGCGAGTGGATGGATCGGTTTGTAACAGGAGATTTGTGTGCTGGAAAGAAGGGTTTCAAATTAATTCAAGGACAGGATGCCCTGCATTTGTAAGGGTGAAAAAATCTGATTCTGGCAAGTGGGTCCTTGACCAATTTGCGAAAGATCATAATCATGATCTCGACACTTGTGAGGAGAATCATCCTGCCAATTCCCGGTGCAAAAGTTCAGCAACAACTGCTCAAGTAGTTGATTTGTGCCGTAAGCCACAGATAAAACAGCTTGATGTTGTTGATAATGGATGCTCATCTTCTTCAAGTATTTTCAGTGCCAAACGCATTAAACCGGGGGCAAATGAAGGACTAGTGAAATTTGAGCCCTATGTGGGTCTAAAGTTTGATTCAGCTAACGAAGCATACCAGTATTATGATACATATGCTGGGAATGTGGGATTTAGAGTTCGTATTGGTCAGTTGTTTCGATCAAAGAATGATGGTTCAATTACTTCTCGGAGATTTGTATGCTCGAAAGAAGGATTTCAGCATCCTTCTAGGGTTGGGTGTGGTGCATTTATGAGGATTAAGAGGCATGATAATGGAAGGTGGATTGTTGATCGTTATCAACTAGAGCATAACCATGAGCTTGAGATGCAAATGAAAGCCAACAGAGGTTCAGCTTCTAGGAAACTTTTAGATGAGATTAATGAAACATCGGAAAAACTAGACATTGCTAAAAAGCACAATGGGAGCCTCGTAAAGAAACATTGTGCGAACAACATAGGAAGTGATTGGTATACCGTGCTTCATAATTACTTTCAGAACCGACAGGCTGAGGACATCGGATTCTTTTATGCTGTCGATGTACAGATGGGTTGCTGTAGAAGTATTTTCTGGGCTGATGGCAGATCTAGGTTTTCCTGCAGTCAGTTTGGTGATGCCATCATTTTTGACACCTCCTATAAGCAAAACAATTATGTGGTGCCATTTGCTACTTTTGTTGGTGTTAATCACCACAAGCAGCCGGTTCTTCTTGGATGTGCTCTAGTTGCTAATGAATCGAAGGAGTCCTTCATATGGTTATTTGAGACATGGCTCAGGGCAATGTCTGGGTGCCATCCCAAGTCGATAATAGCTGATCATGATGATTCCATTCTGCAAGCGATTGCACAAGTTTTTCCTTCGAGTCATCATCGATTCTCAATGTGGCAAATTAAGACAAAAGAACGTGAGCATTTGAGTCCACTGAGTAGTGATTGTAAATATGAATATGAGAAATGTGTTTATCAAAGTCATACAGTTGGTGAATTTGATGCTGCATGGGACGCTCTTCTCAGCAAATATAGCCTGAGGGAAAATGCTTGGCTGAAGGAAATGTATGAAAAGCGTGAAAACTGGGTTCCACTGTACTTACGTGGAACATTTTTTGCTGGAATTCCCATTGATGGTCTAGATGCTTTTTTTGATCCATATTTAAATTCTCAAACGTCACTTGAAGAATTTGTCATGAGATATGAGCAAGGTTTAGAGCAACGTCGTGGCAATGAAAGGAAAGAAGATTATAATTCATTCAACTTGCAAGCATATTTGCAGACAAATGAACCAATGGAAGAGCAATGTAGGAGGCTTTATACCCTTTCTGTTTTCAAAGTTTTCCAGAGGGAACTTTTACAAAGCTACGGTTATCTAGGTGCCAAGATTCATGAACAAGGGGCCATCTGCAGATATTTGATCCGTAAGTGTGGCAATGAGAATGAGAAACATATTGTTACCTTTTGTTCATCCAATCTCGATGTGAGTTGTGGCTGTCAAATGTTTGAATCAGAGGGTGTATTGTGTAGACATGCTTTGAGATTGTTCCAGATTCTAGATATTAGGGAGCTTCCATCTCGCTACATCTTACATAGGTGGACGAGGAGTGCTGAGTATGGCACTGTACGTGATTTTGAATCAGGAGGTAGCTCCCATGAAATTAAGGCTAAGATGGTCTGGAGTCTTCGTGAAATTGCTGCCAAATATGTAGAGTTTGGTGCCACATCTTTTGAGAAATACAAACTTGCTTATGAAATTATGCACGAGGGTGGGAGAAAACTTTGCTGGCAGAGGTAAGAATAGGATAATTTTGTAGTTTGGAGTGCATCTATAGTTTCTTTTCCAGCAGGCCTGACTTTTGTAACTAGAGGGCATCAACTTGTTTTATACGGTATAAAAGCTTTCTCAATTAGAAGTGAAATTATGTGGATACGAAATTATGCATTCTACTAGTTCTTTTTGTTGGTTTCTTCTGTTTATCTCACCTCAGAGGCTAGGGGTAAGGGAGGCGATAAATTGAGAAGAGCAAACGAAGAATTATGCTTAAAAATAGTACCTTCAGTTTCAAAAGGCAAATTTCAACAAATGTCTAGCGGGGGGAAGCCATCACAAGCCCCCTGACAGTATGTCCTTGAGAAGCTGACCTGATATTTGAAGAACCTGGACCTGTGCTCTGGTGTAATTTCCTCCAGGTTATCCAATCTCTCTCTCTCTCTCTCTCTCTCTCTCTCTCTCTCTCTCTCTCTCTCTCTAGTGTAAATTTGGCAAAAGGAATGGGAGACATGGATGACTCTTAGTTTTGGTGCAGAAGTTAGCAAGAGACACCTGCTGGTCTGGCATTTTAATTAGCTAATCATAGTGAGGTTAATGATATACATGAGCTGTGGTGATTTGCAATTTTTCCTCGCCTGTATAATCTGACGTGAGCCTAAAAGGAAAAGTGAAGCTCATCTAATCTAAATGTCTGATTCATTAATCAATCACAGTCCAGCACCTCAGTTGTAGTTGCAGAAAGTTACCTGGGATTTTTTATTTGGTAATTATTTTTCCAGCAATATTTGGAAATGCCATTTGACATTCCATGATGTGGCTGATTTCTTGTATCATTTCTTGTATTTCATCTTATTTCTTGGCCATACATTTTCTTTCCCTATGCGGCTTTAATAGGACTTATAATAGCTGACAACCTTCTGTTATTCAACTTTGATGAAATGTTTTACTATATCGGAGTGTGCTGAATAACTCTCGTAGTACAGATTTGAGTGCGAAGAGCAATATTGGTGAAGACATGCAAAATGAAATATCTCACAAAAGTATAGTAGATACTCTCAATCGTATGTGTGATAATGGCTCATGAAGCAGCCTAATTTGTTCATAAAGATGCATGGGTAGCTCTTTAATGAATATCTATCCATTAGCATTTAAATATATGAGGAAACTAGGGCAATCGCAACTGTGCTGGTAGATAGATTTGTCCTTGTGGCAACAGAAATGAACTTCTTCTTGTTATAGCAAGTTAGGCTACTCTCACCAGGAGAAACCATGAGAGAATATTTGGCTGAGCGACCAAGTGCTGTATGGGCAGATAAGTAGCTCAGTGTTGCTATTGACATTTATCTTAGACTACTGAGGCTGAAGCTGATGTACAGCACCTGTAATGAGACAAGATTCAGAAATGCATGAATTGAGATTCACCTGATCGAGTGCTTCATAGAGTCCATGTTCACATCATAAATGACAATCTAGAAAAATTTTAGGAACACCTTGGTATTGTATGATATGTTAACCTTGTCTCTCGATGCCTTGACTTGAAACCTTGAGCTTGAATATTATTTGAGATCTGAACATGCCTAGTGCTCTGTAAAAATCATAGATCAACAATGAATCATGATCTCCCCTAGTTAAATTTAAGTGACATTTTCATTTCAGTTGTGTAGTCTTAACTGGCTATGCATCTCCTTAAGAGCATCCTAATAAAGCAGATGACTAATGCTATTCTGAGAAGAAAACTAAGTCCTTGAACCACCCTGCCTATGAGGCTGTATGGGGTATGTTTATCAATCCAAAATCCTGAATGATGACAGAAAGATGAAAAAGAGAACAGAACAACTGTAGTTAGAATTTTATTGGTAAAGTTACAAACTGAGAAAAAGTTTCAAGCAGGAAGAATAAAAACTTGAAAGGGTATTGAAGCATGTTTTGGTGAAGCTATTTCCTGGAATTGGCTCTGCAACTTGCGTCAGTCTTCTTTGAGAAAGGTATTGCCTGCTTGTCCAAATTTGTTATGGGTTAGGATAGTCTAAGACTTTGGAGTGATATGTCTGTGCTTCATTTTCTCTTTGTTTTTCTTTAGCTTTAGCGACATAAAATGCTTTCAAGTTCAATTGTTCTAATTTTAGTTTAAACTTCTAAAGGAATTTGTAGGAGTTAGCGGCTGTGGCCTTCTTAGAGTAATTGAATAGGCAAGACATGATCTTAGGGTTGTCAAGATGATTGCAATAACTACTACTTGTCGGAAGGCAATGGCCTGAGTCCTGCTGAATGCTGCTCTTTGGGGTCATCTCTACCTACCTCTTACCATGGAAATTGTTTGGTTGTGCTCAATGGGGAGACTATCATGAGCCTGTTGGAATAGTCGGGTGCACTGGAATGCTAAGCACCAAATTACAGAACGCTAACAGAGAATCAGCAAGAAACATGTTGCAATTTTTTTAACTGTAAAATCCTATGAAGTATGTAATTCATTTCAAGCATCATTACTAATGTCATCCAATGGCATTACTAGTTCATCTTGGTTTGGCCGCTGTATTCCAGGGTTGTGCCGTTGAAGTGAGATTTTTCTGCTTCATCGAATTTGGTTTATATTTCGGCAATACAAGAATGATTGAGATGGTCAAGTCCAATGAGTACGGTGGATGGTGAAAGGACATGGTAAAGCATCGACACATTGTAGAATTAAGAAATTAATGCTTCGAGGGGTTGGCTATCGGGACGAGACTTGGTCTCAAACTCTGGGATTAGCAAAAGAGAAAAGGGGAAGAAGGATATTGGAAGTGTCAAAAGTTGTGTACGGTATTCACTTGAGTGTAAAAAATTTTCCCTGGCTCACTTAAGTGCCAAATCAAAGAAAAAATGATTATTTAAGTCCCTTCAATGAGAAACAGAGAAATTACGTGACTTTTATAATTAGAAAGTTTATTTGAGGTGGCAATTTTTTTGACACTAAAGTAATCACTTTTTCATTGAGATTAACACTAAAGTGATCATTTTTCAATGATCATTTTTTTAACAACAACTGGCATTGAAGTGATCATTTTTTAGTTTGCTACATGACATTATTTTGGGGTTATATGCTAATTAGGCATGCTGCCAAGTCACGTAGGATTAAGAAATTTATAAAATATGGTCATGTTGGATTTTCGGTGACAAATCGGAGTTAAAAATTAAGTGATTGTTTTTTTTTTCTTTTCAAGGTAGAACTTAGATCCAAAAAGTTTTTGACACTAAAGTGAATTGTACACAACTTTTAAGGTGGAACTTAGCATTTCTAGTGTCCTTTTCCTGAGAAAAATGTAAGGTTTCTATTTGAACATGACAATATTAGAGAGTGAATGAGCTTTCAAAAGAGCTGGTCAAGCTTGTGGGGATTATATGACAAGAACCTTATCAATGAAGATTGCAGGCTCAACTTTAATACCTGGACAAGGATTTACACGCTCTCGTGCATCAGGTATGATTGAACATTGCTTTCCGAATTCATACTGTGATGTGATGTCAATCGAGAATACTGCATTATTTTCATCTTTGTATTCTAAGATGATCTACTGCATTATTTTATATTCTACTGAATAGTTGATGACAAAATAACTTGTATTCAAAGAAAAACGTGTAGCATCTCTCCCCCTCCTCCTTGACACACCAACACACACCCCCCTCCCCGGCCCAAAAAAAAAAAAAAAAAAAAAATATGTGCAATTTTGCTGTTATTTTGTGAGACGATACTAGATTTTTGCGACCAGTCACGATTCATTACATTAATTTTTTTTATTTTTTTATTTTAGTTAAGATTCATGCCCATTTTGTTTTTTGGATGGATGATTGAAGTAAGTTTTGCAAGAAAAATTGCCTGAAAAGTTAGGAAAATAAGCAAGAAGTTTCCTTTTCCATGGGCTTATAAATTCGACACAAGATACGATACCGACAAATGTAAATGGACTTGCTGCTAAATCTACGACCTGAAAATTTGAATTACCAATTTCCCAATGCTCTGTTTGTTTCCACATCCTATACATGAAAGCTTTATTTTAATCGATTTCAGTATGATGATACAAAAATTGTAGAGATCAATAGATGGGCTTCGGCAACTGATGAAAATATCATATCAGCAAAAAGTTTTGGGTAATCCGGAACCAATCCACGACCATCAATCTCATTCATCGTGTTGGTCCTTCCTCTCTATCGTATAGCATAATTGTCACTCTAATTTCCACACAAGAAAAGGGAGTGACACCGCCGTCTCTTGAAAGATGAAGCTTCGAAATGATCTCGTCACGTACCAACTATACCCAAATACGTACATATCCATGACAAAAAGCTAATAACAATTAAATTTAGCCCAATAATTCGAACGTCAAAGCTGCTCTTTTCATGTGTCACGGGAAAAGGAGCTTGAAAGGTTAAAGAAAATGAGGTAATAAACCATAGTTAGGTGAGTGATAATTATCTCTTTATGTGGTCAGGCATCAACTATGCGCATTTTATAAGCATTGCCTTTGCTAAAAACAATTAACCAGACTTATACAGCCAAAGCAAAATACTGGTATTAGTAGATCAAGATATTTACTCAACAAAGCAATTTGGCATAAAACAAAACTATATAGGCGATGGAATGTTAGATCAACAACAGCTTTATTTTCCTTGGTTTATTTATGGATTGCTCATAAATTTTGTTTGGACATAATAACACGTGCTTATGTTGTTACATGAGTCCATTCTAAGTAACTCATCATTATGTCCAATATCTATCAAGATAAAACAAATAAATTCATGGGAGTATCGATGACATGTTGTAATCTCTATGACAATATGTTGTAACTAGAATTCTTTAGTTGTAACATGCTTATTTTTTCTATCGGCAAATACATATTTTAGTCCATTTATCCATACTTCATTAAAAAATGTAAGAGTAACGAAATTAGTAAATTCCAACATGGCTGGCCTTGGTTACAAAACATTATGTGACAGCTTTCGACAACCCTTTACAATGCCATGAAAAACTTACAATGAGAATAGATTTGGTTACAAGATGTTGTGCAGAATCTTACAATATTTTATAACACCACTTCACGGTGCTTTGAATAAGTTACAAAAGAACAGTGGGATTTTGTATATTAAGGAGAATGTCCATTTTAGATCAATTTATTTGGCCTTTTGAATTTAATTTGTATTTTAAATTGATCCAATACAATTAATTTGAAAGAAGCTTTTGGTTCTTTTCTATTGTAACACAATGGAATGGATGAAAGCTGTGATAGATCATGTTGGGTCATGCTTTAGTTCAATTCTATCCTATATTCATGTTACAATCAATCTACTCATTTGCATTTTTTTGTCAATCAATGACTATTTGGTTTGAGATGATTACCTTTGAAATGAGAAAAATGGATGAAACAAGCTAAAAGCATTGTAACAATGGCTATATACATAGTAAAAAGTTCTAAACCTTTTAGCTTATTTTGTAGCTCAGTCTTATTGGGTTAGGTTTATGACACATTTCAAGTGCAATCAGTCCAATATCAGTAAGTTATGACGAAATCGCCCTGATTATGATGAATCCCCTCTAAGTTTATGACCTATTACAAGTGAGATATTTTGAAAACGACAAGGTAGCAATGGAAATGCCCATTGGCCACATACATTTACTTCCAACTTTGACCTATTACACGTGTCGTATATTGAAAATCAGTAAGTTACAACAGAGAAGGCCTTCGTCACGAAATGTTTGCTTTAAGTTGACGACTTTTTACGATGCACCGATCCATGGTGTTTGGTTTTAGGACTTGTGGAAGCATCATTTCAAATTTTAACAATCATAACAAGTCGTGAATTAATTATGTATTTTCGTAATATTAGAATAAATGTGCCATAACAATAGATTATTTACATCCTAACAGGTTGTCAACCCTATTAGCTTGTTTTGAAACTGAGACCAATTTGTCGGTGGGTTTAAGAAAATAAAGAATATTAAAGATAAGATTATTTTTTCACTATGAGGAAGAAGTGAAATTATTTTTAATAAAAAATTTGAAATTTCAAGAGGAATTACTGGGAACACAAAATATATAAATCATTAAAACATGACGACATGAAATAAAGAATCAAACAAACATATGGTCGGTACCAACAATTCTCCAAATAGCGAAATATTGCGCTTATTTCCTATTTTAATAAAACTTTACGTGTTCTAATTGAGAGGGATAGTTTTAGATTAAGATGCTTAATAGATCTTTAACTTTGCATCTCTTTATTAATGTGTAATAAGCTTTTTAAACTAGCATGTAAGACTCCTTATTCAATGAGACATTAGTAAATTCCTTATAGGAATGGTATTTTACCAACCATCCATGTAAACTTCCAAAGAATTTGGACTAATTTAATGGGATGTTAGTAAAGTCCCTTAGATATTGGTAGTTTTACTAACCACACTTGTAAAATGTGTAAGAACTCGCTAACTTACTAACTTATTAAGATGTTTGGTAAATTTGTTATAGCATCGGTATTTTACGAACCACACTTGTAAAATTTAATTGAAGTTGATAATTTTACTAATTTATTAAAATTTCAATAAATTCAGTATGGTGTTGGTAGTTTACTACTCAATCTTGTAAAATTTTAAAGAAATTATTAAATAATGGTATGTGGGCATATTCCTTGTAGGGTTGGTATTTTGTTTATTTGTTTTAGAATGAGGTAATTTACTAAATTATTAGGTGTTAGTAAATTCCTTATAGTGCAAGTATTTTACTACTAACAATGTCAGAATTTAAAAGAAGTTGGTGGCTTACTCATTTGTTGGAATATTAGTAACTTTCTTGTGGGGGTTGATACTTTAGTAAATACACTTGTAACGGTTCAAAAAAGTTGATAAATTACTAACTTATTGCAATATTGGTTAATTTATTATGGTGCTTGATTTAGATACGATAAAATTTAAGAAGAGTTAATAATTTATGAATTCATTTGAAAGTGGTAAATTCCAATAGTATTGATGATTTCTTAATAGGTCACCTGACCTTTGAGTTACCAGTCATACTTTTTTTTTTTTCAACAGTTATTAGAATTTTACCAGCAATTTCTTAAATTTATTATCTGCAGGAAATTTTGTAGTTTTTCCCTTAACTGAATCCGGGAATCATCTTATGAGAAGTCCAATCAGCATGTCTTCTCTTCCATATTTCAAGAGAAACGCCAATCCTACTCAAATTTTCAGTTTGCTAGACACGGCAAGATAGATACGTTAGCATCAGTATCATTGTTAATTATTTGTTCTATTGTTGAATAAGATAGTTGTATAGGTTTGAGGAGATGAAAAGAAAAAGGACGCCAGTAACTTTCAGTTTTGTAGAAGCAAAATGTTAGGTATTGCCAAATTGCCTTTTTATGTTTGCACTGCACTTTTCATGTGAATGAGAACATTCCTTTGACTCACAAAGAGAAAGAAATGCCGAGTTGCACAAGACAAACTTGCGCGACCCCAAGGATTATGGTCCGTTCATACTTCCCGAAGTTCTCTTGATAAGACATTGGAAGAGATGAAACAAACTGGTGCATCTCATGTTTACTGAAGTAGAAGTCAAAACTGCCTATCATTCGAAAGAAAGTTGGACATGCCAAATTGAATGAGTTCAGCATATGACGACACTGAAAATTTGGACGAATTGCATTGAAATGTCTTCATTTTATACATACGTTTATAAAGCACTTCCCTAAGTTTCAAGATACAAAGATAAGCAAAAATACCAATTCAAACTGACAATTCAAACAAAGCAAGATGTCCATGACGCTAAAGGGTAATGTTGAACTCAAATGCCAAAACATTGAGACTACTCGCGAATGTAGGATGAAACCAATGTGAGGAAGACCGGGTCTGAGCTTGGACACCTAATTTTCTCTCCCTTTGGGAAGCTTTACTTACATGAGGATCTTCTCTCAATGACCTAAATGTGGAGAAAAGAGGTTCACAGTCTCTCAGCTTGTGGGTCCTCCCTGATTTGATTAATGCATTCGGCCTTTCTTAACCAGCAACTTGAATTTTAGACCTTCAATGCAAGCTTATGAGCAGCAAGAGCTTCAGCCTCAAGGGTGGGCTCTCATAAAATTGTAGTTTCTGCATGTAACAAGGTCACAACGTATGGGTTCATGTTTGAGGATAGGATGCCCATCTTCCAAGTAACCTGTATATCATTTTAAGCCATTAATTGACTGAGCAAGGAAGGTGAACTTTCTATGTTCTATCAATATTCAGAAATAATGGAGCATTCCAGAAATTTTTTGAGGCACTAAAAGAACTGAGATGTCCAAGTCTTAACTTCAACGGGTTCTGTAAATATTGGATTAATAAGGACTGATATGAAGATTTACATTTGTTTAGTAAGCAAAACTGGGGGAATGCTTTATGAGTGTCAACAGTTAAAATTTCTTTCATAGTAACAATCATAGAATCAACTGAGACCAAAATGAACAATTACTTTCTTATGTACTATATTTTTTTTTTTTTTTATGGTAGAGTTCTTTGAATCATCCATGAAAGTTATGGGTCTCCGATTGACATTCAGACAGCACAAAAGAGAACTGTTATGGTCATTACTATAGTACCTTTTCCTTGCCTCTTAGTGTCACGGCCCACATGGAATGAGCAACCACGATTGGCAACTACCTGCATAATTGATTTCAAGTAATTCAGGCATCCCAAGATTCAATTGAATGGGCAATCTTCGAATTTGAGTAGCAGTTGGTATGCTTCTTCTGAGCATTACCCAAGAAAATGTGTCAATGTTGGCTGTTTCATGCTTGCCCGTCAACCTTCTCCCATTTCCTTCTCCATAAGAGGTGCAATGTGCTCTTCGTGGCTAAGTGAGAGATTCAAAATTGCCTTCTTTATCACTTCAAAGCCTCCCTCTTCTCCCATGCTTTTTGTATTGCAGAATAGATGGGGAAACACACTCTCAAAGTCCTTCAATGAACAAAAATACTTAATCAAGTCCCTATTATTTCTATGGTGTGAACCTGCAATTAGTGGGGCATCCTGCACCATTCCAGTCACCCTGAGAAGGAAGATAATAATATACTTATCAACTTTGGGATAATATGTTGCGTAAATGGTGATAGTGAAGTCAGCTGCCTCTATTGGCTTTGGAGCTAAAGTGAGGACAACACCAACTTGCTCAATAAATCTCTGTTATATAAGAAACATAAACAAATTAAGTATTTAAATACTGAAGAACATGTCTGTATGCACTTATTATGTTTATTGTTAATGGTATTCTATTATTTTCTAGAGCAAGTAACTGAAATTTCACCTCAAGAAGGTATCTTGAACACCATATATGATCTCTACTTCAATTCCCATGCTTGGTCCCACTAGGTATTCTTACCTGCACGATAGAAGCCAGTGTTGATGGCAATTGTTCTGTGCTTTTCCTTTTGTCCTTTTCAAAAAACTGGCAAGATGGAGGTCAGCCATGACCAGGCCCGGCATCACCTCTCCATTGGTGCCACTAATGTTGATACCGGCATATAAGCAAGCCTTGTAGTGATGATCGATATGTCTTGGCCAAATGACTAATCAGCCCCAACATAATAATAATAAGGCCCCTAATGGACATAAAGCCTGGTATCATTACAAATTTTCTCATCAACTTAGCCTAGGGAAATTCATTGTGAAATAATTTCTCACCTGGGGTCCTGGATATCCTCCAACAGGCCAACCCAATGGCCATTGAACATTTGTCTGCAGCAGCGTGTTTTCTTGCTCAATTCCAAACCTAATGTGAACATTTAGCCGAAAGTCATGAACCTGTCTATTTCAAAACTTTCTAGTTCACAATAGAAAACTCATGTTTTTGGATCTCCTATCATTAAACTTCATTGAAAACCTCTGGATTGCTGAAAATTTCAGCACGTTTGTTCGTTGGGAACGGCTCATGCAGCTAGTGTGTATGAATCGCATATGGCATGCAGACGAACAATAATTCTCTTTAAACTAATTGAAATGTCCTTTTTCGTTTGATTAACCTGCTCAGATGATCTTATGGATGAACAATTTTTGACAACATAATACTTGTTTCAGGATGATTACCAAGATACTTTTGCCATCTCTAAAAGGATCCTTGACAATTGCTTAAGGGCTGTTAAAAAATCACAAACTTGATGGAATGATGCGAAGGTAGAAATAGTAAGACAGTTTGGGGTTTATGCCATCTTACTATAAGATCAGTTCACTATCCTCCCCAGAGCTTGACTGGTACTTGATCCATCAAAGTTCACTGGGGAATTTCATACGGAGTGCTCAACAGGTCTAGGGATCATCTGATTATTCAGGAATCAATAGATCAATAGCATGTAGCACATAAAAATAAAAATCTACATATTGTATTGTCGCCATTCATACCCTTGATTTGCCATGATCTATGCTAGAACCTCCAATCCTGTCTCATAGTTAGACTAACATCAAAATGTGAAACAAGATTTGCTAATGTAAATTAAAAAAAAAAAATAGTGTCACTTGTAGAATGTGCATAAAACATATGACATACTTTTTCTGATGGAGATCGAAGAAAAATGCGAACTTATAAACTCAGTACATAATAGTTCTAGTATTGTTCATCTTTTTGTGCACTGCATTTAAAGGTTTTAGGCGTTAAAACATACCAAATGTATTATGTAATTATCGTGTTGGTGCAGAGCATGATGTCCAAGTCGAGAAAACTCTCGAGCCTGAAAGTGTATTGTTCTCGGACTTCAAAGCATACACCTTGAACTTAGAAAAGCTCTTGGTGTTTCCACTCTTCTTCTGTTTTGGCAAGAGAGAAATCCATGTGTTTGCTGTCATGGGACTGGCAGGCAGTGACTTCTTTGTGATGCTTATCTGGCATTGTCTTTGGTGCCAAGATCAGCACCATTTTCACCTAGTCTGAAAAGTAAAGCAGTGTGAGTAATAGACATATCTACTGAAACAAAAATCCTGGGAACTTAATCTCATGGAAGATAGTTCAAACAACAAGCTCTATTTGTATGACTTGGCCTTCTGGTATTCATAAGAGTTTTGTTTTGAAATGATAAAAAAATAAACTGGGTAATTCAAAGAAGGGTTTCTTTAGCAAGTGCCAGCACCGAAAAGTAGAAAACCACTTTTTGAAGACTAGTTTCAAGTAGGAAAAATTTACATTTTTGAAACATAAATGACCTAAGGACGCCACCACATTCTCCTTGAAATATAAACTAAAACAGTGGCATAACTATGCTTTTCCTTTAAGAACTATTTCAAGGTTATTCTCAGGCCTCATTCACAAAAGAGAACTTGTGAACAAGTAAAAAACTGTGGGCAGTTACATAGTCAAAGGAAGGTCAGACTGCAGAGTGCAACAATTTAAGAAATTAATGAAATTTTACCTTACCAAGGATCAAACAACAAACACGTTATTCTGATATATCATTAGATCTAATGGATGATCAACTTGTGAATCTTGAAAGTGCACCTAAATCTTTCCTCTTGCAATCAAAAGGCAATCACATTGAAGTCGTTTCTTCTTTAAAAAACTTGGCATCATTGCAAATCACTCTTGCCAACTGCTTTGGCGAAAATATCCATCAGATATTGCCATGGCAGAGCAATGCTACCAAGCACAGCCATAACCAGTATGACCAATTGAAGTCATAGAACAAGAAAAATCTGAGACAAGAGTGAAGACGAGAAATTGAGTCTTCATGAAGTCCACAACATAGACTTAAAATTGGCAATGATCGATTTAGTTATCAAAAGAAATGGCAACAAAGACTGCTGCTTCGTTCATTAATCCTGCCTCACACAAACGCATTTATTTTGCAGTCATTGTTGTCACAAGGAGATAAAGAAAAATCAATAGTCAACCAAACAAAATGTGCAGGACAACCTTGCAGTGATCAAAATGGAGAAGTCATAGAGTAGACTCCCAGTCCAACTGTCAAAGACCTCTTTGAATGTCAAGACATTTACTCAATTGCTTAAGACGGTGCTCAAAATCAGCAAAGGATTTACCTGAGAACTTCTGCAGAATGGCTGAACAGCAAACCAAGAATGTGCATCTCCACCATTGCATTTCCCTTCAAACTCTTTAGTGAGAGACTTTACACACTCTACTATGATACAAAACCATTTGCAGCTTTTAGTTTACACAATGTTGCTGTCAAATGCTAACAATAATATCACTTCACTTTCCTACCTTGGAGCTTGACCAGTACTTGATCCATAGTAATTTCACTTTGGAAGTCCAAACGGGTGCGCCACAGGTCGAGGGATCACTTGATTCAGGAATTAATAGATCAGTAGCATATAGGATGTGAAAGGAAAAATGCAACATATTTCATTGCTGCAATTCATACCCTTGATTTGCTGCGCAAATCTATGCCAGAATCTTCAATTCTTTGGGAACATGTTGAGATAAAGTTCTCGAGAGAAACATTTCATCACTCTATCTATGAGAGTTTCCCAGAATCATCAGACTCTGCATGCATTTCACTCCTTGTGAAATCAAATAAGCAAATTGCACGCTATATCTACAGCATGACTCACAATGGGGAAAAAGCAAAGTTCCCACACCTTGTAAATACCTGCATTCAAGGATATGTCCAAACCTTTCAGCCATCTGTCCATGTCCCCCAATCAAATCATGTAGCATTGATAGATACCTTTATCAACTTTATGTGCAGGATATGAGATATCTTGTACTAGTCCTTGCCCTCATCATTTTGGCACCTCTCCTCCAATTTTGTGTGACCTGCAATTCTTAGGTGAGTACAGAATAGTTCTAGTCTTGTTCATCTTTTTGGGCATCGCACTTAAAGGTTTCAGTGCATGAAAACATACAAAATGTATTCTGCAATTATCGTATTGGTGGAGGGCGTGATGTCCAAGTTGAGAAGACTCTAGAGCATGTAGTAGTATTGTTCTCAGACTTCAAAGCATACACCCCGAACTTAGAAAAGCTCTAGGTGTTTCCATTATTCTCATGTTTTAGCAAGAGAGAAATCCATGTTTTTCTTGCCACGGGACTAGCGGTCAGTGAGTTCTTTGTGATCCTTAACTGCCATTATGTCATCGGTGCCAAAATCTACGCCATTTTTGTCTAGCCTGAAAAATAAAGTAGCGTGAGCAAAACATATATCTACTGAAACAAAAAACCTAGGAGCTTAATCTCATGGAAGATAGTTCAAAGGACGAGCTCTATTTGTACGACACGGCCTTCTGGTATGCATGAGAGTTTAGTTTCGAAAAGATAAAAGAATGGACAGGGTACTTAAAAAAAAAGGGTCTCTTTAGCAAGTGCTAGCAATTTTTCCCTAAGCTTAATCTCATGAAACCGCTTTTGAAGACTAGTTTCAAGTGGGAAAAACTTGCATTTTTGAAGCATAAATAGCAAGGTTTAAACACAATTGTCATGAACAATTTTACACAAACAACTTAAAAGTACAGACCCCCACTCATCAAATACAGAGCATGATGATCCAAAACCAAAATGCCATTGAAAATTTGAAATAGCAGCCACCGACCACACATCATAATAGTTTTTAGAGCTGCAAGAGTCCAGTTCGAGAAGCCAAATCAGCAAACCCGGCTCATCTTCACCAGATCAAGCAATAAATCAAAAGATACAGAAACAAATTCATATGACGCCAAACAGATGTACTCAACTTCGCTCAGAAATTCTCTAGAAGCACCAACAATTCAAAGGTAAAAACCACATGCTGAACTCAGTGGGCATTGTCCTCTCTCTCCATAACCAAATCACGTCGCAACCTCTCTCTCTCTCTCTCTCTCTCTCTCTCTCTCTCTTCAGCGATTTGTCCATGTCCCCCAAAATCAAATCAAGTATTCGAAACACAATTCGAAAAATTATTCATGTAAAAATCTGGGAAACAAGGTCCCCACGTACCTTCAGTGAAGAAAATTAGCGCATGATTCTGCCATTCAAGTTGTATGTTCGGGATATGAGCGATCTTGTCCCAGTCCTCGCCTGCTTGTCTTTTGCAACTCTCCTCCAATTCACCGCAATCGAGAGATTTTTAGGTGAGTAAGGGATGTGAGCCTTCGCATTGCTTCAGGGAATGATGTCAACGAGGAGCACCTTGATGTAGAGATTTTGAAGTGATTGAAGGGCCTCGATCTGCTCTGGTATATCCTTCAAATTGTCGCAATCCCAAATAAAAAGATGCTCGAGATTGCGGGCCTGTAGAAGCCATTGTGGGAGAGATGTCAGTTTGGGAAGGTTATCGAATTTCCACGGAGCGGAGACTCTGAAGGCCTCCATGGAAATCCAAGATGTTGCCGCTTTCGTCTTTGGATATATCCAGCTCCTCACATTTCTCGATTTGCTCTGATAATTCCTTAAAATTGGGGCACTGGAAATTTGAGACGCTCGAGACTGTGGAGTTGTAGAATCCACTGTGGGAGAGATGTCAGTTTGGGAAGTTTTCTGATGTCCACGGAGCGAAGACTCTGAAAGCCTCCATGGAAATCCAAGATGTTGCCGTTTTTGTCTTTGGATATATCCAGCTCCTCGCAATTTCCAAATATTGAGATCCACGAGCTTCGATAGATGCCGCAAACCAAGTGGGAGGGAAGTTAATCAATAATTGGAAGATTGAAGATACCAAGAGATTCGAGTGAGGTGAGACTTTCCAGACACTCCCTAGGCAAATATTCTAGAAACTTCATATTAGAGATGTTGAGACGCTTCAACTTACTAAGGCCTAATTGGGGGAAATGTTTACATCTTTTGCACCCCATCAATCTTAACTCAACTAAATTGGGCAACTCAGTCATCCACCTCGGGAAACTCTCACCATTATATCCATTAATAATCAACTCCCGCAGATTGTCGGGCGGCCTCAGTCCATCTAATAGTGCTTCATCTCTCTTCATAATCATTGCTTCATTATTAATATCGCAAATGTCCCATGAAAGATTCAAGACTTCCAGAGAACGCTTCTCTCTCAAGTTCAGGGCCTTGGATTCTTTTACTGCATCTATCACGCTTCCCAAATTTTCAATGGAAAGTCTTCCCCGGATGTTATTAAGCCTATTTAGCTCCCTAAGTCCGCAATATTTCTTAGCAAGAGCTTTATCTTTGGGCAATATAAAGCAACTTAACCTATGCAACGAACTCAATTGCCCTAGTCCACGTGGCATATAACTAAGTTCAAGACAACCATTTATGTCTAGATTTCGAAGGCTGACTAACTTCCTTATACCCTTTGGCAATTCTTTCATGCTAGAACAATAGTTAAGATTAAGTGTTTGCAAATTCTGCAACCTTGTAATGGAGTTAGGAAGACTTTTGAGTGCTCTATTGCTAGAGAGATCGAGATACGTGAGATACTTCAACTTACAAATGGACCTTGGCACCTTCTCGACATTTGGCTTATTCAAATCCAAGATACGCAACCTCTTGAAACTTTGAATGAGTTGGCATAGATTTGCTTCACTTGTTGGTTCTCTCGCATATTTAGTAGTATACAAAAATGTTCTTAGTGCACTTGCTTTCAAGCATGAGATTGGAAGTTTACCCATCAAATTGGAAGTTGAATCATGAGATATATGACGAGTTCTTTCATGTATGGGTTTTGTATCATCCCATGCCACCCAACACTCGGTCCCAGCAACCGAGCAGGCTAGATCATGCATCAAATCATGCATCTTGCAAGTCTCCTTGTTCAATAGATCTTTTTTGTAATCTTGGAAAAAGTTATTCCGGAGTAGATCCATGAAATATCCATGAGCAATGTCTTCTAAATGCTGACTTTCATTTGATTGGATAAATCCTTCGGCCACCCAAAGACTCACCAAAATTTGCTTATCCATCTCATAATCTTTGGGAAACAATGAACAAAATGCAAAACATTGTTTCAAATGTGAAGGAAGATGGTCATAACTTAACCTAAGAATAGATATTATGCGGTCTTCCCTTTGAGATACTTTTGGGAGCTCATAATCTCTGAAATTTAACCATTCGGATTTAGTTTTCTTGAAGAATAGTAAACTCCCAACAGTTCGAACAACCAAGGGAACCCCATAACACTCTTTAACTATCTCTTTGCCAATTGCTAGCATGTCCAGATCTTGTATCTTCTCTTCTTTTCGACAAGCCATTTGCATTAGTAATTCAAGAGACGCACTTTCAGATAAGCCCTTGAGATGATAAGGCAAAGTAGTGCAGTAATTTCCGCAACCAAAGGAAGGCGTGTGGTTATAAGGATCTTGCTTCCTTTAGCACCTCCGACCAATAAAGTTTTCAAGCTCAACCATGTTTCTAGTTCTGTAGTCCACAAATCATCTAAAACTAAAAAATATCTCTTTCCATCAATTGCTCCCCTCAGTTCACTTTGCAATTGTTCCATTGCACCCTCAATTGGTTCTTTCTCCTTTGCACAAGCTATGATATTTTTCACTATTTTTTTCATGTCAAAGTCATTAGAGACACAAACCCACATTTTCAAGTTAAAATGTTTACTAACCATCTCATCATTATACACATTTGAGCAAGAGCTGTTTTTCCAAGCCCACCAATACCAACTATTGGAATGATGGAAACGTTCTCTTGCACGTCTAAGTCCAGTAAAAATTCCATGATCGTCTTCTTATCATCTTCTCTCCCTATAATATCTCCCTCACGTATAAACGAATGCGTCTCTTCTCTCTTCCTCCACTCTCTCTGAGGGCGCTCATCCAAGTGGACTTCCTTATTAGCCTTAATGGCTTCTATTCTCTCCCTCACGGCTCTTAGTTTGTAACTCATCTTCATTTTAAAAGCAAGCTGGTTTGAACTTGAGAAAAATGTCCTTACCTCCTTCATCATTTCATTGTGGCCCCTCAGTTCTCGTCGCATAACTTCTATATTAAATTCTTCAAGCACGTCCTGTGCGTCATAGAAAGCTTCTTTCAGTTTATCAACCCAATCTTTGATTTGGGGACTCTGGTGGTATTGCTCTTCTGCATCGTCCAGTACAGACTGAAGACTGGAGATAGTCTCCCCAAGGGCCTTGAGTTCATGCTTGACGCCCCGTAACTTTCCAACTGTTTCTATTGCTTGAGAACCTAGAATCTCAATGATCTTTTCAGCAATGCTACCAATGACAGCTTCTGCCATTTTTGTTCTCTATATCTCTCTTTCTTTGTCTCCCTATGGATCAAAAGACATTAGTACAGCTGTTCCAAGGCTATAGGCTTCTCAGAACATGTATAAGAAGTTCATGTTGATGCTTACGTAAGACTTGGCAAATAAAAAATCCTAACAAATCTAATATTCAACTTCCTTGACTGACTCATGTGGGACCCACGGAGGTCGAGTTTGAGGTCCGCGATTGAAGCCTAATTGTACATTGTTATTAAGAATTAAACCTAGGTGTGGTTATTGGTGCATAATTTCCTGACGAAATTGAATTTCCCCATATATCAATCTTTTCAAAAGAAGCTGGCCTTCTTCAACTTTCCTTTTTTTTTTTGGATTATCTCGAATTATTATTAAAAACCATTCCACAAAATAGCTTAATAGGATGGAGATTCTCCCAAATTTTCAAAAATTGCATTAATCATGTTAAGGGAGAGTTGGAGAGGGTTAAAGAATTTCTAGATTTTGGTTAATTCGTGATATAATGGATTTTATTATAATATCATTCAATGAAAGGTTTGCTTAGTCAATATAAAATATTTAAAATTACTGTTTGTTAACACCTGAATTTTTGTCTATGTTTTAAATATCCATTCATTTTGTAAAAATATAAAATATAAATAAAAAATTTAAAAAGAAAAAGAAATATATATAAAGCATATATAAAAAAACGAAAAAAAAAAAAAAAAAAATTATGAAGTCATGTGGGACAGCGTGTCCGGCCCACTTGGCAACTTTCAGCCCGCTAAACCCGTTCCCCCTCGACCGGTGGCCAGATGGCGGTGGTGTTCAGTGTTTCCGGCCTAAGGAGATGAGTTGCAGGAGCTTGGTTTCGTTGAAGGAGGGGCGAGAGGTTGAAGATGATCCGGGCAGAAAAAGACAAAAACAGAAAAGACAAAAAAAAAAAAAGTGAAAACAAATAAAAGAAAAAAAAAAAAAAGAACAAAAACCGTTAAAAAGGGAGAGATGGGTTTTGGGCTGGTGTTGTTGTACGCTAGGTTCCCTTGTAGAATTTGGGCCAGACAAAACAAATTACAAAAAGAAGAGAAGTGTTCATGGGCTCATTTAATTATTTCTGACTGGGCTTTCGGGGTTAACATGTTTAGCCCAACCCGATCCGATAGGGTTAGGGTCGGTTTAGTTGGGTCGGGTCTCTTGACCCGGTTCGAATTTCTTAGTTAATATTAAAAAATATTAATAAAAAAATTTAAAATTTTCAAAATTTAAAAATTCGAGAATTAAAATTACAAATTCAGAAAATGATAAAAAAATTAAAAGCTTTAGGAAATAATAATTTAATTTTGGAAATTTCGAAAATTAATAAAAATTAAAGTTTTAGAAAATCGTTAAAAAATTTAAAAATCTGAAAAGTTCATTAAAAATTATAATAATTAAAATTTTATAAATAAAAATTAGAAAATCCTTAGAAATTGAAACCCAAAGTTGGACAAGCCTTTAGGGCTTTATAATAGGGTTCTTATTTTTTATTGTTTTTTTTAATCTTTAGAAACGATATTAGGATGTTTGTGTGCTTTCCTTTACGATTATCTTTGATTATGAATTTCAATATTTTGGGTATTACTTTCCTACTCTAGAATGATTAGGACGAACCTTAGATTTCTTTTGGATAAGTTGTTATGGTGTTAGCTAGCACCCGATCAAGTTAAGTATTGAAATGATGTTACTATTAGGGCTAACGTAATCAAGTCCCGAGTCTGGAATCTCTAATTGCGTAAATAGTAAGATATCCTCCCGTATCTTATTGGGTTTTTAGTTGACCAAAAAAGGGCTAGTGGTGACTCCCTTGTTAAAATTTGTATACGCTTAATTAATTAAAATTTTGAACACTTGAAGTCACACAAGATATGGGTTTGGGAAAGCTCGAGTCAATGGAAGGCTATCGACCCAAAGTTAACAATATCCCTAAACCTAACAGTTCCTCCCTTACAAGGAGTTAGGTTGTGACACTATTCTTTGTTTAAGACTTCATTTTTTATTTTTTATTTTTTCAAAGGATGGCAAGTCATTCTCTAAACTCATGGGATGGATTTGATGTATGACAAAGTTAGTATCAAGAGCTTACGTTATGAACCAAGGGAATATTAGTTAGCTTCGATCAGGGCACTGTGTATGCATTAGGATAGAGATTCTTTCCTTAAATTAGAAAGTTTTGTATGCATGCGTGACATGATCAATCTGTTAACATTATGATATGAACACTACGCCTCTCAGTTTAAAACTCTTCTTCCTATTGTCACATGACATTATTGCTATTATTTTACTAAAACATTGCAATTTGATTTAGGAGTTCCCTCTCTTTGCAATTCTCTCAAATTTATTTGCTTCCTATGAACAAATGCTTCTAAATTTTTTTTCCTATTCTCTAAGTAATTGCTTTAAAGATCTCTTCCCATGCTAGGCAACGTGAAATTCTATATTTAGGCATTTTATGGATGTCATTCCTTTTTCATAAATTTTAGTACTCCCATCATTTTTTGATGGTGCCCATTTTTCATAGTTTCATCACATGCTTTCCTTAGAAAACCATGCACGTTCAAATGCTTTCCTTAGATATCGATGCACGTTCACATGCATGCCCCAATTTTTTAGTAATAACATCGAGTACCAAATCAACTGGATCTGGTTCTTGAGAAGATAGAAAAGTGTTATAGCTGCCTGGGCAACTTTAGTATCTAACTTCAAGTGGCAAAAAACTTTATGTTCATGAATCTCTGCTTTTTCCCATATATTAAAAAGAAGAAGAAAAAGATTATGAAGTATTGTTGTGAAAACAAATAAGCCCAACTTTATGTTCATGAATCTCTGCTTTTTCTAATGATGCCCATTTTTATGGTTTCGTTGTTTAGTAGTGACATCAGACTATTAAATTAACGGGATTGGATCTAATAAGTAAGGCGAGTTCCTATTCATACATTATTCTAGATACGTAATGTTAGATTATATGAGATGATTAAGTTTTTTTCTACTATAATGTTAAGTAATATGTTTAATTAACATTAAGGGAAATGGGAGGTAATTGAGTTATGACGTGGTTCAACCGTTAAACTCCATTCTACCTAACTTTCTTATTAGTTTGGTTTTCATATATGACACTTAATAAGTTAGAACGAAACAAGGTAATCACAATGATCGGAGGGTTTTTGAAAAGTAAAAATAATTTTGTTATTTCTCGTTAAAATTCAAAATGTTATTCAAATATAAAAAGTTATGATTCAAATGACGTATTAATGTTTATGGGTTTTGAAAATTTTATATGTTTAAAGACAAAATAATGTAAAATGTAGACCGAGACAACATTAGAATAAACAAAAATAAAATGTAAAAATCTATCAAGACAAGCCATCAGCTACGTTGGCGATGTTCTTGAAATCTCTAGTGTTCAGTAGACAAGATAGGCTTATGTTCGGTAATGAAATGTTGTACCTTGCAAGACCGTACGTGTCAAAGAACAAGACAAATGAAGATATTGAGTCTAAGGTCCACTGTCCTTGTCAATTTGTGCACAATCTCATCTGAACTCTATATCAAGCCGCTAATCTGATTAATGTTACACTCAAGTTCTATTCTAAATCACGTCAAGCAAGTAAGATAAATGTACTCCAACATATAACCTTGCACGAAAAAAACAGTATATAAAGTGGCAATCATTTGAAATCATGTGCAATTATGAGTAATCGCATGAGTCCTAACATGAAGTTGAAGATTTCACTAAACATTTGGCTAGATGTTTGGGATCTTCAATAAGGATAGCAGGTGTTGCACATTCTTATTTGCTCCTAATTGCGATTAGTTTTTGGAATTGGTCACTCCCCCTTCCATGTTAGTTGCATGTTCAAAATTTCTATGGATACCGATTCATTTATATGTCGTTCCATTTCTTTCTAACCTTCCTTTCTCTATTAGGATTTTCAAAAATAAGCCTTTAGATTTTACAGCTAATTTCACACGAGACTAGATTAAAAAATAAAACAAAAATAACTCTTTAGTTGTTCTTGCGTAAGTGTAGAGCTTGAGATCCACCATGGGAGGTGGACCAACTAGAGTTGTTGAAGATAGGAATTCTCATCCTTTACGCACATTACAAGATGAGGCATAAATCAATATGCTTATGGGACCCACCGCAGTCAGGTCCGAGGTCCGTGATTGGTTTCTCTTAGATTGGGCGTGCTTCTAGTGTTTGCTAGTCTAACATGCTTGCAAAGGCAATGAAAATTCTGGGGAAAACAGATCACTGACCTTATAGTTGTTAAAACAATAATCCGATGCATGCATGGTGAAAATAACTTAGAGAGCGAAATTACCGGGAGCGCTGGTGATATCGAAGGACCGAATTTGACAGCAGCAAGACCGAATGAAATACAAGCAACAAGATAAGAAATAGTGAAGGGATGGTTCTTGAGTGCGGCTTGCATTTGTCCTCGTCGCACATTATATAGAGAAAAAAAAAAGAGGAACATTCCTTTCTTATATCGACACAAGAAGGAAACTTGGGAATTGATCCCTTTCTTTGCCTCCTCAGTTACCGTTCCCACAAGAAAGGGATTTCTTTGCATTTCATTCTTGCAAAGGGGGGCATGTCTGATTACTTTCTTTTGTTCGACGGAATGATTCTTTCATTTGCAACAATCATATTTTAGTAGGAATAGTTTTAGCACTAAAATGAAATGTTCGAGTTACAACCCAAAACATCGGCAAGTATTTGATATTCCAAGAAATCTCGCAATGGTTAAGTTGGTTTTAAAAAGGTTGAAAAAGTTATATCTTTCATATTCGATGGTCTCCCCCAATCCATTTTCTTCAACCACCATGTAAATATTATCTAATCAAAGTTTTTTCCTTTTCCTTTCCTATATCATAAATATAGATATATTGATTTTAAAAATTAGGCACTCTTTATAGAATTATTTTATTGCTTATGATTCGATCGAGTATTACTTGTATATATTTTTTTTCTGTATTTTGTTAATGCATTTCCTATTCCTTCGGTTAGGTATACTTATGCGCTAGTCTCAATGCCCATTGGCAGGCAAAGGCTATGCCCTAGTGTTCATTATGGTATTTAAAATTTTGCTGAACATTGCGAGATTATAATTTTAGCAAATTGTATGACAATAATTTCAAACATAATGTTATATATTTTATTAGGGTTGGTTTTGAGTCGATTCTACCCTTAATGAGAAACCTATCGGGTCCAAGCCGGTTTCCAAATATTTTGCGTGGAAATTGGCCTTACCGGGTCAATTACAGGCCAGATCATACGGGGAATTTTTGAATCGATTCATTGCTCACCCCTAGTAAAAATGACCATCTCATGCTTCGATGGGCACATATATTTGGTCTTTTGATATTTATCTACAAAGTGATCCCATAAAGCAAGACATACGGGTTGGACCTTCGAGACAATAGAATAGTTATAATTTGCAAAAGATGCTTAAAATTATGCAAATTTTAGGTGCACGATAATTAGGTTATACCTACTATCTTTGAGCTCAGTGGGCTTGGTTTTCATTATGGCTTCATTTACATTCTTCATAACTATCGCTCCTTCTCCAAAATTTTGGCCCATGACATCTCTTTTCAATAATTCTTCAATTTGCGATCTGAAGAATTATCATCACTGTAATAAAATTGTAAAATGTAATACCCGTCAATACTTAATCCTTCTCAATCCTGCGTAGGTTCTCAAATTCAACAACTGTCGAATCTACCTAAGGCATTGCCATGTCATCTTCTCCAACTTCTTTCCCAATCTTATTGGCATACGGCTTGAATCATGTGCTTGTTGTCACTAACAACACGATTGGTATCCTTATTCTTAATCACTGAATGATTCTTCACAGAATATATATTGCCTTCCTTTAGCAAATCTCAAAAGCGATTTGCAATGTTGCTGTTGATGGAACCGTGGATGTATTCGTTCTAAACAAAACATGCCCAAAAAAAAAAAAAAAAACATCAATTGGCAAGCAAAATAACTGAAAATAGAAAAGGATGACGACTCACCTTCTAGAGAAGAACCATACTGTCGAAAATTGTACTGTGATTTTTTCTTCTCAAATTTCGAGTAAAGGAACTACTACATACTAAAAAAATTCAAAAAACATTTGAATTTGACTATCACCTCTTTGTCTGAAGTGAAGATTCATGATTTGTAAAATAGGCGCTCTTCGTATGAATGATTTAACATTAGAGAAAATTCTAGCTATAAAAAATACCAGTGATGGGAATTATACAAAAAAATGGGAATATGTGTAATCAGGAACAATTATCTGAAAGAGCTTTGCATATCCGCCCCTAATTTTTATCATTAATCATCTGCCCCTAATTAAACATTGAAATAAATTTTTATCCTCATCCTGAAAAGCCGAGGCCTAGGACGTGCGCACCCGAGAAATTCCATCTGTTCCTGCACATATGCATTGCTTTACACGAGAGCAAGAGATAAGAATCTCTTGTGGCTATGCCAGCTTTGGCTTTATGCATCGCATTTTCAAGACATAAATTAGAGAGAAAAAACAGAATATATGAAAGAGCTTTGCATATCTATTGAGGACCACTGCTTCTGTCCTGCTTTTCATTCTTAGTGTAGCTGGTAATTTTCCAATACTGTTGGCAAATTAATTTTGCCGTTTACTTGCTTGTCAGTTCATCCGTTAGTAAACTACTAAATTTATCGAGATTTTACCAACGTCTAAATAAAAGTAGTCAATCATCAACTCCTCCGAAATAGTATCATTAGTAATTTAATGACATTATAGTAAATTTACATACATTCCACAAAATTAGTAACTTACCATATTTTTTTTTTTTGAAAAATTACAAGTTTGATTAGTAAATGACCGACTCTATAAAGAATTTGCTCACTTGGCGCTAAATTAGTAAGTCACCAACTTTTTTTCAACTTTTACAAGCTTGGTTTTTGAACTACCAACGCTATAAAAAATGTCAACAATCCAAAACGTTCAAATGAATTAGTAAATCTACTTGCCAACTCTTCCGAAATTATACAATTGTCACTAGTAACTTATTAATGCTTTAATAAATTTATCAAATTCCAGTAAATTAGTGACTTAATAGCTTCTTTGTAATTTTTCAAGTGTGATTAGTGGAATAACAACCATAAAGGAAATTTACCAAATAAAATAGTACACTACCGACTTCTTTAATTTTTACGAATGTAGTTTATAAACTATCAAAACTATAAAGAATTTACCAATGATTTAGGGAATTGCCACCACTATTAAAATTAGTAGATCACTTATATTTTAAGGAATTTACCCCTGTCCACATATATTAACAAATTACTAAATTTTTAAATTTTACAGGTGTGGTACGTAAGTTCCCAATAATGTAATTAATGTACCAATAGCAAATTAATTTGTAAGAATTTATCTGGAGGAAAACGTTCTCCTTTTTTGGGGTATTGAAAGAGGAAAAAGGTGAACTTGGTGAACTTTGTAAATGGTTTCTTTAACCGGATAAAAGTTAAGCTTGAGGTTACGGTTTTGACCCTATCTAATTCCAAACGAACACTCCGGTTCGGATCCAACACTTGAAAGAGCCCCACATATTTTCTTTTGTTTGCCTTCTTTGCCAGATTTTGATGGCTCCAATGTTTGGTAACCAAGTCTATTCTTGTCGTAAATTATTCAAGGCATTGCAAGAGGTCATCATAACATGTGAGTTGCCGAGCAGAATTCCATAACCAAATTCATGAAGGCAAATAATTAATTTCATCAAATGTTGGAAGTTTACTGCTCGATCTTGTAAAATTTTAAAGAAGTTGGCAAATAATTAATTTTGTGAAATGTTGGGAAATTCCTTGGGAAATTCCTTATAAGGTTAGTATTTTGTGTAAATTTTAAAGAAGTTGGTAACATTAATTTTTTAGGTGTTAGTAAATTCTTTATAGTGCTAGTATATTACTAGCAACAATGGTAGAATTTTAAAAGAAGTTGATTGCTTAATAATTTGTTGAAATATTAGTAAATTTCTTGTAGGATTGATATTTTACTAAATTCACTTGTAACAGTTCAAAGAAGTTGATAGTGTTGGTGATATCCTAATAAGTAACCCAACATTTGTTAAAACTTAAATTTTTGCCAATTGATCGTTAAATAGGAATTTGCTTTCATACCCAAAAAAAAAAAAAAAAAAAAAAAAAATGATTTTCTTGCGTAAAATGCTCTTAAAGTTTCCTAGTCACGTACCAAGTACTAGCGGTTTCTGCTTTGTTGATAGTATTGACCATATAATAATAAATTGAAAGATGGGTGCTAAACTCGGTGAATGCAAAGAGGAGAACCGGACACAAACGACGGGGGATGCAATCGACAGACTCCACAACCTGATCGCGATGATGCTCCAGCGAACGCGACTCTTCTCTCTCTAGCTGGAACCGGAACACTCCTCCCTCCTGATTCAATTTTGGCAGGGCTTCAGCCGACGCACCAGAGGCTCTGTTTTCGGATCCTTTATTCACGCTGGTTCAGGAGCTAGCTTTCCCCTTTCCAATCTTTGTCCATGCGTTGCTGAAGCTCCAGACGTTCGTTCTGCACTTCCGCGACCATCGTAGAAGCTCCAGTTTCGCCTAAAACCAATGTCGCAGAGGGGAGGCCGAGTGTCCCCATTTTTTTTCTCTTCGTCATTCTCGTCTTCTCATCTTCCGCCGTCGAAACACTTCACAGTGGTGCTTCGTCCTCACATACTTGTCCCTGGCAACGCACGCATATACGACGACACCGCTCGGAATCGTCAAATCTGCCTTGTACAACCCCATGCTGCTCTGTTTGGCTGTGTGTTCGTGATTGATATTGTCGTTCACTTACCTGAACTGGAGTTGAACTGGAATCAGCTCGGCGGAGTTTCAATTTACTAGGTCGTATCTTCCGCGATTAAACTCTAAATGTGATCCCAAATTATTCTAGAGTTGCCTCTTGACCTATTTTCTGTTTTGCCGTCTTTTCATCGTGCTGCCTTTCCGGATCATCACTGAGCCACTGCCACAAACGAGATTCACCGTTTCTTCAGTCCATCAGGTTGTATTTTAAAGATTGGTTCGAGAGTGATATGTTTGTGCACTGTGCGGTGGTGTCAAAGTATGGATGGTGCCATACTTTGAAAACATTTGAGTTACGGGTCATACATTTTATTATCAACATTATCAGAAATTTATCAGCAATTTCATAATCTATTAATTGCAAAAAATTTTGCTAATTTTCGCTTAACCGGACCCTGGAATCGTCGAAGAAGTCCGACTGGCATGTCTTCTCATTCATATGTCAAGAGAAACTCCTATCTTACTTCTTGAATTTTTTCATCTCCTCCCACCAATTGAACCGTCTTATTCAACAATAGAACAAATAAACAATGATACCGATGCTAACTTATCAATCATATTGGATCTAGCAAATAGCAAAAGTTATGATCTGCACTTCACAGGTTAATGAGAACACAGCAACAGCACAACCGAAGCAAACAGATAGCGCGAGACGCAGTAAAGAAATTGCTGCAAACGAGTGCAGAGGTGTTAACACTCAAGCCATAGATTTATCGCCATCATCTCGGACGTTTTCTGCGGGCGATCTCCATTGACAGTCACAGGAACACGGCAAAACACAGAGTTAAAAAAGCAACAGAAAGATGCATTCAGATTCAATCGTGATAGCAATGAAATGTAAATGCAATCAAAGCTGTGCATTACTAAAATGATTAATCTACATCAAAACGCCCTCAGATTGCGCAAAAAACATAAACTATTTCGTAACAGTGTCTTACAGGTATTTTAACAAATAGTTTGTGCGCATCGAGAACATTGAATCTGGTCACGAATTTCCAAGTAATTTTTCATCTAAAACTGACACTGGCACAACAATGTCGTCACATATCATCAGGAAACACTTTAGATTCTTAGTGATTTATGCATGAGTGATATAAACGCAGCTCGGTCTTGTATCTCACAAGAACGACTCAGAACTGGGGATGATGAAGTTACCGGGTTAACACGACGAGATAAAACAAATATGATGTTGTCGATCGAAATCAAATCCAATAGAAGTAACTCAAGCGAGATCCGAGCACTTCGGTCTTCTCGGTAGGGAAACAAAGCAAAACAGAGAGGCCAATGCTTAAAGTTTAAGGCAGCGAACAGCAATGGCGGCAATAGATATTAGTTGCCTGAATTCGATGAATAAAGTCTGCAAAGTGAAATAAACAAGTGAGATCGTTTTCTCCATACTCCCCGCAGCTTCAATAAATAAATAAACAATTCTCTGTTTTCCGTTCCTATCATGGCCCACCTCAAAGCAGTCGGAGATGGAGGGGCGACAGTCAACGGCGACGATCAGCAGTGGTAAACAGCATCCAGAGGGTGATGGTGAATGAAATCGACGAAGGAGCCTTTGAAAATTCAGGAAGAGACCGAGAAACCGGTGTTACTGATTGTACTGAAATCAGGAACGGAAGGAAGGTAGAGGGAACTTAGCTTTTGCGGCGATCCAACAATGAAGATCTGAGTTCCGATCATCTAAGCAGCACTGAGGAATGTCGATTCAGGATTGGATATCGCTGAAGACTGGATCGACTTGGAATAGCCAGAATTCGCTGTTTTTGTAGGAGCTATGGAGTTCTAGGGAGCTATCCGTGAACTCAGAGAATGGGCATTTTGCAATCTATCCTTGTTACGAAATTGTAGGAGCTATGGAGTTCTAGAGAGCTATCCGTGAACTCAGTGTTACTGACTTTTCTGAAATCAGGAACGAAAGGAAGTCTAATTGATTCGATTATTTTTAGAGTGAGAACCGAATGCATGAACGTGGGTTTTTACGCACACCGTTCCTTCATGCGGCTCATGCATTTCATTCAGAATTCATATCGCAACATTGTTTTCTCTGTTAAACCCAAAAAGGAGAGTACTTTGTTCTGTGAAATTTTCCTGATTTTTGAATATATTAGATTTTTTCTGTTGTTTTTTTAGAGATTAGGGAAATTGTGGAAATTATGGATGATGATTTTCTCGACATCCAAAAATTTTATAGTCAATGTGGCGTGTTCCAATATATATATTATGGAAAATTTTAATTCATAGCCTTAGAAGAAAAAAATTGTGAAAAGTAGGTGCAATTATTGAAGAAAAAGTTTTTTTTTTTTTTTTTTGTCGGTCATACGCTAATCCTACTTTAACACTCATTCTCAGACTTTTGTCCTACCTCCCTTGCGGGCGTGGGAATCGAAACCCACTCCCGAAATGAAATCGTCCCCACCCCAATCCCTCCCCGAAAAGGTGGGGATTTAACCCCCAACCTCCCCTTCCAAGATGGAAGGGTGGCCGCGTGCGAACCCCAGTGGTTGAAGAAAAAGTTAGCACATGCAATATTTGCAAAAATATATAATTACCAATTTTCTAAAAAAATATATAAATTATATTGTGCAAAGAATTATATTTTTTTTTTCGGATTGTTCACACAGTTTTAGTAATTTTCGGGTCGTTGGGGTTGCATATCAGGCCCATGGACTCAAAATTGAGGATAGGAGGGCATTCAAGTAATTTTCCATTGGAACAGGAGTTTTTGGCCCAAGTTGAGTTAGCCATTGTTTAGAATGACTAATTTCTATAAACGGTATTGAATTGTGTTTACGGACCAAGGAAATCTAAGATTGAGTTGTGCGGCTTGAATTAGTGATTTAATTAAGGCGAGTAATTTCTACAACTATTATTTTTTGTAAAATATTGCATGACATGATTTGTCGAGAAAAAGCTATATTGTGACATGGCATGTATTTTTGAAGCATATTAATAAATATTAATTTTATGGCATACTCTTTTAGATCAAGCATTGGATGCTTTTGAGTCTATGATCTAGAAATATTTTAAGTTGAAATGCTATTTATGTATATAATGTGTGCATGAGAACACAAACCAATATTGTTTCGGGACTCAATCTAGACCGATCTGATTTAAAATGTTTATTCATACCTGATGTGATTTTTGGGGCCTAACCGATAATATTTTTGGGTTTTATCATGTGGAGAAGTGTGACTATATGGTTTTTTGACATTGAGTTTGATATATGCCGAGTATAGTACATGGGTTTATGATATAGTGCGAATTTATGATTTATTGATGTAAGCATTCTACTTTTTACATGGGAAAATGCAATTGATGTGATCGCCTTGATATGTCATCAATGCAAACTTATTTTTAGAGGTACATTATTCTTTACTTTATCACATAGGAGCAATGTCTGTCACTTACTGAGCCATGGTTTTCCTCACCCATTTTTACTACCATTTCAAGTTTCACAAATGAGAAAGTTTAGTTGAATGCACATGAAGAGGGATTCTAGAGTGGAATTGGAATTTACAATAGACTATTTGAATAAACTTCATCAAATTTGATTTTTGAATTTCTAGTAATTGATTAGTTCTTGATTCACTAGACTCTGTTATAGTTTTCATCCAATGAAAGGTTTTGCTTAGTCTACACACACATATTAGTTAAAAGGCTCGATTCTTCATTTTTTTTTTCTTTTTTAAGTTGGATGGTCATTCCCTAAGTTCTAGATTGAATATGCAAATTGATGCGCTAAGGGACTATTACTTGAACAAACTTGACACATCTATAGTTTTCGATGCGTTCTTTGTAAAGGAGAATGAACTTGGGAGTTATGTGAAAAGTTCTTTGAATTGAACATCTTCCAATTTAATGGAGGAAGTAATAAGATCATATGTAAATTGGCTTTTGAAGTGATAAGCTCGGGACGATAGGGGATCTAGATAAACAAAAATTGCCTTACAGATCTCTTCGCACACTAGGCCATACCACAACTTATACATTTTTGCAATGCACAATCCTATATTTAGGCATTTTATGTAGGTAACTCTGTTTTCATAAATATTAAAAGGATTACATGCAAGGGCAAAATGACAGACATACACCTCAATTTTTTGGCATATAGAATTTGGACACAATATTTTACCATTTCTTTTTCCTATTTCCATGATATCGATTAGTTTGGAATATCCTTTAATTCAAAATCATAACTTTTCTTTATCAATTTCTAGAAGATAACTTATTTCTATTATCAAGTATGATTATCATTTTTATCCCCTAACATATTCCGTTTCTAATTCGGCTCTATTCAGTACACACAATCAAACCTTTTTTGAATTTCCTATTTGATCATATTCTTAGCTGCCTCTATCTCTTAATTTTTTTTTTAACATTCTCTATTAATGACTAGTGGATACGCTTTCTATTGTATTTAGTAACTTCCTCTATCGTACTTTTACATTCTCTATTTGCCGCCCCCAATGATCATCAATTATGCATTTCACACGTCTACTTTTGTTAAATTGCAACATGCTCACCCGTCTTTTGACATCTGAATTTTTTACAGACTAATCGGACATGCATTTTTTTAACAAAAAAATTAATAAATATAGAATAGAGAATAAAAAAACAATAAAAACAATAAACGATCAATGAAGGATCCCATCTATGGAGTCCGGCCCACATTCATTCCATTTGGGCTCAAGGCAATCCAGCCCATCACCTCAAATTCACGTACTCCCAACGCTAAAAAATTGGTGAAATCCAATCCCGTCGAGAAGAGCTCATGATCGTTTTCTTCCATGGAAGCCTTCAATTCCCTCAGAGATCATCACGATCAGCGCCGGATCGGAAATGGCGGGAGTCGCGCGAGAAGCGAGCAAGAGGCGACCGGATGCCGTCGGACGCATTGATCGTAAACTCTCGTGAGAACGGAGATAGCCACTCGGCAGGAGAAGGAGAACGGACACGCACCTCAAACGCACGGGAATTGGAGCAGCAAAAAAGCCTGTCTCTCTCGATACTCTACGCGTTCCAGAACCTTCTCCACCGCTGATCGGCGCCGGAACCCCACCGCTTACGTCACCACGTCCTTTGTCTTCAAATCGCGGTGTTCTCGCGCTTGAGCTTCGGATCCGTGTGCTCCATCGATGAACTCGAGTTTGTTGAACCAAGGAGAATTTCTTGAACCTTCGACAACTAGGAGCCTTCGAGCTCTCAATTTTCATTGAGCGTGGAAGTTCAGAACATCACTCGATCGCTACAGAAGGATTAAAAAAGCTAAGTTTGGAGGGCGCCTGTAATTTCTTTTCCAGCAGGCCTGACTTTTGTAACTAGAAAGAGGGCATCGAGTTGTTTTATGCGGATCCGAAATTAAGGGGATGCGAAATTTTGCATTCTGCTGCTACTTGTTGCTGTTTTTTTCTGTTTATCTCATCTCAGAAGACCGGGGTAAGGGAGAAGAAACATTGAGGAGAGAGACTGAATTGCTTAAAGTTTCCTTGGTTGTACATTCTGAGTCTTTGAGAAGCTGACCTGACATTAAAGAACCTCTAGACCTTTGGTTGTGTTATTTCCTCCAAGTGATCCAGTCTCTTGTGTATGTGTGAGTGTGATGTAACATTGGCAAATGGAATGGGAGACATGGGTGACTCTTGGTTTTGGTGCAAAAGTTAGGCAAGACAACTGCTGGTCTGGCCTTTTAATGAGCTAATCATAGTGAAGTAAGTGATATTCATCAGTCACGGTGATTTGCGTTTCAATTTTTCGTCACCCTGAATAATCTGACATGAACATAAAAGGAAAAGTGAAGTTCATCTAACAGAAACACCTGATTCAATATTCAATCACCCACACTACAGCACCTTTGTTGCAGTTGCAGAAAGTTACTCGGTGGATGTGATTTTCTATTTGGTAATGATTTTTCCAGCAATATTTGGAAATGCCATTTGACATATATGACTGATCTCTTGTATCATTTTTTGTATTTCATCTTATTTCTTGACCATACATTTTCTTTCCCTATGCAGCTTTTATGGGACATATCATAGCCGACAGCCTTCTGTTTTTCGACGATGTTGATTGAACTGTGCTGAGTAACTCTTGTAGTATCAAGTACGAAGAGCAATACTGATGAAGACAATGCAAAATGAAACATTAGTAGAAACTCAGTCATTTGCTCATGAATTGTTCTTTAACATGAATGGGTGGCTCTTAAATGGATATCTGTCCATTACCACTTAAATACATGGGAAAACTACAGCAATCACAACTGTGCTGGCATAAGATTTGTCCTTATGGAAACAGAATGAGCTTCTTCTTGTTGTAGCAATCTTGGCTACTGTCCAAGAGAAACCACAAGAGAATATTTGGCCGAGGGACCGAGTGGCATATATGGCTGGCTTAGAGTAGGACTTGCTTGTGGGCAGTTAAGTAGCTCTGGACTGCCGTTGATATGTAGCTTAGACTACTGAGGCTGAAGCTGATGTAGAACACCTGCAACATGACAAGATTCAGAAATGTATGAATTGAGATTTGCTTGATCGTGTGCTTCATAGAGTCCATGTTCATCTCATGTATGACAACCTAGAAAAATTTTAGGAACACTTTGGTAATTGGTTTGGTATGTTGCCTCCTGATGCCTTGACTTGAAACCTTGAGCTTGAATATTATTTGAGATCTGTACATGCCTAATGCTTTGTAAAAATCATAGATCAAGAATAAATCAGGTTCTCCCCTAGTTATATCCAGGTCACATTTTCTTTTCAGTTGTATACTCTTAAGTAGGCTTGATAGACTTCAACTGAAACTTGCTGAAATTATACAAAGAGAACAGAATTCTGATTATTTTCATGGATTTTTCTTTTAAGCTAGAGTCTATTTTGATTGTTGTGTCACTGTCCATGCATCTCTTTAAAAGCATCCTTGTAAAGCAGGGGACCAATGCCACCATGAGAAGAAAACTAAGTCCTTGAGCCACCTTGCTCATGAGAGCGTATAGGGTATGGTCATCAGTCCAAAATCCTGAATGATGACAGAAACATGAAAAAGATAACAGAACAACCGTAGCTAGAGTTTTATGTGGTTGTGAAGTCACAAACTAAGTAGAAGTTTTGAGCGGAAAGAATAAGAGCTCGAAAGGGCATTGAAGCATGTTTTGGTGAAGCTTTTTCCTAAAGTTGCCTCTACAGCTTGCATAGGGTATCTCTAAGTAGGTATTACCTGCTTGTCCAAATTTTTTCTGGGCTAGGATAGTCTAGAGCGATCTGTCTCGTGCTTCATTTTCTCTTCGTTTTTCTTCACCTTTTAAAACGTGAGTAGCAACATAAATTGTTTCTAAGTTCAGTTGTTCTAATTTTAGTTTATAATTTATAGGAATTTGTACGAGTTATCGGCCATGGCCTTCTTAGAGTAATTGAATAGGCAAGTCATGATCCTAGGGTTGTCAAGATGATTACAATAACTACTTTTCCGAAGGAAATGGCCCGAGTCCCACTGAATGCCTCTCTTTGGGATCATCCCTAGTGACCTCTTACCATGGAAATTGTTTGGTTGTGCTCAATGGGGAGACTCTCATGAGCCTGTTGGGTTAGTCGGGTGTATAGAATGCCTAACACCAAATTACAGAACAGTACAGAGAATCGGCAAGAAACGTATTTCTCAATTTTTCAACTCTACATTCCTATGAAGCATGTAATTCATCTCAAGCATCATTACTAATGTCGGCCAATAGCATTACTAATTTTTCTCGGTTTGGCCGCTGTAATCTTGGGTTGTCTCAAAGTGAAAGTTTTCTGCTTTATAGGATTTGGCTTAAATTTTGATGATATAATCATGTTTGAGATGGTCAAGTTCGATATTTACAAGCACCCTTTCACCTGAGTGATTAGGTCCTACGAAAACACGGTGGATAGTTAATGAACATGGTAAAGCATCGACGCATTATAGAGTTAAAATTATGGTGCTTTGTTGGCTGGCGGTAGGGACGAGACCTGGTGCCAAACTCTGGGAGTACCAAAAGAGAAAAAGGTGAAGTTTCTATTTGTACAGAGTGAAGGAGCTCTTGAAAGAGTTGGTCACGCTTGTTGACAGGGAACTTATTAATGAAGTTAGCAGGCTTATTAATTTTAGTACCTGAAGGAGGAATTACACGCTCTCATGCATCAGGGACGTTTTTACAGTCCTTTCTCAATTCATGCTTTCCTGCCAATCGAATACTGCATCATTTACATCTTTGAATTCTACGATGACTTACCGCACTCTTGTCATCTTCTGCTGCATAATTGATTATAAAAATAACTTGTATCCAAAGAAAACATGTACTCTCTCCCTCCCTCCCTCCCTCCCAATATGCGCAACTTTGCTGTTATTATGTGATACGATGCTAAATTTTTGCGACCATTATGAAGAAAATATTGCACATAAATTAGGAAAATAAGCAAGAAGTTTCTTTTTCCTTGGGCCCATAACTTCGATACAAGGTCTGATACCTACAAATGTAAATAGACTTGCGCAAGGATGAATTTATTCCCCTGCTGCTAAAACTGCAATCTGAAAAATCGCATCACCAATTCACCATTGCTCTGAGGCGGATTCTACTACACGACAGCTTCCTTTTCATCAATGCCAGCATGATGATACAAAATGATACAGATCAATAGATGGGCTTCAGCAACTGCAGAAAATATGATCTCTGTAGAAAATTTTGGGTACTACAAGACTAATCATGACCAGCAGTCTCACTTTTCGTGTTGGTCCTTCCACCTTATCACACGGTGTAATTGTCACACTAATTTTTGCACAATAAAAGGGGAGTTACATGGCTGTATTTCAACAAAAGGACGAAGCCAGTCTCACCAGACACCAACTACACCAGAAACGTAGATATCTTGGCTGAAAGCTGTTATCAAAAGAACATAGCCCAATAATCCATGCGAAGAAAGCTGCTACTCCTATGCGTCACGAGGTAGGGACCTGAAAGGTTAGAGAAAAGAAGTGAGGGAACTACAACTCAGTGAGTGATGATTATCTATGGGATTGGGCACCAGCTATGCACGTTTTACGAGCATCACCTTTGCTAAAAACATTTAACCACACTTATACGGCCAAAGCAACATGCTTGTAGTAATAGATCTAGATATTCACTCACAACAAAGCAATTCAGCATAAAACAAAACTAGACAAGGTATCAATTGTCAATCGATCAATCTCTCGCCCAATGTCATACACTTAGGCCATGTGTATTCTCTTGGCCCTCAACCAAGTTTCCCCCTTGTTATAGGTCTCATTCTATTATTAGCCAGTGGCTGAGCCCACATAGGATGTCCGGAAAACAGTGAGAATACCCAAAAATGACTACCCCCAACTAGGGGTTCCATGTAGTAACAAGGACACAAGAATCTGACAATATCTCTTTCATTCGAAAGAACAATTCTACAATTCGCCGTTGGCAAATTCACAAACTCCATCATATGGCACTTTCCCAAAACATCTCACTGTTACAAACTATTCAGAAATCATTTCTCACTAACTTTTTGTGGAAGTCCACCAAATGATAAGCAACTCCAAGTGATGAGAAGGGTGTCAATGTCCGATCAGGTTTTATTAAGCAAATGCTCCAAACACTTTCACTTTCTTTTCTAACACCATGTTGAGGCTCTATGTTTTCCTTATACCATACATATGCTAAGTTTATGGTTTTTCAAGATATTAAGTATCTGAATGCCGTAAGAACATGTCTGTATGCACTTATTCTGTTCGCCATAAATGGTATTCCGTTATTTTCCTGAGTAAGCAAATGTAACTTCAACTCAAGAAGGTATCTTGAACACCATATATGATCTTCCGCTTCAATCCCCATGCGTGGTCCTACTTGGTATTCCCATTGCACGATAGAAGCCAGCGTTGATGGCAACGATTCTGTGTTTCTTTTTTCATAAAAACAGACAAGATGGAGCCGAGAGATTACCTGGCCTGGTTTCACCTCTCCATTGGTACCACTGATGTTGATACTGGCATATAGCAAGCCTTGTAGTGTGTAGTCTGGATCGAATGACTTATCAGCCCCTAAATGAACATAAAATCTCATATCAAACTATAGATTTGCTCACCAACTTAAGCATGTAATCCAACTATACATGGGGAAATTCATTGTGAAACAATTCCTCACCTAGGGACCTGGATATCCTCCGACAAGCCAACCCAATGGCCATAGAACATTTGTCTGCAGTAAGGTTTTTCTTGCTCAATCCCATACCTAATGTGAACATTTAGCCAAAAGTCATGAACTTTACCTCAAAACTTTCTAGTTCCCAATAGAAAAATCATGTTTTTGGATCTCCTATCATAAAACTGCATTTATAACCTTTGGGTTACTGTAAATTTCAGCAGCCTTGGCCCATTTGTTTGTTGAGATCGGCTTCCCAGCTGGTGCGTTTGAATCGCAAATAACCTGCAGACAAACAATAATTCTCCATAAACTATTTGATTTGTCCTTTCTCATTTCATTGGCCTCTTCAGATGATCTGATGGACGAACAATTTTTGACAACATAATACTTGTTTCGCAGATTACCAAGATATTGTTGCCACCTCGGAAAGGATCCTTGAAAATTGCTTGAGGGCTGTTACAAAAATCAAGAACTTAATGGAATGATGTGAAGGCAAATATAGTAAGACAGTTTGGATATATGTCATCTTACTATAAGATCACTTCACTATCCTCCCCTGGAGCTTGACCAGTACTTGATCCATTGAAGTTCCACTAGGGAAGTTTAGACAGGTACCCAACAGGTCTTGGGATCGTCTGATTATTCAAAAATCAATAGATCAGTAGCATGTAGAATATATAGAGAAAAAAAGCTAAATATTTTATTGTCACCATTCATACCCTCGATTTGCTGCATAGATCTTATGCCAAAACCTCGGTCCTATCTCATAGTTAGACTAACATCAAAATGTGGAACAAGATTTGCTAATGTAGAAACTGAAAAAAAAGTCACTTGTTGAATGTGCGTCAAACATATGACATACTTATTCAGATGGTAGATTGATGAATATTGCAAACTTATAATCTCAGTACAGAATAGTTCTAGTATTGTTCATCTTTTGTGCACCGCACAATGTTTTTGGCATTAAAGCATACCAAATGTAGTGCAGGGCGTGACTTCCACATTAAGAAGACCCTCGAACCTGTAATAGTATTGTTCTCAGGCTTCAAAGCATACACCCTGAACTTTGAAAACCTTTTGTTGTCTCCACTCTTCTGTTTTAGCAAGAGAGAAACCAATGTGTCCGTTGTCATTGGATTGGTGGTTAGTGAGTTCTTTGGGATCCTCATCTGGCATTGTTGCTCCATTGCCAAAATCAGCACCATTTCTGCCTAGTCTGAAAAATAAAGCAGTGTGAATAATAGACATATCTACTGAAACTAAAACCTAGGAACTTAATTTTTGTACGACTTGGCCTTCTGGTATGCATTGAGAATTTAGTTTTGAAAGATAAAAAATTGGACTGGGTACTTCAAAGAAAGAGTCTCTTTAGCAAGTTGCAGCACCGAAAAGTAGAAAACCGCTTTTGAAGACTAGTTTCAAGTAGGAAAAACTTACATTATATATAGCTATTATCGATTTGCCTACGGACGCTACCATATTCTCCTTGAAAAATAAACTATAAACAGTGGCATAACTAAACTTCTCCTTTTAGAGCCATTTCAAGTTTATTCTCAGGCATCATCCCCAAAGAGAGCTTGTGAACAAGTATTAAAACTGAGGACAGTTACATTGCTGAAGAAGGACTGCAGACTGCAACAGTTTAAAAAATTAATGAAATTCCACCTTACCTAGGATCAATCAGCAAACATGTTATGTTGACATGTCATTAAATCTTCAACCTTGACAGTGCACCTAATTCTTTCCTCTCGTAATCAAAGGCAATCACATTGAAGTACTTTCAATAAATTGGCATAGTTGCAAATTACTCTTGCCAACCGCTTTGGCGAAAATATTAATCAGATATCACCATGGCAGAGCAAGACCAACGAACACAGCAACTATCAACATGACCAAATGAAGTCACAGAACAAGAAAAATCTGAGATGGATACGAGAGAAATCAATCCCACATGAGGTCCACAACATACAATTGACATTGGTAATGATTGATTTAGTCATCAAAAGAAAAGACAACAAAGACTACTGCTTCATTCATTAATCCCGCCTCACACAAACGCATTCCTTTTGCAGACATTGTTGTCACAGAGAGATGAAGAACATGTCATTGTCAACCAAACAAAATCAGCAGGACAATCTTGCAGGGATCAAAATGGAGAAGCCCGTAGATTAGACTTCCAGTCCAACTATCATAAGACATCTTTTGATGTCAAACATTTACTCAATCGCTTAAGATGGTGCTCAAAATTGGCAAAGGATTTACCTGAGAACCTCTGCAGGATGGCTGAACAGCAAACCAAGAGTGTGCATTTCCCTTCTCTCTCTCCCTCTCTCCCCAACATTGCACTTCCCTTCAAAATCTTCATAGACTTTAGAAATCTCTACTATAATACAAAACCATCTGCAGCTTTTAGTTTACACAATGTTGCTGTCATATGCTAACAATAAGATCACTAGTCTGCTCCTTGGAGCTTGACCGATACTTTGATACATGGTAATTCCACTTTGATATTGTCATTCGCTTGTTCGTCGCTAAACCTGAACTGGAGTTGAACTGGAATCAGCTCGGCGGAGTTTCAATTTACTAGGTCGTATCTTCCGCAATTAAACTCTAAATGTGATCCCAATTTATCCTAGAGTTGCCTCTTGACCTATGCCCTATTTTCCCGTCTTTTCATTGTACTGCCTTTCCGGATCATCACTGAACCACTGCCATAAACGAGATTCACCATTTCTTCGGTCCATAAGGTTGTATTTTAAAGATTCGTTCGAGAGTGACGTGTTTGTGCATGATGCGGCGACATCATACTTTGACAACATTCGAGTTACAGGTCATATATTTTATCATCACATTATCAGAAATTTATCAGCAATTTCATAATCTATTAATTGCAAAAAAAATTGCAAATTTTCCCTTCCCTGGAATCATTGAAGAAGTCCAACTAGCATGTCTTCTCATTCATATGTCAAGAGAAACTCCTATCTTGCTTCTTGAATTTGCTACTTGCTAGATCCAATATGATTGATAAGTTAGCAACAGTATCATTGTTTATTTGTTCTATCATTGAATAAGACGGTAGAATTGATGGGAACAGATGGAAAAAAAGAGGGAAAAAAAAAAAAAGAAAAAGTAACTGTCAGTTCTGTAGAAACAAAATGGTAGGCACTGCCAAATTGCTATGTTCTTACTGCACTTTGCATGTTAATGAGAACACTGTTTTGCTGCAAATAAAAAGAACTTGCTAAGTTGCATGGACAAACTCGTGCGGCGCAATATGGCTATACTTCCCAAAGTTCTCTTAATAAGGCATTGGAATAGATGAAACTAACTCATGCATCTCATGTTTACTGAATCATAAGTCGAACTCCCTTATATTCAAAAGAAAGTTGGACATGCCAAGTTGAAAGAGTTCAGCATATGAGGACTTTGAAAATTTTGGATGAATTGCGCTGAAATGTCTAGGTAACTGAAAATACATAGACAGGAAGATGTCCATGACATTAAAGGCAAGTGGTGAACTCAAATGCTCAAAATAGTGAAACTACTTGCAAATGCAAGATGAAACCAATGTAAAGGAGACTAGACTAAGTCTAATGTTGGACACCTAATTTTCTCTCTAGGAAGCTTCATTTACATGAGGATCCTTGTCAATGACCTAAATCTGAAGGAAAACGGGTTCATAGTATCTCAGCTTGGGGGTCTCCAATGATTTAATTAATGCATTTGGCCTTTCTTAACCAACATCTCGAATTTTAGACCTTCACTGCTAGCTTCTGAACAGTAAGAGATTCAGCCTCGATGAGGGGCTTCCATATAATTGTAGTTTCAGCAAGTAACGACGTCACGACAAATGGGTCCTTATTTGAGGCAAGACGCCTATCTTCCAAGTTACCCTGTCTATCATTTTAACTAACTGAGCAAAGGAAGGTGAACTTTGTATGTTCTATTGATATTCAGAAATAGTGAAGCATTCCAGAAAGTTTTTTGAGACACTAAAAGAATTGGGATGTCCAAGTCTTAACTTCAGCTTAGGAAGCAAAATTGCAGGAATGCTTTCTGATTGCAAAAAGTCAAAATCCCTTGTATAGTAGAAATCATAGAATTGACCGAGGCCAAAAAGGATAAAAGAATACTCATATAGTATGAAAGGGAACTGGTATGGTCATTGTCATAGTACTTTTCGTTGCTTCTCAGTGTCACGGCCCACACGGATTGAGCAACCATGATTGGCAACTCGCTGCATAACAACTCAAGTAATTCAGGTATCACAACAAAATTTGAGTTCATTAACAGGGCAATCTTGGAATTTGACTAGCAGTTGGTATGCTTCTTACCCAAGAAAATGCGTTGATGTTGGCCGTTTCATGCTTTCCCATCAACCTTCTCTCATCTCCTCCATAGGCGCTCTTGTGCTCCTCATGGCAAAGTGAGCGATTCAGAACTGCCCTCATTGTCACTTCAAAGCCTCTCTCTTCTCAAGCTCTTTGTATTGCAGAAAAGAGGGGGGAACACATTCTTAAAGTCCCTCAATGGAAAAAGGTACTTAATCAAGTCTAGGTTATTTCTATGGTGTTAACATATAGTTAGTGTGGCATCTTGCACCATTCAAGTCACCCTGGGAAGGAAGAGAATATTTTTATCAACTTTGGGGTTATATGTTGCATAAATGTTGATAGTGAAAGTTAGCTACCTCCATTGGCTTCAGAGCTAACGCGAGGACAACCCAGGCTTGCTCAATTATTCTCTGTTATATAAGCAACATAAACAATTAAGCATTTGAATACTAGAGAACATGTCTATATGCATTTATCCTGTTTGCCATTCATGGCATTCCATTATTTTTCTTGAGCAAGCAATTGAAATTTCACCTCGAGAAGGTAACTTGAACACCATTTATGATCTCCTACTTCAATTCCCACGTCTGGTCCCACTTGTTATTCCCATTGCATTATAGAAGTTAGTGTTGATGGCAACAGTTCTGTGCTTTTTTCCTTTTGTAAAAGCAGGCAAGATGGAGGTTGGATATTACCTGGCCCAGCATGACCTCTCCATTGGCACCACTAATGTTTATATAGATATAAGCAAGCCCCGTAGTGAGCATCGGATATGTCTCAGCCAAATGACTTATCAGCCCCAACACCACAGTAATAAGGCCCCTACATGGACATAAAACCTTGTACCTCAATACAAATTTTCTCATCAACTTAAGCCTATAATCCAACTATATGTTAGGGAAATTCATTGTGAAACAAATTCTTACCTAGGACTAGGATATCCTCCAGCAGGCCAACCCAATGGCCATTAAACAGTTGTCTGCAGCAGGGTGTACTCTTGCTCAATCCCATGTCTCATGTGAACATTCACCTAAGTCATGAAGTCCATTTCAAAACTTTCTAAGTCACGATAGAAGACTCATGTTTTGGATCTTCTACTATGAAACTTCGTTGATAACCTTTGGCTTACTGAAAATCTCAGCAACCCTGCCATGTTTGTTCGTTGGGATGCCAGCTGGTTTGTATGAATTGCAAACAACCTGCAGGCGAACAATAATTCTCTGTAAACTAATTGAAATGTTCCTTCTTGCTTGAGTAACTTGTGCATGTATGAACAATTTTTGACAACATAATGTTTGTTTCGTATATGATTTATTAAGATATTGTTGCCACCTTTGAAAAGATCCTTGGAAATTGCTTGTGGGCTGTTAACATATAGAGAACTTGATGGAATGATGTGAAGGTAAATATAGGAAGACAGTTTTGGGATTATGTCATCCTACTATGAGATCACTTCACTATCCTCCCCTAAAGCTTGACCAGTAGTTGATCCATCTTAGTTCCAATTGTCTCTTGTTGAATGTGCACAAAACATATGACATACTTATTCTGATGGTAGATTGAAGAAAAATGCAAACCTATAATCTTTTTTACATGATAGTTTTGGTATTGTTCATCTTTTTATGCACTGCACTTAAAGGTTTTAGGAATTAAAACATACCAAATATATTCTGCAATTATCTCATCAGTGTAGGGCGTGACATCCAAGTTGAAAAGACTCTCAAGCCTGTAATAGTATAGTCCTCATACTTCAGAGCATACACCCTGAACTTAGAAAAGCTATTGTGTTTCCACTCTTCTTCTGTTTTAGCAAGATAAATCTCCATTTTTTGGCTATAACAAGATTGGCGGTCAGTGAGTCTTTGTGATCCTCATCTGGCATTATGTCATTTACGCCAAAATCTATGCCATGTCTTGCTAGCCTGAAAAATAAAGTATCGTGAGCAACAGACATCTACTGAAACAAAAAACATGGGAGCTTAATCTCATCAAAGATACTACAAACAACAAGCTCTATTTATATGACATGGCCTTCTGGTATGCATGAGAGTTTAGTTTCGAAAGAATAAAAGAAAGGACTGGGTACTTCAAAAGAAAGGGTCTCTTTAGCAAGTGCTAGCACCTTTGCCCTAAGCTTAATCTCATGAAACCGCTTTTTGAAGACTAGTTTCAAGTGGGAAAACTCTTGCATTTTCGAAGCATAAATAGTGAGGTTTACACACAATTGCCATGAACAATTTCTCACACAGAGACATAAATAGTGAGGTTTAAACACAATTGCCATGTACAATTTTACACAAACAGGTCTCGATAGAGGTATAAATATTACTTAATTTGCACAGAATATTTCTAGAAAACAAACGGTAGAAATCATGAAGATGGAAGGGTTTTAAAGCAACTTAAAAGTACAAACCCCACTCATCAAATACAGAGCATGATGATCCAAAACCAAAATGCCATTGAAAATTTGAAATAGCAGCCACCGACCACACATCGTAATAGTTTTTCGAGCTGCAAGAGTCCAGTTCGAGGAGCCAAACCAGCAAACCCAGCTCATATTCACCAGATCAAGCAATGAATCAAAATATGCAAAAACAAATTCGGATGGCACCAAGCATATATATTCAACTTCGCTCAGAAGCCGGAACAGAGTGAGAAATTCTCTGAAAGCACCAACCATTCAAAGTCAAAAATCGCATGCTGAACTCCATGGCATCGTCCTCTCTCCATAAACAAATCACGTCGCAAACCTTCTCCCTCTCTCCCCCCCCTCCCCCCAGCGATATGTCCATGTCCCCCCAATCATATCAAAGTATCAAAACACAATTCGAAAAATTATTCATGTAAAATCTGGGAAGCAAGGTCGCGCGTACCTTCAGAATGAGAATTAGGGCCCCATATATATATGTCGGGGATATGAGCGATCTTGTACCAGTCCTCGCCTACATCTCTTTCACACCTCTTCTCCAATTCTGGGCAATTGTGGATTTCTAAATCAGTAAGGGATGTGAGCCTTCGCATTCCTTCAGGTAATGATGTCAACGAGAAGCACTCGCGGATGTCGAGATTTTGAAGTGATTGAAGGGCGTCGATCTGCTCTGATAATACCTTCAAATTGTTGCAAACATAAATTTCGAGACGCTCGAGACTGCGAAGCTGTAGAATCCACTGTGGGAGAGATTCCAGTTTGGGAAGATCCTGAATACGTAGAGACCGGAGAGTCTGAAGTCCATGGAAATCCAAGATGATTTTGCCGCTTTCATCTTTGGATAAATCGAGCTCCTTGAAGCTGCAAATTGTGAGATCCACGAGCTTCGATAGATGCCGCAAGCCAAGTGGGAAGGAAGTTAATCGATGACAAGAGAAGATCGTAAGAGATTCAAGTGAGGTAAGACTTTTCAAATACTCCTCAGGAAAATATTCTAAGGAATCCATCTCTAATATAACGAGACGCTTCAACTTACTAAGGCCAAATTGGGGGAAACGTTTCCATCCTACGCACCTCTCCAACCATAACGCAACTAAATTGGGCAACTCGGTCATCCAGCTCGGGAAACTCTCACCATTATAATCAGTGATAGTCAACTCCTGCAGATTTTCGGGCGGCCTCAATCCATCTAATAGTACTTCATCTCTATTCCTAATTATTGCTTCTTCAGTAATATTGAAACTGCCCCATGAAAGATCCAAAAATTCCAGATAACGCTTCTCTATCAAGTTCGCGGCCTTGGATTCTTTTACTGCATCCGTCACGCTTCCCAAATTTTTAATGGAAAGCTTTCCCCGAATGTTATTAAGCCCATTTAGCTCCCCAAGTCTGCAATATTTCTTGGCACAAGCTTTATCTTTAGGCAAAATGAAGCGCGTTAGCCTTTGCAAGGAACTCAATTGCCCTAGTCCACGTGGCATATAACTAAGTTGAGAACCATCTATGTATAGATTTCGAAGGTTGACTAAGTTACTTATATCCCTTGGCAACTCTTCGAGGGCATAACAACGGTCAAGATTAAGTGTTTGCAAATTATGCAATCTCGTGATGGAGTTAGGAAGCCTTTTGAGTTCTGTATTGTCAGAGAGATCAAGATATGTAAGATGCTTCAACTTACAAATGAACCTTGGCACCTTCTCGACATTTGCCTGATGTAGATCTAAGATGCGCAACCTCTTGAAATTTTGAATGAGTCGGCGTAGATCTGCTTCACTTGTTGGTTCCGTTCCCCAATATCTAGCAATGGACAAAAATGTTCTAAGTGCACTTGCTTTCAAGTATGAGATTTGAGTTTTCCCCATCAAATTGGAAGTTGAATCACGAGATATATGATGAGTTCTTTCATGTATGGGTTTTGTATCATCCCATGCCACCCAATACTCGGTCCCTGCAACCAAGCAGGCTAGATCATGCATCAAATCATGCATTTTGCAAGTCTCCCCATCCCCTTGAAATTCTTGGAAGAAGTTGCTCCAAAGTAGATCCATGAAATATTTATGAGCAATGTCTTCTAAATGCGGACTTCCACTTGATGGTTGGATAAATCCTTCAGCCATCCAAAGATCGACCAAAGTCTGCTTTTTTATCTCATAATCTTTGGGAAACATTGAACAAAACGCGAAACATCGTTTCAAATGGGAAGGAAGATGGTCATAACTTAGCTTCAGAATCGATTTTATGCGGTCTTCCCTTTGAGACACTTCCGGGAGCTCATGATCTTTGAAATGTAACCATTCGCGTTTAGTTTTCTTAAAGAATAGTAAACTCCCAACAGTTCGAATAACTAATGGAACACCGGAGCACTTTCTAACTATATCTTCACCAATAACTCGCATGTCAGGATCTTGTATATCCTCTTCTTTTCGAAAAGCCAGTTGCATTAATAAATCAAAAGACGCATTTTCAGATAATTCCCCGAGAGTATGAGACGGAGCAGTGCGGGTGAGCTCGGCAACCGAATGCAGTCGTGTGGTTATAAGGATCTTGCTTCCTCTAGCACCTCCCACCAACAAATTTTTCAAGCTTAGCCATTCTTCCTGTTCTTCATTCCACAAGTCATCTAAAACCAAGAGATATCTCTTTCCATCAATTTCTGTCCTTAGATCACGTTGCAACTGTTCCACTGCAGCCCCACTGGGTCCTCCTTGCTTTATACAAGCTAGGATATTTGTGACTATTTTTTTCACGTCAAAGTCATTTGAGACACAGACCCACATTTTCAAGTGAAAGTATTTACTTACCATCTCATCATTATATATGCATTGAGCAAGAGCCGTTTTTCCAAAACCACCAATAGCAACTATTGGAAGGATGGAAACGTCCTCTGTCACGTTTGGGTCTAGCAAAAATTCCATGACCGTCTTCTTATCATTATCTCTCCCTATAATAACTCCCTTTGGTATAAACGAATGCATCTCTTCTCTCTTCTTCTGCTCTCTCTCTACTCGTGAATCCACAGGGCGCTCATCCAAGTGGAATTTCCTACGAGTGTTAATGTCTTCTATTTTTTTCCTCACTGCTCTTACTTTGGAACTCATCTTCAAATTAAAAGCAAGCTGGTTTGAACTTGAGAAAAATGTCCTTACCTCCTTTATCACTTCATTGCGGCCCCTTAGCTCTCGTTGCATAGCTTCTATATTGAATTCTTCAAGCACATCCTGTGCGTCATATAAAGCATCTTTCATGTCGTCGAGCCAAACTTGGATTTGATCATTCTGGTAGCATTTTTTTTCTGCATCGTTGAGTACAGCTCGAAGCGTGGAGACAATCTTTCCCAGCTCCTCGAGTTCATGCTTGACACCCCATAATTTCCCAATCTTTTCCAATGCTTGAGGAACCTGCTTAGCAATGATCTCTCCAGCAATGGCTACGAGGACAGCTTCCGCCATTTTGTTCTCTCTTACTCTGTCTCTCTATCTTTGTGGAAGAGAAGATGTAAGTTCAGTTGTTCCAAGGCTAGATATATAGGAAGATCACGTTGACGCTCATCAAAGACTGGCAAACCAAATCCTGACAAATTTAATTTTCAATTTCTTTGAACAACTTGAGTAGTCAAAGATAAAAATTCCCATCGTCCACGTAAAGTCAAAATCAATAATGCATACTGACCCACCAAGGTTGGGTCCTAGGTCCGAGATTTATATCTTTGCATTGTCCTTTGAAGTCCGACTTTTTGTCTGCAAATATTCAGCACTTCTTAGTCACACAATTTTCATAATATTTGTATTTTGGCACGTACTTTTGTATATAATATTTTTTGTAATTTTAAATATGCTTTTGTTGACACTCGCCCTTACTTTTCACATGGCATTATCATATAGAGCATCTCGGTAAAAGAAAGAACGGTTTGTATAAATCTAACAATTCAAATTAATATAAAAAACTAATAAGTATACACAATAATTGCCTGTTATTAGGGCCACGTGTATGAAGCCATACTGCCAAATTGCCACGTGACCAGCATGACCAAAATGTAACTTAACTCGACCATCGACCATAGTTTACCATTAACCATCGCTTTTTTTTTTTTTTTTCTTTTCCTTAGGTTTCGCGCCACGTCTGTCTTCTTCATTCTCCTCTGCGCTTTTTAGACACAGAGGCCATGCGTTTTTGGAACTCTCCGTATTAAAAGCCAAACATTAATGTCGATTGTCACTCATTAATGGCCAATTACATCATTTATTACACAAAACTTAATATACACCCTAGTCCCTACCTCAATTATTGTGTAAAAGCCCTCTTATAGATATTAAAAAAAAAATTAGATGACAAACACACACACATATATAAGATAGGACGAAAGATGGTAAACATGATGATCAAATTTAGCTGAGTTTTCTTAGAACTTGTTTGTCAATGCTTTTTAAAATGCAAAATCTAAATTTTAAAATGTTATTTAAATATTAAAAATATTTTGAAAAAATTATGCATAAATTATGTGTCAATATTTGACGGTTGTGGAAATTTCACATGTTTCAAGCCAAAAAAAAAAAATGTAAAAATTTAGACAAGATTAGATTTATAAACGTATATTGAGCCCAGCCAGCAAAGGTGGGGCTTTTGTGACGGTAGGAACCGGCAAATTTCAGCCACGCATTTCCATGGAGGAAATTGGAAGATGGGTTCCACCGGTTTCAGTTTTTTTTTTTTTTTTGACTCCCCATTGCTTCCTATTTTCTTGGCTTAATTTAGAATTAGATTAGAGGATTTAAAAAGGTCCAAAAAGCACTAATTTGAAAGGGAAACTATCACAAATCTCATTAACTGGAATTTCTTGAATATAAAGGATGAAAAAACAAATTAAATACTGAAATATAGATAACCACAAATCACAAGCAGAAAAATATAATCACTAATTAAAAAAGAAATCATTAATAATAAATTAGTAGACAAAAAAATTGCCTGTTGATTCAAATCTTATAGATGAAAATTCGCAATGACCTAAGACATTAAAAGATCAAATTTAGGATCATATGAGTCAAAGCTAAAATTAAAATTAAAAAAAAAAGTATTTTCAATCGAAAGGATATTTCATATAAATTCTTTTGTGTTATTAAATTTATTTTATTCGGCAACAATATCCCTCATCTTTTCTTTGACTAGAAAATAATATTTACTATTTTTAAATGTTGCAATTGAAAAATTTTTGAGTCTACTTAAATATCCATTTGTTATTCACCTTAAATCTTTTATTCACCGGCGAGCCTTCCATTTTTTTATCTTTTAACAGTTATGGCCAACATTGCACCATCCGTTTTTCGAAATATCAGGACCGTTCTCTACTGATTTCCTTATATAAAGAAAGCCCTTAGATATTTTGCCAAAATGTGGGTCCAGGTGTATGAAGCCGTACTGCATCTACAGCATGAAGTTGACGAAGCATAATAATTGTCACGTGCCCGACATGGCCAAAAATGTTACTTAACTCGACCACGGTTTTTAGACAGAGAGGCCCTGCGCTTTTGGGACTCTCCATATTATAAGCCAAATATTAACGTCGATTGTCACTCATTAATATCAAAAGAGTTCCTATATAGGCGCAAAATGACTGGCATACCCTAGTTTTTTCTAGCATATATAATTTGTACAAAATCCCTTACTATTTTTGCTACCTATTGCAATCATATCAATTAGTTTGGAATATCTTTAGTTCAACTTTACAGCTTTTTTTAACAATTACTATAAGACAAGTCATTTGTCTTTATCTTTTGAGTCGGATTCTTATTTCAATCCTCCAACAAATTATTATTCTAATTTAACTCTATTCAACATACACAATCATATCTTTGCCGAATTTCCTTATAGATGTTTTTTGATGGTACTGGCAAGGCAGTAGAAATTACTAATTGGGCACTCCTAACTAGTCAGTGACACCAGCCAAGCAGACCTCGTCACTACTAATGATGCATTTCGAAGGTCTAATAGCAGACGGTGATATGGATTCTTGAAGCATGGCTAGAATACTCTAAGCATCTTTTAACATCCTCGAAAAGTTTTTTTTTTTAATAAATCCATCTTGTTTTCTTGCGGCAATACTCTAAAACCTGCCTACTCTACGCGAGATACCCTTTAACATATTTTTGGGGCATCTTTTGTAGTGTAGACATGTTAGTCTGTGTGCTTTCACCCGGGCTATGTGTGAAAGACTAGAAGCCATTATCATTCATGGAGGATGTGATAGTAGGAGTAACTCTTCCTAACTTCGTTTGGCAATATAATTCGTAACTCTTCCAAAAAGAACGAAATTCTTGTCGTCCCTTTCCAACGATTAGTTCCCGACAATCGCTTTGACTATGGTGATGTTGCTGTTCATCTGCCTCTGGTGTCTCTCTAATGCATATCTCTTTTTCTTTCATTATAGAAACGAAAGAGTTACATGAAGGTTTGGCGAGAAGTCCCGAGCATCCGGTCTGCCAGCAGGCGATGAAGGTTGTACGCCAGATGGCCACTAAAACTAATCGGTTGCTGAAATTGCACCCCCAAAACAAACCTTCTCTCTAAAAATATATGAACCTCCTTTGTCAAGACAAACCGGTAGATGTATATCCTTGCGTTCTTTGAAACTTGGGCTTCCTAGTCATACGATTTTCATAAAATATGTTTTGCCATGTGCTTTCGCATATGATCTTTCTATAATTTAATGTACGATTTTGTTAACCACGTGCCCTTACTTTCCACATGTCATTATATCATAAAGCATCTAACTAAAAGGAAGAACGATTTGTATAAATCAATTATTCAAATTAATAAAATAAAATAAAACCAAAAAGGTTACGTATTACAGAGAGAGATAAGACTAGTACGATGGAGTTGGGTCCCACGGCTATTTAATTAGGCCTAGTACTAGGGTTCACGTGTATAAAAAGTGAAGACGTACTACTATCTGCATCATGGCCGTACTGCCATATGCACCATGAAGTTGACAAGAGATGAAGCGTAATAATTGCCAAGTGACCGACATGGTCTAAAAGTAACTTAACTCGACTATGGTTAACTATTAACCATCGCTTTGGGTTCCAAGCCACGACTGTCTTCTTTCTCCTCCTTCGCGTATTTTTTATAGAAAGACCATCTGCTTTCTGAGTTCTAGAAATTAGTAATCCAATCTTGACTTATTAATTATCCTCATTAATGACCGATCGCCTTGTTCATTGCATAAAACTTAAAGACAACAAAAGTGCATGACAATAATAAATAATAGAAAGTTTTTAAGTGATAAATACTAATAGCGAAACATCCCATTTCATCATTAGATATAAACATAAATATATAGTTCTGATTTCACAGATGACACATAATAGCTGAATTTTCTTAGCACTCATTTGTTTGTGTTTCTTAAAATTCAAAAATAATTGTTTACTTTTCTGTAAAATTCAAAATATCATTCAAATACAAAATATATGCATAATTTGGTTTCACAAATAATACACAATAAAATAGAACGTAAGAAGATAATTATGATGTTCAGAGTTAACTAAATTTTCTTAAGACTTGATTGTTTATGCCTTTTAAAATGCAAAAACTCAAAATTTAAAATGTTATTTATGTATTAAAAGATTTTGAAAAAATTATGTCTAAATTAAGTATCAAGGTTTAACGGTTGTGAAAATTTGACAGGTTTCGAGCAAAAAAGGTGTAAAAACTTGGTCAAGCCAAGATTATATTGTGCGGAGGCTCGTGAGAGCACAAAATTCGAAATTCATGGTATCATTGTCCTCCGATTTGACATGTCCACTTTTCCCTTGTCCTTTTGTTTTTTTTCCTTACTTTCTCTTTTTCCAAAGGCAATCATAAAAAGGCCAGATAGCTTGTCGGTGATTCCGTTGGTACTTGGCGATTCTGATCGGACAACGCGTAAGAAAAGAGAGAGGACGAGTAGGGTGGAGTTGGGTCCCACGAGCATTCACTAAAGCCTAGCTACTGGGGTTCACGTCTGTGAAGCGTGCCCTCGCTGTCGTAAGTTTGACAGAGGAGGCAGCGTAGTAATTACCATGTGACCGATGTGACCGGAAAGCAACTTAACTCAATCATGGTTAATATTAACCGTCAATGTGTTGTTTTGTCTTTGATATTTTTTTTGGGCCACGTCTTTCCTCCTCTCCGGTCATCTTTCTTTCTCCTTCTCTGCGTTTTTTAGATGGAGAGACCATGCCCTTTTGAAACTCTAGAAGTTAATAATCGTTGACTTACTAATTGTCCTCACTAATAGTTTTGCTTTCTTTTAATCGATTCCGGTACGACCATACAAAAGTTGTAAATCTCCATAGATGGGCTTCATGAACCGAAGAAAATAAAATCCTCGAATATTTTTTTGGGTACTCCAAGACAAAATCATAACAATTAGTTTCATTTTTAATTTTGATCTCATCCCTCTTTATCATATAGCGTAATTGTCACACTCCGATTTCCGCACAAGAAAATAGGAATGACACGACCGCATCTTTCAAGAGAAGAACTAGGTCTCAAACCAATCTTGCCACATGCCTATATGGACCAGAAGCTAATACCAATAGATTATTGCTCAATTATCCGCACGTTGAAGCTTTTAAGTTACTTTATTCTTATGGATACCCATCATTTTATTTCTATGATCCTTGACAGAGTTAGTTCATCACTTGCTTGAAAGCAAGAGTACGTGGCATTTTACATGCATTTATGGTGCGAAAATATGTTTCATGTTCTAATTAGATCTCTTTACGTTGCTATAATTCAAGGTAAACATAACTTACAATGAGCAGTTGGTGATGTTGATTGAAGAGATTAGTGGTGATGCATTTTATCACTCCTGTGTAATTGTGCACTGACAAAATCACATTGGAAGACAAGTGAGTTGAGACTTGAGTCAAGATATGAAACGTATTATCCCGCTCATTCAAAGTAATGACATCCATGGCTTGAGTTGAAATAGCCTTTGACCTCGAACCCTTGGGATTTGGCATTGCATGATTTCAACGTTTTATTTAGAGATTACACCCTTCCAAAGTAGCGGTTGCAAGAAAAAGGAATAACTTTGGTACATAAAAACGATCTATCCGGATTACTTTTAAAGTCAATCCTTGTTAAGAAATTGTAGTATCATGAGGTCTTTTCAACGCATAAAACCCACTATATTCGATTTTCCGTAGAGTGAGATATGAGTGCACGAAGCCGACACCTCTTGTAATTTGGGTTTTTACAAGCACAGTTCCTTTTCCTTTTGGCAACTTGCCAAATCCATCCAAAACTCCTATTGTAATATCGTTTTCTCCGTTAAACTCAAAGCAGAGACTGAAATTTTCATGATTTTGAAATTGTGAAAATTTTTGTTAATACTCAGAAACTATGAAATTTGTGAAAATCACGGAACATGATTATCGAGATATCCAAAATTTCTTTAGTTGATCTAGTTAGAATGAATGCGTTATAGTGTGCATAATTGGGGGGTTTTAATGACTTTTTTTCTAGATCAAATGAGATGATTGAGTTTTATTCTAGTTTATTGTAAATTAATATGTTTAATTAATTTAAAAGTGGGATGGATTGGAGTTTTGAAATGATATATCTCAACCATTAGGCCCCATTCTTACTTTCTTATAAATGTAGTCTGGTGGGAAGGAATGGAGTTTTGAAATGATATAGTTCAACCATTAGGCCCATTCTATCTTACTTTCTTATGTATATATGTATAGTATGGTTTCTCAAATAACTCACGATATAATAATAGCCCAGAAGAAGGTAATCATAATCATCAGAGTTTGCTGAGTTTTATTAGGATGTTTATTTATGCTTTTGAAAATGCAAAAACTAAATTTTATATGTTATTCAAATACTAAAGGATTTTGAAAAATTATGTACAAATTAAGCATTAATAAGTGTTGTGAAAATTTCAAATGTTTTAAGCCAAGTACATTTAAAATTTCGTTCAATATAATATTAGATTAAATATATAAATATTATATAATATATATCAACACAGCCCTTCATATTTTGTTGAGGTTTGTGAGAAGGCAGAACTCGAAATTCATTACAGCTGGTATCATTGTCCTGTGATTTGACGTGTCTTCTTTTTCTTTTTTACTTTTTTCCTCGTCTTTTTACAAGTGCAACCATAAAAAGGATAAAGATAAGAATGAATATCACAAAAAACATATATTTACGATAAATTCATGCTAAACAAAAAATTTCAAATAATAAATTTACTCACAAAAAAAGTATAAATTTATATGGTAAAACTCCACACATATGTCTGTCAGCAATCGCGTATTTAATTTGATAATAAAATTTAATAAAAATAATGAAAGATAGATTTATCGACATCTAATTAATTTAGAATAAATTTATTATATTTTTTTGAATATTTACTCTAAAGAGAACGTGTTTGGTAAAAGCAAAGCAAAAGAAAAAATAGTGAGAAAGAGCATCTTTCACATAGGGCTGCGATCACACTTTGGGGTCAAAAGATTCTGCTGGTACCTGACAAAGCTGGATCGGACAACGTGTTCAAAGACAGATAGGACGAGCATGATGAGTTGGGTCCTATGGCTATCACTAAGGCCTAAGCTAGGGTCCACATCAATGAAGCCATACTGCGATGTATAACGTGACGTTGACAGAAGACTTGGCCAAGAAAATGACTTAACTCTACCATGGTTCATAGCAACCATCACTTTGCTCTTTTGTTTTTGTTTTTTTGTTTTTACTTTTTGTGCCACGTTTGTCTTCCTCCCCCCACCTCCACGTTTTTTCAGAGAGGGGAGACCATGTTTTTGAAACCGTAGAAATTAAGGGCGTATTTGATAATACTTCTAATTTTTTATCTTCCTATACTTTTGCTTTCTAAAACTGGAAAAAAATTGAAAATTATTTATGTATGTCAGTTTATTTTTTTTATTTTTTGGAATAAATTAGGAGCCAAGATAAATTTAAAATAAAAATAAATAGTAAAAATATTTACTTTTCTGTTCCCAATAACAAAAAGAGGTATAATGTCATTTTAGAGAAACAAGCTCACTATAATCTAATATCTGTCTTTACACAATTGATACAAGATCTAGGTGAGACCCACATTTAGCTAGGTCTCCTAACCCAATCAGAGTCGCCATTTTTCAATTTAGGAAAAAAATTAGAAATTAAATTTTGAGTAGTTCTACTATATTTTAGTATTAATTACAATTTAAAATTAGTTTGGCATAAAAAAATGTAAAAATATTTTGATGAAAATTGGATTCACAATTAAACAGGCTCTTGGGACTTTACCATATTAATTTTTTATTGCCGTTTTCTTTTAGAAACAATGCTAAGTTGCAATAGCTTGACAACTTGCTGAGAGAAGACAGTCTTCTTCCCTTAAGATGTTCCTGGAGACATCTTTTAAAATCATATGTAATTTTGTTCTTAGAAAATTAAATGGCTTTAAATGAGTCTTCGTGTTACAATTTGTATTGTGTTCATAGCAGTCGAACAAGCTTGTGCTACATGAATTTTGATGTCATTTGCTTGAAGATTTGTCTATTATGAGTTATTTTGTCATTGCCCACACCACCAAGCAATATTTGTTCTTTTTCTTGCGATTAAAAAGTTCAAAAGGTTAGTGCACTTGTTTATTGTAACTCCTAGAGATTTACTGTCAACCTCCTCATATTCTATCAAATGCATTTTTTTTTTTCGAAGATAAAAATTTCATGTATTACTTAACGTGTTATTCTATTAAAAAAAAAAAAAAAATTGTTAATAGAAATCGTTTCGGATTGTGATAACTCGTAAAGACTTACTGTCAACCTCCTCATATTCTATCAAATGCATTTTTATTTTTTATTTATTTTCGAAGATAAAAATTTCATGTCATTACTTAACGTGTTATTCTATTAAAAAAGAAAAAAATAATTTTGTTAATAGAAATCGTTTCGGATTGTGATAACGCGAAGCCAAAGAATTCACTATAGGTGATATCATTGTCCTCCGATTTGATGTGTTCTCAGATTCCCTTGTCCTCTGTTTTTCTTACTTTCTCTTTTTTTTTCCAAAGGCAACCATAAAGTGAAGACTACGTGCTTTGAGAAGCAGAGCATAACAAAAGGCAACGTAAAAAACATCTTTAAGGTGGGGCCACGACCGCACTTAAGGGTGGAATGACTGTCGGTACGTGGGGAAGCTAAATTGGACGAGTACGATAGAGGCGGGTCCACGTCTCTGAATTCGTACCGTCATCAGGTTGACAAAAGACATGGCCAAAAAGGAACTTAACTCACGGTGGTTAACTATTAACCATTAACCATCACTATATTCTATTGTTTTGTTTTGTTTTGTTTTCTTTTTTGCTTTTTTGTGTGCCACGTATGTCTTCCCCCTCTTCTTCTGAGAGATCACGCATTTTTGAAACTCCATAAATTAAATATCAAATGTTGATTTATTAATGGCCAGCCAATTCATTCGTTGCATAAAACTTGAAGATAAAATAAGTGCGCGATAATAATAGATAATAGAAAGTATTTAAATGATAATTAATATTACGAAAAATTTTAAATTAATACATTTATAATATATTTATCATAAATTAAATTTTTGATCACTAAAAATTCTAAATAATATTTTAAATTTTAACAGAAAAGTTAAAAAAAAAAATTGCATTTTAAAAAACACAAACAAATGAGTGTTGAGAAAATTCAGCTATCCTGTGTTATTTGTGAAGCCAAAACTCTAAATACATACAAACATACACACACACACATCATCCATATCTCTCAATGATAGGAAAGTCGATCGAGTGCAATTTAATGATTGAGTCGCATTATCACGAAATTATATTCTTTCTCAACTCTCTTAAATTAATTAGAGATATTATGTTAAAATAAAATAGAATAAAACTTAATCTAGGACAAAGCCATCACAAACTCTAAATCATGCCTTTCGGGGCACATTTATCATAAATTTTTGTTGTGAAATCAAAAATCTTAAACTTATACTTATGTGAC